>CM055127.1:53834325-54434325 GCA_029206835.1 Rana muscosa | reverse complement strand
GGTAGCATGCCTGAAATAGAGCTAGAATCAGATGCAGATAGAATCAGATGCAGATATCGCTGTTAGAACTGGGTCTTGCTCCAGTGCAAAGGAACGCATCTTCACTCTGAGGTTGAGTGTTGTGCGGGCCTTCGGCAGAGCAAATGTTCACCTGCGATTTTGACATGGCTCCCTTTCATCTGGTTTTCCAGCATTTCTGTTCAACAGAAAACAATTGTTAGATCGACTGCTGTTGAATGGAGATGGCCATGAACAGATTAAAATCTAGCTGGTCCCTGCTGAACCAGCCAAATTTCAATCCATCTATGGCCTGCTTAATAATAGACTGGATACTAAGTACAGTAGCTGATGCACCAATATCCACATAGAATGATAACAAATATATACTGTAACTAGTGCAGATTGCTATATTGATTAAATAAAGTTTATTTGAAGCTGACAGAAATTAGATAAGGGGACGTTGAATACACAGGAGTAAACCTTGCAAACAATCCTCCTTAGTATGCATTACATCCAGCACTAAGAATGTCAAACAGTGGTAGGCATGTATGATGTCAGACTACCAAACCACTTGTGGCCTGCAAAACAGCTACACGCCCAGAAAGAACAAGCACATGAACATGTGATTGCTTCAGATGTCAGCTGTCACGTCTGGAAAACAAACTGCTTTCGGAGAAGACCAGCCGGCGTTACTGGTCTCCTATTTTAATAATAGCAGCCAAGCCCCTTGTTTGTTGGTGATATTTGTAATGTGTGGAAAATTGTAGCTTGTTCCAAAGCACAAACTCTTTAATGTTATAGCTAATTTAAGGCCTCATGCACACAGGATGTTTTATGCAGGAAAAAAGCCTGACACAATTGTAAAAGTGTGTAATGCATTTAGACATTTACAGGCGGCAAACACTTGGCCGTTAATTAATTTCATTGCCGAGAACAATTATTTATTCATTGGCTATTGAAATAAATTGACACACAAGTGCTAAACGCATCTAGCGTTTACACATGTTTAGAAGCGTAAAGCATTTTTTCTACCAAAACCGGGCCCAGCCATTTTGTAAACACCACAAAAAAAATAAAAATAAAAAAAAAGTAAAAAAGCCAGGAGGACTTGGTAATAGATAAAGGACCATAAAATAGAGACACGGCTACATATCTCATATACACCCTAAGGCCCCTTTCACACTGAGGCGTTGAAAAAACGCAAAAAAATTATGATTTTTTTTACCGTGATTTTACCGCGTTTTTACCGCATTCGCGGTAAAAATAGCGCTAACGCATATGCGTTTTTAACGCGTTTTTGCGGTAAAAAAGGATTATTTGGTATCCCACAATCCTCCACTCTACTGCGGTCATGTGACCTTCCCACAGCTTCTGGGTGTTTTTTACCGCGTTTTTACAGCGGTACTCATTCATTTCAATGGAGATAGGCGTTTTTACAGCGCTATTTTATGCGCCCCAAAGATGCTCCAAAAAAGCTGTTTGCAGGATTTTTTCCAACGCACAGCCAGCAAAACGCCTCAGTGTGAAAGCCCTCAGGGCTTTCACATTGAGAATGATGGGGCAGGATTATTTCAGGCATTTTTACAGCGCTGTTTTTAACCGCAAAAACGCCTCAGTGTGAAAGGGGCCTTAAGGAGTTAAGGGTTTGTTCAAGCTTACAATTGTTCTACTGATTATGTGGCGTATTGTTTAACCGGTCCCTGTGGGATGTTCTACGTTGGCAGAACAATTAGAGCCCTGAGAGCACGCTTTGGTGAACACAGGTGGTTCATTGAGAAAGTCTGATCAACATAGCATCCCTAAGCAATTTTTGGCACACCATAGTAAATCCACGACTTGGAAATGGATTAAAAAAATGTATTTCCAAGTCGTTTCCTGTGGTCGAACATTTTAAACGCCTGTGCCAACAGGAGATATTTTGGATTTACTCATCAGGTACTCTCTTTCCGGGAGCGGGGGGGGGGGTTTAAAGGAGGATATTGAGGTACAGTGCCTTGCGAAAGTATTTGGCCCCCTTGAACTTTTCATCCTTTTGCCACATTTCAGGCTTCAAACATAAAGATATATAAAAAAAAATTTTTTGTGAAGAATCACCAACAAGTGGGACACAATTGTGAAGTGGAACGAAATCTATTGGATATTTTAAACTTTTTTAGCAAATAAAAAACTGAAAAGTGGTGCGTGCAAAATTATTCGGCCCCTTTATACTTTCAGTGCAGAAAACTCACTCCAGAAGTTCAGCGAGGATCTCTTAATGATCCAATGTTGTCCTAAATGACTGATGGTGATAGAATCCACCTGTGTGTAATCAAGTTTCTGTATAAATGCACCTGCTCTGTGATAGTCTCAGGGTTCTGTTGAAAGCGCAGAGAGCATCATGAAGACCAAGGAACACACCAGGCAGGTCCGTAATACTGTTGTGGAGAAGTTTAAAGCCGGATTTGGATACAAAAAGATTTCCCAAGCTTTAAACATCCCAAGGAGCTCTGTGCAAGCGATCATTTTGAAATGGAAGGAGTATCAGACCACTGCAAATCTACCAAGACCTGGCTGTCCCTCTAAACTTTCAGCTCAGACAAGGAGAAGACTGATCAGAGATGCAGCCAAGAGGCCCATGATCACTCTGGATGAACTGCAGAGAACTACAGCTGAGGTGGGAGAGTCTGTCCACAGGACAACAATCAGTCGTACACTGCACAAATCTGGCCTTTATGGAAGAGTGGCAAGAAGAAAGACATTTCTCAAAGATATCCATAAAAAGTCTCGTCTAAAGTTTGCCACAAGCCACCTGGGAGACACACCAAAACATGTGGAAGAAGGTGCTCTGGTCCGATGAAACCAAAATCGAACTTTTTGGCCACAATGCAAAACTATATGTTTGGCGTAAAAGCAACACAGCTCATCACCCTCAACACACCATCCCCACTGTCAAACATGGTGGTGGCAGCATCATGGTTTCGGCCTGCTTTTCTTCAGCAGGGACAGGGAAGATGGTTAAAATTGAGGGGAAGATGGATGCAGCCAAATACAGGACCATTCTGGATGAAAACCTGTTGGAGTCTGCAAAAGACCTGAGACTGGGACGGAGATTTATCTTCCAACAAGACAATGATCCCAAACATACAGCAAAATCTACAAAGGAATGGTTCACAAATAAACGTATCCAGGTGTTAGAATGGCCAAGTCAAAGTCCAGACCTGAATCCAATCGAGAATCTGTGGAAAGAGCTGAAAACTGCTGTTCACAAACGCTCTCCATCCAACCTCACTGAGCTCGAGCTGTTTTGCAAGGAAGAATGGGCAAGAATTTCAGTCTCTCGATGTGCAAAACTGATGGAGACATACCCCAAGCGACTTGCAGCTGTAATCGCAGCAAAAAGGTGGCTCTACAAAGTATTAACGCAAGGGGGCCGAATAATTTTGCACGCCCCACTTTTCATTTTTTTCTTAGTTAAAGTTTCAAAAATCCAATAGATTTCGTTCCACTTCACAATTATGTCCCACTTGTTGGTGATTCTTCACAAAAAATTTTAATTTTATATCTTTATGTTTGAAGCCTGAAATGTGGCAAAAGGATGAAAAGTTCAAGGGGGCCGAATACTTTCGCAAGGCACTGTACATACCCTCCTTTGACCCTCTATAGGGTTCGGTTTGAATACAATTTTTCAGCCATAGTAAGTACAGTACGTTTAAATCTGACATGGTAGAAATTGTAAACAGGGGTCACAGGCATGCCTTGATTTATAGGGGCTCAAGAGGGTCAGATTCTTCTGGAGGTACCTAGTAAATGTCAACAGTACCACTACGGAAGTATGGGATGAAGTCACCAGTGGCAGTGGGACTGCCCTGAACAGTTCTCTCCAGTGACCCTTGCTTGGCTGATACTTTTTTCCCCTCACTGTAGGTGGTTCCTGAAAAGTATTTGATCTCCTGCTGTTTTTGTACGTTTGCCCACTGACAAAGAAATGATCAGTCTTTAATGGTAGGTTTATTTTAACAGTGAGAGACAGAGTAACAACAAAAATAGCAAGAAAAATGCATTTCAAAAACGTTATAAATTGATTTGCATTTTAATGAGTGAAATAGAAATTTGATCACCTATCAATCAGCAAGATTTCTGGCTCCCAGGTGTCTTCTATACAGGTAACGAGCTGAGATTAGGAGCACTCTCTTAAAGGGAGTGCTCCTAATCTCAGCTTATTACCTGTATAAAAGTAACCTGTCCACAGAAGCAATCAATCAGATTCCAATCTCTCCACCATGGCCAAGACCAAAGAGTTGTCCAAGGTTGTGAGGGAGAAGATTGTAGACCTACACAAGGCTGGAATGTGCTACAAGACCATCGCCAAGCAGTTGGTGCGATTATTCACAAATGGAAAAAACACAAAATAACTCAATCTCCCTCGGTCTGGGGCTCCATGCAAGGTCTCACCTCATGGAGTTTCAATGATCATGAGAACGGTGAGGAATCGGCCCAAAACTACAGGGAATAATCTTGTCAGTGATCTCAAGGCAGCTGGGACCAAAAAAACAATTGGTAACACACTACACCGTAAAATCCTGCAGCGCCTGCAAGTTCTCCCTGCTCAAGAAAGCACATGTACAGGCCCGTCTGAAGTTTGCTAATGAACATCTGAATGATTCAGATGAGAACTGAGTGAAATTGTTGTGGTTTAGATGAGACCAAAATTAAGCTCCTTGGCATCAACGCAACTCGCCGTGTTTGGAGGAGGAGGAATGCTGCCTATTACCCCAAGAACACCATCCCCACCTTCAAACATGGGAGGTGGAAACATTATGCTTTGGGGGTGTCTTTCTGCAAAAGGGACAGGACAACTTCACTGCATCAAAAGGGACGATGGACAGGGCCATGTACCGTCAAATCTTGGGTGAGAACCTGCTTCCCTCAGCCAGGGCATTGAAAATGGGATGTGGGTGGGTATTCCAGCATGATAATGACCCAAAACACATGGCCAAGGAAACAAAAGAGGGGCTCAAGAAGAAGCACATTAAAGCAGAGCTCCACCGTAAAAAAAAAAAAATTAAAAGCCAGCAGCTACAAATACTGCAGCTGCTGACTTTTAATAAATGGACACTTACCTGTCCTGGAGTCCAGCGACGTCGGCAGCAGAAGACGAGCAATCGCTCGTCTCTCGGTTGCCCCCACCGCCATTATTGGTGAGGGAATCCGGAAGTGAAGCTTTGCGGCTTCACTGCCCGGCTCCCTACTGCGCATGTGCGAGTCGCGCAGCACCGTCCTCACTGGTCCCCGCTGTGTTCTGGGAGCCGTGTGTTTCCCAGAACACAACTGGGGGGGGGGGTATGTGGGACGTGGTGTAATGCCCGCAGTTTCCCGCAGAGTCTATGCCCGAAAGTGGGTGCAAATACCTGTCTTAGACAGGTATCTGCACCCCCCCTCCCCCTGAAAGGTGCCAATTGTGGCACCTGAGGGGGGGATGAATCCGATGAGTGGAAGTTCCACTTTAGGGTGGAGCTCCGCTTTAAGGTCATGGAGTGGCTTAGCCAGTCTCCAGACCTTAAACCCATAGAAAAAACAGTGTTATTACCTGATGACTACTTTTTCCAGGACGGCTTACAGAGAGATAGGCTCCTCCCACCTAGCACAGGAAACACGTGATCCATATCATAAAAAGCACTGCACATGCATTAGCTCCTCAGTATTTAACAAATAACCGAAGGCTTCAGAATAAAGTATCATTAAACCCTCATTAGCGTAGCTTTATTCTTACTCTATGTTCTACATTGCCACTCACCAACACAGAAGGGAGGAAACTGACGCCGTCCTGGAAGATTTCTGGAAAAAGTAGTTATCAGGTAATAACACTGTTTTTCCAAGTCATCATCCAGGACGGCTTACAGAGAGGACAAAAATAGGATTTTTATAACAGCTTACCTGTAAAATCCTTTTCTTGGAGTACACCACGGGACACAGAGCTAGTCATTACATAATGGGTTAAGGGTCACCAGCGGTGATTGGACACTGGCACAACCAATGGAAGACAGTTCCCCTCCATATAACCCCTCCCATCAGGGAAGTACCTCAGTTTTGTAGCAAAGCAGTAAGGTTCCCATAAGAAGGGTGGGACCTCTGTGTCCCGTGGTGTACTCCAAGAAAAGGATTTTACAGGTAAGCTGTTATAAAAATCCTATTTTCTTTATCGTACACCACGGGACACAGAGCTAGTCATTACATAATGGGACGTCCCAGAGCAATGCTCATATGAAGGGGGGGAGACACAGATCAAACCGACCGCTTGCGGACCAGAAGCCCTATACTGCTGCCTGCAGCACACTTCGCCCGAAGGCGGAATCCTCATGTCCTTTCACATCTATTTGATAGAATTTGGAAAATGTATGGACTGAGGACCAAGTTGCAGCCTTACAGATCTGAGCCATCGAAGCCTGGTGGTGCACTGCCCATGAAGCACTTATCGCCCTGGTAGAGTGCGCCTTAACAGGAAAAGGAGGAGTCCTGTTCTTTAAACCATAAGCTTGAACAATTACTTGTCTAATCCACCTGGAAATGGTGGATTTTGATACCGCTTGGCCCTTCTTGGGACCATCTGGTAAAATAAACAAAACATCTGTTTTACGTATCTGAGCGGTTGCTTGCAGATACACCCTTACCGCTCTCACTAGATCTAGAGAGTGTAATAATTTTTCCCCCGCCGTCCGTGGGTTTGGAAAAAAGGAAGGCAGAACAATGTCTTGATTCAAGTGAAAAGCCGACACCACCTTAGGTAGAAAAGCCGGATGGGGTCGTAGTACGATCTTGTCCTTGTGACAAATTAGATAAGGCTCTTTACAAGAAAGAGCTGCTAGCTCTGATACTCTCCTAGCAGAAGCTATAGCAATCAGAAAGGCCAATTTCCTACTTAATATAATTAAAGGAATATGGCGAATAGGTTCAAAAGGTTGCTTTTGCAACACTGACAATACCAAATTCAAATCCCATGGACACAAGGGAGACCTGACTGGAGGATTTATCCTCAGTACCCCCTGAATGAATGTCCGAACTAGGGAGTGAGATGCCAATGGTCTCTGAAAGAAGACTGATAGAGCCGATATTTGCCCCTTGATGGTGCTAAGGGCTAATTTCATATCCACTCCTAACTGGCAAAAAGCAAGAATCCTACTTATTTCATATTTCAGAGGATTCCAACTTCTGGATTCACACCAGGAAACGTATGCTTTCCAGACTCTATGATAGATGAGTCTGGAGGCTGGCTTTCTAGCATTAATGAGCGTAGAAAGAACCAGGCCAGAGACCCCTCTCTTTTTCAAAATGTGGGTCTCAGCAGCCAGGCCGTCAAATTTAGCCTTTGTAAGGAAGGGTGGAATACTGGACCCTGTGACAACAGGTCGTGTCGAAGTGGAAGCTTCCAGGGCCTTCCTATCGCCATTTTTACGATCTCGGCATACCAAGGCCTCCTGGGCCAGTTTGGGGCCACTAGGATTACTGGTATTCCCTCCTCCTTGATCCTGCGAAGCAGTCTTTGTAGAAGAGGGATCGGAGGGAATGCATAGATCAGTGAGAACTGATTCCATGGAGTTATTAGAGCGTCTGTCCCGTAGGCTAGAGGATCTCTCGTTCTGGACACAAAGTTGTCCAATTTCTTGTTGAACCTGGAAGCTAGCAGGTCTACATCTGGGTTTCCCCATCTCAGACATATGGCCTGAAAGATCTCTGGGTGAAGAGACCACTCTCCTGGTAGCAGCTGCTGACGACTCAGGTAGTCTGCTTGCCAGTTTTCTATCCCTGGAATGAAGATTGCAGAGATGCAAGGTACATGCTCTTCTGCCCATGCCAAGATCCGGTTCACCTCTCTTTGGGCTGCCCGACTGTGGGTGCCTCCTTGGTGATTGATGTAAGCTACTGCCGTAGCATTGTCGGATTGAACCCGAACTGGGTAGCCCTGTAACCTGTATGTCCAGGTTTTGAGGGCTAGATATACCGCCCGGATCTCTAGCACATTGATGGGCAGGATCCCCTGAGTCTTGGCCCAGGTTCCCTGGGTAGAAGCCTCCTCGAATACTGCACCCCAGCCCGATAGGCTGGCATCCGTAGATACCACCTTCCAGGCCACTGGGAGGAAGGACTTTCCCTTCCGTAAATTCCTGGCTTCTAGCCACCAATTGAAGCTGTGGCGTACTTCTGAGGACAGGCGCATGGGTATATCCAGAGCTTGGCTCTTCCTGTTCCAGGAGGCTAAAATATTGCCTTGAAGTAGTCTCGAATGAAACTGGGCGTAAGGGACCGCCTCGAAGGAGGCTACCATCTTTCCCAATAGTCTCATGCAAAGGCGAATAGACGGCCTCTTGTTTGCTTTGACCTTGTGGATCAGGTCTTTCAGAGACTGTATCTTTGGCTCTGGCAGGTATACCCTGTTTTGGGCTGTATCTATGATCATGCCCAGGTACACTATCCTTCTTTGGGCCTGGAGAGAGGATTTTTGTAAGTTTATAATCCATCCTAAATGCTCCAGGTATCCTACTGTAGTGTCTACAGCGTGATCCAACCCCTCCTTTGACTGATCTATTAATAGTAGATCGTCTAGATAGGCTGTTACCGCAATGCCCCGTGTTCTTAGGTTTGCTAACAGAGGAGCTAGCACCTTTGTGAATACTCTGGGCGCGGTGGCTACACCAAATGGCAGGGCCACAAATTGAAAGTGGCGATCTTCTACCGCAAACCTTAGGAATCTTTGGTGAGCGGGGAGGATTGGTATGTGTAGATATGCGTCTTTGATATCTATGGACGCAATGAATTCTCCGCCTTTTAAAGTAGCGACCACGGATCGAATCGTTTCCATTCGAAAATGGCGAACGTTCAGAAACTGGTTTAGATTTTTTAGATCCAGGATGGGTCTGACTTCTCCGTTCGGTTTTGGAATCACAAAGAGGTTTGAGTAAAAACCTGAACCTTGCTCCTTTTGGGGTACCTCTGTAACCACACCTTGAGCTATTAAGTGATTCAAACCTTTGAAGAAGGATCCTCTTTTTTGTGGATCCTTGGAGAGTCTTGAACTTCGGAATTGAGAAGATGGGATCTCTCGAAATTCCAGTCTGTACCCTGAGGATATTGTGGATACCACCCATTTGTCCTGGGTTTCTGTCCGCCAAGTCGCTGAGAACTGACGAAGCCTTCCCCCCACTCGGCCGAGCGGGGGCGCCCCTTCAATGAGAGGTTTTGGGGGCTTGCTTATTAGCTTTTGAACCCCACGGCTTCTTGTTCTTCTGAGCCTGTTCTTTGGCTTTTTTGGGCGGCTGAAAAGGCCGTCGCCACTGGCTGGAGTCCGATTTCCCGGGAGCTGGGGAGAGAGTGTGTTTAAAACAAGGTCTCTTGTTTTTCTCTCAGGTAAAAGTGTCGTTTTACCACTTGATATCTTTTGGATATATCTTTCTAAATCTTCCCCAAAAAGGCGTTCGCCATGGAACGGGAAACTTGCCAACAACTTTTTGCATGGGGCTTCCGCTGACCAATGCTTAAGCCAAAGTACTCTGCGCATCTGTACCAGCTGGAGTGTAAGGCGTGATGCCTGTATGATAGAATCTCTCATGGCATCCACTGTGAAGCATAAGGCTTTAGGTAAATTCTCCCAATTTTTAGCCTGCTCTGAAGGCAGCTCCTTCAGCCCCTGCTTTACCTGTTGGCTGACGACCTGACACATACCGACTGCTGCTACTGCAGGTTGGATAATTGAGCCGGCCAAAAGGAAGGAGGATTTCAGTAAGGATTCCAACTTCTTCTCAGAAGGATCTTTAAACACTTGTACATTATCCACTGGACATGTCAGTTTTTTATTTACACAAGAAATAGCCGCATCTACCGTAGGCAGGCTCCATTTCTTTAAAAAATTTTCCTCCATAGGATAAAGAATGTTAAACTTTTTTGGAGGTGAAAAACGCTTATCTGGATGTTGCCAGTCTGCGTACAATAGATCCTCTAGTAACGGATGAACCGGGAAGGAGCATGCACCTTGCAGGGATCTTAATGATCCTAGGGAGGAGACAGGTGATTCTGTTACCTCCAAAGAGGGTAACCTAAATGCAGCTCGCACGGCTCCTGCATAGCATTGCACCTGTGACTTTAAAATCTGGGATACCGAAAAAGGCTCATCCGATATCCCTGATCCGTCTGACTCCTCATCCTCTGCTGATGTAGCCTCCTCCTCATCCTCCTCCTCCTCAGGTACTTCTGAAGGGAGGTCCAATACTGGAGGAGATCTGCTTCGCTTATTGTCCTTTTTAGAGGATTTAGCGATTAAAGTAGCAATTTTCTCCTCCAGATTATTTAGGGCAGCTGATAAAGTGTCCTCAGTGACATATGCAGGCCCAGGCTTCACTGGGGAAGCCGCCATACCTGACAGAGGTAATGGCTCATCCTGTACAGGTGCTTTTGGCAACACAGGAGAGGAAGGTACCGAGCCAGCACAGCTAGAGCCCCCTGTCTCAGGCGGCGGTGCTCTTTTATCTCTTTTTGTCCGCATTACTTCCCCTGGAAGACTTACTGTTTAGACAAAATACAAGGTACCTAAATGCATATACTACCGTGTTCAGTTTAGCAAATACATTAAGTATGCAACTTTTAACACATAACTATGCATAACATGGATGTCTTCTAGGAAGTACCCAATCCAACCACATGGAGTCTTACGTCCCTGTATAGCTGCTGTGTTTCTCTGCCAGGAACAAGAGAACTAACGAGCTTGCTTGCTGCTGCAGTGCTTTTTACACTGACAGTCTTTTAAATTTGGCGCCGTTTCTGTGCCTGCGCGCGCCACCGTGCCCGCGCACGCCTCGGCCCCCCCCCCCCCTCCGATAAAGCGCGCTCCCGCGCGCGCGCGCGGCCTTTAGCGCTATGGTGGTGGCCATAGTGAGAGAGGACTCTCATCAGCCCCTGTCCCCACTTACCTGCATCTGCAGGTGTCTGTATCGGCCACCGGAAGGAGGAGCGGGGTGCTCAAGCAAGCTCAGCAGCGGAGGTGACGAGCAGTGTACTTCGCCGAAGCCGACACTGAACAGAGTGAGGTGAGTATATTCAGCTCTTTACTCCCCCCAGTGGTGGAAAAAAAGAAGACATCCACTTTTTGAAAAAGGTCCCAACCTAGTTATGGACCTTCTAATCTCACCTTATCCACGCCGCAGGTTTTTCTGCTGAAAGTTTTCAGACAGATACCAAACTTCACCCTTCACGGTGGGCTATGTGTGCCAACCTTCAGGGATATGGGTTCCTATTTAAAGGATACCTCTCCCCTGGGCCTTGTACAAGACTCTTACCAGGACTTTATAGCGAAATAGCGAAAGTGCTGGATCTTAGAGCCCAGTCCTCCGAAGAGAGACATTACAGGCGACGCCTCATGGATGAGGCCCGGATCCCATCCAGATTCAGCTCATTTGTAGGCGTCTTGGATGGATCCGAAAGCATAGCTCTTTTACCCCCAGAGGGTCTCTTTGGTAGAGCTTTCCTTTAGCACCTCCTAACGCGTCCAACACCTTTCGACACTGGCGAAAAAACTGAGGTACTTCCCTGATGGGAGGGGTTATATGGAGGGGAACTGTCTTCCATTGGTTGTGCCAGTGTCCAATCACCGCTGGTGACCCTTAACCCATTATGTAATGACTAGCTCTGTGTCCCGTGGTGTACGATAAAGAAATAGGACTACCTGATCAGAGCGGGACCACAGCTTTAAGCACCTACTTCCCAACAGCCTGTTTCTGGTTAGAGAACAGGCCCGGTTGGTAATGTCTCTGAAGGTTTGGAAGCTGGACCCGGATGCAGTCTTAAAGATCTTGGAAGGAGAAGCGCTAACCTTTCCAGCTCAAGAAATGGCCCCTGCTCTGTGTGAATGAGCTTCGATGTTTTCCAGGGGAAACAGAAATGATGCCTGGTAGGCTTCCATCATTGCATATTTCAATCACCCTGTGATAGTAATAATTTAACGTCAATCATTTGACATCTTCTTGCCTTTATCTGGGCTACAGAACAAGCAAAGCTAGAGGTTGATCACCAATCTATAGATCTCATCCTACACAATTTTCATTCAATGTGATGCCTACCCATGGACATTTAGATAATAGTAAGGTGACCAGATTTTATTTTTAAATCCGGGGACATAATTTTACTAGTAATGGTGGCAATCGGCGACTCTCTGCCCGTCACAGCCGCCGCCCACCTCACAACAACTTGTCAAGTCTTAATCTCCGGGCCCCGGCTACTACTGGGAGGAAGATCACTCTGCCAGGGAAGGCAAGGATATAATCTGGCAAGCGGCTGGCCAGTACTTGGGCCAAGGCAGAAAAAACATGCGAGCGGAGCTGAATGGGCATGCACCCGAAACTGAAGAAATCTTCCATCCGCTCAAACCAGCACATGATCATCAGAAAGGGGCACAGATAATGGAAAAAAATATACCCCCTAAGCTAGTAGGAGCGGTGTGTGTAATTCAGATTTTTATTCTGCACTGACCATCTTTCAAAATTGACCCAGCCCCTGTTCAAATCCAAGCCAGGGACAAAACCGGGGACAGACTTGGTTCGGGGAAAGTGTCCTGAATCTGGGACTGTCCCCAGAAACCAGGGATGTGTGGTCACCCAAGAGAATAGGCCCTATTAATTATCCAGCAAGATTTATGTCCTAATGCTAGATATATCGATCACAGCCAGATTCCCCAGACCAGCCCTGTCGGTCTGTGGATAGTACAGAGAATAATCTCAAAACCCTCGGTGTTCCCTTCACCAGTGAGCAAGAAAAGAGGAACACCCATTTGCCTCTTTCTTACTATAGGGCCAGAGTCCGCAGGTGCCCCAGACCTGCTTTCCTGCTTACATACTCCTTCCTGGTGACTTACCAGCGCAGGAAAAATGGCTTCCACCATCTTCTCTGTAGCCCTGAAAGGTCAAGCAGTGTAGAACAGTGCATGGAGCTTGTAGCCCTGACCACCTGGTCAGTGTCTGCTACCAAACTATACAGTCCTGACATGCACCTTTCTTCCACCCATAAGGCATTTTCTTGGAGCACATCGGGCACCTTTTTCTGGGTGTCTCTGTATTGTTATCTCTGGGCTCGTGGGCTTTGTCCAGTAATGAATCAAATGACAAGTGCCAGCACATTACTTCCACTGAAGTAAATACCCGTTAACAAAAAAACACCCTGTGGATAACAAAATTGTAATCTAAGAATTTTTTAAAAATACCCACCACCGGAGTTTATGCTAGTATCTGTGACACCTGTCCACCCTAAGCATACACAATAAACCGGCTCTGGAAAAAACAGAACGCCCCCACCACAGGAGGATAAGAAAAGGGAGGGAGCAGTCTGCCCCCTATTTTCTTACCTTGGGGCCTGCATCAACCGATGGCACCTCCAGACCTGCTTCCATAGATTGGTATCTCCATGTTGCTTGGAAGCCTTCGACGCCATCTTCTTATTCAGGCCCCTAATTAGGGAGGTGTGGAGAATCCAGGGCGGCGCTGTGGATCCGACGCCGACCTCTGGCACAGCACGACTGTTTATCCTTCGGATACCCTAGCTAGGGCTTCACTTCCTGGCGTCTGGGTGTACCAAGATGGCCGCCAGCCGTCTTGCTTTCTGGACCCAGAAGCTACCTCATCACTCTGCGCCCCCAGCAATGTCCACATGCTGGGGATAGAGAAGCCCTGTAACATGGGGATCTCTTGAAACTGCAGAAAAAAAGGCACCCTGACCATGCGGCGGCCTATGGCTGTGCCATTCCGGATGGACCCACTGGATCACCTCCTCCACTCCTCACAGGTAACCTCACTGAGGATACAGCCATAAATCGGGAGAAGGGGTCCCTTATTTTCACCCCAGACCGCTTCCTTAAGGTCTCTGGGTGGCCCAAACTGACTCATACCCCAGGAGAACTACCCCTGTTGCACTGGGTATGGACGTCGGGAGGCCCCTGCCCTCTGGTACGAAGGCCGGAAAAATAACAAACATTCGTTTGGAGTTCCTGTCTGGCCGGAGGAAACACAAATACTGAGGAGCTAATGCATGTGCAGTGCTTTTTATGATGTGGATCATGTGTTTCCTGTGCTAGCTGGGAGGAGCCTATCTCTCTGTAAGCCGTCCTGGAAGATGACTTGGAAAAATATGTGGAAGGAGCTGAAGGTTCGAGTTACCAAACGTCATCCTCAAAACCTTAATGACTTGGAGAGGATCTGCAAAGAGGAGTGGGACAAAATCACTTCTGACGTGTGCAAACCTGGTGGCCAACTATAAGAAACGTCTGACCTCTGTGATTAACAAGGGTTTCACCACCAAGTACTAAGTCATGTTTTGCGAAGGGGTAAAATACTTATTTCACTCATTAACACAATTATAACTTTTTTTAAATGCATTTTTCTGGATTTTTTTGTTGTAATTCTGTCTCTCACTGTTAAAATATACCTACCATTACAATTATAGACTGATCATTTCTGTCAGTGGGCAAACCTACAAGATCAACTACTTTTTTTCCCCTCACTGTATTCTGTATTCTGAATTACAAGAATTCATGGAACCATGCAGCCCATGGTGAATTCAGTTTTCAAACTCCGACAGAAGGCAAGTGGCTTTCCTCATTGCCACCTCTAAAGGGATCTTCCCATGTGGTCATTGCATGCAAAGCAATTCTGAAATCAAAGGTGACTTAGTTACCCTTGCATGGGGAAGTGGTACCCAATTTCTAGCTTTCATAATTGCAGCTCTACTTAAGTGACGGTGTGGCCTCAGATACACGAGTCAGACCACACAAGAGATCCTCTTACATATCCATTGCCACAGAAGTGATATCAGGAACCATGAGTTTACATTGCCAGTGTCCTGCTATTTCACTGAGGCAGGACATAGTCTTTTGCAACTGCATTTTACTGTAACATAAAAAGTGACAAGGCTCTGATGAGGTGGTAGCTTTCCTGACAAACTGTCCCAGAGGGAAATTTTCTGGATATACTGTATAAGCTGGACACACTGTCCCCTGGGGAACTTAATGTAGCGTGTAATTTAAGCACCTTTCTGTAATGTTAGGTGTGCTGTACAGTTGCGATTTTTCCCCTATCACTTTAATTTTAGTATTGGTACATACCGTATTTGTTGGTTTTCTAATTTATGATTTATTCACTATGGTCTCTATATATTCTATTGGAATTCAGGGTGCTCCCAGGATACTGTGGACTCATGTCTATTGCTGCCTATGGACTCCCCTCTCTCACTGTGTATGCTGTTTTATGCTTATTTGTGGTTTTACTGCTATTTAAACTACTAGGTGGAGCCATTGACACCCCATGTACCAGCCATTCCACAGTTGGCAAAGTGTGTTGGATGCCTGAGCACCCGGATTGTCGCGTGGCTGGGATCCTGTCACACCAACATAACATTACTCCCAACGGGCATTTTAAAAGGCTTGGGGGCATAACACAGATCAGGTCTCTGCTGAGGAAGGGGATCACCACCCAGAAATCCCCAGTTTAGCAGACCTCGTTCCCCTGTACTGCCAGTTGGTCGTAATCGTCTTGATTTGTGTCTTATGATTGCTGTATGTACATTTGAGTTGTTTACACTTTACTATGTGGATTCCTAGGGTGTACTATGTATATTTAGGTATACTTTGTTAAGAACTTCTATTTACGGTATGTTTTGCAAGCATTAAAAGCTAGAAAAGATACTTTATGGTGTGCTACCCATTACATTTTATGTATAAGCCCACACAGCGATGACAATGAACTCCTTTGGGAATATTTGGCACCCAATTACTATAATCATTGCATTATACAATTATGCAGGTGTTCAAGGTATTTATTTAATTATTGATGGGGGTTTTGGGTCGCTGGATATGATCAAGTCACAGTAGGCAGGCAGTGGAAAAAGACTGGAGATCAACATGCTTCAGAAGCAACAGCTGGATAAAGCTTCCACCAAACTGAAAGGCGACAAATGCTTGATCCCACAGCCCTAACCCTTACCGTGATAAAATCAGCAGTGGCAGAATGTCTAAACTATGCCAACTGTGCAAATAGTGAAGCAGCTCCTAAAGCTGTAGCCTGACCACCCATACTCCCTGAGTCTTCAGAGACAGGGTCACAACTGGGGCGGTGTCATAGCTTCGGACCCAGAAAGTGTTCCTGGCTAACTAACACAGTACAGGAATAGGCCACAATGCAGAGCCCAGTGGCCAAAGTTCACATTCCAAGCCAAGTCCATACGTCCAGTTGAGGACCAGGTTCAAGTATGGCCTCCAAAGCTAGTGCTGAGGAAATGCCAAAGGTAACAACAAGTACACCATCCTTTTAAGTAGGATTTTTAAAACCCAACTTCAGCCACAACCTTTTTATTTATTTAGGATAAAGAAGGAAAGGTCTGTGTCCTTTGTTATTGTCAGAGCCACTAGCAGGGGTTTCTGGGCTGTGCATGTCCTTTGTTCCTGTCAGGACAAGAAGTGTTGGGATCAACAGGGACACAACATTTTTTTAGTAGAGTGGGACAAGATAGAATGATTGTGTCTGTGTTCCTGTCCCAATGACAACTGCTTTCCCATTTCTTGCCCTGGTGTCACAGGAACAGGAAATGTGATCGAATAACAAAGAAATAAACCTTACAAAAAGCATCTATCCCCCACTCTATCCAAAAGGGGTTAAAACCTAGATGGAGTAAGGCACTAGAGGTTTAAAATGGTTGACAGGTTCATAGGTCACTAGTTTAACATAAATGTGAAATATTGCAATGACAGAATTTCATACGTTCCAAAACTTACAATATAAAAAAAAAAAAAAAAAAATAGGATTTGTTATACTTTAAATCTCATCCAAATGCCCTTAATTTGATTATATATGGGCAGATCACATCCATTCCTGGGAATCAGGTTTGTGGACACATTTTTTTAACTTAATCTAGCTTTTAGCCAGAGGGTGTGATTAACTTATCTGCCCAGTTTACTAAAGCCCCATAGACACGGGCCAAATATCAGGTGTTATCGGCCGATTCAATAGAAACTGGCCGACATTCGGTCCGTGTGCATGACAGCTGGTCTGGCTTCTGTCGAAGGGGCAGGTCTGCCGATCGGCACCCGATCAGCGTTCTTAGCAAATGGCTGAGAGCGCTGATCAATGTGTTCTGGAGGTGAGTCGTCCCTCTGTCATTATACAATAGCTCACCGTGGAGATCGCTGTACTAACATTGTTAGTACAGGATCTGCTCCAGAGTTTTCCAGTTTTTTTTCATTCAGCCAGCTGGGTTGAACAAAAAAAATAGGATTTTTATAACAGCTTACCTGTAAAATCCTTTTCTTGGAGTACATCACGGGACACAGAGCTTAGTAATTACTATGTGGGATATATATATATATATATATATATATATATAGATAGATAGATATATAGATAGATAGATAGATAGATATCTCACCTTCAGGTGCTGGACACTGATGTAATCAATTAGACAGGAAGTTCCCTCCCTATATAACCCCTCCCATACTGGGAGTACCTCCGTTTTGTAGCAAAGCAATAAGTGTCCCAATATCCCCAAACAAGAGGGGCGGGAGCGCTGTGTCCCGTGATGTACTCCAAGAAAAGGATTTTACAGGTAAGCTGTTAAAAAAATCCTATTTTCTTTATCGTACATCACGGGACACAGAGCCTAGTAATTACTAAGTGGGACGCCCCAAAGCAATGCCTACTGAGGGGAGGGAGACAAAAATAACGCAGACCGCCATCAGACGTGAGGACCTATACTGCTGCCTGCAGCATACTGCGCCAAAGAGCGTCATCCTCTTGCCGCCTTACATTCACCTGATAGAATTAGTGAACGTATGCATCGGTGACCAAGTAGCGGCCTTGCAATCTGAGTCATAAAGGCTTGGTAATGCACCGCGCATGAAGCGCTTACTATCCTGTTAGGGTGCACTCTAAAAGAAACAGGGGAACCCTCTCTTTAACCACAAGCCTGAATAATAATCTGATGAATCAACATTGAAAACAGTCGATTTAGACGCTGCCTGCCCTTTCCTGGGGCCTCCTGGTAGCGCCCCAACATCAGTTTTCTGTATCTGAGCAGCTGCTTCAGATAGGCCTTGACTGCTCTCATACCAATGAGAGAGTGTAACCATTTTAATAGCCGATTTGAACGCTATCTGCCTATTTCTAGGGTCTTCTGGCAGCACAATCAAAACGTCAGTTTCCTATATCTGAAACCTTCAGATAGATTTTTAACTGCTCTCCTCTATATTGAGAGAAAGCAATAACCTTTCCTTCCGCAGAACAAGGCTCTGGAAAAAAGGAAGGCAAGAATATCTTGATTGAATGAAAACCAGATCCTTCTAGGAAATAAGGCCAGGTGAAGATTTACCATCACCCTATCCTTAAGAAAGTTAAGTATGGCTCTATACAAAGAAAGTTGCCAATACTGAAACTCTCTTGCGGAGGCTACCGCAACCAAGAACACCAATTCCCCTGTTAGAAGGATGAAGGGATATATGGTGCATCGGCCCAAGGTGCTGACCTTGTAAGCCGACCAAATTAGACTCAATCCTCCAAGCACAAGGGCGCCCTAACTGGCGGACTTATACATGTTACCCCTTGTATAAAAGGCCTGGATCAAAGCAAGCGGCCTTTGAAGATACTGACAAGGCCGAATCGGATCCTTGATGGAACTTAAGGCTAGCTCCATCTCCTTTCATAATTTAGGAAGGTAAGAACTTTACCTCTGACATACTTCCAAGGATCCACCCCTTGGTTTCACACCAGGAACATGGGCCTTCCAGATCCTTTGATACATGGTCCTGGAGGCCAGCTCTCCTGTATGAATCAAGGTATTTTGCCGCTGATTCTGAAAACCCCGATCCTCAAGAATGCGGGCTATAACAGCCAGACCATCAATTCCCATGTTTGCAAGATGGGATGGAATACCCCCTGAGAAGTAGGTCTGGACAAGATGTAAGGGGACCCTGGGTCCTCTACTACCACCCTTACGATTCCTGCACAGTAGGGTTGTCTGGGTCATGCCGGAGACATTAGGCTGGCTTCCGTTCCCCTCAAATGTTGCATAGAAGCCACGGTAGTCGCAGCACTGGGGGGAGAGAATGCATAAACCAGACAACTGGTCCCATGAGATCACCAACGCATCTGTCCCACATGCGAGTGGATCCTTTGTTCTTGACACAAAGCTGTCCAACTTCTTGTTGAACCTGGACGCCAATAAATTTTATGTCCGGGATACCTTCTCTGGCATTTGGGCAGAAAAAAGTCGGGGTGTAGAGGTCATTCTCCCGAGAACAATTGTTGACGGCTCCAGAGAACTCTCCATTTCATGTAATGAAGTTGTCGATAGGCAAGGCACAAGCTCCTCTGCCCAAGCCAGAACATGGTTCACTTCCCTCTGGCTGCGTGACTTCTAGTGCCTTCTTGGTACATAAAGTAAATCATTGGTGTGGCATTGTCGGATTGTAGTCTGCCATCCGTAGCTCTAGAATGTTGACGGATAAAGCTCACTTGGATCTTGACCACTTCCCCTGGGCACTGGTCTCTTCCAGGCCTGGCCTCCATCCCTAGAGGCCAGCCTTTGTAGCCGCCACCTCCTCAGGTAACCGGCATGAAGGATCTTCCTTTCTGCCAATCTTTTAAGAACCACCAACAAAGACTCCAGCGTATCCCTGGGACCAGACCCTTTGGATAATGCTAGGTTAGTATCTACTTGTTCCAGGCTGCCAGAATAATGTTTATAGCAGTTTTGAAAGAAACTGAGCATAGGGAACCGCTTTGAAAGAAGCCACCATCTTCCCTAGCACGTTAACCACTTCAATACCAGGCACTTATACACCTTCCTGCTCAAGCCCATTTTGAGCTTTCAGCGCTGTCGCAATTTGAATGACAATTGCGCGGTCATGCTACACTGTACCCAAACAAATTTTTTAGCATTTTGTTCCCACAAATAGAGCTTTCTTTCGGTGGTACTTGATCGCCTCTGCGATTTTTATTTTTTGCACAACAAATAAAAAAAAGAGCGAAAATTTTGAAAAAATACTTTTTCTTTGTTAATTTTTTTTGTAAATAAGTACCTTTTCTACTTCAATGACGGGCACTGATAAGGCCGCACTGACGGGCACTGATAAGGCCGCACTGACGGGCACTGATAAGGCCGCACTGACGGGCACTGATAAGGCCGCACTGACGGGCACTGATAAGGCCGCACTGACGGGCACTGATAAGGCCGCACTGACGGGCACTGATAAGGCCGCACTGACGGGCACTGATAAGGCCGCACTGACGGGCACTGATAAGGCCGCACTGACGGGCACTGATAAGGCCGCACTGACGGGCACCGAAGAGGTGGCACCAATGAGGTGGCACTGATGGGTGCTGATAGGCAGCACTGATGGGCACTGATATGTGGCACTGGTATGCGGCACCGATGGGCACTCATAGGCGGCACTGATGGGCACTCATAGGCGGCACTGATGGGCACTCATAGGCGGCACTGATGGGCACTCATAGGCGGCACTGATAGGTGGCACAGACGGGCACTAATAGGTGGGCACTTATAGGTGGCACTGATGGACACTAGGAGGTGGCACTGATGACACTGGTGGCTAGCATTGCTGGGCATCACACATTGTGGTCGTGCCATGATGGTGCCAGTCAGTGCCCATTTGTGGGCACTGATTGGCATATGTTTTTTATGTATTTGTACACGTAGATGGCCATGGGGGACTTACCTGGCCATCCACATGCTTGAGGCTTCCCTGGTGGTCCTGGGCGGCATCCTGGTGGTCTAGTGTGGGTATCCGAGGGGGGGCTGCGCTGATAAACAATCAGCGCAAACCCCCCGTCAGGAGAGCCGCCGATCTGCTCTCCTCTACTCGCGTCTGTCAGACGCGAGTGAGGAAGAGCCGATCAACGGCTCTACCTGTTTACATCGTGATCAGCCGTGATTGGACACGGCTGATCACGTGGTAAAAAGCCTCCGCCGGAGGCTCTTTACCGAGATCAGTGTAGCGGGCGCGTGGCGGCTGTTATCCTGCAGGACGTCAATAGACGTCCAGTGTGGATAACACAACCACTTCCCGGACATCAATCTCCTATTGACTGGGCGGGAAGTGGTTAAGCAAACGTAAGGAACTTGTCCTTGCCTTGACCACATTAGGCCAGCTTTCTTTTAGCGCTGCCTTTGTCTGAGGCAAAAATCTCTCCTTTTTGGGCTGTGTCCCAAAATTTCCAGGCTTCTTACCAAACGCAAGAAGGTACTTTTAGACTGGGATCCTAACCCAGGAGTTCCAGATACTTGACCATGCTGGACACACTTAGGTCCAGCCATGCTACTGACTGATCCATCAGCAGCAGATTGCCTCGGTATGTCATTACTGCTATACCCTGGGCCTTTAGACCTGCTAGAGGCGGGCCCTAGTACCCTGTAAACTCGGGCACGGTGAACAACCCAAAAGGGCAAGACCACCAACTGGAAGAGGTGCTTTTCTCCTGCGAAACGCAGACAACCTCTGCAGTCCCATGTAAATAAACATATATGCAAATGGCTCCCCATATGTGTATGTGGCAAGTGTTAAGCCATATGCCTCTATGGAATCGAGCGTTCATTAAGGCATGAATTCATAAAAATATGTTTTAGGCACAACATAAAAAAGTGTGCGCTGTATAGCACGCATACATATAGCACGTGTGCTATGGAACGGCCATCTTGCAAGCAAGCATGCGTTTGAGAACGTGTTATGTCACGTGTACTCATGCAGACACGTATTCCTATGTGAACACAAGGAATCCTGTATAATTAAGCAAACTTAAATTATCATGCCTCATTATGCAACCATGCAAAATCTAGGCGAACATGCAACTTTAGGCGATCATGTATCCTTATGCGATTCAGCATCTTTTATGCGATCAAACATCTTATGCATCTTACGCACTACTGTGCGGACATGTATCCTTGTGTGACCAAGGACTCTTGTGTGATCAAGCACTCCTGTGCGATCCAGCATGTTTATGCAATCAAGCATTTTTATGCGACTTTAGGCCTTTCCGTGAAAACAAGCCTCTCTGTGTTATCAAGTATCCTTGGAAAATCAAGGACTCCTGAGATTAGGCAACCTTGTGTGATCCAGCATCTTTATGCAATCAAGCATTTTTATGCAACTTTAGGCATTTCTGTGAAAACAAGCCTCTCTGTGTGACCAAGTATCCTTGGGTAATCAAGGACTCGTGTGATCAGGCAACCTTGTGTGATCCAGCATTTTTATGCAATCAAGCATTTTTATGCGATTTAAGGCATTTCTGTGTAAACAAGCCTCTCTGTGCGATTTAAGCACTTTAATATGATTAAGCATCCTAATGCGACTATGTAAAAAACATGTAATCCATACAAACAGAAACATGTATCTTTATGTGATCAACAATAAACATGTTCTGTTACTACTGTATTTTATGCCAACCTATGGACTGGTAAAGAGGCAGTTATCCTCTGTAGACGTGCGTTTCCGCAATCATGCGATATAGCTGTTGTGCGTTAGCAACGTGCACCAGCAAGTGCATCCCAGCAGTTGTGCGTTTGGCTAGCCTGAAGCCAGCACCAGGATGAGAAACCTGTGTAGGTTTTTCTAGCAACCTATACTCCTCGAGGTGGAGAAAAAAACTGCTTATGCGGGTGCCCAACCAGCAGAATAAACTGTTGCAGTAATGGATGGAGTGTGAAGGTACAAGTAACCTTTGGGATTTTTTTTTTATTTTTTTTTAAACCCCAAGGTGGAGAAGGAGGCTTTAGCCAACTAGGCTAAATTATATGCAGTATGAATCTCTGAAAAAGACTGCAGCTGCAACTCCAGAGCTCGTGAGGCTTCTGATACCTCCGCCTCGTTAGCCTGCACCTGTTCCCTGTCCTCTGACGGTGAACTTTCAACCTCAGGACTTTTAATCCATTTGTTTGAGGATTTAGAGTAGGGAAAGGGGCACACCCCAGTTTCTGCTTTCTGTGAGGATGCAGCAATATAGCAGTTAACCTCTTATAGACTAACAACGTCAGCCTTTTGCTTCTTAGGATTTTTAGTCCCAGAGCCCTTAGAAGGCATAGTCCCAAGCTCAAAGCCGAGGTACTGGCAGCCAAATTGTACCTATTACTGAGCTATAGTTCAGCGTACAAGCTGCTATATGAGCCAGTCAGGTGTCTAAACTAATGTGCCTTGGGGATGCCTGTATCACCGCCTGTTGTATGCAAAATACATTTATACTGTCACCAAATCAGCCCCTGCGTCTGTCCTCTTACCAGTGTGTCTCCCAGAGACTATTCTTTTAAGGCAGAGGACGCCCGCACATGCGCAGAAGCGCCCCGGGACACACGGAGCGTCAGCACACCAAGCCCCGCACCCTCCGTGACTTGTTCATATCTTGGAAACCTCTCTCGTGCACGCCGCGCTTCCTCATGGAGAGGAAATGGGGAGAGGAGGAGGGAGGCGGCGAACTGCTCCAGTCCGTCATGGCTGAGCGGCGGCTATACAGGGAGATCCGCAGCACAGCACCAGGATGCGAACTCAGGTCTTCCCCTCAGGTATGACATGGCAACGATTAACAGATGGCCCCTGGAGCTGTACTTACAAAAAAGGGAGCTCCTCCATCTGTCCAGGCATTACTCTTGAAACAAGGTATAGCCCAGTTTAGACATCTCATAGAGGTCTCGCCCTCTAGTGCCCAAAAAAGGGTACTACCATAATGTCCAAAACTAGAAACCATATGAAATAATTTCAGGTTTTACAAGATTAGGCACCAGGATACAGCGGGAGTAATACCACATAGGTAAATTACAGGCAAAAAACACATTAGTTTGAAGGTTCCCTGCTGAACCAAGTCCATCAGGGACCTTCACTTACCTTTTCCCCGCCGCAGGACCCTGTTCAGAACAGATAGCCCAAACTTCGCCCCTCTCGGCGGGCAATGTTAGCCGACCTTCAGGGACCGGGGTCCTACTGAAAGGAACACCACTCCCCTGGACCTGTATAGCACCCTGCCAGAAACATCTTGGTTTTGGGTATGACCAGAGTACTGGAACCCAGGATCCAGCCCTCCTAAGAGAGACATTACAGGCCAAAACCTTGTGCTTTGGATACGAGGCCCCAGGTACCATCCGTTTGGCTATGAAGCACTTTGGATGGATCTGGTCTTTTATGGAGGCTATTTAAATCCAGCATGGTTCCCTCCAGTGGAGCTCCTCAGAGGACATCTTCACGCGTGACCAACACCTTAGACACTGATGAAAAAAACGGAGGTACTCCCAGTATGGGAGGGGTTATATAGGGAGGAAACTTCCTGTCTAATTGATTACATCACTGTCCAGCACCTGAAGGTGAGATATAACCCACATAATAATTACTAAGCTCTGTGTCCCGTGATGTACGATAAAGAAAAATAAATTGTGCGTACCAGGCTTCGGTTTTAGTGCAAACAATCATGATGAAAAGCAGTTACCTCTCTGGTGTCCTGATAGAGAGAGGTGAGAAGAAAAACTACCCAAGGCTGGCATCATAAGAGCATATGGATTCTGTTTCGCATAACCAGGAAAAGTGGAGCGAGGGTTCATACTAGTAAAAACACTAATTCGGCTGGGTCCAGGTAAAGCACTGCAAGTCTGAAATAAAAAGAAATGATTAGAACAGCAAAGAAAAATGCAAGTGCCATTAGTCCAGAATCCTAAATGTCACGTGCATCCTGCATCTCAATCCTGAATTTTTGGCAACTGACACCGACTAGCCCTGGGGTCCTGCAGAGCTTGGCTGTCATTCTGACAGCTGGTCCTGCCTCTGCATATCAGGCACATTACAAGCCCTTCCTAAAAGATACATACAGACAGCCATTCATCACAGCATATATAGGGAGACTGACCCTGAATTTATTTTTAAACTTAAAAGGAAACTGCCAGAGTCAACTCAAAAACAAGAGTTTTTTTCCATAATATGCACAGGATATTTGCAAATTATGGCAGACTTACTTCATCTTCTTCCAGATTCAAAAACCTGCAGCCTCTTGATTGGCTAGGCCCAACTACCTCACGTACTTTGTCCTGGCATGAAATCGTGCTGAGACTGTACAGGGAGCTGCACATGCACGTCTCAGTGTACACTTACAGAAACAAGTGCTGACAGGTAGGTATGTAGAAGCATATTCTGTCATCAAAAAAGCCTGCCTGCACCCTTTTTTTTAATTAACTTTCAACTTTACAAAGGCCTGCGAGTTCCAACCATAGTAGTAGTCATTTTTACCTAGTAATCCTGCCAAAAATACCCTTCCTGTCCTAAAATTATACTATTTACTCACTAAACTGTATCTATGAAGAAGCAGCAATGTCATCCTAGGCTAATCTCCTGATCAGGACTGAAAACATCTCCTATTCTCCAAATGTCTATTACATAGGGAGGAAGGGGTGTTGTAGTTCACAAAAAAAACTGGGAAAGCTGATACCATTACTTGAAATATCAGTTTAGTTCACACATTCATAATATTTCTGGCAGGATCAACAGGTATGTTCTGAACTATCAGAACATGTAAATAGCTGGAAAAAAACAAACGGATGCAGCCACCACAGCTAGGGATTTTAAAGCTGCAATATTTTAAAATGTTGTTCTTGAATTCAGAACAAACAGAACTACAGAACCAGAGGGGACCATTTTAATCCCCCCCCCTTATTCCAGATCTAACACCTTTTATTTGCCCCAATATTACAGCAGGCCACCAATCAATGTCTTTTCCATTAGTGCCCTGCATGCACAGTCATGGATGGCCCCACTAGTGCAGAAGAGGGCATAGGCCACAGCTACTGAACTGGATAACCCTCTGGTCTATAGTAATCAGAAGGGGGTATACAGTAGTTATAGTGTAATAATGATTGGACTTGTTTATCTGACACTATGGAGGTCTAAACAGGTGATTTAGGTTACCGTAGTCATTTTAAACGGTGTACAGTGCCCATTCTGATTATATTCAGGAAGGGGGAGCAGCTGGGATTGTAAAATTAAACAAATCCTTTAACCCTAAATTTACCTACCGTATATACTTGCGTATAAGCCGACCCGAATATAAGCCGAGGCACCTAATTTTACCCCAAAAAACTTGGAAAACGTATTGACTCGAGTATAAGCCTAGGGTATCCATCTGCATGCCTCACTGTGTCCATGTGCATGCCTCACTGTGCCCACGCCTCACTGTGCCCACGCCTAGACTGACGTTTAACATGGGAGTCTATGGAAGGAGTGCCCGGCTTTGAAAAATCGGTGCTCCCCGGCCGTAGGTCCCTCAGACAACAAACTTTGCAAACTTGTAGAGGAAGAGAGGGGCTACATGTGTGCCAAGTTTGGGGTCCAGAGGACCCATGGCCAGTCGGTACCGGGTCCCCAAAATCCGGGAGATCAGGCGCAAAAAGGTGACTCAAGTATAAGCCGAGGGGGGCATTTTCAGCACAAAAAAAATGTGCTGAAAAACTCGGCTTATACTCGAGTATATACAGTACTTAACGTCTTTCACTCTCATCCATCCACCCCTATGGAAGTAAGATCAAAACATTAACCGCACTAACATTTTGAGACTGGATTATATTCTACCAAGAGCCAAGATAAACTAGAGCATTTTCCCAAGGTATTGTAGCCACACAAATTGATCACCTCATTACCTCATTATGTTTGACACCCCCCACCCTTGGGACTTTTGGAACATGATACTCAGACACCTCCTCCTATCCACTACCAAATAATGCTGCACAATACGCCCACTGACTTCCTTTGAATCCCTATGTAGATCAAGAGAAGCAACTAGCCACACACTCTTCTCTTCAGTCTTGAGTTGGGGGAAATCTCCTTATTTTCCCAGACACAGAGCTCTCCCCATTGTTTCTCCTAAAATAGGAATGCAAACTTGAGATACAACTTACAGCAAAGGGAAATGATACTGCATATTTAGCACACAAATCTTCTATTCCAAAAGAGATGGGATTGAACATTTTGACCAGGTGGTACAAAGTTCCAAATATACTCCACAAAATGAACCAACAAATCTCAGACAGAGTCTGGAGTTGCGGCACTGTGATGGGTACAATGTCACACATTTTCGGCCATAGCCGAAAATCCAATCATTTTGGAGAGATATAACAGATACCAACAAATGATTATGGTATACATGTCTGAAAACCCACCGGCCTGTTTTCTGCACCTGACGGAGAGGCCTATTTCGAAGTACAAGGTCTCATTCACTATGCACCAGTTGAATGCAGCAAAGGCCTGCATACCCCTTCTATGGACACAAACACGACCGCCAAGCAGATGTCAAATGGTACTCTAAAGTAAATGACATTCTCTGTATGGAAGATCTCACTTTCACCCTCTACAATACAGAGGAGAAATTCAGGTCAACATGGAGGCCTTAGTAATAATTTACAACTTCCGACATAAACCTAAGTGAAATGACTCAGGAATTACCTACTTTCTACATTTTGGTTTGTTCACTACTATCCGATTCCATATTATATTTACTAGGAAGTTGGCATTACATAGTTTGGCAGCATCACACAAAAATATTCTAGAAAAATACTTGCTCTGCATTAGATGGGATTTCAGTTTGTATGCTCTCTAGTTAAACAACTACATTTCAAAAACATCTAAATAAAAGAAAGACTTCTTATCTACCCAATAGGGATATCCACTTGGTAAGTCTAGGATTGCAATCTGTAAATTCACAGTTCTTTGCCGTAAAAAAAACTGGCAATGAGAGACGTATATTTGCTTTCATTGGTGACCTTGATTTCCAAAAACACTAGTTACCTGGCTGTTGCGCTGAATAAATCTATGCAACATTTTTTTAATCTGACCTTGACCAAATTAGCATAGTATTGAAAGACAGAGAAGTATCTCTAGAGCTAAATTCAATCTCTTTCAGATATATACTGGTGCTCACAAACCATTTTATATCAATGTAGAAGATTCAAAAATGGTAGCAGGTGAGCTCCCATGTCCATTATCTGGGAAAGCTGGGGAGTTGCAGGACATTTGCAAGTGTAAAAATAGGATTTTTATAACAGCTTACCTGTAAAATCCTTTTCTTGGAGTACATCACGGGACACAGAGCGACATAGTCATTACTATGTGGGTTATATAGATACCTTCAGGTGCTGGCACTGGCAACTTCCAAAACCGGAAGTACCCTCCCCTATATAAGCCCCTCCCATCCGGGAGCACCTCAGTTTTGTAGCAAAGCAATAAGTGTCCCCAAAGAGGGGTGGGAGCTCTGTGTCCCGTGATGTACTCCAAGAAAAGGATTTTACAGGTAAGCTGTTATAAAAATCCTATTTTCTTTCTCGTACATCACGGGACACAGAGCGACATAGTCATTACTATGTGGGATGTCCTAAAGCAATGCCCAATGAGGGGAGGGATACACCATACATAAGCTGAGCGCTATCAGACATGAGGATCTTTTGCGGCCTGCAACACACTGCGCCCAAAGGCGACATCCTCCTGACTTCTAACGTCCACCTGGTAGAACCTAGCAAACGTGTGTACTGAAGACCATGTTGCGGCCTTACAGATTTGAGCCAGGGAGGCCTGGTGATGCACTGCCCATGAAGTTCCAACTGCTCTCGTGGAGTGCGCCCTAACTTTGAACGGAGGCGGTCTCCTTCTCAAGCCATAGGCTTGCATTATGACCTGTCGAATCCACTTGGCTAAAGTAGATTTTGACGCTGCCTGACCCTTTCTGGGGCCTTCCGGCAGAATAAACAAAGTATCCGTTCTGCGAATCTGAGCAGTGGCTTTTAAATAAGCTTTAACTGCTCTTACTACATCCAAAGAATGCAATAACTTTTCCTCTACTGAACTAGGTTTGGGGAAAAAAAAAAAGGAAGAACCACATCTTGGTTCAAATGAAACCTCGATACCACCTTAGGAAGAAAGGCTGGATGAGGACGTAACACTACTCTGTCCTTATGGATAACCAGATATGGCTCCTTACAGGACATAGCTGCTAATTCCGACACTTTTAGCCGAACGAATGGCTACTAGAAAGATCAATTTCCTGGTGAGAAGAACCAAGGAAATATCTGTAATGGTTCAAATGGTTGTTTCTGTAGAACCGACAGAACCAGGTTTAGATCCCATGGACATATGGGAATATTAACCGGAGGACTAATACGCATCACTCCTTGTATAAAGGCTTTGCTAGTGAATGCGAAGCCAAGGGCCTTTGAAAAAATATTGACAAGGCCGAAAACTGACCTTTGATAGTACTCAAGGCAAGCTTCCTATCTACAGTCCACTGTAGGAAGTCCAGAATCCTACCTATTACGTACTTACGTGGATGCCATTTCTTGGCCTCACACCACGCGATGTACGCCTTCCAGATTCTATAGTAGATCTGCCTGGATACCGGCTTCCTGGCATTGATCGTGGTAGATACCACAGGATTAGAGAGCCCTCTCTTTTTTAGAATGTGGGCTTCAATAGCCAGGCCGTCAAACCTAGGGCTGGTAAGGAAGGGTGGTATATCGGTCCTTGCGAAAGCAGGTCCGGACGACGTGGGAGAGTCCAAGGACTCCCCACTGAAATTTTACAATCTCCGCGTACCACGCTCTTCGGGGCCACGCTGGAGCCACCAGAATCACTGGTTTCTTTTCTACCCTGATTCTGCGGAGTAATCGAGGTAACAATTGTGGCGGTGGGAATGCATATATCAGCTTGAACTGATCCCAAGGGAACACTAGGGCATCCGAGCCGCAAGCTAGGGGATCCCTTGTCCGAGAGACAAACCTGTCCACCTTTGCGTTGAATCTGGATGCTAGAAGATCTACATCCGGTGTTCCCCACCGCTGACATATTGTCCAGAAAACCTCGGGGTGAAGGGACCATTCCCCTGGGCATAATTGCTGGCGACTTAGAAAGTCCGCCTTCCAATTCTCCACTCCTGGAATGAATACCGCAGATATGGCTGGGACATATCTTTCTGCCCATTTCAGGATGTAATTTACTTCCCTCTGGGCTGCACGACTCCTGGTGCCACCCTGATGATTGATATATGCCACTGCTGTGGCATTGTCTGATTGAATTCTGACAGGGGACCCTTGGAGTTTGGATGTCCATGCTACTAGGGCATACCGGGCTGCTCGTATCTCTAAGAGATTGATGGGCAGGGCCTTTTCTGCATCCGACCATCTGCCCTGGAGAGACCATTGCTCCAGTACTGCTCCCCAGCCTATAAGGCTGGCATCTGTAGTGACCACCTTCCAAGAAATCGGACTGAAGGATTTCCCTTTTTCCAGATTCTGGAGAACCAACCACCAACGGAGGCTCTTGCGAACGGAAGGGGACAAGGACATTGTAAGTCTAGGGCCTGAACTTTTTTGTTTCAGGCTGACAGTATGGCCCTTTGCAAATTCCTTGAATGGAATTGACCGTAGGGTACTGCTTCGAATGATGCCACCATTTTTCCCAGCAGCCTCATGCACAGGCGTATGGACGGCTGTCTTTTTGTACCCACTAAGTGGATCAAATCTTTCAAAGACAACACCTTTCCTCGAGGCAAGAATATTTTTCTCTGGCCTGAATCCAACCTTAGCCCCAAGTATTCCAGACTTTTGACTGGTTTTTAGGGCTGACTTGTCTCGGTTGATAATCCAACCGTGAGATTCCAGATACTTGATTGTCTTGTGAACGACCATGTCTAGTTTTTTCACTGAGTGGTCTATCAGCAACAAGTCATCTAGATATGCCATTATCATTACACCTTGTGTTCTTAGATTGGCCAATAAAAGGGCCAGAATTTTTGTAAACACTCGTGGTGCTGTGGCCAGACCGAAGGGTAAGGCTCTGAACTAAAAATGGCGCCCTTCTACTGCAAAGCGTAGAAATTTTTGGTGGACTGGAAAGATGGGAATGTGCAAATAAGCATCTTTGATGTCGATCGCGGCTAACCATTCCTCCCCTTGTAGGGCAGTGGCCACCGATCGGATCGACTCCATCGGAAAGTCCTGATATACAGGAATTTGTTTAGCCCTTTTAGAATATGGGCCTCACGTCCCCGTTTGCTTCGGGACTGTAAAGAGGTTTGAGTAAAACCCGAAACCCCCATTCTTCCAGGGGAACCTCCATAATTACTCCTTGGAGCAATAGTTGTTCTAGTGCCAACAGGAGGGACTCTCTCTTCCGGGGATCCCTTGGCACGTTTGACCTCAAAAAATGGGAAGGAGGAGAGTCTTTTAACTCCAATCTGTATCCCAAACATACTGCGGAGAGCACCTATCTGTTCTGATCGTGTCCCGCCAGGTCTCTGAGAACAACTGGAGTCTTCCCCCCCACCCGACTGAGTGGGGGCAACCCTTCAATGAATTTAACTTTGGGGGAGGTTTTGTACCTCTCCTGACCCAGGGTTTCTCATTACCCTGCGATTGTCCCTGATTTTTACCCCCGGGAATTGACCGAGGAGGCCGTCGGAACTGTTTCACAGCCGATGCCCCAGGGACTGGAGAAGCAGGCCTCTTAAAAGAGGGACCTCTAACTCTGTTTTTAACCGGCAAGAGTGTATTTTTACCGCTGGAAATTTCTGGATATATTTGTCCAGGTCTTCCCAGAATACGCGTTCACCATGAAAATGGGACGCTAACCAGCCATTTTTTACAGGGAGCTTCAGCAGACCAGTTTTTGAGCCATAGAAGCCTACGCATATGTACTACAGACAGCGTAAGGCGGGAGGCCTGATGGATTGAATCCTTTATGGCGTCAACCGCAAAGCTTAAGGCTCTAGGTAGATCAGTTAGGGCAAGGGCCTGCTGATCTGTCAAGTCCCTCAAGACCTGTTTCAACTGATCCTTCACTGCTTAGCAGACCCCACTGCTGGTTGTGTCACCAAGCTTGCTGTAGAAAGAAGCAGATTTTCATAAGGACTCCAATTTTTTATCTATTGGGTTCTTGAACATTTGGACATTATCCACTGGACATGTCAGTGATTTATACACACAAGAGATGGCTGCGTCCACTGTAGGGACCTTCCATTTTTTGATGAACTTATCCTCCATGGGATAGACCACCGGAAATCTCTTGGGGGGAATAAATATTTTCTCAGGATGTTCCCAATCCTGGTAAATGAGCCCTTCCAGTAAAGGGTGAAGTGGAAAAGAACAGACAGTCTGGTGGCTTCTAGCGACCCCAACGAGGATACAGTAGTGGTTGATGTTTCCGCAAGGTGCATTTTAAATGCTGATCGGACCATGTTAGTCAGAGACTGAACCCATAATCTTTCAGCTTGAGATGCTGAGAAAAGGTTCCCCCACTGTTGATTCCTCTATAACAGAATCAACCTCATCCTGATCCCCTTCAGGCAGGTCGATCCCTGTATGGGACTGTTGCTCTGCTAACAGGCACTCTGAAGGAGGAGACGGAGATCGGGCGTGCTTTCCCTGACAGGGAGGCAGCGATCAATGTTGACAATCTCTCTCTAATCCTCCCAGAGCTGAGGAAAAAACCTCCTCTGTTACATACACAGGAGCAGGTGAACTGAGGACAGCCACAGTACCAAGTACCCCTGCGGGGTCTCTACGGTCACTTACCTCTGAATTTTCAGGGGTGACTGGTGCAGTAGAAGCATGCCCAAGATCCTCAGAGCCCGATGAGACCCCCTTCGCTTCCTGGAAGATTCAGTTCCGGAGCTTCTGGACGGCATATTCCTAAGCCTAAAGCTGAGGTATTCCAGCCGTAAAAACACCACTTTTACGGAGAATAGTCTAGCACAATTGCTGCTATATAACAGTTGGTGTCTACTAAAGTGCCTTTCTAGGGGATGCCTGCATCAACCGCCTCTGTGTGCCTTTTTACTGTTGCTAGCTCTGTCTGTGCACTTCAATAGCCAGCTGTGATTGTGCTTTAAAACACGCTGGACGCCCGCACATGCGCAGTAGCGCCGCGGCGCACACCGAGCGTCATCCACCCGCTCCGCCCCTTTTTCCAGATCGCCTCTATATATTAGAGGCGCGGGCACGTGCGCCTTCCGCGCCTTTTTTGAAAAAAATAAGGAGCTAGATGGGAGCCAGGGTCCCTGCCGCAGGGCCCGGGGATGGATGAGCGCAGCAACAGGGCAGAGGAGACAGCTTCCCAGCAGAGAACTTACCAACTGCCTGGATTTGATTTTGGAAGAAAAAAATCCACATTACAAGAAAAAGAACCATAGCGGCCTCTAGTGTCTAACACAGGTACCGCGGTCTTACATTTTTTTTTTTTTCTTGCCTACTATTAAAATTTTTACATTTTCTCAGTAGTAACAGGCATACACAGAATATTAGCGGGAATACCTTAGGTAACAGGCAGAAAGACAAAATAGGCTTGGGGGTCCCCCAATAGAACCAAGTTCCTGAGGGCCCCCACTTACCTTTTCCTCGCCGCAGGACTCTGTTTGGTCCACAGAAGCCCAAACTTCACCTATCACGGCAGGCATTGTAATTAAACCTTCAGGGACCGGGTTCCCAAGGATTCCACTCCCCTGGACCTGTATAGCACCCTGCACAGAAAACATCTTGGTCGTGGGTATGACCAGAGCTCTGGATCCCAGGGTCCAGCCCTCCTAAAAGAGGCATTACAGGCAAAACCTTGCTCTTCTCTTTGCAAGGCCCGGGTACCGACCGTTTAGCTATGAAGCTTTTTTGGTCGGATCCGGAATAGCTTACTGAGGCCCAAAAGAACCTGTACGCAAGCTCAGTGAAAAACACATGTTAATTCTTGGCCAACACCTTAGACACTGGCAAAAAACTGAGGCGCTCCCGGATGGGAGGGGCTTATATAGGGGAGGGTACTTCCGGTTTTGGAAGTTGCCAGTGCCAGCACCTGAAGGTATCTATATAACCCACATAGTAATGACTGTCGCTCTGTGTCCCGTGATGTACGAGAAAGAAACAAGAGTTAAACTTTCTCCCAAGAACACAGTGACCCTGCAGAGCAGCAGCGGACTAAGACTACCCACTCCCAACTTTGCCAAATAGCTGCTCCTTCTATGTCAAGTGGCAAGGTCCAAGGCTGCTGGAACACTGGAGCATTGCTTTCAATGGTTGCCATAGCTGAAGCTGTATATTACTGAAAAGGCGGACCAGCTCTGAGCTCTGGATTTTGGCACCCTATTCAATTTAAATGCTAAACATTTGGTGTTCTGCCAATGTGCCTTAAAGTGGTTGTTAACCCACATTTCATAGTTTATACAATCCTCTCGGTCTCGTATGAATATGTTCCCCTGTGTGTGCGCGTTTTAAAAAAAAAATAAGCTGTTCTTTACCTTATTTCAGAGTGCCGATCGCCGCTCACATGACCCGCCGGCTCTCTTCTCTCCCCGTCTGACAGCTGCAGCGGGCGGGGCCGAGCTTCCCCCGCTGACGTCAGTCTGGAGGGGAGGAGGAGAGAGCCGGCGGGTCATGTGAGCAGAGATCGGCACTCTGAGATAAGGTAAAGAACGGCTTATTTTAATAAATTACACACAGGAGGACATACCCTTAAGAGACAAGGAGGATTGTATAGACTGCTCTATAACATGCTTTAAGGTAACAGGGTCCATTTTTTTTTTTGTTAGGTTAACAAACACTTCAAAGAAGTATTAAACCCCAAACCAGAAATGTACAGGAAGTCCCGTACATACAAACCTTCGAGTTGCAAACTTTCAAAGATGTGAACATGTGTTTGCAAAGTTTTTGTTCGGTCAACCCAGTGGGCTGAATGAAAAAAAACGGATAGATCGCCGTACCAACACAAGCAATGTTGGTGCAGCGATCTCCCCAGCTGTGCTATTGTGTTCTAATAGGGGGACTCCCCCCGCCAGAACTCACCGATCAGTGCTCGCAGCCTTTGTCTGCAGGCACTGATTTTTTTTGGACTTACGAACGAGCTCCCGGAACGGAACCAAGTAGGGGACTTACTGTATTACATATCGCAGCATACCAATCATTAGATGTGGTGGCTGAATTCAATTTTTCTTTTTAGGCTTTTTTTCATCTCTGTCTTCACCTGGGGGTCTGGCCAGTAACACATCCATTATATTAGAGTGCCTCCACTCTGCAGTGTTAGATGGACTAGCAGATTTAGATACACTGAAACAAACAAACTGAAGCCAAACTCCAGCTCACACTTTATAACCAGTAAGCAAATAGTTTTTTTTCCTTTTGGGATAAAGGTTTCACATAAAGAAATAAAATCTGATCATTGTAGGCACCTCTGTTAGTGGTAAAAGGTTTGCCTCAATCCTATAACTGCTACATCTGCAAGACAGCTTGTTCTTTTGAAAAACAACAAACTTACTGGCAGGATCACCAGGTGAAAATAAAGAAAATAAATCCCAAAAAATAAAAGAAATGCAGCCATCTAAGAATTGGTAAGCTTCAATATAATAAATATTTGCTTTTTGGTTTAATAACACTAAAAAGTAATACAATTAAAGGAGAAGTATGGCCAAAGCTTTTTGGCCATACCTCTCTTGCGAGTTCACTTTTGCTTTCCTGTGACCAAGATAGTTGTCTTAGAGCCGAAATGGGACAGCTGCAGCATCACACCAATGCTACAGCAAGTATGTGTTTTTTTTTTTTAAATACCCTATTAGGGATATATTGTAGTTACATTTTTAACACTGGGATATGCTATATCATTGATGTTTGCACATCATTCTTAAATAAAAGAAAGCGTGTGGATTTGTTTAGTAGCGTTTATAAAGGCACACAACTATTTTTGGCTACTCTGCAGAAGAAAACAGCTCATTACATTACCTACTGCAAAACTCTACACCAGGGTCTGCAAACTTTCTAAAGAAAGGGCCAGTTTAATGTCCTTCAGGCTTTAGAAGGGCCAGACTGTGCCCAGTGGGAGTAAACAATGCCCAATATTTGGTATTAGGGGGAGAAAAAGTGCCTAATTTTTGTTGCTAGTGGAAGGAATAATGCCTCATCGTTGGTGTCAGTGGAAGAAATAGTGCCCCATTGTTGGTGTCAGTGGAGGAATCATGTCCCATTGTTGGTGTTAGTGGGAGGAATTATGCCCCATTGTTGGTGTTAGTGGGAGGAATTATGCCCCATTGTTGGTGTTAGTGGGAGGAATTATGCCCCATTGCTGGTGTTAGTGGGAGAAATTATGCCCTATTGTTGGTGTCAGTGGGAGGAATAGTGCTCCATCATTGGTGTCAGGGGAGGGAATAGTGCTCCATCATTGGTGTCAGTGGAGGGAATTATGCCCCATTATTGGTGTCAGTGGAGGGAATAGTGCCCCATATTGCCGAATAAAGACAAGCAAATGCAGTTTGGAGACCACTGCTCTACGCAACTTCTTTGTAAACACTGCTATAAATGGACACCACAGTATGATGAAAAAAAATCTCTTTAGAAAAGTCGGTTTTATTGCCTATATTCATGCCAATTCAGAAAAGACTAGACTGGAGAGCAGAAAGGGAAAATACACCTGCCAAATTGGAAGGGAAAAGGGCAAATTACAGTACATGAAATTCATTTTGTTAAAGTCACTGCACCTACTGTATCTAATCATGCACGCCTTTTGTGCATGTATGCACTTAAAAACAAAGTTCAATGTTCTACATAAAACTGCAGTGAATTACAGGCAGTCCCTGAGTTATGAACGCATTAGGGACTGTAGGTTTGTTCGTAAGTGGAATGTGTTCGCAAGTCGGAACACTGCTTGCAAGTGTAACTTCCGCCCGTGGAGGGATGTGGGATGTTCTGGGCGCTTCTGGGGCTCTTCAGGCCATGCAGTACATAAAGTACTGCAGTGTGGAATGTGGCAAGATAGCTGCTCGGAGGTATCCAGGACCAGCGTGGAGCGCAAGCAGCCGGCATTGAGGCCGTTCGTAAGTAGGAGTCGTTCGTAAGTCGGGGACTGCCTGTAAACAGAAACTGCTCTTTCAGGTTGAAAGAGGGTTTCATAATCATCTCAAAACATTGCTGAGAACAAATTATTTGCAAACATTTCTTATGTTTTATAGGTATCATACCTGTATTTAAGAAATGTGTTCATGATCCTACCGGATTGCTTGGAAAACAAGGCATACTGAAGTATAAAGTTGTTCACAACCAATTTTTATGCAAACGTCTATGAAACTGGCTTCACTTCCACACAGCTTTTATCTAGTAACATGAATATGTAAATCCAATAAAGCATGAATGCATGCTTGGGAGTTTAAATTGAAATCATGAAAAAAGACCAACTCAAATTGAAAATAACCTCTTATTTGATGGGATTTTGTAGGCAACAAGTAAGGAACAAAAAATAGTATCAAAAATTATTTATTATAGAAAATTTTTTATATGAAACAAATATTTATACAAAATTGTTAAAATTATGAATCATGATTGAACTAGACATAGAGATACTATCCATCATCAAAGACATGTCACCAGATCAACTGGCGATGAACAGAGATGTGTATCCAACGCAGTTTGTGTTCAATCATGTGCACCAGAAAAGATCCATGGATACATTTTCAAAGCAAAGGCACAGGCAGTGGGAATTATTCCTCCCCCAGTTCTCCCAACTGGAAAAGACGCCGCTCCTCATCTCCACTCTCCATAAGTGAACAGGAAAAGAATTCCAATCAAACCGAATATCCCAAGGACAAGAGCGCCTAGTCCCTCCAAAAAAGGCCCAACAAAAAAAGAGAAAGAGCCTGCTGGTCCAGGACAATATAGAGAGGGCTCCACGGTTCAGGGTCCTTCATATATGTCCCATCCAAAACTTGCAGAGAGTCCCGAGTGCCTCCTGCCTCCAATAATAGCAGGGGGAAATTTGCTTTGGAAATGTATCCATGGATCTTTTCTGGTGCACATGATTGAACACAAACTGTGATACTGCAATATGCCTTGAAGAAGGATGCTCTGCATTTGAAACGCGTCGGATACACATCTCTGTTCATCGCCAGTTGATCTGGTGACATGTCTTTGATGATGGATAGTATTCGCTATGTCTAGTTCAATCATGATTCCTAATTTTAACAATTTTGTATAAATATCTGTTTCATATTTAATTTTTTCTATAATAATTTTTTTTTATACTATTTATTGTTCCTTACTTGTTGCCTACAAAATCCCATCAAATAAGAGGTTATTTTCAATTTAAATTGAAATCATAACTGAATAGTTATTTTCATAAAAGGGCACAGCTATAAAAATGGTAATTATAAAACATCCTTGTACTTCAAATATTTTATTAACCTCACCAATAGACTGTTAGATGTTGGAACAGAATCGAGGATGAGATCCAGTTCATCTCCAATAATTTCATCACGTAAGTTTGACACTGGAATCAAAACAGATGTTTCATTGCTAACAAGGGCTGAAGGGAAAAGCCCTACTTCAGGTACAGCTGCAGGGAGCACATTAGGGGAGACCGATGACACCGGAATGGGAGATTGCTCTCTTAATATTTCAGTTTTAATACTGTGAGAAGAGGAGTCCACTTCGGGCAAATCTAAAATAGAGCAGAGATAAATATCTTAAAACACATAATGCAATACAGTATAAACTGCTAATGTGATTATTTTGGAACATTTAAAGCTGAATTCCATGGGAGTTAAAAACCCTCTGTTGCAGTAAGACAGCCCCTGCACTGCAAGGGTTAAATGATCAATTACAGCAGTGGTTCTCAACCCTGTCCTCATGGACCCCCAACAGGCCATGTTTTCAGGTTTTCCTTTATTTTGCACAGGTGCTTTAAATGGACTTGTGTCTTTTTTCAACCTGACTAAACTCTGTAACTATGTAATAAGATAAAAATGAATGTCCCAGTAAGGCTGGGTTCACACTGGTATGACACGACAGTCATACGACTGTGAATCCGACTTTGCCCTGCGACTTGAAGTCCGACTTCCATGAACAGGATCCGACTTTGATCCGAACAATACCGAGCCCTTTGAGTTTGGTATTAATCTTTAAGGGAAACTCCACGGCAGATTAAAAAAAAAAAAAAAAACGGCATATGATTTCCCCTCCAAGACAACATCAGACACTTCAGTCTGATATGGATTTTAAGGGGAACCCCCTTCACCAAAAAAATGGCATACCAAACCCTTATCCGAGCACGCAGCACGGCAGGTCAGGAAAGGGGGTGGGGATGAGCGTGCACCCCCCCTTCTCCTGAACCATACCAGGCCACATGCCCCCAACATGGGATGTGTGTGCTTTGAGGAGGGGGGGGGCCCTGCGTTCCCCACCCCAAAGCACCTTGTCCCCATATTGATGGGGAAAAGGGCCTCTTCCCGACAACCCTGGTCGGTGGTTGTCGGGGTCTGCAGGCAGGGGGCTTATCGGAACCTGGAAGCCCCCTTTAACAAGGGGGCCCCCAGATCCCGGCCCCCCACCCTATGTGAATGGGGAAGTGCTGCTTTAATAAATTACTTTGTCAAAAACCTGTGTGCCGTTTTTATTTTTGACACATTTTAGGTGAATAAGTAGGGGTACAATGTACCCCATACTCATTCACATAGGGTGGGGGCTGGGATCTAGGGGCCTCCTTGTTATCTAGATTCCGATAAACCCCCCTCCCGCTCTGATCCGGATTTTCATGAAGGTATGGTACGCCTCCCTGCAATAGGCTTGAGAACTATTACCTTGCCATCTTTAATCCTAATAGACTGATCTTCCTCCTTATTAACAGGCCTATCCCCCCTACAACTTCTGCAGGTTGTTTAGTCTGCAATCTACTGCATCCGCTGTTGGACTGTTATGCTTTTCACCCCTACAATGCTGCTCTGGAGTCACTCTGGACTCCACTACACCCCCCGTACCAGTTAGTGGCGAGGCCACGGTACAGGTCTCCCTCAGTTTAAGGGGGGGGGGGTTTCATTTTACAGTTCAGGGATCCAAGGCTCGCTATGTTGGGGTTGGCCGAGCGGGGAGGGGAGCAAGGGATTTTATCTGGACTTTGTTGGGTTTTTTTTGCTTTCTTTTCTATGTTCCTTTTTGCACTTTTTGACTCCTATATTTTTTCTCAGGTTGCTGCCTATGGCGGACTATTAATGTTTTTAATTATTTCATTGCTGGCTCATGATATCCTGATGGCGGATCCAAGCACTTTTTTTTACTCATGTGCATGTATGTGCTTCAGGTGGCGCGGCCTGTCTGGTCATTTATATTCATGTTACTTTGTGCTTATTTACTACTGTATGTTTTACAATGGCAAAGCCCCTAAGGACAGTCTCCTGGAATACTAGAGGTCTGAATGCACCCCAGAAGAGATCTCTGGTCTTTTCAGTATTAAAAAAATGTCGCCCTCACATCATCTGCCTCCAAGAGACTCACCTTACAGGCTCTAAAACAAGGGCCCTAAAACGCAGTGGTTGTCTAACTCCTATCATGCCACTCATACTAATTACTCCAGGGGGGTTTCCATCCTTGTAGCCAAATCTCTCCGGGCTGAGACGGTACAAGTTAAAACCGACCCGGACGGGCGGTTTATTGTTCTTACTTTGCAAATTTCTACTGTGACCTTTACCCTGGTGAACATTTATGTGCCCCCCCCCCCTTTTTGGTGGAGGTACTCTCTAGACCAGTGATTCTCAACCAGGGTTCCGTGGAACCCTAGGGTTCCTCCAGAGGTTGCTAGGGGTTCCTTCAGCATTGGGCAATTTCTGCCTCTCAGATAATTTCCTACTGACACCATTGATCTTTTTAGCTATCTGTGAGGAGGTAATTCTTCCCAATGACCACAAGTGTAAGGCCCATCCTTCCCACTGACCATCACACAAAGATATGAATTGTAGATTTCAAATTTTTAGCAGGGGTTCCCCGAGACCGGAGAACTATTTCAAGGGTTCCTCTGTGTTGAAAAGGTTGAGAAAGGCTGCTCTAGACTGTCACTTCAGCTGCTGACTAGAACCCCTAGCCCCTTACTTTATGTGGGGGACTTTAATGCTATATTAGATCCAACTATGGACCGCCTGGGTGGTGGAGACCCTTTCCCTCTTTTCTAGACTGGGCACAGGTTCATGGCCTTACAGAGGTGTGGCTATGGAAACATCTGGATGTACGCCACTTTTCCTGCCACTCGGATTCTTTCCACACCACATCCAGACTGGAAATGGCGTTTGCTCCGGCAGAGACCCTCCCTGTTGTCTCTGCCGTTTCATATCTGCCTAGAGGGGTTTCTGATCATGCCCTTCTTTCTGTGGACCTCCTCCTCCTCCCAGGCTCGGGGCCTGCCATTTGGCGCCTGAACTCCTACTGGTTAGAGGACGAGATGGTGCAGGGAGAATGCAGGACAGGCATCAAACTATTGGAGGGATAATCTGGGAAAAGTAGACCCTTCCACTGAATGGGACGCGTTTAAGACAACTCTGAGGGGCACTTTCATGTCCATCACAGGGGTATTGCGCAAAAATAACCAGATGCTTACAGAAGAACTTGAGACTGTTATGGTACGTGCTGAGTCTGCTTATGCCTCTAACCCTGCCTCCGACACGAGGGAGGCATGGTTACAGAGCCGTAGGGAGTATGAACCCCGTCTGTTAGATCTCACGCAAAAACGCATGTTGCATGCCACACAAAAATTGTTTGAATATGGTAATAAAGCCGGACGTCTCTTGGCATATCTGACTACACCTGACCATTCTCCCATTTCCATCCCACGTATCCTTACAGCTCAAGGCCCCACCAGTGACAACCCAGGGGATATCCTAAACTCCTTTTAATGCTTTTACAAAGACCTGAATGTCTCTAGGGTTGACTAGGGTGACTCCCAATTGAATGACTACTTGGCTGACATATCTCTCCCCTCCTTGTCAACGGAGGGGCGTGATGTGCTGGATGCACCCATCTCGGTTGAGGAAATTTCTGCAGCCATTTCACAAATGCCTGCACAAAAGACTCTGGGCCTAGACGGTTTCCCGACTGAATGGTATTCACAATTTAAAGACCTTTTGTGCCCCTTTCTTTTTCAAACCTATAACAAAAGCTCTATATGTCGGGATCCTCCCCCCAACGATGCGGGAGGCTTTGATTGTACTTCTATTAAAACCCTGTAAAGACCCACTTAAATGCGAATCTTACTGTCCAATTTCTCTTATTAATGTGGACGTTAAGATTCTGGCCAAAATATTAGCAAACCGTTTGAACTCTGTAGTCACGTCCTTGGTCAATAGTGACCAAGGGGGCTTTATCCCCGGCAGGTCCACCAGAATGAATATCCGCAGGCTGTTTCACAACCTGCAATATTTACATGACTGTCCTCCCACTCGTGCTATTGTGTCTTTGGACACTTGCAAGGCATTCGACAGTGTGGAATGGCCATATTTGTTTCGGGTGTTACAGATGTATGGCTTTGGCCCCCCTGTTGTAGCATGGATCAAACGCCTTTAACACCTCCCCGGTAGCTCGGGTGCGGGTCAATTCCTCTATCACTGACCCCTTTCCGATTACTAGGGGCACACGACAGGGGTGCCCGTTGTCACCCCTCTTGTTTGCCCTGGCCATGGAGCCGCTTGCGGTTCGCATTCGCTCCTCCCCCTCGATTAAAGGACTCCCAATTGCTAATATAGAGGAGCGCATTTCACTTTATGCGGATGACACATTGGTGTATCTGGCTGATACTAATGACTCACTTCAGGCCCTGTTGGTGGAGATTAATACCTTTGGAGACTATTCTGGCTTCTGGGTGAATTGGGATAAGACTAGTCTTTTCCTCCTAGACGTGGCTGAGCCTCCCCCGATTCACCCGGATTCCAAGCTTCAAGTGGTATCCTCCTTTAGGTACCTTGGGGTTCTGGTGCAGACCCCTTATCTTCATATGTCGCCAATAGCTTAGATCCTCTATTGGTCCGCCTTCAGGAGCAGACCAAGCAGTGGATGGATCTGCCTCTGGATCTTATGGGGATGGCAAACCCAGTTGGTGCACATCCACGATTGGCTGTGCCCGGTTCCGGCCAATGCCTGTACCTCCACGGAGGGAGCCATCGCATCTTCCCTGGAAACCCTACATAATATTATCTACAGAGGCCGGGTCCCCGATCGCCCCGGAACCTCCCTACTTGCCACTTCCCTTTCCTCTTTCCGTTATATTGTCACAAAAGTATCCAGGCACACCTGGCTGAAATCTCCCAACAACCCCCTGTGGTTTAACCCTAATCTGCAGGAACTATACTCCCTTCCCAATCGCTGGTACTCCAGGGGGGTTAAATATTTATGCCACCTGTACAACGCTCAGGGCTTTATATCTTTTTCTCAGCTACGTTTAGACTTCGATCTACCAAGATCATACCTATTTTATTACTACCAGCTCAGGCACGCTATTCGTGCCCAGTTTGGCTCCCTGGATGATCCCACTGACCTGCCCCCGTTGGAAAAACTGCTCAGACAGCCAGATCCCACTAAACTTGTCTCCACCTATTATGCAGCCATAATGACTGATTTTAACCCCCAGGTTTCACAAAGCTCAGGTAAAATGGACCTCTGGACATCTCCCTGGTAGACGAGGACTGGTCAGAATTTAGTGATACGTATAAAACCTCCGTTATTGCTTCCCGGGACCGCATCACACAGGTCAAAATTTTTCATCAAACCCACCTCACACCGGCTAGGTTACACAAGATGGGTCAAATACCAATAATCCAGCGCTCAATGGGAGCAGTGACAACGGAATTACAACTGATGTTGAAATAAAATTATTTTAATTGGATGCATGCAAAAGGTTAATGTGAATTGATGTGGATGAAATCAAATAGATTCAAAAAACCTCCAAGCGGAAATCTTTGTCATAATGTAGCATAAAAAAAAACACAGAATACAAAACCGCCCGCCAAAGGGTTGAAATCAACAAGTGTGCTAAGTTACTTGGTGTTATGAAGTATCACTGGTATGGAGCTGGGATGTCCTGGCCCTCAGGGAGGTGGAAAGATGAGCCGCTCTTCTAATACAGCATATAGCTGGAGGATGGTGCCAGAGCCGTGGAATCAGAGGGGAGATGTAGCATACCGTAGGAAGTCCTGCGTCGCGGTCAGACCAGCTGATCGAGCGGACCGGATGGCGATGGATTCGACGGCTCTCTGGGCAGCGTGCCCTGCGTCTGGCGGCCGGAAATAGGACCAGTTGCCGGAACGAACGAAGGAGACGTACACACTTGTCGGGCGGTATGTAAGCTCCTGTGGTGTCGAAAAGCCCTCTAGTTTACATGTTTTGCGCACATGCGCTTTGTCAAAACTGAGGGAAACACAGCCGATAGATGGCATTAATAGAGCAAGGGAACTGGACAGGGAGTGAACAACAGCTCTTGCAATTTTAACCCTTTGTGTACATCCAGCACTATACTTATTCAAAAACTATGTTGGGAAAAGGGCTTATCCGTCCATATTTTAAGTTCTTCCCAATAGGTCAATACCACATGAGGTTGGAATTACCACTGTACAATATTTTCTATCAAAAAACTGTGATATGAATTCGAGACAATCTAGTTTTTTGCTTGGTAGTATCGATTTTTGTTTACGTCACAATTATTTTACATTCTTAGATCAATTTTACCTACAGCTCAAAGGCACGGCAATGGGAGCTAATTTTGCTCCAGGATATGCTAACCTGACCATGGGCTATTGGGAAGAACTTAAACAATGGATGGATAACCCCTTTTCCCAACATATCGTCTTTTACGGTCGTTATATTGACGATGTGCTGTTGATTTGGAGTGGTGGTCCTGCTCGTTTTGCTGCATTTGTTGCCCATTGTAACGAAAATCAGTTGGGTTTGTCCTTTACACACGAGATAGACCAGACTCAACTAGTATTTCTTGATCTGGTTCTGTCCCATGATGAACACACCATTATTACTAACAATCATATTAAGCCCACATCAGGGAACTCGTACCTTCATTACAACAGTTGCCATCATCCAATTTGGAAAAACAACATTCCGAACGGTCAATTCCACAGGTTACGTAGGAACTGTACAAAAACAGAGGATTATGTGGCGCAAGGTAGAAATATGCAAAATAAATTTGAGGAAAAAAGGTACCCGAAAGATCTAGTGGCACTTACCTTTTTGTCCAACCAAACAAATTCAACTAAAGATAAAAATAAAAACGATAAATCCGCAGAGATGGTGAATACAGCTAGATTTGTATCAACATTCAACACAAAATATAAAGCTATTTCTGACATAATATATAAACACTATAATATTCTGAAACTGGATCATATTTTGGCCCCCCATCCTCCCTCCTAAACCACAGGTCACGTTTAGACGTGCACGTACAGTAAAGAATATCATTGCTCCTAGCAAACTTACCAACTTGAATAGGAGACCTCAAATCGACATCAGAAACTACTTGGACAATAGGACTGGAATATTTCAGTGTCGGAAGAGAGATTGCCTTACGTGCCATTCGGTCCCCAATGGATGTACAGATATAATCAATAACAAAGGAAAGGTTTTCAAGATAAAACAATTCATCACTTGTTCAACTGAATTCGTAGTATATGTCCTACGCTGCTCCTGCGGCCTTCTTTATGTGGGCCGCACAATACGCGCTCTACGTACTAGAATAGGTGAGCATCGTAGGTTAACAAAGGGCTGTATCAAACACAGTGTCCCACGTCATTTTCGTCACATGCATAATACAGATTTTGGACATATGCAGGTTCTTGCGATCAAGACTATCCCAAAGGGTACCCTGACAGATAACGAAAGGTTCTCCCTCCTCTGTCGGATGGAGACCTTTTGGGTATACCTGTTAGGTTCCCTCACGCCTGAGGGCCTGAATGAAGAAATTGATGTCCTCAGTATAATCCGATAATAACAGCCTAATAATCTCTCCATGTCTCAGGTTTGAGTTAGTAATCTAGTGCCTTGGGTTCCAAGGCTCTCCCACTTGGGTATAAGCATTTTCACATGCTGTATATACTCACAGATGTAACATTCGGTCCACATCTTCCCTACAACATAAGTTAAGTTTCCTTTCCACTCATTTTTCTCATAATACTATTTCTATATATAAATAACTATGATGATCTATCCACTCTAGCTCTTGGGTTGTTTCTCGTGCCCTTTCCCTCTAGACTACTTTAGACCAATACTAGCCTGCAGGGATGAGCCGAACACCCCCCTGTTCGGTTCGCACCAGAACCTGCGAACAGACAAAATGTTCGTGTAAACTTTAGAACCCTATTAACCACTTAAGCCCCGGACCATTTGGTAGCTAAAGGACCAGAGGTGAATTCAGAATTTTGCACTGCGCTGCTTTAACTGTAAATTGTGCGGACATGCAATGTTGTACCCAAACGAAATTTGCGTCCTTTTCTTCCCACAAATAGAGCTTTCTTTTAATGGTATTTGATTGCCTCTGCGATTTAAAATTTTTGCGATATAAACTGAAAAAGACCGAAAATTTTGAAAAAATATGATATTTTCTACTTTTTGTTATAAGAAAAATCGAATCAACTCAATTGTAGTCATACATTTAGGCCAAAATGTATTCAGCCACATGTTTTTAGTAAAAAAAATGTCAATAAGCGTATATTTATTGGTTTGCGCAAAAGTTATAGAGTTTACAAACTAGGGTACATTTTCTGAAATTTACACAGCTTTAAATTTATGACTGCCTATCTCATTTCTTGAGGTGCTAAAATGGCAGGGCAGTACAAAACCCCCCCAAATGACCCCATTTTGGAAAGTAGACACCCCAAGGAAATTGCTGAGAGGCATGTTGAGCCCATTGAATTTTTTATTTTTTTTTGTCCCAAGTGATTGAATAATGACTAAAAAAAAAAAAAATTACAAAAAGTTGTCACTAAATGATATATTGCTCACACATGCCATGGTTATATGTGGAATTTCACCCCAAAATACATTTTGCTGCTTCTCCTGAGTACGGGGATACCACATGTGTGGGACTTTTTGGGAGCCTAGCCGCGTACGGGACCCCGGAAACCAAGCACCGCCTTCAGGATTTCTAAGGGCGCAAATTTTTGATTTCACTCCTCACTACCTATCACAGTTTCGAAGGCCATAAAATGCCAAAATAGCACAAAACCCCCCCAAATGACCCCATTTTAGAAAGTAGACACCCCAAGGAAATTGCTGAGAGGCCTGTTGAGCCCATTGAATATATATTTTTTTTGTCCCAAGTGATTGAATGACAAAAAAAAAAAAAAAAATTACAAAAAGTTGTCACTAAATGATATATTGCTCACACATGCCATGGTTATATGTGGAATTACACCCCAAAATACATTTTTCTGCTTCTCCTGAGTACGGGGATACCACATGTGTGGGACTTTTTAGGAGCCTAGCCGCGTACGGGACCCCGAAAACCAAGCACCGCCTTCAGGATTTCTAGGCACAAATTTTTGATTTCACTCCTCGCTACCTATCACAGTTTCGAAGGCCATAAAATGCCAAAATCGCACAAAACCCCCCCAAATGACCCCATTTTGGAATATAGACACCCCAAGCTATTTGCTGAGAGGAATGGCGAGTATTTTACAGCTCTCATTTGTTTTTGAAAATGAAGAAAGAAAATATATATAATATATATTTTTTTTTTCAATTTTCAAAACTTTGTGACAAAAAGCGAGATCTGCAAAATACTCACAATACCTCTCAGCAAATAGCTTGGGGTGTCTACTTTCCAAAATGGGGTCATTTGGGGGGGGTTTTGTGCTATCTGGGCATTCCATGGCCTCCGAAACTGTGATAGGCAGTGAGAAGTGAAATCAAAAATTTACACCCTTAGAAAGCCTGAAGGCGGTGCTTGGTTTTTGGGGTCCCGTACGTGGCTAGGCTCCCAAAAAGTCTCACACATGTGGTATCCCCGTACTCAGGAGAAGCAACAGAATGTATTTTGGGGTGTAATTCCACATATGCCCATGGCATGTTTGAGCAATATATCATTTAATGACAACTTTGTGCAAAAAATAAAAAATAAATTGTCGTTTTTCCGCAACTTGTGTCAACATATAAAATATTCCATGGACTCGACATGCCTCTCAGTATATAGCTTGGGGTGTCTACTTTCCAAAATGGGGTCATTTGGGGGGGTTTTGAACTGTTCTGGCATTTTATACACAACATTAGGAAGCTTACATCCACTCTTCTAACCACTTGAAGGCAAAGCCCTTTTTGACACTTTTTGTTTACATGAAAACATTTTTTTTTTTGCAATAAAATTATGTTGAACCCCCAAACATTATATATATATATTTTTAAAGCAAAGGCCCTACAGATTAAAATGGTGGGTGTTGCAATTTTTTTTTCTACACAGTATTTGCGCAGCGATTTTTCAAACGCATTTTTTGGGTTAAAAAATACACTTTTTTTAATTTTAATGCACTAAAACACACTATATTGCCCAAATGTTTGATGAAATAAAAAAGATGATCTTAGGCCGAGTACATAGATACCAAACACGACATGCTTTAAAATTTCGCACAAACGCGCATTGGCGACAAACTACATACATTTTTAAAAGCCTTTAAAAGCCTTTACAGGTTACCCCAGTAGATTTACAGAGGAGGTCTACTGCTAAAATGATTGCCCTCGATCTGACCTTTGCGGTGATACCTCACATACATGGTGCAATTGCTGTTTACATATGACGCCAGACCGACGCTTGCGTTCGCCATTGGGCAAGAGCAGGGCAGGACAGGGGTGCTTTTTTTTTTTCTTTTTTTTTTTTATTATTAATTTTGCTTTTTTATTTTATTTTTAAATTGTTCCTTCCAAGTATTTTTTTTTTTTTATCATTTTTATTGTTATCTCAGGGAATGTAAATATCCCCTATGATAGCAATAGGTAGTGACAGGTACTCTTTTTTTGAAAAAACTGGGGTCTTCTAGACCCTAGATTTTTCCTCTGCCCTCAAAGCATCTGACCACACCAAGATCGGTGTGATAAAATGCTTTCCCAATTTCCCAATGGCGCTTTTTATATCCGGGGGGGGGGGGGCATTCCCTCCCACTGCTTGTAAAAAGCAGTCCAGAGGCTAATTAGCTGCTAGGATTGCTTTTACATGAAAGCCGGCCGCAGGCTGAAAAATAGGATTTTTATAACAGCTTACCTGTAAAATCCTTTTCTTGGAGTACATCACGGGACACAGAGCGACATAGTCATTACTAATGGGTTATATAGATACCTTCAGGTGCTGGCACTGGCAACTTCCAAAACCGGAAGTACCCTCCCCTATATAAGCCCCTCCCATCCGGGAGCACCTCAGTTTTGTAGCAAAGCAATAAGTGTCCCCAAAGAGGGGTGGGAGCTCTGTGTCCCGTGATGTACTCCAAGAAAAGGATTTTACAGGTAAGCTGTTATAAAAATCCTATTTTCTTTCTCGTACATCACGGGACACAGAGCGACATAGTCATTACTAATGGGATGTCCTAAAGCAATGCCCAACGAGGGGGGGGGATACAACATATATAAGCTGAGCGCTATCAGACATGAGGATCTTTTGCGGCCTGCAACACACTGCGCCCAAAGGCGACATCCTCCTGACTTCTAACGTCCACCTGGTAGAACCTAGTAAACGTGTGTACTGAAGACCATGTTGCGGCCTTACAGATTTGAGCCAGGGAGGCCTGGTGATGCACTGCCCATGAAGTTCCAACTGCTCTCGTGGAGTGCGCCCTAACTTTGAACGGAGGCGGTCTCCTTCTCAAGCCATAGGCTTGCATTATGACCTGTCGAATCCACTTGGCTAAAATTATGACGCTGCCTGACCCCTTCTGGGGCCTTCCGGCAGAATAAACAAAGTATCCGTTCTGCGAATCTGAGCAGTGGCTTTTAGATAAGCTTTAACTGCTCTTACTACATCCAAAGAATGCAATAACTTTTCCTCTACCGAAGTAGGTTTGGGGAAAAAAGAAGGAAGAACCACATCTTGGTTCAAATGAAACCTTGATACCACCTTAGGAAGAAAGGCTGGATGAGGACGTAACACTACTCTGTCCTTATGGATAACCAGATATGGCTCCCTACAGGACATAGCTGCTAATTCCGACACTCTTTTAGCCGAACAAATGGCTACTAGAAAAATCAATTTCCTGGTGAGAAGAACCAGGGAAATATGCTGTAATGGTTCAAATGGTTGTTTCTGTAGAACCGACAGAACCAAGTTTAGATCCCATGGACATATGGGAATATTAACCGGAGGACTAATACGCATCACTCCTTGTATAAAGGCTTTGACTAGTGAATGCGAAGCCAAGGGCCTTTGAAAAAATATTGACAAGGCCGAAATCTGACCCTTGATAGTACTCAAGGCAAGCTTCCTATCTACAGCCCATTGTAGGAAGTCCAGAATCCTACCTATTACGTATTTACGTGGATGCCATTTCTTGGCCTCACACCAGGCGATGTACGCCTTCCAGATTCTATAGTAGATCTGCCTGGATACCGGCTTCCTGGCATTGATCATGGTAGATACCACAGCATTAGAGAGCCCTCTCTTTTTTAGAATGTGGGCTTCAATAGCCAGGCCGTCAAACCTAGGGCTGGGTAAGGAAGGGTGGTATATCGGTCCTTGCGAAAGCAGGTCCGGACGATGTGGGAGGGTCCAAGGACTCCCCACAGACATCTTTACAATCTCCGCGTACCATGCTCTTCGGAGCCACCAGAATCACTGGTTTCTTTTCTACCCTGATTCTGTGGAGTAATCGAGGTAACAATTGTGGCGGTGGGAATACATATATCAGCTTGAACTGATCCCAAGGGAACACTAGGGCATCCGAGCCGCAAGCTAGGGGATCCCTTGTCCAAGAGACAAACCTGTCCACTTTTGCGTTGAATCTGGATGCTAGCAGATCTACATCCGGTGTTCCCCACCGCTGACATATTGTCCGGAAAACCTCGGGATGAAGGGACCATTCCCCTGGGCATAATTGTTGGCGACTTAGAAAGTCCGCCTTCCAATTCTCCACTCCTGGAATGAATACCGCAGATATGGCTGGGACATATCTTTCTGCCCATCTCAGGATGTAATTTACTTCCCTCTGGGCTGCACGACTCCTGGTGCCCCCCTGATGATTGATATATGCCACTGCTGTGGCATTGTCTGATTGAATTCTGACAGGGGACCCTTGAAGTTTGGATGTCCATGCTACTAGGGCATACCGGGCTGCTCGTATCTCTAAGAGATTGATGGGCAGGGCCTTTTCCGCATCCGACCATCTGCCCTGGAGAAAGGAAAAATAGAAAAGCGCCTCTTAGCAAAACAGATTTATTATGTAGCAGACAATTTGTATCAAACACTTACATCATGGTAAGTTTCAGGTGTCATCCAGTAGGATTAATGTTTATATTGCGTCCAGGATCTCTGACGCTACTCCACGGATTTCCCATTTTCAAGGTACACTTGAGAAAGGAGCGCGCATGCCCTGTACGAGAGCTGCGCATGCTCTGAAACGCGTTGTGGTTCCCTGCACCATCCAGTTGACGTCAGACGCTCCTCTCCGGACCGACCGTTGCCATCTTTCGCTGCTGTCTCCTATCACGGACAAGCCAGCCTGTATCCCGGCTACTTGCGGCCGCCATAACCGGGACCTGGGAAATCCGTGGAGTAGCGTCAGAGATCCTGGACGCAATATAAACATTAATCCTACTGGATGACACCTGAAACTTACCATGATGTAAGTGTTTGATACAAATTGTCTGCTACATAATAAATCTGTTTTGCTAAGAGGCGCTTTTCTATTTTTCCTTTCATGTCATTTTCCTTGAGTCGGCTTCAACTTGGAGAAGAGCTGCCCTGGGCAACTGAGTTTTTATTAAAGACTTCCTATCCACAATTGTTACTATAGAGTTTTTCAAAACCTTATGCTACCTGCCATCCCTTGGTAACAGTAATAACTTTATGTCCATCTGATTGGAATACTTTTTTTGTTTTTTTGATTTTCAACCTTTGTATAATATCCTTTACACATTTAGGATTAATCGTGTTTGTCTGTGCAGGCTTCCCAAGCGCTTGCATTTGCTATTGTTTATCTGCCCTGGAGAGACCATTGCTCCAGTACTGCTCCCCAGCTTATAAGGCTGGCATCTGTAGTGACCACCTTCCAAGAAATCGGACTGAAGTATTTCCCTCTTTCCAGATTCTGGGGAACCAACCACCAGCGGAGGCTCTTGCGAACGGAAGGGGACAAGGACATTGGTAAGTCCAGAGCCTGAACTTTTTTGTTCCAGGCTGACAGTATGGCCCTTTGCAAATTCCTTGAATGGAATTGACCGTAGGGTACTGCTTCGAATGATGCCACCATTTTTCCCAGCAGCCTCATGCATAGGCGTATGGATGGCTGTCTTTTTGAACCCACTAAGTGGATCAAATCTCTCAAAGACGACCCCTTTTCTTGAGGCAAGAAAATTTTTCTCTGGTCTGAATCCAGCCTTAGCCCCAAGTATTCCAGACTTTTGACTGGTTTTAGGGCTGACTTGTCTCGGTTGATAATCCAACCGTGATATTCCAGATACTTGATTGTCTCGTGAACAACCACTTCTAGTTTTTCCACTGAGTGGTCTATCAGCAACAAGTCGTCTAGATATGCCATTATCGTTACACCCCGTGTTCTTAGATTGGCCAATAACGGGGCCAGAATTTTTGTGAACACTCGTGGTGCTGTGGCCAGACCGAAGGGTAAGGCTCTGAACTGAAAATGGCGCCCTTCTACCGCAAAGCGTAAAAATTTTTGGTGGGCTGGAAAGATGGGAATGTGCAAATAAGCATCTTTGATGTCGATCGAGGCTAACCATTCCTCCCCTTGTAGGGCAGTGGCCACCGACCGGATCGACTCCATCCGGAAAGTCCTGATATGTAGGAATTTGTTTAGCCCTTTTAGATGTAATATGGGCCTCACGTCCCCGTTTGGCTTCGGGACTGTAAAGAGGTTTGAGTAAAACCCGAACCCCCATTCTTCCAGGGGAACCTCTATAATTACTGCTTGGAGCAATAATTGTTCTAGTGCCAACAGGAGGGATCCTCTCTTCTGGGGATCCCTTGGCATGTTTGACCTTATAAAGTGGGAAGGAGGGGAGTCTTTTAACTCCAATTTGTATCCCAGATTTACTGCGGAGAGCACCCATCTGTCTCTGATCGTGTCCCGCCAGGTCTCTGCGAACAACTGAAGTCTTCCCCCCACCCGATTGAGTGGGGGCAACCCTTCATGCATTTGACTTTGGGGGAGGTTTTGTACCTCTCCTGCTCCAGGGCTTCTTGTTACCCTGCAATTGTCCCTGATTTTTACCTCCGGGATTCGACCGAGGAGGCCGTCGGAACTGTTTCACAGCCGATGTCCTAGGGACTGGAGAAGCAGGCCTCTTAAAAGAGGGACCTCTAACTCTGTTTTTAACCGGCAAAAGTGTACTTTTACCGCTGGAAATTCTCTGGATATATTTGTCCAGGTCTTCCCCGAATAAGCGTTCACCATGAAATGGGAAGCTGACCAGCAATTTTTTACAGGGAGCTTCAGCAGACCAGTTTTTGAGCCATAGAAGCCTGCGCATATGTACTACAGACAGCGTAAGGCGGGAGGCCTGATGGATTGAATCCTTTATAGCGTCCACCGCAAAGCATAAGGCTCTAGGTAGATCAGCTAGGGCAAGAGCCTGCTGATCTGGCAAGTCCCTTAAGACCTGTTTCAACTGATCCTTCACTGCTTGGCAGACCCCAATAGCTGCCACTGCTGGTTGTGTCACCAATCCTGCTGTAGAAAAAGCAGATTTTAATAAGGACTCTAATTTTTTATCTATTGGGTCCTTGAACATTTGGACATTATCCACTGGACATGTCAGTGATTTATTCACACAAGAGATGGCTGCGTCCACTGTAGGGACCCTCCATTTTTTGATGAACTTATCCTCCATGGGATAGACCACTTGAAATCTCTTGGGAGGAGTAAATATTTTATCAGGATGCTCCCAATCCTGGTAAATGAGCCCTTCCAGTAAAGGATGGATCGGAAAGGAACAAACAGTCTGGGGAGCTTTTAGCGACCCCAACGAGGAGACAGAAGTGGATGATGGCTCCGCAAGGGGCATTTTAAATGCTGATCGGACCATATTAGTCAGGGACTGAACCCATAACCTTTCAGCATGTGATGCTGAGAATGGCTCTTCCACTGTTGATTCCTCTACAACAGAATCAACCTCATCCTGATCCCCTTCAGGCAGGTCGATCCCTGTATGGGACTGTTGCTCTGCTAACAGGCACTCTGAGGGAGGAGACGGAGATCGAGCGCTTTTTTCCTGTGACAGGGAAGCAGCGATCAATGCTGACAATCTCTCTTCCAGCCCTCCCAGAGCTGAGGAAAAAACCTCCTCTGTTACATACACAGGAGCAGGTGAACTGAGGACAGCCACAGTACCAGGTACTCCTGAGGGTGCTCTACGGTCACTAACCTCTGATTCTTCAGGGGAGACTGGTGCAGCCGAAGCATGCCCAAGATCCTCAGAGCCCGATGGAGACCCCCTATGCTTCCTGGAATTTTTAGTCCCGGAGTTTTTTGACGGCATTATTCCTAAGCCCAAAGCTGAGGTATTCCAGCCGAAATACACCACTTACTGACAATAGTCTAGCACAAATGCTGCTATAAAACCAGTTGGTGTCTACTAATGTGCCTTTCTATGGGGATGCCTGCATCAACCGCTTGCTGTATGCCTTTTTTAAATGTTGCCAGCTCTGTCTCTGCACTCCATAGCCAGCTCACAACACATAATTGTGGTTTTTAACATGCTGGGACGCCCGCACATGCGCAGAAGCGCTGCGGCGCGCACAGAGCGTCATCCCCCAAGCTCCGCCCCCTTTCCCGGCTCACCTCTATATATAGAGGCGCGTGCACGCGCGCGGCCACGTACGCATTCGGCGCTAATTTTGAAAAGGAAACCAGGGACAAGAGCCAGGGCCCCTTTTGCCGCAGGCCGGGGGATGGACGAGCATTGCAACATGGCAGAGGAAGCAGTTTCCCACAAGAGAACTCACCATCTGCCTGGACTTGCTCTGATAAAAAGAAACTAATCCACATGACAAAAAACGTTCCACAGCGGCCTCTAGTGGATTAACACAGGTACCGCAGTCTAATATATTAAATATATATATATATTTTTTTTCTTGACCACTATTAAAATTATTACATTTTTTAGTAGTTACAGGCATGCACAGATATTAGCGGGAATACCGTTAGGTAACAGACAGAAAGACAAATTAGGCTTGGGGGTCCCCCAATAGAACCAAGTTCCTGGGGGCCCCCACTTACCTGTTCCCCGCCGCAGGACTTTGTTTGGTCCACAGAAGCCCAAACTTCACCTATCACGGCAGGCATTGTAATTAAACCTTCAGGGACCGGGTTCCCAAGGATTCCACTCCCCTGGACCTGTATAGCACCCTGCACAGAAAACATCTTGGTCATGGGTATGACCAGAGCTCTGGATCCCAGGGTCCAGCTCTCCTAAGAGAAGCATAACAGGCAAAACCTTGCTCTTCTCTGCAAGGCCCGGGTACCGACCGTTTAGCTATGAAGCTTTTTTGGTCGGATCCGGAATAGCTTACTGAGGCCCAAAAGAACCTGTACGCAAGCTCAGTGAAAAACACATGTTTCTTCTTGGCCAACACCTTAGACACTGGCAAAAAACTGAGGTGCTCCCGGATGGGAGGGGCTTATATAGGGGAGGGTACTTCCGGTTTTGGAAGTTGCCAGTGCCAGCACCTGAAGGTATCTATATAACCCATTAGTAATGACTATGTCGCTCTGTGTCCCGTGATGTACGAGAAAGAAAGAATGATACCAAGATGATACCTAAACCCGCAGGCATCATTCTGGTATAAACATTCAAAGTCCAGCAACATACCAGTACGTTGCTGGTCCTTGTTGGACATGTATTGTAATCTTTTTTTTCATGCAGCCAGTTGGCTGAACGAAAAAAAGAGATTGATCGGTGGGTATGCCCACCATTAGAATACCGCCCTTCATCCACCCACTTCCAATGATGGGCATACACGCACCATTTATATATGCCGAAGCATGGGGGCATCCTCCCGCAAAAAAGTTATGCCGCACACACATGGTCGGACTTTTCCACGGGCAAGCCTCCGTCGGAATTTCGACCGTATGTACGCGGCATTAGGAGCAAAATCGCTCCTCCGCCCCTGCTGCCCCAATGCTTCGGCATATTTGCTTTTTTTTTTTTTAACTGTGGTGGTGAAATCACCTCCTACAGCACTGGAGTCGCAGGGATCAGGCCTGTCTCTGCGAACGCTGCAGTTATGTGTTTTTGTTTTGTAAGTGACAGTGATCGATCGATACTGCACTTGGGTGGCCTGGGCTGGACGGAGGGGCAAAACGCAGGTGCCAGCAGGTATCTGGGCTGATACCGCTAACACTGCATTTTTGGGAACCCTAAACTGCTGGGGACGCTAGTATAGATCTGATCAGATCAGATATTGATCTGTTCAGATACTATACCACTAAGGGGGGTGTATGCTTCACGCGTGGGTGTTAGCGTTACTGGCACTAACCTGACACTGCCTGGAGTGTGACGCAGACCCTCTCTGACGCTAAAACCTAATTGATATCACCCGCCGGGCGATCAGGGGGTTAAACCTTTATTGGGTTATATACACGGCGGGTGCCCTGACACTATAAAAAGCAAACTAACTAACCAGCGTCACCCGTAACACTTATATGGTGATCACTGGTGAAAGGGTTAACTAGGGGCAATCAGGGGGTTAAAACCTTTATTAGATAATATATTGGGGTACCTGACGCTATAAAAACCTGCGGCGAACCTAAAAAAAATTACCAGCTACCGATCTGCATCACCGACACTAAGACAGCGTTTAGAAAAACGATCGCTTAGCGACAGTGGTGATGGGGGTGAAAGGGTTACCTGGGGGGCGATCAAGGGGATAAAACCTTTATTAGATAATATATTGGGGTACCTGACGCTATAAAAACATGCGGCGAACCTAAAAAAAATTACTGGCTACCGATCTGCATCACCGACACTAAGACAGCGTTTAGAAAAACAATTGCTTAGTGACAGTGGTGATAGGGGGTGAAAGGGGTTACCTGGGAGGCGATCAAGGGGGTTAAACCTTTATTAGATAATATATTGGGGTACCTGACGCTATAAAAACCTGCGGCGAACCTAAAAAAAATTACCGGCTACCGATCTGCATCACAGACACTAAGACAGCGTTTAGAAAAACGATCGCTTAGTGACAGGGGGTGAAAGGGTTACCTGGGGGGCGATCAAGGGGGTTGAACCTTTATTAGATAATATATTGGGGTACCTGACGCTATAAAAACAAGCGGCGAACCTAAAAAAAATTACTGGCTGCCGATCGGCATCACTGACGCTAAGACAGCGATCAGAAAAATGATCGCTTAGCGACAGTGGTGATAGGGGGTGAAAGGGTTATCTGGGGGGTGATCAGGGGGTTAAACCTTTATTAGGGGGGGTTAGGGGGCTACACTGGACCTAAGACTAAACTTTGGTGACACTTTTACAGTCACAAATGTCACTGATTGCAGTGATCACTAAATAAATGGTCACTGCAATCAGTGACACTGTGACTGGGGGTTGGGGGGGGTGATCTGGGGTGTCTGGGGGGGCGATTTATGTCCCTATGTGTCCTGGTGTCAGTGTAGTGTTGTGTGCACTGACCTGATGTCTTCTCTTGTACGGCGCTCGGTATATGTGAGCGCCGCACCAGAGATGACATCACTTCCTCCTGCTCCCTCTGTCTGACACAGACAGAGGGGGCATTTCCATTCGCCGGGAGCGATCGCGAGGGGGTGGCCAGAAACGAATGGCTGCCCCCTCATCCCGGAACGCTCCCGGACACTTAGCCACCGCTCACTGTATAGGAGGGGGGTCCGATTGGACCCCCCAACTATACAAAGGCAATCACGTACACTCTACGTGATTGTGCCTGTCGGTGCCATTCTGCCAACGTATATATACAGTGAGCGGTCGTTAAGTGGTTAAATACAATGGACTCGAACGTTCGAAATCTAAAGTGTTAATTATAAAGGCTAATATGCAAGTTATTGTCCTAAAAAGTGTTTGGGGACCTGGGTCCTGCCCCAGGGGACATGTATCAATGCAAAAAAAAGTTTTAAAAACGGCCGTTTTTTCGGGGCCGTGATTTTAATAATGCTTAAAATGAAAAAATAAAAGTGAAATATTCCTTTAAATTTCGTACCTGGGGGGTGTGTAAGATATGCATGTGAAGTGGCGCATGTTTCCCGTGCTTAGAACTGTCCCTGGAAAAAATGTCATTTTTGAAAGAAAAAAAGTCATTTAAAACTGACTCGCGGCTATTAATGAATTGTCGGCTCCCGGCAATACATTCAAAAGTCATTGATAAAAAATTAAAAAAAAGCGTGGGGGTTCCCCAGAATTCAATTACCAGGCCCTTCAGGTCTGGAATGGATATTAAGGGGAACCCTGCCGCAAATTTTAAAAAAAATTGACGTGGGGTTCCCCCAAATATCCATTCCAGGCCCTTCAGATCTGGCATGGATTTTAAGGGGAACTCCATCCCAAATTTTAAAAAAAAATGGCGTGGAGTCCCCCTAAAAATCCATACCAGACCCCTTATCCGATCACGCAACCTGGCCGGCCGCAGGGGAAAAGGGGGGGACGAGAGAGCGGCCCCCCTCCCTCCTGAACCGTACCAGGCCACATGCCCTCAACATGGGGAGGATGTCCCCATGTTGATGGGGACAAGGGCCTCATCCCCACAACCCTTGCCCGGTGGTTGTGGGGGTCTGCGGGCGGGGGGGCTTATCGGAATCTGGAAGACCCCTTTAACAAAGGGGACCCCCAGATCCCGCCCCCCCCTATGTGAATTGGTAAGGGGTACATTGTACCCCTACCATTTCACGAAGAAAGCGTAAAAAAAATGTTTAAAAAAAAAACACACAAACACCTTGAAAAAGTCCTTTATTTAAAAAAAAAAAAAAAAACATTCCAGCGGTGAAATCCAGTGTCCCGCGGCGATCCCGATGTCCAGCGCTGTCCTTCATTGGTTGTGCCTGAGCGGACCTGATGGGGAACTCCCTCTCAGTATTTTAAATGTATAGACCCGCCCCTTCTAAAGTTCCCCATCAGGTCCGCTCAGCGGACCAGATGCGGAACATGAGAAGGGGCGGGTCTATACATGTATTACCAAAGTGAGAGCAGTTCCCCCATCAGGTCCGCCCCCTCGGTATGTCGGACCCGCCTACGTCATTGGCTTGAGCGGGGAACTTCCTTCACTATGTAAATTTAAATATTTGGGGGAACCCCACGTCAATTTTTTTTTAAATTTGCGGCGGGGTTCCCCTTAATATCCATTCCAGACCTGAAGGGCCTGGTAATTGAATTCTGGGGAACCCCCACGCTTTTTTTTTTTTTTTTTTATCAATGACTTTTGTATGTATTGCCGGGAGCCGACAATTCATTAATAGCCGCGAGTCAGTTTTAAATGACTTTTTTTCTTTCAAAAATGACATTTTTTCCAGGGACAGTTCTAAGCACGGGAAACATGCGCCACTTCACATGCATATCATACACACCCCCCAGGTACGAAATTTAAAGGAATATTTCACTTTTATTTTTTCATTTTAAGCATTATTAAAATCACTGCTCCCGAAAAAACGTCCGTTTTTAAAACTTCTTTTTGCATTGATACATGTCCCCTGGGGCAGGACCCCGGTGGTCCCCAAACACTTTTTAGGACAATAACTTGCATATAAGCCTTTATAATTAGCACTTTAGATTTCTCCCATAGATTTTTCGAATTTGCCGCGAACACCCCAATTTGTTCGCTGTTCGGCGAACGGGCGAACAGGCAATGTTCGAGTCGAACATGAGTTTGACTCGAACTCGAAGCTCATCCCTACTAGCCTGCTATGGGTAGTAGTACGCCATATGGTGTCACATATACATACATATACATATATATATATATATATATATATATATATATATATATATATGCAGTGGTACCCAGAGGTAGGTCTTTCGTATGAGTGTCTTACACACACAAGACACTCATGACTATAACAAATAACAACAATACATGAATGTATATACCCAACATATATATCCAATTTATTTTGCTAAATATGCACTTCATTATCATCATCTATTTTGATGTTATTTCCACATTCACACTTTTCCATTTATTATATTAATATTAATTGGTTGGTCAACTGACTAGTTAATTAATCAAGCAATTGTTTTTTCCCCCTTTTTTATTTATATATTTATTTGTATTTTTATTCTATTTTTTTTCAATTTTTATTTTATTTTTATTTCATTTTAATTTTTATCAATTTTCAATGCAGTCTTCATCCCAATGTTATTCATGTGATTTTATGTTATTAAGAGAAGTTTTTGAATAAGTATAGTGCTGGATGTACACAAAGGGTTAAAATTGGAAGAGCTCTGGATTGATCTGTGGAGGGCTAAGTATCCATTAGATAAGCAATTCTCCTGTTTTTCCAAAACCCACGGGACACTGTCCAGAATTGACCTGGCCGTTGGCAACCTCGCCATGCTCCCGTCTGTCTCTGATGTGGTGTACGAACCTCGCAGTGTGTCAGACCACTCCCATGTGGTGACTACTTTGATCATTACCCAATCTACCACCCTCTTAAGAGCCCCATGGAAATTGAATGCCTTTTGGCTGAAACTGTTCTTGGACCATGAGGAGGTGGAGCGGAGCATGGGGGACTTTCTTGATGGCCGGGACTTTGCTGACTCTCCGGTATTACGGTGGGATGCCTTTAAGGCACATCTGAGGGGGTTGTTTATTTCAGAAATTAATAAGGTTAAAAAAAAACTCTTCGGGGCTCAGAGAGGACCTTGAAAAACAGGTGGCGGCCCTGGAAGAGGCATTTGTCCTAAACCCCACGGATTCGGCTAGGGAGGCATGGCAGGCGGCGCAGTTGGCATACGAGCGGCTGCTGTCCTCCACGGCAGAAAAGAAGCTATTTTTCTCCAAGCTAGCCTTTTACGAGGAGGGCGAGAGTACGGGGCGATTGCTGGCCAAGATAGCTAGCTCGCAGCAACGTGCTCCCGCTATAGGAGCCACTAAAACGGCTGGGGGTAAGATAGTGAACTCCCCCGACCTAATATTAACGGAATTGGCCAGATTCTATGAGACCCTATATCTCCCAACGGAACGATTCACTAGGCAGGAACTTTTGACCTATTCACAGGGCATTGACTTCCCACAACTTTCAACTGACCAGCAGAGAGCCCTGGATGCTCCCTTTACATTGGCAGAGCTGCAGACAGCTGTCTACATTCCCCAACTGTAAAGCCCCGGGGGCGGACGGACTGCCCATGGAAGTGTACAAACAATATGCAGATATCCTTCTGCCACAACTACTGGAGGTGTTCCATGCGGCCAGGAAACAACAGCTGCTCCCCTGTTCTATGGCTACTGCCAATATCGTTTTGATATTGAAGCCCGGTAAGGACCCTATAGACCCAGGGTCTTACAGACCTATATCTTTGCTTCAGAGCGATATTAAGCTTCTGGCCAAGATGCTGGCGATTAGGCTGAATGGTGTCATTACAAGCATTATTCATCCTGACCAAGCTGGCTTTATGCCCAACAAGTCGACGGCTGTCAACTTGCGGAGGCTCTACCTTAACATGCAATCCCCGGCGGATAATGTGGGACAGAGGGCCTTGCTCTCATTGGACGTTATGAAGGCCTTCGATAGCGTCGAATGGGAGTATCTGTGGGAAATTCTCAGGTGCTTTGGATTCGGAGACGTGTATATTTCCTGGGTAAGACTACTCTATCATAACCCGCGAGCAGCCATTAGATCTTCTGGGGCGATGTCGCATACTTTTGCCTTGGGGAGAGGGACGCGACAGGGGTGTCCCTTCTCACCCCTGCTTTTCGCCTTGGCCATAGAACCCCTGGCGATTAAAGTGAGAGCCAATACGGAGATTGTGGGATTCAGGTACGGGGATATGCAGGAGAAAATAATGCTCTATGCGGACGACACGATGGTCCTGCTTGGGGATGTGGAGGGCTTCCTTACGGAGGTTATGGCCACCGTGGGGGACTTCGGTAGATTCTCGGGGCTACGGATAAACTGGGCCAAGTCCTCCCTGATGCTTATTGACGAGGGGGGGGGGGGGGGGGGACTCCCCCGACCTCCTCCACGGTACCCTTGACATACTCGTTCATATACTTGGGCATTCAGGTGACGCCTAGAATTTGTGAATACGGTCGTTTAAACGTGTCACCGCTGCTGCAGAAGTTTCGAGACCGGATCAAAACGTGGAATTCTCTCTGCCTGTCGGTAGCAGGCAGGGTGAATTTGATCAAAATGATCCTCATGCCCCAGTTGTTGTATGTGCTCCACAACTCCCCAACGGTATTGACTTTGAAAATATTTAGACTTGTCAGTTCCCTATTCCGTAAACTTATATGGAAAAACCGTACACCCAGAATCAAACTGGAACATCTTCAATGCCCGAAGGATGAGGGAGGCCTGGCTCTCCCGAACCCTTGGGTATATTACATTGCTGCGCAATTGCAACACTTGATAGGTACTATTCGCAGTGAGGGGGGTGATGGGGACAGGATTGGCGACTCCTCTGAGCTCGTGATGCAACACACGGTGGGCAGGGACTCGATCCCTATGGCCCTAGAATCGCAGGCATTTGGTAAACCAAACAAACAATACCCGACCTACAACCTTATCCAGAAGATCTGGAATAAAACAAGATATTTACAGGGAGTGGTGGGATACACAGACTATAGCCCTATTTGGTCCAATGATTTATACCCAGAATTGGCGAAATTGCAACACGGGGTGCTCTGGAGGAGGTGTGGGGTGACGCATCTTAGTCAAATTTTCCGTAATGGGAAATTCCTCACCTTCGAAGAGCTGCAAGGTAAATTCGGGCTCCTGCCTTCTATGAGATTCTATTATATGCAACTACACCATGCAATCACTGCTCAGGCCAGGTCCTCGGACTGGGTACCCTCCCCAACTCCACTGTTTAACTTAATGGCACAAGCTGAAACGACTAAGGGATTCATATCACAATGCTACAACATGATATTACCAAAGGTCCTGGCTAAACACCCTTTGAGAATGCGAATCAAGTGGGAAGGGGATGTGGGGCCGCTTGATGGAGATCAGTGGGAGGAGGCCCTGCAGGCGGTGCCAACTTGCTCCTTGAACGTGTCGCATAGGGTATCACAATTGTACTTGTTGCTGAGAGTTTACTATACCCCTCACAGGCTGTGTGCTATGGGCCTGCGACCCACCCCCTTGTGTTCCAGGTGCAAGAGGGACCATGGAGACCTGATCCACCTACTGTGGAGGTGCCCAAAACTCCACCTCTACTGGGCAGGGGTGGTGGACACCATAAACGGGGTGTTTCGGGTCTCGCTCCCCACGGACCCGAGACACTGCTTACTATTAACACTGCAGGAATTGGAGTGGGAGGAATGCACTAGAGTGGCGGTCTCTAGGTCCCTGTTTATGGCACGCTCACTTATCATGACTCATTGGATAGCGGAGGAGCCGCCGGCTCTTAAGGAGTGGATTAATGCCATGGGTGATATGCTTCGCAAGGAAAAAATCATATACCAACACAGGGGTAGCGCGCAGAAATTTGAAAAACTGTGGGGTCGATGGCTGGATGTACCGGGCTTGGCCCCGGTGGATCTAGTCATGGGACGATTGCTGGGCATGAGAGTTGGTGATGGGATGTAGCTGATGATTGAGGTGTCTTTTTCTAACTGTATTTTTTCATGCCATCCTTTTTTCATGTATCTGAGATGGGGTGGTACGCCACGTCTCGGAGGTATATGGCACTACTCTGAATCAGCTTATAGTAACTATGTAGAATATTTGGTTTTATGGCTTATACTGCATATAATGTACCAGAATGGTTGTAATGCTCAAGGTGTATGTTATTATGTTCTCCAATAAACTTTTTTCTGGATTAAAAAAAAATTGCAAGAGCTGTTGTTCACTCCCTGTCCTGTTCCCTTGCTCTATTAATGCCATCTATCGGCTGTGTTTCCCTCAGTTTTGACAAAGCGCATGCGCGCGAAACACGTAAACTAGAGGGCTTTCCGACACCACAGGAGCTTACATACCGCCCGACAAGTGTGTACGTCTCCTTCGTTCGTTCCGGCAACTGGTCCTGTTTCCGGCCGCCAGACGCAGGGCACGCTGCCCAGAGAGCCGTCGAATCCATCGCCATCCGGTCCACTCGATCAACTGGTCTGACCACGACGCAGGACTTCCTACGGTATGCTACATCTTCCCTCTGATTCCACGGCTCTGGCACCATCCTCCAGCTATATGCTGTATTAGAAGAGCGGCTCATCTTTCCACCTCCCTGAGGGCCAGGACATCCCAGCTCCATACCAGTGATACTTCATAACACCAAGTAACTTAGCACACTTGTTGATTTCAACCCTTTGGCGGGCGGTTTTGTATTCTATGTGTTTCTTATGCTCCATTATGATCAAGATTTCCGCTTGGAAGTTTTTTGAATCCTATTGATTTTATCCACATCAATTCACATTAACCTTTTGCATGCATCCAATTAAAAGCATTTTATTTCAACATCAGTTGTAATTCCGTTGTCACTGCTCCCATCGAGCGCTGGATTATTGGTATTTGTTCAGTGTATCCTTTTTTCCGGAAGTTACCAGCTGCACTGGGGGTCAGTTTTTAAAGAAATATTTCTATATGACATCACGTTTTTATATTTCTGCCAGTTCCTAGTGCTGAAAGACTATTTTTTGTTTCTTATACACAAGATCGGCTGCCTGTTTCCACGGCTGTGGCCAAGAGGCCTATTTCTTACACTGCTTCTGGTCATGCCCGGTAGTCTGGGACTTCTGGGAAGAAGTGGGTGCTTTCATCTCATCGGCGCTAGGCCTCCCAAACATAATCCACCCCAAGAACTGCCTATTTTGGCGAATTACACCCATCATCACATGCCAAGAGACTGCTTCGTATACTCTTCTTCTTTGTTAAAAAAGCTATTTTACAGTCCTGGAAGGGCGCACAGACCTCTCTGAAATCCCTCTGGTTAAAACTTATTAATGATGCGATCCCACTGTATAAAACGTACTTTGGAACTGCGGAAACGGAACAAAACCTTCCACAAAATTTGGGGTAGATGGTTGGCTAGTCCGCTAACCCTCTCCCAGCACTGATTGTACTACTCTTGCTTGACCATTGATGGGCCATGCCTCAGGGATCTCTAATGTCTGGACCTCCGCTTTTGCTATATCCCGGTATTATATCTGAGCCTTTTACCATTGTGCCTACTTTATATTTTGCACTGATGTCAGTTTATTTTTCTATGTTTGAGTGTATTGCCTAATGTTTACGACCAGGTTGTCTGGTGGTATTGCTGTTTTTTTTTGTATGTTTCTTTCTGTTTGTTGGTTTGTCTTAAACCTACCGTATTTATCGGCGTATAACACACACTTTTTTCCCCTTAAAATCAGGGGGAAATCGTGGGTGCGTGTTATACGCCGATACTCACCTATCCCCGTCGAATCTCCGCTGACTGTGAGCGGAGCGCAGCGATCGTCGCCGAGATACACATAGCCGAGTGTACTCGGCTTTTCTCGGCTCCGCTCACAGTCACGCCCAGTCCCGCCATTGGACCTGTGTTATGTCCATCATAGGGCGGGACACGGCGTGACTGTGAGTGGAGCCGAGAAAAGCCGAGTAGAGCCGAGTACACTATGTGTACTATGGCTATGTGTATCTCGGCTCCGCCCAGTCCCTGCGTTCTCTGCGGCGTTCGCCCCGCTCAGCGGCACCAAATTTAAATTCGGCCAAGGCTGCAATGGACACGGGGGGGGGGGGGGGGGGGGGCAAGGCTGCAATGGACACTGAGGGGGGCAAAGCTACAATGGACACTGACAAGGCTGCAATGGTTAAATGTAAGTTTTTTTTCCTTAAACTTCCCTCCTAAAAGTTTTTTCCCTAAAATTCCCTCCTAAACTTGGGGTGCGTGTTATACGCCGATAAATACGGTAATAAAAATATCTTTTAAAAAAAATATTATATATATATATTATATATATATATATATATACACACACACACACACACACACACACACACACACACACACACACACACTATATATTTTTTTTTTTCGGCCACCTCTCCTGCCGATAGCCAATATTTTTGGCCTATATTTAGTACATTTAAAAAAAAATTACACTGTCATTTTACATTTTTAATCACTGTTATTGCTGTCACAAGGAATGTAAACATCCCTTGTGACAGTAATAGGCATTAACAGGTACCCTTTATGGAGAGATTGGGGGTCTATAAGACTCCAAACCGCTCCTTTGCCCTTCAAAGTATTCAAAACGTCAAGATGGGCGTATTTGTTAAAACTGGCACCTTATAGATGCCAGTGTTCCGGGAAAAGATGTCATGACATTGCTTCCGGATTACTAGATCAGAGACCCGAACAAAGCATTGGCTTTGTTCGGGTGTTCGGCCAGCTGGCGGACGTGCCGGCTGGTTGCTCGGGCCTCCTGGTTGGACGGGAGAGCCCGGGCGAGCGGCGCAAGTCCCCTCCCGTTGCTTGTAATAACAGCTGAGCGGCTGCTGAGCTGCATTGGTTGTTATTACAATAAAGCCGACCGTCCGCTCAAAACAATGGTACCCCAGTAAAAGCCCTTGAAGCAATAATCGGTAATATTGGTCTAGTTTGAAATCGATACCCATTTTTCAGAAAATGCTGATATCGGCCACCGATAATCGGCATTCCCGATAATCGGTCGATCTCTATGTCGCATGCCAAAGTCAGATCAGTTAGGATGATGATCTGACTTTGATCCGACTTCAATAATATTCAATGGGCTGAAGTAGGACTGAAGTAGGGTCAAAGACGGACCAAAGTAGTGCAGGAACCTTTTTCAAAGTTGGACCGACTTGTGTCGGACAAGTTAGGACGGCTCGTATAGGGAACCATTGATTTATACTTGTCATGCGACATGTGCTCCCAATGTCAGAGTGTTTGTCGTACCAGTGTGAACCCAGCCTAAAAGATGATAGAATTGGGCCAAGTATGCTACCTGTACAGTTGGAAAAAACAGCTGAAGCAATATCTATCACTGGAAATATAAGCCTGAAAAAAAAAAAAAAAAAAAAGAATAACATACATACCGGGTTCTAGTTCATTTGCAACAGAATCTGTCTGTAATACAAAAAAAAAAAAAAATACAAATAAAAGAAGAACTAAAAAGGTATAAAGCAAACAATTATTAATTTAGGGTTCACAGTGACAGGTAGGTCACTGTGTTCCCATTCCTTTATTCTAACTGACAGAAATGATACAAAGAAAACAGACTTGCAGCATTAAAGTGGTTGTAAACCCACTTTTGCAACTTGCACCTACAGGTAAGCCTAGATTAAGGCTTCCCTGTAGGTGCAAGAAATATCTCCTAAACCTACACGGTTTGCTTAGTCACGTCTTCGCCTCTCCGGCCAATCACAGCGCCGGAGCGGCGCTGTGATTGGCTGGAGCTCTGTGATTGGCTGGAGCGGCGATAGCCGGAAGTAAGCTTCCGGCTATCGCCACAGCGATGGCTGCGACTGGAGAGGGAGACAAGGACGCCTTTGGGGGCCCCGATCTAAGGTAAGTGATGCTTATTGGGCTAGTATGCTAGTCATACTAGCTCATTATGCCTTTATCTTGCAGGTTAGTTTGAAAAACAAAATTCTATAACAGGGTTTACAACCACTTTAAGGGTAAAAAGTCAATGCTGACTATAATAGATGGCAAGACAAAGAAGCCAGCCAGTGGTATGTGAGCGGCAGTGGAATTCAGTTTTCAACCACATTGTTCTCTTTTTTCTTCTAGCTCATTCTCCTGGATCCTCCTCATTCTATGAGCCTTATAGGTAAAAATCATGCAAGGGAGTTTACTCCCACTTTAAAACAACTGTGTTCTATTATCCTTAGGGATAATAGTGTCAGTTAAAAGGTATCCAAACTCAAGAATAAAATGTTCTTTATTGCAGCTTACCAGTCCTTAAATGTGACTGCATTACTTTTCTTTTTCAAACTAGACACATTTTTCACAAGTACAAAAAAAAATCTCTTAATCTTGTCAAAAATCATATGTCATTGTAACTTTCTGTAAACTGAATTTAAATTTAAAGCAATGTGGTCAGCCTTCCCAGTTATCTTCTTTGCGCTACAGAACACCCCCCCCCCCATTATCAACATTGGGTTTGTAGGACAAAAGCCTTGGGTGACAAAACTTCTCCTCCATAGAAACAGTATTGAAGGGGTTTGGGGAACATAAGGCGGATCTTCCTCTTTTGGGTGAAATTCTGCTTTAACTTATAGTAGACCAGCATTTTTTACCATGTGGCTGAATTCCTGGATTTTGGCATTACATATAATGAACACAGAGCACTGACAAAAATTACTAACCTTCTCTGTTGCATCCATGTGTGTACCTTGTGAACCAGGCTGAAATACAAAACAATATATTTAGAGAATCATGAACCCCAATGTTCTAAGTATAAAGAAGGGTATAATACTTCTTACCTGAGCCCTGACATATGCTTTTCTAATTTTCAGTCCAAGTTTCATTGCTAGTTCTTGGGTTAACTTTACAACACTTTCATCCTGCATGAAATAGTTTTGATTAAAAGTGTTATTTTGGAGATTGTCTTCATATGCATGAGTACATTTATTTTCTAAAGGAAATATGTACTGCATAAAGATTTTTTTATTTTATTTTTTAGCCAAGTAAATACAAAATATTGCTTGTAAATATTGTGTATTTTCATTTTAGGCCAGCAGTTCTAGCTCTAGATCCAGATGTTTTTATGCCTTCCCCATTTTATTAAAATAATGTTTTGGCCAGAGTTGTGCTTTAGACCCGGTTCACACAGGGGCGACTCCGGACGCGACTTCTGGTCGCCCCGAGTTTCCCCAAGTCGTGCTATTTTTAAAACTAATTGAAGTGAATGAAGATGTTTTAATGCCCACGACTGCAGTCGCTACCGACTTCAAAAAAGATTCCTGTACTACTTCAATCAGACTTCTAGGCGACCTGTAGGCAACTTGTACCATTGATTTCAATGGAAGTCGCTTAGAAGTCGGATCAGTGTTCATTTTGAAGGCAACTTTACAGGAAGGGAACATACATTTCTCAGGCAAACCCCTCCCTCCCACAGAGCTGATTCTTGTTTTATTGGCCACTGGAATGTCTCCTGTCCTGGAGGCAACTTCAGTCGTGTTGTAAATCACCTTAGTCGCTCTGTGATTCATGCTCAAGTCGTGTCTGAGTCGTGTTGAAGTCTGAAGTCTGAAGTCGTGTTTAAGTCGTGTTGCCCCTGTGTGAACCGGCTCTTAAAGCTGAACTCCAGGGAAACAGCCAAATACACAGATGAACTAAAATGAAAGCTTTGTCTTTTTTAGCTGAAAGTTATTTGTATTTCTGATCACCCAGTCCTGATATTTGTACAGCTCTGCCACACAGCAAAGCTCTGTCTTCCCACCTCCAATCCAGATTGGACAGTGAAAATGAAGCAGACTTCTGAGTGAACCCCTCTGTCATTGTCAGGTATAAGTACATAAACAAAGGGGAAGGTTTAACACAGAACCCTGTATCTGAGCACCACAAACTGAAAACACTATTTTATAAATTTTTAATATTTAAAACAAACTCACGTATCATTACTTAAAAAACACCCCCCAGCACTTCTCGCCGTGGCTATTTTGAGTAAGGGCAGATGATTCATGCAGCATTTACTTCCTGGAAAACATCTGCCTTTAGCTCAGGCATGCAGGGCAGGAGGGTGTTGCTTAGCGAAGAAAGCCCCTCATCCTCATGAAAAAAAATGCCCATGAAGACTCCTGGGATGTAGGACATTTTATCCTAGGCCTGAAAATAGGAAACTGAAGAAATGTAATAAAAACAACAAAAAAATTGGGATTTTTATAACAGCTTACCTCTAAAATCCTTTTCTTGGAGTACACCATGGGACACAGAGCCATTCATTACATAATGGGGTAAGGGTCACCAGCGGTGATTGGACACTGGCACAACCAATTGAAGACAGTTCCCCTCCATATAACCCCTCCCATCAGGGGAGTACCTCAGTTTTGTAGCAGTAAGGTTCCCATAAGAAGGGGGGGGGGACCTCCCGTGGTGTACTCCAAGAAAAGGATTTTACAGGTAAGCTGTTATAAAAATCCTGTTTTCTTTATCGTACACCATGGGACACAGAGCTAGTCATTACATAGTGGGACGTCCCAGAGCTATGCTCAATAAAGGGTGGGAGACACAGATCAAGAAGGCCGCTTACGGACAAGAAGCACTATACTGCTGCCTGCAGCACACTACGCCCAAAGGCGGCATCCTCATGTCCTTTCACTTCTACTTGATAGAATTTGGAAAATGTATGGACTGAAGACCAAGTTGAAGCTTTACAGATCTGAGTCATCGAAGTCTGGTGATGCACTGCCCATGAAGCACTTATCACCCTGGTAGAGTGCGCCTTAATAGAAAAAGGAGGAATCCTGTTCTTTAAACCATAAGCTTGAATAATTACTTGTCAAATCCACCTAGAGATGGTGGATATCGATGCCGCTTGTCCCTTCTTGGGACCATCTGGCAAAATAAACAAAACATCTGTTTTACGCATCTGAGCGGTTGCCTGCAGATACGCTTTTACTGCTCTCACTACATCTAGAGAGTGCAATAACCTTTCCTCCGCTGTCCGCGGATCAGGAAAAAAAGGCAGAACAATATCTTGATTCAAATAAAACGCCGACACCACCTTTGGTAAGAAGGTAGGGTGGGGTCGTAGAACAATTTTGTCTTTGTGACAAATTAAATAAGGCTCTTTACAAGAAAGCGCTGCTAATTCTGATACTCTCCTAGCAGAAGAGATAGCAATCAAAAAGGCCAATTTCCTGCTCAAAAGGATAAAAGGAATATGGCGAATAGGTTCAAAAGGTTTCTTTTGCAATACTGACAATACTAAAATCAAATCCCATGGGCACAAGGGAGACTTGACTGGCAGATTGGCTCCGCAGTACCCATTGGTCTTTGAAAAAAAGACTGATAGAGCCGATATTTGACCCTTGATGATACTAAGGGCTAATTTCATATCCACTCCTATAACGGGCAAAAGGCAAGAATCCTACTTATGTCATACTTCTGAGGATTCCATCTTCTGGTTTCACACCAGGAAACATATGCCTTCCAGACTCTATAGTAGATAAGCCTAGAGGCTGGTTTTCTAGCATTAATGAGTGTAGAAAGAACTGGACCAGAGATCCCTCGTTTCTTCAAAATGTGGGTCTCAGTAGCCAGACCGTAAAATTTAGCTTTTGTAAGGATGGATGGAACACTGGACCCTGCGACAGCAGGTCGTGACGAAGCAGAAGCTTCCAAGGTCTTCCTACCACCATGTTTATGATCTCGGTGTACCAGGGCCTTCTGGGCCAATTTGGGGCCACTAGGATTACTGGAATTCCCTCCTTCTTGATCGTGCAAAGTAGCCTTTGTAAGAGAGGGATCGGAGGAAATGCATAGATCAGTGAGAACTGATTACAGGGAATTATTAGAGCATCGGATCCGTAGGCCAGAGGATCTCTCGTGCTGGATACAAAGTTGTCCAACTTCCTGTTGAACCTGGAAGCTAGCAGGTCTACATCCGGGGTCCCCCATTTCTGACATATGGCTTGAAAGACAACGTGGTGGAGAGACCACTCTCCTGGTGAAAACTGCTGGCGACTCAGATAGTCCGCTTGCCAGTTTTCTACCCCTGGAATGAAGATTGCAGGAGAGACAAGGAACATGATGATCTGCCCATGCCAAAATCTGATTCACCTCCTTCTGAGCACCCTGACTGCGTGTGCCTCCTTGGTGATTGATGTAAGCTACTGCAGTAGCATTGTCGGATTGAATCCGAACAGGGTGGCCCTGTAACCTGTGTGTCCAGGTTTTGAGGGCTAGATATACTGCCCGAATCTCCAGTATGTTAATGGACAGGCTTCTCTTCGGTCTTGGCCCAGGTTCCCTGGGCCGAAGCTTCTTCTAACACTGCTCCCCAGCCCAATAGGCTGGCATCCGTAGACACCACCTTCCAGGTGACTGGGAGAAAGGATCTTCCCTTCCGCAAGTTCTTGGTTTTTAACCACCAACTGAAGCTTTGGCGCACTTGTGAAGACAGGCGCATGGGTAAATCCAGAGCTTGGATCTTCCTGTTCCAGGCGGCTAAGATACTGCCTTGAAGTAGTCTAGAATGAAACTGGGCGTAAGGGACAGCCTCAAAGGAGGCAACCATCTTCCCTAATAGCCTCATGCTACTGCGACATTATCAGATCATGCACCTGTGTCGATGAGTATGACCATGCCCACTTTGGCTCATCGCTCCAATAATTGGAAACTCAACGACTCTCTTCTTTCTAACCCAACAGAAGTTTCTATGTTTGCCTCTCATATATCGCAATATTTTAAAGACCACAAACCTTCTGACATCCCCTGCTATTGTATGGGAAGCTCACAAGGCAACTATGAGAGGCCGATTCATTGAACTCGGGGCAAGGAAAAAAAAGAGAGCATGGTCAACAACTTGAGCAGGTCCTTCACCAAATAACAGAACTTGATAAACAACATAAACTCACCTTACACACATCCCATCTAGAAGCTCTCACGTTGAAACGAGAAGAACTAAAAAATCTTCTTAATCTCGATACAGCTCGGAAATTCCAACGTTACTCGCAAAAACTCTATGAGTGGGGGGACAAACCTAGCAGACAATTAGCAAGATCCCTTAAAGAAAAACAGACTAGATCGTTTATCCCTAAAATAAAACTATCCAACGGAAATTTAGTGCATGCGACTCCTCATATTGCTAAAGCTTTCAGGGATTATTATGCAGATCTGTACAAAGTGCAGTGTGACTCCTCGTCTCTGACTGAAGGAGAGACGTAGTCTCATGCCCACATACCTAAAAGAGGCTAACTTGAATCTGAACTTTCAGTTGAGGAATTTCAGGCAGCCCTGAAATCTTCACCGACAGGTAAAGCCCCTGGACCGGACGGTTACACTAGCCGGTACTATGAAACATTTAGTGATGTTCTCCTGCCCCGTCTTACGCCAATTCAATCTCACAGACCTCGGGATTACGCCCGGAATCTCTTATAGCCCACATTTCAGTTATCCCCAAAGCGGACAAGGACTCCACCCAATGCAGTAGCTACAGGCCAATTTCCCTATTAAATGTCGATATTAAATTATATTCTAAGGTAATGGCTAACAGACTACTCCCTCTTATACCCAGTTGGGTCTCTACGGATCAGACGGGCTTTATGCCACACAGAGAAGCCAAGTATAATTCTCTCCGGGCGATATCTCTTATACAACACGCTCAAGGTCTTCCCAGTCCACCCTACTCGTATCCACAGATGCTGAAAAAGCGTTCGACAGGGTGGACTGGGATTACTTAAAATTGACCCTGCGACATCTTGGGCTGGGACCCAAAATGTTCTATCGCATTACTTCCCTTTATTCTAATCCCACGGCACAAATTCGCATAAACGGCACTTTGAGTGACTCATTCCAACTATTTAATGGGACCAGACAGGGCTGCCCCCTTTCTCCCCTCTTATTTGCCCTTACCCTCGAACCCTTTCTGGCAACCATAAGACGTAATTTAAATATACATGGGATTTGAGTAGGTAATAAAACTCACAAATATGCGGCATATGCGGACGATATTTTATTTTTTATCCAGCAGCCCCGTATCTCGCTTCCTAACTTAATGTCAGCGTTTTCTACTTTTCAGACACTCTCCAACTTTAAAATTAACTTTTCTAAGTCTGAAATTCTAAATATTAATCTACCTGGAAGGGAAGTGGAAAGTTTAAAACCCCTCTTCCCTTTTAGATGGGTTCAACGAAGCATGAAATATCTGGGAGTGAATCTTACGCCTCATATTCAGTCCCTTTTTAAATATAACTACATCCCATTATTGAATAATATTAGAAAGGATCTACAAAAGTGGAACACGCTGACACACTCATGGCTGGGTAAAGCGAGTATAGTTAAAATTAACATTCTGCCTAGAGTTCTCTTTTTCTTTCAAATGATCCCATTGGGTGTGCCTATAGGGTTCTTTTCCCTATTACAGACCATGGTCTCCCGCTTCATTTGGAGGAACAGTCACCCCAGAGTATCCAAGGAAGTACTATTTCGCTCCAAGAAAGCTGGGGGACTGGCCCTTCCAAATTTTAAGGCTTATTATAATGCTGTGATTCTATCTAGAATTTCCGAATGGAAATATGCCGCTAATTCCAAACTTTGGGTGAGTTTAGAACATGCTCTTAGTAACACAGACCTAGCAACTACACCCTGGCTGCCACGTTTACACAGGCACCTCGCCCTAAGTACCTCCACTTTAACCACTTCCACCCTTGATGTATGGGATGCCTTACATAGGAAGTTCTCGTGGTCATATGCTTCTCCTCTGTTACCGCTTCTGGACCACGATTATTTCTTACCTGGTCTATTAGACCCTGGATATAGGACATGGTCGTCAGAAGGACCTCTTCTACTACATCATGTTCTTCGAGCAAATGCTCTCAAGCCTCTTAGGGAAATTCTCAGCCCCAAGCCAATTACGTTTCTTGACAAATGGAGATATAACCAATTGCAAGGTTTCCTCAGAACTTTGCCTCAGCCGCTCAGAGGGATACAGGACTTATAACAGTATTGAGGAAGTTTTTAATTCAATGGATCCACCTGAACATTGTATCTCGGTATTCTACAAATCACTCATCAAGCTCCAAGGAGATACTTACCCTCCCTTTCTCGCTAAGTGGGAGGCAGACCTGGAATCCTGCCTCTCAGACAGCCAAAAGGATAAAGTCCTACAGCTGACTCACCTCTCTTCAATTGCATCAAAGATGGCTGAGGTCAATTACAAACTGCTAACCAGATGGCACTATATCGCATCAAAGCTTCATCAGATGCTCTCCGCCAACTCCCCGTTGTGTTGGAGGAATTGTGGGAACAGAGCAACTCACGCTCACATATGGTGGTCATGCCCACTCATCCGCCCCTTCTGGTCTAGCATTATCCGAATCATCCAACAAATATCCAATATTAATGTCCCTGCTGATGCATGGACCATTCTCTTCCATGCTACCAAGGAACCTGTCAGAAAATACAAATGTTCTTTAGTCCCACATCTGCTTAACACGGCTAAAGCACTTATACCTACCCTTTGGGGTCAGCCTGAGACTTCATCCGTGAAAAAGTGGTTTCAAAAAATTTCAGAGGTCCATCTCATGGAAGATATCACTCATCGTAACAAGGACACTTTTCAACGACACACCCCAACTTGGACTCCGTGGATGGAGTTCAAGGACACCACAACCTATAGGGAGATACTTGTACAATCCCACTGAGACCCAGTCTACATCTATTGAATAAGTTATCTATATCTTAAGGTTGATCCCTTGTGGTTATTGTTTGGCTTATCCCTTAAGAGACTAAAATGTACTGTGACATATATTCTACTGGACACCATGCATGCCGGCCTTCCCTTCCTTTTCCTCCTTACTCCCCTATCTCTTTTTCTTTCTCCTTTCAGAGAGAGTGAGGGATGGGGATTAGACTTGTTCTTCTTGGGGCTCTCCCCTCTTTCCCCCCTTTTTTTTATTATTATAGATACACTAAGAGAGGGATCTTAATGAATTTAGGATAAATTATCCACGGGGCACTAGCGTTTACCAATTATGTGATAAGAGACACATACTGTAAAATTAACACCACAGAGGGAAGGGGGATTTTTCCCTCCCCCCCTTTTTTTTCCTTACACTTAGGTGAGGTCACTTTTCCCTTTCACTTTTCTCTCTACATACATATTTTGTCACTCCATCAATACAGTCACTCGCAAACCCATCCCCCAGTCCTCTATACAGTTCACTTTTAGACTTTAACACTTGTTTTTCAGTTTGTAGTAGTTTTTGAAATCACTTTTTGTCACTCCTCATTATGTACTTTCACCTTAAAGGGCACCAACACTAGAATACTAGCACATAATATACCTGGAGGAGAGTATGGGGGACTTTATTCCCCCACCCCCCCCCCCTCAAATCCTCCTCCCCCCCTTTTTTTTTCTCTCTCTCCTTCTCTCCCCCCATCTCTCTCTCTTTTCCTCCTTTTTCCTTCTCCCCTGTGCACTCTTCTTCCTCTCTCCCGCCCAGCCCTGACTCCCCTAGTCACTACGGATTGTGGGGTTTCATGGCTGGGCTTTTTATATGGGAGTGTAGACCATCGATTATTATTATTAATATCATTATTACTCTTTATTTTTTCTGTAATGGGAAATATTGAGACTGTATATGTGTTTTATGTATTGTAATGTGTGTTATATGTTGTTGGGAAATTAATAAAAAAGATAATGATAAAAAAAAAAAAAAAAAAATAGCCTCATGCAAAGGCGAATAGACGGCCCCTTCTTTGCCTTGACCTTGTGGATCAGGTCCTTTAGAGATTTGATCTTTGGCTCTGGCGGGAATACCCTGCTTTGGGCTGTATCTATGATCATGCCCAAATACTCTACCCTTCTTTGGGCTTGTAGAGGACTTTGGTAGGTTTACGATCCATCCTAAATGTTCCAGGTAATTTACTGTAGTGAGCACAGCGTGATCTAATCCTGCCACTGACTGATCTATCAAAAGTAGATCGTCCAGATAGGCTGTTACCGCTATGCCCTGTGTCCTCAGATTTGCCAACAGAGGTGCGAACACCTTTGTAAATACTCTGGGCATGGTAGCCACACCAAAGAGCAGAGCCACAAGCTGGAAGTGGCGATGTTTTACCGCGAACCTTAGGAATTTTTGGTGAGCGGGATGGATAGGCAGATGTAAATATGCACCCTCGATGTCTATAGACGCCATAAATTCTCCGCCTCATAAGGTGGCGACCACGGATCGAATAGTTTCCATTCGGAAATGGCGAATGTTCAGAAACTGATTTAGAGATCTTAGATCCAGGATGGGTCTGACGTCTCCATTTGGTTTTGGAATCACAAAGAGGTTTGAATAAAAACCTGAACCTTGCTCTTTTAGGGGTTCTTCTGTGATCACCCCTTGAGACAGCAAGTGATCCAAACCTTTGAAGAAGGATCCTCTTTTTTTAGTGGATCTTTGAAAAGTCTTGAGCGTCAGAACTGAGAAGATGGGTTTTCTCGAAATTCCAGTTTGTACCCTAGGGATACTGTGGATACTACCCATTTGTCCTGGATTTCTGTCTGCCATGCCATGAAAACTGCAGAAGCCGCCCCCCCCACTCGGCCGAGCGGGGGCGCCTCTTCACAAAGAGGCTTTGGGGTTTTGCTTATTTACTTTTGAACCCCACGGCTTCTTGTTCTTCTGAGCCTGATTTTCTTTAGCCTTTGTGGCTGGCTGCTATGTCGTCGCCACTGGCTGAAGGCAGATCTTCCGGGAGCCGGGGAAAGAGAACGTTTAAAACAAGGTCACTTGTTTTTCTTCTTCTCTGGTAATAGTAGTCTTACCACTCGATATCTTTTGGATATCATTTTTCCAAGTCCTCCCCAAAGAGGCGTTCGCCATGGAAGGGGAAACTGGCCAAAAGTTTTTTGCATGGAGCTTCTGCTGACCAATGCTTTAGCCAAAGAATTCTGCGCATATGCACCAGCTGGAGTGTGAGGTGAGATGCTTGCTGAATCAAATCTCTCATGGCATCTACTGTAAAACATAAGGCTTTAGGCAAATTCTCCCAAAATTTGACTTGTTCCGGAGGCAGATCCTTCAGCCCGTTTTACCTGATCCTTGAGGACCTGACACATACCAACTACCGCTATAGCAGGTTGGGAAACTGAACCAGCCAAAAGGAAGGAAGATTTTAGTAAAGATTCCAATTTCTTTTCCGAAGGATCTTTAAACACCTGTACATTATCCACCGGACAAGTCAGGTTTTTATTTATACAAGAAATGGCTGCGTCTACAGAAGGCAGACTCCACTTCTTGGAAAACTTTTCCTCCATAGGATAAAGAATGTCAAACTTCTTAGGAGGTGAGAAACGCTTATCTGAATGTTGCCAGTCTGCGTAAATTAGCTTTTCTAGTAACGGATGAACCGGAAAAAATTATGCACCGTGCAGGGATTTTAGTGAACCCAGGGAGGAGACAAGTGCTTCAGTTAACTCCAAAGAGGGTAACTTGAATGCAGAATGCACTGTTTCAGCATAACATTGCACATGTGACCTTAGCATCTGGGAAGCAGAGAAAGGTTCATCTGATATCCCTGATCCATCTATCCCCTGCAGGTGTTCCCTCATCCTCCTCACCCTCAGATTTTTCTGAAAGGAGATCTAGAACAACAGAAGGAGATCTGCTTCGCTTCTTGACCTTTTGCGAAGACTTTGTGATCAGCGTAGCGATTCTCCCTTCTAAGTTGTCCAGAGCTGCTGCCAAAGTGTTCTCAGTGACATATGCAGGCCCAGGTACCACATGGGAAGTTGCTACTCCTGATAGCGGCAATGGCTCATCCTGTACAGGTGCGTCAGAAATTACAGGAGAGGAAGGTACCGAGCAGGCACGGCTAGAGCCACCTGTCTCAGACGGCAGTGCTTTCTTGTCTCTCTTAGTCCCTGAATTCTTTCTAAGGGAAGACATATTACTAAGCAAAAGCCGAGGTACCACAACGCATATACTACTGTGCTCAGTCTAGCAATCTACATAAAGTATGCAAGTTAAAAACACAGTTTCATGCATAGAGTATAGGTGTCTCTCTTGGGAGTGCCCCGCCAACCACATAGAGCTTACGTGCCCCCGTAATGCTGCTGTGTCCCAAGGAGAGAGCTGCTGGCCTTTGAGTCCCTTTATGGATCCTGTATTGAGCGCCATCTTTAAAACCAACGTGCCCGTGCACGCTCGCGACACCGCTCCTCCCCTCGCAGCCAAAGCGCGCCCCCGTGCTCGCGCGCGACCTAGGGCTAATGGCGGCGGTCCTGGGACGAGGGAAGCCTCCTCCTGCCTAACTCCGTATCTGCTGCATGTCCCCATGCCTGTGAAGTTCTTATCCGGCATCTGAGAGGAGAGAAGCGGTGGCCGTTCTCATGGCAGAGCTCTGCAGCGGAGGAAGTGTGCTTGTCTGTGGGATCTGACACTGTTTGGAGCATGGTGAGCACAACTCAGCTCTTTACTCCCTCTAGTGGAGGAAAAAGAGAAGACACTTTACTCAAAATTAGGAAAGGTCCTTAAGATTATGCTTAGGACTCTTTCCTCCTACCTTATCCCTGCCGCATGTTTTTCTGCTGAAATCAGACAGACCAATCTTCACCCATCACGGCGGGTTTTGTGTGTCAACTTTCAGGGATATGGGTTCCTACTTAAAGGAGACCGCTCCCCTGGGCCTTGTAAAGGACTCTTACCAAGACTTTTAGAGCAAGTAACAAAAGTGCTGGACCCTAGAGCCCAGTCCTTCCGAAGAGAGACATTACAGGCAACGCATCGTGCATGAGGCCCGGATCCCATCCAGTTTTGGCGTAAATCTTTGGCGTCTTGGATGGATCCCGAAAGCATAGCTCTTTTTACCCCCAGAGGGTCTCTTTGGCAGAGCTTTCCTTTAGCACATTCTACTCGCGTCCAACACCTTAGACACTGGCGAAAAAACTGAGGTACTCCCCTGATGGGAGGGGTTATATGGAGGGGAACGGTCTTCAATTGGTTGTGCCAGTGTCCAATCACCGCTGGTGACTCTTAACCCATTATGTAATGACTGGCTGTGTCCCGTGGTGTACGATAAAGAAAAAAAATGAATACACGTTATATTATTCTACCAATATGTGTTCAATCATAAATCTGCAAAATATCTTAAGACCAGTGGTGGCCCGTCCACCGCCCCCTCTCTCCACTCCACCCCCCCCATATGCAATGGATAGATTCATGCATAGCATAAATCTATCCATGGCCACCACAGACACCCCCTATTCATACGTCTGGCCCCTTTCAGGGCACCAGGTACACGAACTACAGCAAAGAACAAGGAGAAGCACACCGCTCCAGGCAAAATCAGGTGCAAGGTAGATTCACAGGTGCAGACCTCGGCTCACCACCATGGAAGAAGAATAAAACGAGAAATTGGTCGCACACTTGAACTCCAACTTATCTTGATGTAATTTTTATTGTCAAAAGGATCAGACAGATACAGGCAATGGTAGACGCGTTTCACAAGCGATAGCTTGCTTGAACACAGCTATCGCTTGTGAAACGCTTCTACCATTGCCTGTATCTGTCTGACCCTTTTGACAATAAGGCTTCATGCCCACAGACGTTTTTTAACAGCTGCGTTTTTTACAGCTTAAAAACGCCTGTCCTTGTTATTGTAAATTTATTTATTTAAAAAAAAAAAAAAAAAAAACAACACGTCAGAGCTAAAAAAACGTGACCGCGCGTTAGTGCGCGTTTTGACGCTCGCGGTTTTTTCTGCCTAACTCCGACGCTGAGGAACGCACTGGTCCTGGGTTTTTTTTACAGCTTAAAAACGTCTATGCTATTTGCAGCTCAAAAACGTCTAGGTGGGCATGAAGCTATAGACTAACATGGACAGGCGTTTTTAAGCTGTAAAAGACGCTCAAAAACGCGGCTGTAAAAACGTCCGTGGGCATGAGGCCTAAAGATGACATAAAGATAAATTAGAGTTCTAGCGTGCAACCAATTTCTTGTTTTACATGAATTACAGCGGCAGGGTTTTTTTTTTAAGCATTTGATTACAGCCAGAGGCTCTAATAAGCTTCAAAATCGGGTGGGCTTGGGTCGCAGAGGATGCGCTCCAATCCCACCCAGGTGTGTTGCAACAACTAATAAATATTCGCTGTTGAAACGCTGATCCTCAATACGGCCAATCAGAAGCGGGTGTGAGACTCCCATATTCTGATTGGCCGAAAAGAGAAGACTCCCGATTGGCCACCGAGGAGGGAGGGAGGGAGGAATTGGAAGTCGCCTGATCCGAGGGGGGGGGGGTAGCATAATGTTTGCCGCCCCCCCAAAACAAATTTCCACTGGCCACCACTGCTTAAGACCAGTGTAAAAAGAAGCTTCAGCTGAACGCTGCCATTCCCTGAACCCAAAGGGGCACAGTAATTCTGCATCAATAAAAGTGAATGTTTTCAGCTTCACAGCCAAACACTGACATCAGAGTTAGTACAAATTCCCATAGCTATTCTACATAAAAACTATTATTTTAGCAATCTGTGTCCTCCAATTACAAAGTAAGTATAAGCAGAGTTTTTAAAAATAAACAACAGACATGCTGTGAGAATATATCTTACCTTTGGAGCAATAAGGGAGCACTTGGCCACAGCCTCATAAGCCTCTTTGTATTTCTCAAGTAAAAAGAGGGCTTTAGACTTGCAGTACAGTGTTTTGAGATTTTTGTCATGTATGTGCAAAGCATCTTCACAATCTCTTAAAGCATCCTCGTGTAAACCCTAGAGATAACAGATAATACAATATAAGGTTTTAATCTAGAACATCAAAGGGGTTGTGCCAGCAAATACTTCAAAGTCAATCAACTATTAGTGGCCACACTCTAAAAAAAAACAGTTATGAGTAATTCGTTTACTGCCCAGCTTGGCCACACAGACCAAAAAAAACATGCTACTCAGCTCTCACGTCAAGTAAATAATGCAAATGAAGTAGAAAAAGCCTGGTACACACTATGAGTTTTGACGAAAGTGGGTTGAACGAAAAAAAAACTGTCAGCTCCAGTCGAAGCCGCTGTATTAACTATGCAAAGTTAGTACAGCGATCTCCCACACTGAGCTGTTGTGTTCTGACAGAGGACGCCCCCCACCAGAACACTCCGATCAGCGCTCTCCGTCATTGGCTGAGAGCGCTGATTGGGAGAGGGTCAGCTGCTGGTTTGCCGGATTCTGCCGGACAGGGTGGCATACACACGGGCCGAATGTCGGACATTATTTTCTTTTAACCGGCCAATGTCTCCCGACATTCAGCCCGTGTGTACGGGGCTTTAGGATAAAATCCATGCAGGTTAAACAAACAAAACTAAACAAAATGTATATGGTCAATTCACAGGACAAAATGTTCCCAGGCTTAACCTTTATAGGAGGAGTGGGCAACCCTGGAGAGTTGGGGATCTACCCGAAGAGTATGGTAGAGAGCAATAATCACCTGTGTGCAACATTCTTTTTTGCTTTAAGGACATAACCCAAAAAAGCTCTACTGAAAAGTAAAGAAGGTTTGAAAAGTTCAGGGGTCAGTAGTAATGAAGAGTTCATAAGCCAATAATAAGTAATGCAGAGTGCAGGGGTCAAGAGAAAGTAGTACAACGTTTAGAAGCTTGTAGTAAAATACAGTGTACAGGCGTCAGGAAGGAGTAACCCCACAGTGCAAGGGTCAGTAGTAACACAGAGAGAGGGGGTCAGGAGAAAGTAACAAGAGTTCAGGAATAAGTAACACTATACGCAAAGGTGAGTAATAATGCAGAATGCAGGGTCATTAGTAACACAGAGAGGAGGGGCCAGGAATAGGTAAGGTGGAGAGTAGGGGACAATAATAACACAAAGTTCAGTAGCAAGTAATGCAGTTAGGAGGTCAGTAAAAAGTTACTTTGAAGGGGGCATAGAGATAAACATTAAAAGGAGAAGATGAGGGGAAATCCAGGCTGGGAGATAGGACACTGACTGGTGAACAAAAAATGTTAGAAATAAAGTCCAATGCCTTAATGAGACAGAACTTGACCTTGATATCAGAGCTCCATGTGTTGGTCAGTGACTGGGCCTGTTGCTGTTCAATAATCTTGTGTTTATGCTTCCTTCTTTTACCTCCCTTCCAGGCACTCAATCTCCTCTTGCACCCCATTCATCTGCCTGGCCACAAACAGGAAAGGGTGGGAATGTTCCCATTTGTACTCCTGAACAACAGTTTGGTAAATACACCTGAAAATAGTTGAACTGGAAACAGAAGCCCTTTTCTTGGAACCTTCCAGAATGGTAAAAAACAAATGAGATTTCCAAACAAAAAAGAGGACGTTTAATAGGACGTTCATAGGACGTTTAATAGGACGTTTAATAGGACGTTTAATAGGACGTTCAATAGGACGTTCAATAGGACGTTCAATAGGACGTTCATAGGACGTTCATAGGACGTTCAATAGGACGTTCAATAGGACGTTCATAGGACGTTCATAGGACGTTCATAGGACGTTCATAGGACGTTTGGTAACCAGACAAAAAAAAAATGAAACACCCACACCACCTTGTGTAATGCCGCGTACACACGATCATTTTTCCCGTCGGGAAAAATGAAATTTTTTCCTTTGGACGAGAAAAACGATCGTCTGTGGGCTTTTTGACGTTTTTCCCGACGGGAAAAACGGCATTAATCACGATGAGAAAAATTAGAACATGTTCTAATTTTTCTCATCGTTTTTTCCAGCATTTTTTTCCGCGGTAGTTTTCCCATAGGGAATCACTGCCACGGAGCCCACACACGGTCGTTTTTCTCGACAAAGAAAAAAATGAAGGGAAAAACGGTCGTGTGTGGGGGAACATGCCGTTCCCTCGTTTTTCATTTTTTTTCATGTCGTGATTCACGGCGGTGTTTTCACCGCCGTGAATCACGATCGTGTGTACGCGGCATAAGAAGATGTACTTGATTTCAGTACAACGTTTTCCCTCTGGAGAACTTTAAAGGGTTCTTTACAGCAGTAGTTCTCAACCTCAGTCCTCAAGTACCCCCAACAGGCCATGTTTTGAGAATTTCTCTTAGATAAAATAGCTGTCCAAAATACCAAGCCATTCACTCTGATTTAACCACTTCAACCCCGGGCTTTTTTTTACCACTTCAATACTGGGCCTATTCTGGCACTTCTCTCCTACATGTACGAATCATCATTCTTTTGCTAGAAAATTATGCAGAACCCCCAAACATTATTTATGTTTTTTTAGCAGACACCCTAGGGAATAAAATGACGGTCTTTTTTTCTTGCACGGTATTTGCGCAATCATTTTTCAAACGCCTTTTTTTTGGGGAAAAAAAAATGGTTTCATGAATTAAAAAATAACAAAAACAGTAAAGTTAGCCCAATTTTTGGGGAAAATATGAAAGATGATGTTACGCTGAGTAAATAGATACCTAACATGTCACGCTTTAAAATTGCGCACACTCATGTAATGGCGCCAAACTTCGGTACTTAAAAATCTCCATAGGCAACGCTTTCATTTTTTTTTTTGTAAATTATGTTTTTATTAGTTTTTTCACAGTACAGAAAACAACACTCCACATTTTTTTTACAGGTTACCAGCTTAGAGGTACAGAGGAGGTCTAGTGCTAGAATTGTTGCACGCGCTCTAACGCACGCGGCGATACCTCACATATGTGGTTTGAACGGCGTTTACATATGTAGGCGGGACTTACGTGTGCATTCGATTCTGATTGCGAGCTACCGGGGACAGGGGCGTTTAATTTATTTAATTTTTTTACTTAATTTCTTTTATTTTTACACTTTTTTTTTGATCACTTTAATTCCATTTACAAGGAATGTAAACATCACTTGTAATAGGAATGATGTGCGACAGGTCCTCTTTATGGAGAGATGCGGGGTCAATAAGACCCCACATCTCTCCTCCAGGCTGGAAAGCATGAGATCGTGAAAAAAAATTCACTGATCTCATGTTTACTAGCCGCAACGGCGGCTTTGTTTACATCTGAGGACCCGGGCGTGACGTCATCACATGGCGCCCGGGCCTCCGACGGTCATAGAGATGACTGGTGACCATCTGGTCACCAGTCATCTCTATGCTTCCTATCTGGCGCCGGACGATTCATTCTCCGGGGTGTCCCCTCCCGCCGCCTATAAGAACGATCAAGCGGCGGAACTGCCGCTATGATCATTCTTATGGTGCACAGAATCGCCGGCAGAACAGAAGGATATCTGAATGATGCCTCTAGCTGCAGGTATCAATCAGATATTCCCCCACAAAGCACAGGACGTCATATGACGTCCACCCAGGATGGGAGATCCCATCTGTGGACGTCATTTGACTATGGGCGGGTAGGGAAGTGGTTAAAGCACCTGTGCAAGATAAAAGGAAAACGTGCAAACATGGTCTGTTGGGGGTACTTGAGGACTGAGGTTGAGAACCACTGCTTTACAGGACACAACAGCCAAATCAGAAACCTTCAAGAAAAGCAATCAACACTAAAGAGGCCACCTTGCGCTACAGAGAAGACAGGGATATTTTAGACTGGTTTAAAAGTCGGTTTCTGGACGACTGACAAGACCAAGTTGAGACCCCATGGTTGAGGTGACAATCTAATAGTTGGAGCAATATAAGGGACTCCTTAAATAAAAGGTCTGGATTAATGAGTGGGTAGCCAAAGGTCTCTGCAGGAGTATAGCCAAGGCTGACAAATGACCCTGAGGGTACTCCCCAATTAAATGAGTGAACCTCTTAGCCTCATACCAGCTGAAGCAGGCCTTACAGGTGCAATGATACATTTTCTGGGAAGTAGATTTTATTGGTGGAGATCATGGAATCTGAGATGGTTGTAGGTTTTGCCTTCTCCGGCCCTGCATTGTCAGGATGAACAGCACTCCACTCCAACACAGGAGGCTTGCGTCTCTTGTGACTATCTGCTAATTGAGGGGGAGAAAGTACTTGCCATCTGTCAGAGCCAGAGACAATATCCACCACAATAATGATGTTCTGGCATAGTGACCCAACTGGATCTCCCTGTTCAAGGACAGGAGTACTTGTCCCACACAGATAGACTGTTCCTTTGCAAGCACCCTGTATGGCACTGGGAAAATGGTATGGCTTAGAAAGTTACCATGAGAACTAAAACTCTCATGCAATTCCACAGTGTAGATCAACGGTGTGACAAGAGTTAATAAGCCTCAGCCCGGAGTCTCTCCAGGCAGGAAGACTGGCTAAAACTGTGTCCAGGGCGAGACCCACATAATGTAGGTAATCGAATGGTGTCAGTAATGACATCTGTACATTGAAAAGCCAGTAGAGTTGAAAGAGTTATGTTGACATTGATCTGTAGATCCACCGATGACTGTATCCTTACAAGCAGGTTGTCAAAGTAGATTTGAACATGTATGCCCTGTACTCAGAAGAAGAGCAAGCACCAGGGAGAAAATCTTGGTTAACACTTTGGGTGCAGATGACTAGCTGGGGACACTTGTTCCAGCGATAACTGTCTAGGAAGGGATTTTCAACACTTTGGATTTCCCCTTACTTCCAGTTGAGTTTGCAGAACAGAAAGTGAAGGCAAATTTTCCTAATAGGACACAATGACAGAAAGACTAAACGGATTTAAACCATTCTATACTTTATACTAAATGGAAACAAAAAAGTTTTGGCTTTAGAAGTACTTCAGGCTTATTTTAAATGCTTTGTCCATGCAACAGGTTTACTTAAATCTTTCCCTAGCTGCTTAAACTTGCATTCCCTACACTCACCCCAAAGAAGTGTAGAGGAGAGGTCTTATGTACGCTTGATCTGCTGTGGCCTTGTGATCATTAGCTCAGGTACACAGCACTGCTTTAAAAGCGGAGTTCCAGGCTTTTTAGGTTTATTAAAAGTCAGCAGCTACAAAAAGTGTAGCTGCTGACTTTTAATAAACCGACACTTACCTGTTCCACGGTCCAGCGATGTGGCCGAACGGAGCGTCGCTCCTCTCCGCCGGCGCCTCCATTGCCACCCGGCCGTGATAACTTTCGGCTTCACGGCCGGCGCATGCGCGACTCGCGCTGCGCTCCCGGAGTGTACAGTCGATCGCCTGGGACCTGTCACGTGTCCAAGGAAATCGTCTAGAGGGAGGGGCCGCCTAAGGCGAGATGACGAGTCGCCTCGGCGGTCCCTGGGCGGAAGGAGGAAGTGGGACAGGAAGTCCCACTCCTAACGAAGCCCCCACTCCCCCCCCCAAAAAAAAATTACATGCCAAATGTGGCATGTAAGGGGGCGAGGAGTGCTTAAAGCGGAAGTTCCACTTTTGGGTGGAACTCCACTTTAAGGGTAGAAGAGTAGTTATATAGAAAATAAGGCATTTTCTTTACTCCAGGTGACCAAACAGAATGGCTGGGGAGCTAAGAGAAGATGGGTATATGTGGTAGGGGGGAGGATATTTCAGTTAAGTGTTGCTTTGAATAGGATTCACTGTAATGATCCTGTACAATTTTATACAGTTAACAAAAATCATAAGAAGAAATACCACTGTAATGTGAAGTAGCAGTATCTATTGTAAAAGGCACATGACTCACATTATTAAAATTCTAAAGTTATTATTATTTTAGGTACATATATAGCGCTGTAAATTTACGCAGCGCTTTACATATACATTGTACATTCACATCGGTCCCTACCCTCAAGGTGCTTACAATCTAAGGTCCCTAACTCACATTCATATACTAGGGCCAATTTAGACAGATGCCAATTAACCACTTAACGACCGCTCACTGTGTATATATACGTTGGCAAAATTACACGGACAGGCACAATCACGTACCTGTACGTGACTGCCTTCGTATGAGTGGGGGGTCCGATCGGACCCCCCTTTCGGTACAGTGAGCGGTCGGTATCGCTCCGGGAGCGATCGGTGATGAGGGGGCGGCCATTGGTTTCTGGCCACCCCCTCACGATCGCTCCCGGCGAATGAAATGCTTCCTCTGCCTGTGTAATGTAAACACAGGCAGGAGGAAGTGATGTCATCTCTCCTGCGGTGCTCACATATACCGAGCGCCGTGGAGAGAAGATGTCAGGTTAGTGCACAAACACTACACTGACACATAGGAACACAATCGCCCCCCCCCCCCCCCAGCCACAGTGTCACTGATTGCAGTGATCATTTATTTACTGATCACTGCAAACAGTGACATTTGTAACTGTAAAAGTGTCAGGGCAGTTAGTGTTATGTCCCTTTAGGTCCAGGGTAGCCCCCTAACCCCCCCCCCTTAATAAAGGTTTAACCCCTTGATCACCCCCCAGGTAACCCTTTCACCCCCTAGCACCACTGTCACTAAGCAATCGTTTTTCTGATCGCTGTATTAGCGTCGGTGATGCCGCTAGGTAGTCAGTTATTTTTTTAGGTTCGCAGCCAGGTTTTTATAGCGTCGGGTACCCCCATATATTACCTAATAAAGGTTTAACCCCTTGATCGCCCCCCAGGTAACCCTTTCACCCCCTTTTGCCAGTGTCACTAAGCGATCGTTTTTCTGATCGCTGTATTAGGTATGCTGGTGCCGCTAGGTAGTCAGTTATTTTTTTAGGTTCGCCGCCAGGTTTTTATAGCGTCACCCCCATATATTATCTAATAAAGGGTTTAACCCCCTGATTGGCCCTAGAGTTATACGGTGATCACTGGTGAAAGGGTTAAGTATCACTGGTGACACTGGTTAGCCAGTTAGTTATTTCGTTATTTAGGTTCCCCGTCAGGTTTTTATATAACGTCAGGTACCCCCATATATTACCTAATAAAGGTTTTAACCCCCTGATTGCCCCTAGTTAAACCCTTTCACAAGTGATCACCGTATAAGTGTTACGGGTGACGCTGGTTAGTTAGTTTGCTTTTTATAGTGTCAGGGCACCCACCGTATATAACCCAATAAAGGTTTAACCCCCTGATCGCCCGGCGGGTGATATCAATTAGGTTTTAGCGTCAGAGAGGGTCTGCCTCGCCCCAGGCAGCATCAGGTTAGTGCCAGTAATGCTAACACCCACGCGCAAAGCATACACCTCCCTTAGTGGTATAGTATCTGAACAGATCAATATCCGATCTGATCAAATCTATACTAGCGTCCCCAGCAGTTTAGGGTTCCCAAAAACGCAGTGTTAGCGGGATCAGCCCAGATACCTGCTAGCACCTGCGTTTTGCCCCTCCGTCCAGCCCAGGCCACCCAAGTGCAGTATCGATCGATCACTGTCACTTACAAAACACAACACACATAACTGCAGCGTTCGCAGAGACAGGCCTGATCCCTGCGACTCCAGTGCTGTAGGAGGTGATTTCACCATCACAGTTAAAAAAAAAAAGAGCATATATGCCGAAGCATGGGGGCAGCAGGGGCGGAGGAGCGATTTTGCTCCTAATGCCTCGTACATATGGTCGAAATTCCGACGGAGGCTTGCCCGTGGAAAAGTCAGACCGTGTGTACGTGGCACAACTTTTGCGGGAGGATGCCCCCATGCTTCGGCATATATAAATGGTGCATGTATGCCCATCATCAGAAGTGGGTGAATGAAGGGAGGTATTCTAATGGTGGGCATACCCACCGATCAATCTCTTTTTTCGTTCAGCCAACAGGCTGCATGAAAAAAAAGATTACAATACATGTCCAACAAGGACCAGCAATGTACTGGTATGTTGCTGGACTTTGAATGGTTATACCAGAATGATGCCTGTGGGTTTAGGTATCATTCTTTTCAGCCAGCGGCCGGCTTTCATGTAAAAGCAATCCTAGCGGCTAATTAGCCTCTGGACTGCTTTTACAAGCAAGCAGTGGGAGGGAATGTCCCCCCCGGATATAAAAAGCGCCATTGGGAAAGCATTTTATCACACCGATCTTGGTGTGGTCAGATGCTTTGAGGACAGAGGAAAGATCTAGGGTCTAATAGACCCCAGTTTTTTCAAAAAAAAGGAGTACCTGTCACTACCTATTGCTATCATAGGGGATATTTACATTCCCTGAGATAACATTAAAAAAAAAAAATATGGAAGGAACAGTTTAAAAATAAAAAAAAAGAGCAAAATTAATAATTAAGAAAAAAAAAAAAAAAAAAAAAAAAAAAGCACCCCTGTCCCGCCCTGCTCTTGCGCAAAGACGAACGCAAGCGTCGGTCTGGCGTCATATGTAAACAGCAATTACATCATGCATGTGAGGTATCACCGCGAAGGTCAGATCGAGGGCAGTAATTTTAGCAGTAGACCTCTGTAAATCTAATGTGGTAACCTGTAAAGGCTTTTAAAAATGTATGTAGTTTGTCGCCACTGCGCGTTTGTGCAAAATTTTAAAGCATGTCGTGTTTGGTATCCATGTACTCGGCCTAAGATCATCTTTTTTATTTCATCAAACATTTGGGCAATATAGTGTGTTTTAGTGCATTAAAATAAAAAAAAAATAGGATTTTTGTACTCACCGTAAAATCCGTTTCTCTGACGTCCACGGACCGACGCAGCTCTCATACTGATTACATGTGGGTATATGTCCCTGCTCGCAGGAGAAGACCTAGGCAGAATGTTAGAGGTTAAAACATACTAGAACAAGCCAGAGCTGAACAGCCCCGCCCAGGGGGGCGGTCCCTCCAGACATTACCCTTCCACCTGCAGCTAATCAGCCTCAGTTCGTAACAAAGCAGTACAAACTTAAAAGGAAGGGTGGGTGCTGCGTCGGACCATGGACCTCAGAGAAACGGATTTTACGGTGAGTACAAAAATCCTATTTTCTCTCATCGTCCATGGACCGACGCAGCTCTCATACTGATTACATGTGGGACGTCCCAAAGCAGTATAAGAAAGGGGTGGGAGCAAAAAAGGTAAAGAATAACCAAAACTTCACTCCAAACCAGCAGAGCCCCTCAACGGAGGAGTCGCAACATTAGACAGCGGCCTTAAACACTTTGAGTAGAATCTCTGAAACCTCTCCTGTGACGGAACCGGCACAATCACTCCGGACCTCAAACCTGGGATAGGCCCCATAGGGCCGCCCGACGGGCAGGAAGGAGAGGAAGATTCGAGGGAAGAATCTGTCTGGTATTAGGAACGGAACCTATCCTGTAACCTGAGGTGATCACCTCGCACACCCACCAGTAGGAGATCCGGGAGGTCCATTGATCCGTGGACCTGCGAAGTCTTCCCCCCTACCCCAGAGTCGGGTGGGGGCAAGACTTCACGCGGAGGCGGGCTAGGGAGCCGGCTTCTTCGGCATACGCACCCAGGGGCGCACGTGTCCACCAGCCGTACCGCTGTCAGTCTGGGAGGGCCTCCCCGTTGACTGAGGGAAAAAAAACACCTTTTTTCTGGAAAGGAAGGACCCTGCTTACGGCAGTCTCCTTACCCTTGCTAGCTTGAGGAAGAACAGTGCTTTTACCTCCCGTGACATCCTTGATGATGTCATCCAGTGCAGCACCGAAAAGCCTACCACCTTTTAATGGTAAATCCTTCAGAGGCTTTTTAGAAGCTAGTTCAGCAGACCAGCATTTCAACCAGATCAGACAACGCAATACCACCGTCAAGACAGAGGCCCTGAGTTATAAGGGGCTGCGTCAAACGTGGCGTCGCCACATAAACCCGGCCCTGCACCATCTGCGGGCCAGAGCAATAGTGTCTGGAAGAAGTACATGCTCCTGTACAGTTTTTAGCCCATCCCGTAAGTGTTGGAGACACAAGGGTCGCCGCTACCACAAGCCGTAGGGCGGACCTCAACAAGGCAAACATGGCTCTACTCACCACTTCTGACCTCCTGTGAGTGGGGTCCTTAAATGCAGGAGCCCCCACCACCGGGAGAATGGTGGCCTTGTTCAACTGGGCGACTGCAATGTCGACCATTGGGGGAGAAGCCCACGTTTTAAGTAGGGCATCTTCAAGGGGTATCTGATAGACAAACGCCACGGGACCATAAAAGTCTTCTGCGGCTTTTTCCCCCGACCTTATCAATGAGCTGGTCAAAGAAAGGAACATATGGAAAAAAAACCTTTTTAGAAGGCCTGGCCCTAAGGAACCAGAGGAGACTGTCCACCTGAGGTTCTACATCCGCAGCATTTAGCTTGCGAGTGTCCCTCACTGCATCAATGAGTTCACAAAACAAGCGCCCTGTCATTTACTGACACAGAACTGGAGTCTTCCTTACCAGGAATGTCCTGTTCAAAACAATCAAATATATTCAGAGCTAGGGTCCTGAGCGGTAGTGGCTAGGCCCATATCTGAATCAGCGCACACCCCCTTTTTTTTTGGTGGAAAAAAAGTGGGGAGCGGGGCCTTTTCGCTCCCTTGCGCTCACACACTGCTTCCTCCTGGTCAGATTAATGATTCCAGGACTGCCGACAACTGGTCCCTAAGGACCGCAGGTGCAGGGGCACTGCCAGTTGTCTCTAACAGTGTGAAGAAACAGGTGAACCAGACTCCAATATTGCCACCCTCAGAGACCTTATTCACCATTACATTGAACAATACAGCCCACCCACAGGCCGTGCTGGGGCTGAGGAGGGGATACCTGGAGTACTCACCACCCCTAGGGACCGCTCGGTACCACTGTATGAGCCGCGCTGTATGAGTCGCGCTGTAGTGCGGGTGCAGCCTGAGGTGAAAAATCTGTGAGGATGTGAGGATTTCGCGCCGTTCAGCAGCGCTGCTAGAGGCCGAAAACTAAACCAAAAGTGCAGCGGCTACAAGAAAATGGCCGCCGGGCACCTAACTGCGTATTAGGCCCCAGCAAAATGGCCGCCAATGGCGCACTTTTTAAAAAATAAAACACCGCGCCAATGGCGCACAGAAAAAAACACAGCCAGTCCCCCAGAACACTTCCCAAGCAAAATAACAGTCATGGAGCGGCCCCCCCCCAGGGCAGAGTGACCCCCCAAGCATCCCCACACAGCACAACAGGGTGCAGAGAGCAGCATAACAGGGGGGAGACAAGGAGAACCCCCCACACACAGAAACACAGCCAGCATGTACTCACCTTGCAGCAGGAGAGACTACTTACCCGTCCCGCAAGCACCTTGGAGAATACCCCCGGTGCCAATAGAGGGACCCACTGGCTTGTTTCTGACAGACCTATCACAGAGTCGTACTGCGTAGCTGTCGGCCCGGTCCACCGCGAAAGATACAGTAGGTACTGTTCGATCTTGAGAGGACCGCGGGAGCATGAAAGCAACCCGGCCACCCCTGGAGCCATGGGGTATGTCGTGAACTGAGTCTCACGCACACAAGGCGAGGATCAGCACGCTCGATGGTCGGACAGGGAAGACTACGAGGATACCAGTGTACCCAACCTGTTGCCCAGCCGACAGTTGATTGAAGGTCTCAAAAATAAAATAAAATTCCCAAAGGAATAAAATTTAAAAGTAAAATCTTCCAGGAGACTGGCTCCTGAGAGAGCCATGTCTTCTCCTTCTGCTAGGCAGAAAAAAACTGAGGCTGATTAGCTGCAGGTGGAAGGGTAATGTCTGGAGGGACTGCCCCCCTGGGCGGGGCTGTTCAGCTCTGGCTTGTTCTAGAATGTTTTAACCTCTAACATTCTGCCTAGGTCTTCTCCTGCGAGCAGGGACATATACCCACATGTAATCAGTATGAGAGCTGCGTCGGTCCATGGACGATAAGAGAAAGTGTATTTTTTTCCCCAAAAAATGCGTTTGAAAAAATCGCTGCGCAAATACTGTGTGAAAAAAAAAAATGCAACACCCACCATTTTAATTTGTAGGGCCTTTGCATTAAAAAAATATATATAATGTTTGGGGGTTCAATGTAATTTTCTTGCAAAAAAATAAAATATGTTTTCATGTAAACAAAAAGTGTCAGAAAGGGCTTTGTCTTCAAGTGGTTAGAAGAGTGGATGATGTGTGACATAAGCTTCCTAATGTTGTGTATAAAATGCCAGGACAGTTCAAAACCCCCCCAAATGACCCCATTTTGGAAAGAAGACACCCCAAGCTATTTGCTGAGAGGCATGTCGAGTCCATGGAATATTTTATATGTTGACACAAGTTACGGAAAAAATATTTTTTTTGCACAAAGTTGTCACTAAATGATATATTGCTCAAACATGCCATGGGCATATGTGGAATTGCACCCCAAAATACATTCTGTTGCTTCTCCTGAGTACGGAGATACCACATGTGTGAGACTTTTTGGGAGCCTAGTCACGTACAGGACCCCAAAAACCAAGCACCGCCTTCAGGCTTTCTAAGGCCCCTTTCAAACTGGGGCGGTTTGCAGGCGCCATTGTGCTAAAAATAGCGCCTGCAAACCGAGCCTAAACAGCGGCTGCTGTTTCTCCAATGTGAAAGCCCCGAGGGCTTTCACACTGGAGCGGTGCGCTAGCAGGACGTGAAAAAAAGTCCAGCTAGCCGCATCTTTGGAGCGGTGAGAGGAGCGGTGTGTTTACCGCTCCTACACCGCTCCTTCCCATTGAAATGCATGGGACACCGCAGTAATACCGCCCGCAAACCGCGGCTGTAGCCGCGGTTTGTATTAACCCTTTTTCGTTCGCTAGCGGGGGATAAAACCGCACCGCTAGTGGCCGAATACCTCAGCAATCCCGACGGTATAGCGCCACTAAAAATAGCACCGCTATACCGCCACCGCACACACCGCCCCAGTGTGAAACCGGCCTAAGGGTATAAATTTTTGATTTCACTCCTCACTGCCTATCACAGTTTCAGAGGCCATGGAATGCCCAGATGGCACAAAACCCCCCAAATGACCCCATTTTGGAAAGTAGACACCCCAAGCTATTTGCTGAGAGGTATGGTGAGTATTTTGCAGATCTCGCTTTTTGTCACAAAGTTTAAAAAAATATATATATATTTTCTTTCTTCATTTTCAAAAATGAATGAGAGCAGTAAAATACTCACCATGCCTCTCAGCAAATAGCTTGGGGTGTCTACTTTCCAAAATGGGGTCATTTGGGGGGGTTTTGTGCTATTTTGGCATTTTATGGCCTTCGAAACTGTGATAGGTAGTGAGGAGTGAAATCAAAAATTTGCGCCCTTAGAAATCCTGAAGGCGGTGCTTGGTTTTCGGGGTCCCGTGCGCGGCTAGGCTCCTAAAAAGTCCCACACATGTGGTATCCCCATACTCAGGAGAAGCAGCAAAATGTATTTTGGGGTGCAATTCCACATATAACCATGGCATGTGTGAGCAATATATCATTTAGTGACAACTTTTTGAATAATGACAAAAAAAAAAAAATTACAATCACTTGGGACAAAAAAAATTATTCAATGGGCTCAACATGCCTCAGCAATTTCCTTGGGGTGTCTACTCCAAAGACATGCTGGTAGGTTAACCACTTAAGGACCGGACCATAATCACCAGAGGTGATTTCACAATTTGGCACTGCGCTGCTTTAACTGGAAATTGTGCGGACATGCAATGTTGTACCCAAACAAAATTTGCGTCCTTTTCTTCCCACAAATAGAGCTTTCTTTTAATGGTTCTTTTAAATGGTATTTGATTGCCTTTATATCGCAAAAATAAATAAAAAAAATCGCAGAGGCAATCAAATACCATTAAAAGAAAGCTCTATTTGTGGGAAGAAAAGGACGCAAATTTTGTTTGGGTACAACATTGCATGTCCGCACAATTTCCAGTTAAAGCAGCGCAGTGCCAAATTGTGAAATCACCTCTGGTCATTATGGTCCGGTCCTTAAGTGGTTAACCTACCAGCATGTCTTTGGAGTGTGGGAGGAAACCGGAGTACCCGGAGGAAACCCGCACAGGGAGAACATGTATTTAGAATGTGATATGAATGTGATAGTTATATAAATCCAGGCAGGTAGTGTCGTGGTTGGGATTCGAACCAGCGACCCTTTTTACTGCTAGGCGAGAGTGCTACCCACTACACCAATGGATATTGTTGGTCTCATTGTCTTATTGTTCAGTTAGCTGTATTTAGAATGTGATAGTTATATAAATATTCCAGTTACCATGGCCAGGTAACATGCAGCACGATTCACATGCAACCTCTCTAGTGTCTCACTAGTGATCACAATCTCCTCAGATGCGGCATAGTTAGCAAGGCTAAGCGCTTCAGAGTATTGGTTGATAGAATCATTCTTGTGTCCTTCTTTGTACAAGTCATTGCCCTCATTGTACAGGTTGCTAATCAGCTTTTGCACAAATATCTGTCAAAAGGGAAAACAAAATACATCATTAACAACAAACATAAAAATATTCATGTAGTTTCAAAAGACAATGCTCTTTTCACCTCATATTCTTTTTCGGTGCCAAGAAAAGGTAATGAAGACCTGAAACAAAAAATAAAAAAAACATAACTCAAAACATTTGTGATTTTTTTTTGTACTGTCTATTAACCTTAAAGGGACACTAAACAATATCCTTATTCTCCATAAATAATCCATACACATCCACTACGTCTTGGTCCCGTAATCTATTTTCATTAAATTGTTTCTTACTGTGTTTTCCTGCCTCCTTGAGCTCCTAAACCTCTCCTTTTCCCCCCATCACTTCCATATGTTTGGAACAAGCAGTGCACGTTAGTTCCAGTCATGCGCATTGCTCCACACACACTACACAGTCCATAGTCCATCTCAGGAGCAAAACGCGAGAGTGCCTGCATTTTGTCTACCAGATTGTACATAGAGCTGTGCCGAGAGCACGCGCACCCCCTGCACAGTTACCGACGGCTATCCGATCATGTGACAGTTAATTGCGAAGGTCACATGATCATAAACCCAGCCCCACCTCCCAAAAATTTGAAATCCCTTAAAGGAACACTAAAGGCAATTTTTTTTTTTTTAAATAACAAAACATGTTATACTTACCTCCACTGTGCAGCTCGTTCTGCACAGAGTGGCCCCAAACCTGATCTTCTGGGGTCCCTCGGCGGCTGTCTCGGCTCCTCTCCGCAAGAATTCACCACCTTCATGCAAGCGAGCATGGTAAGTTCTTGGGGGCGCGCTCCCGTGATACAGCCGGCGGCTATAGCCGCTCACTGTATCACTCGGCCCCACCCCCGGCACGCCACGTCATTGGATGTGATTGACAGCAGCGCGAGCCAATGGCTGCGCTGCTTTCAATCAACCAATGAAGGAGCCGAGAAGCCAGCACGTTCACGGCGCGGAACTTTCAAAGGGGTCAGGTAAGTAAACGGGGGCTCGGGGGGGCCGCCAATTTCTTAGAGGTTTTGTTCACCTTAATGCATAGAATGCATTAAGGTGAAAAAACTTGCATATTTACAACCCCTTTAAATGGCCAGGAGGCGCCAGCGCAAGAGGTTAAAAGTTGTAACAAATATTTGCATAAGCCCATTGACAAGACAAGCCTCAGGAGATTGACCAAAACTTCTCACATAAGCTAAAACCCTCTTTCCTCCAGAGTACACAGAACAGATCATATTTTTCAGCTTCCAGGAGGCAGGGGTGGGGGACTCCACAGCAAAGAGCAAAGAGTTGAGGGCTTCTTCACGCATGTTGCAAATATAGGTGGTGGAGCAAACCTCCCCCACCCTGACCAACCCCCTTAAAACTTCAAAAGCAGCTGTACATGGTTGTACATATACCACAGCAAAAAGTATACCCACAAGTCATATTTGTCATGTAATACTGCCACTGAACATTAGCCATTCAAGTTAATGCAAGGCTCACAGTTGTGGTGCAGTATTCGCATTCAAAATGCATTTGGCTTCCAAAAAAAACAGGCATTCAGGAGATGGCAGCATTGCTTCCCGAGCAGCTGCTCTTTTATCAGAGTGACACTGTTGATTGCATGGTGTCTAAGAAAACTGCCAGAAGTGACACATGCAGAGGAAAACACACTAGGTGCTATGCTTTGAGACGGGTACTCATATGTAGATATGCCTTGTTTTTTTTTGCATTTCAACATAATAAATGGGGGCCCATACCTAACATGTACATGTGTGTGTACCACTCCCTATCCAAGGGGGAAAAAACGACATTCTTCAAAGATCAATAGCATGATTTATTAAAAAACAACATATTATTTTGCTCGTTAAATGAATGTTTAGATTTGTATTACTAGTTGTAATCGAATTTGCTTTGTTCAAGCTAAAAAAAAAATGCTAGCAAAGGTGCCATATGCTGTAATAATAGGATTTTTATAACAGCTTACCTGTAAAACCGGAGTTAGACTTACCGGTAACTCTTTTTCTAGGAGTCTTCCAGGACAGCCTCTGAGACATAGGGCTCCTCCCTCCGGGACAGGAAACACACACACCCATTATCTTTAAAGGTGGTCCTCCAGGCCTCCCTCTTCAGTTTACCAAAGAACTACCGGAAGGCTCTGAAAGACATAACACGCTAACACATCGTTAGTACATAACTCCAACACCTAGTTAATAGCAAACACCGGGTGGGAAAACCAGGCTGTCCTGGAAGACTCCTAGAAAAAAAGAGTTACCGGTAAGTCTAACTCCGGTTTTCTCCTTTCGTCTTCCAGGACAGCCTCTGAGATGATAAGCAAGGAACTTACTTTGTCAGGGCGGGACCACTGCCTGGAGGACCTTTCGTCCAAATGTCTGCTCCTTGTCAGACAACAAATCCAGACGGTAATGTCTTGCAAAAGTCGAATATGATGACCATGTTGCTGCCTTGCAGATGTCCTCCGGGGAGGCTCCGGCCCTCTCTGCCCAAGATGCTGAGACTGCCCTGGTAGAATGTGCCTTAACCAATGGTGCTTGTCTACCTTCTAACTGATAAGTTTCTAAAATCGCCATCCTTATCCATCGGGCAATGGTCGATTTAGATGCTCTATAACCTTTGCGGACCCCCGCAAAATTAACAAAAAGTGAATCTGAGATTCTGAAGCTCCTAGTGACTTCTAAATAAATTAAAAGACATCTTTTGACGTCTAAAACTTAGAGATTCCTCCTCCTCTTCCTCTGAGGTGGGGCGAAACGTAGGTAGGACAATGTCCTGCGTTCTATGAAACATAGATGCTACTTTGGGGAGGAAACTAGGATCTGTCTTAAGTATAATCCTGTCCTCCAAAATTAACAAAAAAGGCTCTCGTATGGATAGAGCCTGTAGATCACTCACTCGTCTAGCTGATGTGATCGCTATCAAAAAAACAGTCTTGAGTACAATCCATTTCAGTAATGATTTCTCCAGGGGTTCAAAAGGACTACCCGTAAGAGCCCTGAGAACCAAAGATAAATCCCAAGTGGGGCAGGTTGTAACCTTCACCGGCCTAGATCTCGCTAGAGCCCTGAAAAAATTTCTAACGAATTGATTTTGCTGTAGTGAAGTCTGGAGGAAAATACTTAAGGCAGCGGTCTGAACCTTTAGGGTACTAATAGACAGGCCTAGTTCCACCCCTGCCTGGAGGAAATCCAGTACCTCTGGTATCCCAGGATAATCTAGTCCTTGCTCTCCCAGCCAGGAAAGAAATCTTTTCCATACCTTGGCATAGATAGCCCTGGTTACTGGCTTACGGCACTCCAGCAGAGTTCTAATCACTCTGTCTGTAAAGCCTTGAGCTTTTAGCAGTTGTTCCTCAGATACCAGGCTGTTAACTTTAGATTTTTTATCTGTGGGTAGAGAACCGGACCTTGGGATATCAGATCTTCCCTGACCGGAAGAGTCAATGGGGGATAAATGGCCAGTCTCTTTAGGTTGGCAAACCACGGCCTCTTTGGCCAGTATGGAGTAATTAGGATCAGGTCCGTAGATTCTGACAGGAATCTTTGAAGCACCGTGGCTATCAGCCTCACTGGAGGGAAGGCATAACACAGGTTGAACTGCCAAGGATTGGCGAAGGCGTCTATTCCTGTGGCCTGATCCAACGGGTGGATAGAAAAGAACTGAGGCACCTTTTTGTTGTCCTCCGAGGCGAAGAGGTCCACCTCTGGCTGTCCCCAGTGCTGCACAATCTCCATGAAGACCTCCCTGTTGAGGGACCATTCGTCTTGTCCTATGTGCTGACGACTTAGGAAGTCCGCCAGAGAACTCTGTGAGCCTTTTAGGTGAACTGCTGACAGAGAGGGCAGGTTCACCTCGGCCCAACATAGGATTCTGTTCGCTATGGCCTGCAGAGCTGGGCTCTTTGTGCCCCCCTGTCTGTTTATGTACGCGACAGCTGCCGCATTGTCGGTTCGCACCTGAAGGTGCTGGCCAACTATCTGGGACTGAAAGGTCTCTATAGCTCTGAGGATCGCCAGAAGTTCCCTCTGGTTTGAGGAACGCTGGGCCTCTATAGGAGACCAGGACCCCATGGCTAGGTTTTCTTCCAGATGGGCCCCCCAACCCCATGCACTGGCATCGGTAGTTATTACTATGGCCGTATGCCTGGCCCATGACAGACCCTTCTCCAGGTTGTGATGGGCTCGCCACCACCATAATGTCCTTTTGACCTTGGTGGAAAGGGGCATATTTGAATCCAGGCTCTCTTTTTTGCCATCCCAGTGGCTCAACATGAGACCCTGTAGAGGGCGCTGGTGCAGCCTTGCCCACGGAACAGCTGGGAAGCAGGACGACATCAACCCCAGAACTCTCATAACCTCCCTTATTGGGGCTATCTGACAGGATAGAAGCGGGGCTACTGCCTGATCCACCTTCAGAATCTTCTCCCTGGGAAGAAAGACTTTCATCTCCACCGAAGAGATTCTGTATCCCAAGTAAAGGACCTCCTGGGACGGGGTCAGCTGAGATTTGTCTCGGTTGATCAACCACCCCAGAGACAGTAGGAAACTCTGGGCCTCCTGTAGGTCTTTCTCCAGTTGTTGAAAAGATGGGGCGACAAACAGGAGGTCGTCCAGGTAGGGGATCACTGTGATGGCTTTGACTCTCAGTGGAGCCAGGGCCTCTGCCAGAACCTTTGTAAAGATTCTCGGCGAGGAGGACAGACCGAAAGGGAGAGCTCGAAACTGGTAGTGCAGAACCTTTGTATCGATCTGCACTGCCAGCCTCAGGAATTTTTGAAATTTCTGATGTATGGGGATATGTAGATAGGCATCCCTGAGATCTACTGTGGCCATGAAACAGCCTGGGAACAGGAGGTTGGTCACAGAGAATATTGACTCCATCCTGAACCTCTTGTATGTTATAAATTTGTTCAGAGGACGAAGATTCAGGATTAACCTGAACTTCCTGGAAGGTTTCTTCACGACAAACACGTGTGAATACACTCCCTTCCCTTGCTCCTCCAGGGGCACCTGAATAAGGACTCTTTGATCCATTAGATCCCCTAATAATAGACCCAAAGCCTTTGCTTTTTCCCGGTCTCTTGGCAGCTGGGTAAGCTGGAACATTGAAGGGGGAACAGAATCGAACTCCAACCTGTAACCGTTCCTTATTATGTCCAAAATGAACGGACTTGGAGTCGAATTGACCCATTGTGGGAGGAACTCCCCTAGTCTCCCTCCCACTGGGACACAGGAGTCACTGGGGTTTAGGGGTGGTTTGAGGAGGATTAAATAGGATTCCTCCTCTTCCACGTCCCTTATGGCCCGTCCAATGCTTCTTGGGACGGCCATCCCTTTCCTGTTGCCTGAGGCCACGAAAAAAACGTTTGTTCTCGTTTTTCTTTTTCTTTTCAGGAAAGGCCTTCTTTCTATCCTGCGTTCTTTCCAGAGCCTCATGTAGACCTGGTCCGAACAGATGGTCACCGGAAAAGGGTAACCCACACAGTTTAAGCTTAGAGGCAGGATCACCAGACCATGTTTTTAGCCATACAGCCCTTCTGGCTGCGTTAACCAAAGCGGCAGATCTGGCTGCCAATTTAACCGACTCCGCGGAGGCATCTGCCAGAAAGCCTACTGCCTTAAATAGTAGGGGAAAAGATTTTAACAGCTGCTGTCTAGGTGTACCAGCAGCAATGTGAGATTGTAATTGTGTGAGCCAGCACTCCAGATTTCTGGCTACACAAGTGGCTGCTAGGGCCGGTTTCAACCCTATGGCAGAGGCATCCCAAGCCCTCTTTAGCAGCACATCTCCCCTCTTATCCATGGGATCCTTGAGCGACCCCAGATCATCGAAGGCCAAGTCTGTCCTTTTAGAGACCTTGGCTAACGGTGCATCCAACTTTGGAATCTTATTCCATGGATGAGAAGCATCTGCTTCAAAGGGGAACCTCCGCTTGAGGTTACCAGAAAAGAAGGGCCTCTTTTCCGGCTGCTCCCACTCCAGCAAAATCGACTCAGAGTTTTATGAACAGGAAACACCCTGGCTTTCTGTGCACCAGACCCCTGATACATTAGGTCATGCTTTGAAAGTTGGACTTGCTCCTCACGAATTTCTAACGTGTCGTAAATCGCCTTCAACAAATCTCCCATATCATCCAGGGATAGTTTGTATCTGGCCCCCCTGGATGAATCATCCTCCTCCTCAGAGCCGGACGCTGAATCCGCCTGAGAAGAGGCAAGCGATCTAGGTACCCTCTCCCTAACCATCACCTCCTCCTCCTGACTGGGCTCAGACAAGGAGGGTGTACTGGCTGCTCTATATAGAGAAGAAGAGGGACCCTGCACCCTATCCATCATTCCTTTAAATGATTGGAATGTGGATGCTAGCTCGTCTTTAACCGAAGCCAGGATCTTGTGACACTCTGCCACAGAATTATCCTTAACGAGACTGCTGACACAATCAGGGCATAGAGGCTTCTCCCAGTTAGAGCCTAACTTAGCCCCACAAACGGCACACTTTTTCCTAGGCGGTTGCATATGAGTCTTGTCCTGGGCTTTGACCTGAAAGTCAAACAAAAGAAAAGGACAAGAAATTTCCATCAATATGCTACCCTGACCCACACCACCACTGTGCTTGAGTCAGCCTAGGAAGTGCCCCCCCCTCACCAGAAGGTTCTCCACCCAGGGAGGGGAATATAGGGTCCAATACCCTGGCCCCCCAGTGTAAGGAATGGTCCACCCTCACCACCTTACCTGAGAGGCACCGGAGCCTGATGAACCGGAGTCTACGACCTGAACAGGTGTCTCCATGGTCCCGGGTGCTTTGCGCGGCCTCGCCGAGTCTAACACCGCTCCGGTAACGCCTGGCAATCCTCCGCTGCGCCTAAGAGACTGGAACCATGTTTCCAGGCGCCCCTTGATGACGCGGTTCCGCCCGAAGTCTCGTCACTTCCGCCCGCTGGAACGCAGAAGCCCCGCCCCCCCCCGCGCGCTGTACCCGGAAGTGTCGGCCGAATCGGCGTGGCCAGCCGAGCGTCTCTCGCCCGTCCGCCAGGACACAACCTCGTTCAGGTACAGGCAGACAGGGGGACTGGGTCCAAGCCATCCAGGGTCCAGCTCTCTCCGAGCTTAATGGCAGCGGTGGAGCCGGCAACCACGCTCTTCCCCGATAGGACAGAGGGGTGCCCAGGCAGAGGAGAGTCTCTCCAGGGGCTCTTCCCAGGACAGTCCTGAGACATGGAGCTCCTTAGGTTCCTTATGCGTGCTCCTTCCCGTCCGGCAGGAAACACAATAACTGAAGAGGGAGGCCTGGAGGACCACCTTTAAAGATAATGGGTGTGTGTGTTTCCTGTCCCGGAGGGAGGAGCCCTATGTCTCAGAGGCTGTCCTGGAAGACGAAAGGAGAAAATCCTTTTCTTGGAGTACATCACGGGACACAGAGCGACATAGTCATTACTAATGGGTTATATAGATACCTTCAGGTGCTGGCACTGGCAACTTCCAAAACCGGAAGTACCCTCCCCTATATAAGCCCCTCCCATCCGGGAGCACCTCAGTTTTGTAGCAAAGCCATAAGTGTCCCTAAAGAGGGGTGGGAGCTCTGTGTCCCGTGATGTACTCCAAGAAAAGGATTTTACAGGTAAGCTGTTATAAAAATCCTATTTTCTTTCTCGTACATCACGGGACACAGAGCGACATAGTCATTACTAATGGGATGTCCTAAAGCAATGCCCAATGAGGGGGGGATACACCATACATAAGCTGAGCGCTATCAGACATGAGGATCTTTTGCGGCCTGCAACACACTGCACCCAAAGGCGACATCCTCCTGACTTCTAACGTCCACCTGGTAGAACCTAGTAAACGTGTGTACTGAAGACCATGTTGCGGCCTTACAGATTTGAGCCAGGGAGGCCTGGTGATGCGCTGCCCATGAAGTTCCAACTGCTCTCGTGGAGTGCGCTCTAACTTTGAACGGAGGCGGTCTCCTTCTTAAGCCATAGGCTTGCATTATGACCTGTCGAATCCACTTGGCTAAAGTAGATTTTGACGCTGCCTGACCCTTCTGGGGCCTTCCGGCAGAATAAACAAAGTATCCGTTCTGCGAATCTGAGCAGTGGCTTTTAGATAAGCTTTAACTGCTCTTACTACATCCAAAGAATGCAATAACTTTTCCTCTACCGAAGTAGGTTTGGGGAAAAAAGAAGGAAGAACCACATCTTGGTTCAAATGAAACCTCGATACCACCTTAGGAAGAAAGGCTGGATGAGGACGTAACACTACTCTGTCCTTATGGATAACCAGATATGGCTCCCTACAGGACATAGCGGCTAATTCCGACACTCTTTTAGCCGAACAAATGGCTACTAGAAAAATCAATTTCCTGGTGAGAAGAACCAAAGAAATATGCTGTAATGGTTCAAATGGTTGTTTCTGTAGAACCGACAGAACCAGGTTTAGATCCCATGGACATATGGGAATATTAACCGGAGGACTAATACGCATCACTCCTTGTATAAAGGCTTTGACTAGTGAATGCGAAGCCAAGGGCCTTTGAAAAAATATTGACAAGGCCGAAATCTGACCCTTGATAGTACTCAAGGCAAGCTTCCTATCTACAGCCCACTGTAGGAAGTCCCGACTCCTACCTATTACGTACTTATGTGGATGCCATTTCTTGGCCTCACACCACGCGATGTACGCCTTCCAGATTCTATAGTAGATCTGCCTGGATACCGGCTTCCTGGCATTGATCATGGTAGATACCACAGAATTAGAGAGCCCTCTCTTTTTTAGAATGTGGGCTTCAATAGCCAGGCCGTCAAACCTAGGGCTGGTAAGGAAGGGTGGTATATCGGTCCTTGCGAAAGCAGGTCCGGACGATGTGGGAGAGTCCAAGGACTCCCCACTGACATTTTTACAATCTCCGCGTACCATGCTCTTCGGGGCCACGCTGGAGCCACCAGAATCACTGGTTTCTTTTCTACCCCGATTCTGCGGAGTAATCGAGGTAACCATTGTGGCGGTGTGAATGCATATATCAGCTTGAACTGATCCCAAGGGAACACTAGGGCATCCGAGCCGCAAGCTAGGGGATCCCTTGTCCGAGAGACAAACCTGTCCACCTTTGCGTTGAATCTGGATGCTAGAAGATCTACATCCGGTGTTCCCCACCGCTGACATATTGTCCAGAAAACCTCGGGGTGAAGGGACCATTCCTCTGGGCATAATTGCTGGCGACTTAGAAAGTCCGCCTTCCAATTCTCCACTTCTGGAATGAATACCGCAGATATGGCTGGGACATATCTTTCTGCCCATTTCAGGATGTAATTTACTTCCCTCTGGGCTGCACGACTCCTGGTGCCCCCCTGATGATTGATATATGCCACTGCTGTGGCATTGTCTGATTGAATTCTGACAGGGGACCCTTGGAGTTTGGATGTCCATGCTACTAGGGCATACCGGGCTGCTCGTATCTCTAAGAGATTGATGGGCAGGGCCTTTTCTGCATCCGACCATCTGCCCTGGAGAGACCATTGCTCCAGTACTGCTCCCCAGCCTATAAGGCTGGCATCTGTAGTGACCACCTTCCAAGAAATCGGACTGAAGGATTTCCCTTTTTCCAGATTCTGGGGAACCAACCACCAACGGAGGCTCTTGCGAACGGAAGGGGACAAGGACATTGTAAGTCTAGGGCCTGAACTTTTTTGTTCCAGGCTGACAGTATGGCCCCTTGCAAATTCCTTGAATGGAATTGACCGTAGGGTACTACTTCGAATGATGCCACCATTTTTCCCAGCAGCCTCATGCACAGGCGTATGGACGGCTGTCTTTTTTGTACCCACTAAGTGGATCAAATCTTTCAAAGACAACAACTTTCCTCGAGGCAAGCATATTTTTCTCTGGCCTGAATCCAACCTTAGCCCCAAGTATTCCAGACTTTTGACTGGTTTTTAGGGCTGACTTGTCTCGGTTGATAATCCAACCGTGAGATTCCAGATACTTGATTGTCTTGTGAACGACCACGTCTAGTTTTTTCACTGAGTGGTCTATCAGCAACAAGTCGTCTAGATATGCCATTATCGTTACACCTTGCGTTCTTAGATTGGCCAGTAAGGGGCCAGAATTTTTGTAAACACTCGTGGTGCTGTGGCCAGACCGACGGGTAAGGCTCTGAACTGAAAATGGCGCCCTTCTACTGCAAAGCGTAGAAATCTTTGGTGGACTGGAAAGATGGGAATGTGCAAATAAGCATCTTTGATGTCGATCGCGGCTAACCAATCCTCCCCTTGTAGGGCAGTGGCCACCGATCGGATCGACTCCATCGGAAAGTCCTGATATACAGGAATTTGTTTAGCCCTTTTAGAATTAATATGGGCCTCCCGTCCCCGTTTGCTTCGGGACTGTAAAGAGGTTTGAGTAAAACCCGAACCCTCATTCTTCCAGGGGAACCTCCATAATTACTCCTTGGAGCAATAGTTGTTCTAGTGCCAACAGGAGGGACTCTCTCTTCCGGGGATCCCTTGGCACGTTTGACCTCAAAAATGGGAAGGAGGAGAGTCTTTTAACTCCAATCTGTATCCCAGACTTACTGCGGAGAGCACCCATCTGTCTCTGATCGTGTCCCGCCAGGTCTCTTGCGAACATTTGGAGTCCTCCCCCCACCCGACTGAGTGGGGGCAACCCTTCAATGAATTTAACTTTGGGGGAGGTTTTGTACCTCCCCTGACCCAGGGTTTCTCATTACCCTGCGATTGTCCCTGTTTTTTACCCCCGGGAATTGACCGAGGAGGCCGTCGGAACTGTTACACAGCCGATGCCCCAAGGACTGGAGAAGCAGGCCTCTTAAAGAGGGACCTCTAACTCTGTTTTTAACCGGCAAGAGCGTATTTTTACCGCTGGAAATTTTCTGGATATATTTGTCCAGGTTTTCCCTGAATAAGCGTTCACCATGAAATGGGACGCTAACCAGCCATTCTTTACAGGGAGCTTCAGCAGACCAGTTTTTTGAGCCATAGAAGCCTACGCATATGTACTACAGACAGCGTAAGGCGGGAGGCCTGATGGATTGAATCCTTTATGGCGTCAACCGCAAAGCCTAAGGCTCTAGGTAGATCAGCTAGGGCAAGGGCCTGCTGATCTGTCAAGTCCCTCAAGACCTGTTTCCACTGATCCTTCACTGCCTAGCAGACCCCACTGCTGGTTGTGTCACCAAGCTTGCTGTAGAAAGAAGCAGACTTTCATAAGGACTCCAATCTTTTATCTATTGGGTTCTTGAACATTTGGACATTATCCACTGGACATGTCAGTGATTTATACACACAAGAGATGGCTGCGTCCACTGTAGGGACCTTCCATTTTTTGATGAACTTATCCTCCATGGGATAGACCACCGGAAATCTCTTGGGGGGAATAAATATTTTCTCAGGACGTTCCCAATCCTGGTAAATGAGCCCTTTCAGTAAAGGGTGAAGTGGAAAAGAACAGACAGTCTGGGGGCTTCTAGCGACCCCAACGAGGATACAGTAGTGGTTGATGGTTCCGCAAGGTGCATTTTTAAATGCTGATCGGACCATGTTAGTCAGAGACTGAACCCATAATCTTTCAGCTTGAGATGCTGAGAAAAGGTTCCCCCACTGTTGATTCCTCTATAACAGAATCAACCTTATCCTGATCCCCTTCAGGCAGGTCGATCCCTGTATGGGACTGTTGCTCTGCTAACAGGCACTCTGAAGGAGGAGACGGAGATCGGGCGTGCTTTCCCTGACAGGGAGGCAGCGATCAATGTTGCTAATCCTCCCAGAGCTGAGGAAAAAAACCTCCTCTGTTACATACACAGGAGCAGGTGAACTGAGGACAGCCACAGTACCAAGTACCCCTGTGGGGTCTCTACGGTCACTAACCTCTGAACTTCAGGGGAGACTGGTGCAGCAGAAGCATGCCCAAGATCCTCAGAGCCCGATGAGACCCCCTTCGCTTCCTGGAAGATTCAGTTCCGGAGCTTCTGGACGGCATATTCCTAAGCCTAAAGCTGAGGTATTCCAGCCGTAATACACCACTTTTACTGAGAATAGTCTAGCACAATTGCTGCTATATAACAGTTGGTGTCTACTAAAGTGCCTTTCTAGGGGATGCCTGCATCGACCGCCTCTGTGTGCCTTTATACTGTTGCTAGCTCTGTCTGTGCACTTCAATAGCCAGCTATGATTGTGCTTTAAAACACGTTGGACGCCCGCACATGCGCAGTAGCGCCGCGGCGCACACCGAGCGTCATCCACCCGCTCCGCCCCTTTTTCCAGATCGCCTCTATATATATTTTTGAAAAAAAAAATTAACGAGCTAGATGGGAGCCAGGGTCCCTGCCGCAGGGCCCGGGGATGGATGAGCGCAGCAACAGGGCAGAGGAGACAGCTTCCCAGCAGAGAACTTACCAACTGCCTGGATTTGATTTTGGAAGAAAATAAATCCACATTTACAAGAAAAAGAACCATAGCGGCCTCTAGTGTCTAACACAGGTACCGCGGTCTTACATTTTTTTTTTTTTCTTGCCTACTATTAAAATTTTTACATTTTCTCAGTAGTAACAGGCATACACAGAACATTAGCGGGAATACCTTAGGTAACAGGCAGAAAGACAAAATAGGCTTGGGGGTCCCTCAATAGAACCAAGTTCCCGAGGGCCCCCACTTACGTTTTCCTCGCCGCAGGACTCTGTTTGGTCCACAGAAGCCCAAACTTCACCTATCACGGCAGGCATTGTAATTAAACCTTCAGGGACCGGGTTCCCAAGGATTCCACTCCCCTGGACCTGTATAGCACCCTGCACAGAAAAAACATCTTGGTCGTGGGTATGACCAGAGCTCTGGATCCCAGGGTCCAGCCCTCCTAAGAGAGGCATTACAGGCAAAACCTTGCTCTTCTCTTGCAAGGCCCGGGTACCGACCGTTTAGCTATGAAGCTTTTTTGGTCGGATCCGGAATAGCTTACTGAGGCCCAAAAGAACCTGTACGCAAGCTCAGTGAAAAACACATGTTACTTCTTGGCCAACACCTTAGACACTGGCAAAAAACTGAGGTGCTCCCGGATGGGAGGGGCTTATATAGGGGAGGGCACTTCCGGTTTTGGAAGTTGCCAGTGCCAGCACCTGAAGGTATCTATATAACCCATTAGTAATGACTATGTCGCTCTGTGTCCCGTGATGTACGAGAAAGAAATATATATACACACTAATATATATTAATTATATAAACACACACACACAACTCCAATTCCCAAAAAGTTGAGACTCTGCCTAAAATCGACATAAAAACCGAAAGCAATGATTTGCAAATCTCTTAAACCAGGGGTCTCAAACTGGCGGCCCTCCAGCTGTTGTGAAACTACAAGTCCCATGAGGCATTGCAAGGCTGACAGTTCCAAGCATGACTCCCACAGGCAGAGGCATGATAGGACTTGTAGTTTTGCAACAGCTGGAGGGCCGCCAGTTTGAGACCCCTGCCTTAAACCCATATTTTATTCACAATAGAAACCATATCAAATGTAAATGTTTAAACTGAGAAAAAGTACCAAATTTAAAGTGGAGTTCCACCCAAAAATGCAACTTCCACTTTTTGGATTCCTCCCCCCTCCGGTGTCACATTTGGCACCTTTCAGGGGGAGGGGAGCAGATACCTGTGTAATACAGGTATTTGCTCCCACTTCCTAGAATAGATCACCCAGGTGATCGCGGTGACCTACGTCATGTCCAGCGCCTACACTGTCCTCCCCCGCTGTCTTCTGGTAACACACAGGTCCCAGAAGATAGCGGGGACCAGTGAGGACACGCAGCGCGACTCGCTGCCTACACTGTCCTCCCCCGCTGTCTTCTGGAAACACACAGGTCCCAGAAGATAGCGGGGACCAGTGAGGACACGCAGCGCGACTCGCTCATGTGCAGTAGGGAACCTGGGAATTGAAGCTGCAAGGCTTCACTTCCTGATTCCCTCACCGAGGATGGCGGCGGGGCCAACCAAGAGATTGATCGGCTTCGGCTGCCGACATCGCGGGCAGCCTGGACAGGTAAGTGTCCATTTATTAAAAGTCAGCAGCTGCAGTATTTGTAGCTGCTGGCTTTTAATATTTGTTTTTTAGGCGGACCTCCGCTTTAAGAAAACAAATAAGGTAATTATGAAATTGATGGCGGCAACACGTCTCAAAAGAATAGGGACAGGGCAGTAATATCCTGAGAATATCACTTGCCAAGTAGCCCAATTAGTTGCAAAATGTTCTTTTAGCTCTTCCTCGTTAGTACCACTTTTCAACCCCCAAAAAAAACATGACAGCTCAAGTCAGAGTCACTGTACTAGCAATCCACTTTTAGTACGGCAATTTCCCCTGCTGTGCTATTGTGTTCTGACAAGGGGTTGACAATCTCCAATCCAGATGCAGTGTGTAAGGAAGTCAACTTATCTGCATAATTTGGTTTGTGAGTTCCTGTGTCCCCACAGGGCGTAGGACATGAGGCTGTACTCAGTAGGAAGCGCATAAATTATTGTATACTGCAGCAGGTAGAGCCAGACACCTTGGCACCACCTGAATTTGAAGTGAGGTCTCTGGCTGAATTCAAAGTACCTAGATAACGAAGTGCGTCGGCCTGTAAGGCTACTTTCACACTGAGGCGCTTTACAGGCCTTTTAGCGCTAAAAATAGCCCAACTGCTTTCACACTGGAGCGGTGCGCTTGCGGGATGTTAAAAAAAGTCTAGCAAGCAGTATCATTGGGGGGGTTTAAGAGCGGTGTATACACCACTCCTAAAACGCCCCTGCCCATTGAAATAAATTAACCCCTTCTTTGGCCGCTAGCAGGGGTTAAAAGCGCCCCGCTAGCGGCCAAAAAGCGCCCCGCTAGCGGCCAAAAAGCGCTGCTAAAACGATGGAAAACAACGGTAAAGCGCCACTAAAACTAGCAGCGGTTTACCGTCGACCCTCTCACCACCCCAGTGTAAATATGCCCCTAAAGATCTTCAGGGTTCATACACATTTTTACCAATCAAATTCCATGACTTTTCCATGACTCCACGTAAATATGCATGCCCTTATGTTTCATGAAATGTCTATGTATACATGTTAAATAAGAAGAAAATCCATGTCACACCCAGCATATTTTTACTAATATAAATTAGGGCTGTTACTGATTAAAATTTTTGTGTTTGATTAATCTTTTTTTTTAATCGATTAAACGACTAATTTTGATTAATTAATTATAACGCACATACAGATCCAACTACATTTAGCTGATTTCCTTGCATTGCAACTCTGCATTAGTCAGTGGTAAATGTGGTATAAATCACCCGACACTAGTTAGTTTCCACAATCCATGACTTAACTTCACAGTTCACACAAATAAATTCAAACTGTAGCACTGACGCAAGTACAGTACAGACACCCCCAGTAGTACAGACACCCCAGTACAGACCTCCCCAGTACAGACCTCCCCAGTACAGACCTCCCCAGTACAGACCTCCCCAGTACAGACCTCCCCAGTACAGACCTCCCCAGTACAGACCTCCCCAGTACAGACCTCCCCAGTACAGACCTCCCCAGTACAGACACCCCCAGTACAGACACCCCCAGTACAGACACCCCCAGTGCAGACACCCCCAGTGCAGACACCCCCAGTGCAGACACCCCCAGTGCAGACACCCCCAGTAGTACAGAAACCCCCAGTAGTACAGAAACCCCCAGTAGTACAGAAACCCCCAGTAGTACAGAAACCCCCAGTAGTACAGAAACCCCCAGTAGTACAGAAACCCCCAGTGCAGACACCCCCAGTAGTACAGAAACCCCCAGTGCAGACACCCCCAGTAGTACAGAAACCCCCAGTGCAGACCTCCCAGTACAGACCCCCCCAGTAGTACAGAAACCCCCAGTGCAGACCTCCCAGTAATGCAGGCAGACACCCCCCCCAGTAATGCAGGCACCCCCCCCCCCCCTTACAGACCTCAGAACAGCAATACACGGCACAGTGTGTGTCCCTCGAGTTCCTGCTGACGTCAGCGTGCCGCTAAGCCGCCAATAGGCTGCCGCCGGGTGTACCAAGATGGCCGCGGCTCCGGAGCTAGGCCGAAGCCGCGGCCATTCCTAACGGCCGAGGATCCGGAGCGCTCCGCGGATCGCGCCGTGTGCCGATCCGAACAGGATGACCTGTTGGGATCACGGATCGCTTACGATACGTTGCACGACTAGTAGTGACTAAAATATTCCATGACTTTTCCAAAACTTAGTGGGGTTCAGTCATTTTCCAAAACTTTTCCAGGCCTGGAAAGTGCCATGTCAAAATCCCATGACTTTTCCAGGAATTTAATGACCGTACGAACCCTGGATCTTACTTTGGTGATGGACAGAGGAGCTCATGGCTGCTGGTCTCCTTAGGAGACTAGAAAGTACATGAAACTGTTGAGACAGACTTTGCTTTCTGGCGTTCTGGACACTGGGATTTCTCACTTAAGACACACAGCCACCTGAGGACCCGTGATGGGTTTGTGAAGGACCTCTGCCCTGTGGACCTACTTTTACCTGCCTGGACTTCCTCTGCTGAGGCCACTGTTGGCTGGTGGTCCCTGAATTGCTGCCCTGTGCCCCTGGACTTTGCTGTACTGGATTGTGGCCTGATACTCAATGGACTGAGTCCCTGCTGTACTGGATTGCTGCCCTGTGGCTCTGGACTTATTCCCTTGATGTGCCCTATTGACACCCTCTTATATTTCTGCATGTCTCTCACGGTGTTGTAATTTTTGCCCTGTGGCCTTGTCTAAACCCCAAAAAAAAAAAAAAAAAAAAAACCTTAGCCAGGGGCCCTAAAATCCCTCTTGACCTCCATGTGTGTTCTATTTTACCCACACCTCTGTCACATGAATAAAATATGGGTTTATGAGATTTGCAAATCATTGCATTCTGTTTTTCTGAAGATTTTACACAGCGTCCTAACTTTTTTTAAATTGGGATTGTATATCAGTCAATGTGTTGTGTAAACAATAGCATGAGCAAAACTTACTGAACAAATTCAAGTCCTTTTTTTATGTCCTCCTGCCTGGTGTGTCGATCAGTCAGCTCGTAGGACATCTTGTCGTCTTCATCAGATTTTCTCAGTGGATACAAATCTGGAAAACTAAGAAATACCTAAATGCTGTTACAAAAGCTTATATCACTTAAATCACTTATCACTTGTGCAGCATGGTAACAGGCAGCTGATGAAGTACAAAGACAGCGAGGAATGTGTGTGTGTGCCGGATATGACGTACGTCGGTGGCAGGGGTTAAGGGGTTAAATTGTCCGTTTTTTTTTTACAAACTACCAGTTTATAAGGATGGCTACATTGCTAAAAGGTGGCACCATGTAAATCCAAACATAGAAAAGAGTCAACATTACAACTTAGAATCCACAGCGACAATGTACCCAAGTCCCATATCAGTACAGAACACCAATGTTTGAAGGGATATAGAACCTGTTTATCAAGGTGACAAGCAGTGACAAATGAACCACAACCATCCTGGAATATAGGTACATACTGTACATACACACATACCACAAAATACAGGAGGGTAGTCAGAAAGTGACCAGTTACACTTACCGGTAACGGTGTTTCTGGGAAGTCTTCCAGGACGGCACAATGAGAGATGACTGGCTCCACCTGACAGGAAACACAATCAATTCAAAGAGGTTAAAGCACCCGCCCCTCCCCGTGCTCCTCAGTTATGATAAAGTACAGACCCACACCAGTGCACGAGAGAGAAAACACACACCCAAATAACTCTATACAAACCAATGTATCAACCAAAGCGGTGGGAAGTAGGCCTGCCGTCCTGGAAGACTTCCCAGAAACACCGTTACCGGTAAGTGTAACTGGTCACTTTCTCAAGTCGTCTTCCAGGACGGCACAATGAGAGAGAAGCAAGTAGCTTCAGGCCTACCTTAGGGTGGGACGACTGCTTGCAGGACCTCTCTACCAAAGGACAGGTCCTGAGGTGACAGCAACTCCACTCTGTAATGCCTTAGGAATGTATTCTGGCTTGACCAAGTCGCAGCTTTACAGATCTGTTCCACCGAAGCTCCGGCTCTTTCTGCCCAGGAGGTTGCCAAAGAGCGAGTAGAATGAGCTTTAACTTTCGGGGCTGTCTTACCAGCCTGGTCATAAGCTATGGAGATTGTCTGTCTGATCTATCTAGATATGGATGCTCTAGATGCCTGTTGGCCCTTTTTCTGTCCAAAAAAATAAATTAGTAAATGGCTGGATTTCCTAAATTCACCCACTCTATCTAGATAAGCTAGCAGACACCGTCTGACATCTAGACAATGAAAGGAGGCCTCTCTTTCATTTTGTGGAATTGAACAAAAGGAAGGAAGAATAATTTCTTGTGATCTATGAAACTTTGACACTACCTTAGGGAGGTACAGGGGGTCCTGCCTAAGAATAACTCTGTCCTCGAATAAACTAAAGAAAGGCTCTTTAATCGTCAGAGCCTGCATGTCGCCTATTCTTCTGGCTGTAGTAATTGCCAGAAGAAAAGCAAACTTAAATGTCAGTAATTTAACTGAAATATCTTCTAGTGGCTCAAACGGAGCCTTAGTTAATTGTTCCAAAACTAACGTAAGGTCCCAGGGCGGGACTCTAGAGATCTGCACCGGGGACAATCTATCCCTGGCCATTAGAAATCTTTTAACTAGAGGGTCCAGTGATAACTTTTTGTCCAAAAAATACGATAAGGCTGCTACCTGTACTCTTAGAGTCTTGGTAGCGAGACCTAAGTCGGCGCCATCCTGGAGAAAGTCCAGGATGACCGAGGTTTCTTGCTGGGATACCTTTCTCACTAGACACCAGTGAGAAAAGACTCCCCACACCTTCCTGTAGATACGTCTGGTGACTTCTTTTCTACTTGAGAGGAGAGTGTTAATCACTCTCTCGGAACATCCCCTCTCCCGCAGGTTCTGCCTCTCAAGCACCAGGCCGTCAGCTTGAAGAAGCTGGGATCTGGGTGAAAGACTGGTCCCTGCCGAAGAAGGTCCACCCGAACTGGTAGATGGAGGGGAGGTGCTACAGACCAGTTCTGTAGAGCGGGAAACCAGGCTCTCTTGGGCCACCAAGGAGCAATTAGAATGAGTCTGGTCTCTGAGAGACCTAGTTTTTGTAGGACTCTTGGAATGAGATTCAGAGGGGGAAAAGCATAAGCCAGGTGAAAACTCCATACCTGAGCCAGTGCATCCACCCCCCCTGAGCCCCACTCCCGGGACAGGGAAAATAATCTTCTTACTCTCCTGTTCTCCTTGCGGGCAAAGAGGTCTATTTCTGGCCTTCCAAAATGTTGGCACACCAGGTTGAACACCTCTGGGTTCAGCTCCCATTCCCCCTGGAGAATCCGATGACGGCTTAGATAGTCCGCCTCTATGTTGTACCTTCCCTTTATGTGTACTGCCGTAATAGAGGCAATCCGAAGCTCTGCCCAGCCCAGAATTCCTAGAGACAAGGTCAGCAGGGAGGGAGACCTGGTTCCCCCCTGATGATTTATGAAGGCCACCGTGGTCGCATTGTCGGAGAGGATCTGGACCTCCCGGTCTCGGATCCTTTCCTCGAACGCTTTTAGGGCCTCCCCGACCGCCAATAATTCCCGGAAGTTTGAGGAGGCGTGTCACTGATCCTGATTCCAGGAACCCTGGGCTCGGAGTTCACCTAAGTGGGCCCCCCAACCCCAGGAGCTTGCGTCCGTCGTTATCCTGAGGGGGTCTGTCTGAGTCCATAGATGACCCACCTGCAACTTCTGAGGAAGAAGCCACCAGCTCAGAGAGTCCTTTACTACCTCTGGGATGGAGATTCTGTGGTCTAATGTCCCTCTTGTTCCGTCCCAGGAGGATAAGAGGAATTGTTGGAGAGGAGTGGAGCTGAGTCCACGGGACCACAGGAATACAAGAGGTCATTAGACCCAGTACCCTCATGATGTCTCTGAAAGAGAACTCTCCTGGCTCCAACAGAGACCAGACCGCTGCCATGAGGCCCTGGGCCTTCTCCTGGGGCAAGAAGAGCCTCCTCTGTAGGGAGTCTATCAGGAAACCCAGGTAAACTTTTCTTTGGTCCGGGATCATCGAGGACTTCTCCCCGTTTATGATCCAACCTAGGGATTCCAGGGTACTCACAACCTTGGCCAGGTCTGCGAGGAGGAGATCTCAACTCTGGTTGTAGAGTAGAAGATCATCGAGATAAGGGACTATTGATATACCCTGCAAGTGTAGGAAGGCGACCACCTCTGCTACGATTTTTGTAAACACCCTTGGGCTGGAAGCCAGTCCAAAGGGGAGGGCAGCAAACTGCCAGTGTTGAATCCCTTGAGGAGACTTGACTGAAAATCTGAGGAAGGCCTGATGTCCTGGAAAGATCGGGACATGTAGGTAGGCGTCCTTTAAGTCGATCGTTACCATGTATACCTCCTTCAGAAGGAGTCTTCTGAGGGTGTATATGCTCTCCATGCAAAATTTCTTATGACGCAGAGAGGTATTCAGGGGTCTCAGGTTTATTATCAAATGGTATTTGCCTGAGGATTTTGGGACAACGAAGATATGGGAGTAGACCCCCATTCCGCGTTGACCCGCAGGTACCGGAACTACCACTCCCTGTTCTGCTAGGTCTGAGATGTTTTGCAGAAGACCTGCCTTCTTGAGGGGGTCCCTGGGGAGAAATGTTAATAGGAACTTTGAGGGGGGGGGGTGAAGAAACTCCAGCCTGTAACCCTCTCTTATAATGTTGAGAATATGAGGGCTCTGAGTAATACTCTCCCACCTGGAAAGGAATTGGGAAAGTCTTCCCCCTACCCTCACGTCACTTAAAGTCCTTTTCATTTGATTTTTGGTTGGAAAAGAGGATACTTCCTTTCGGCTTATCCTTCCCAACGCCCCACTTCCTATTACCGGCAGGCTTCTTGCTTGAGAAGCGGTTTCTACCCTGGGGGCCTCGAAAAAATCTTTTTTGGTCCCTTTTAGGTTTGGTGGGAAACTTCTTGCCCTTTTCAGTAGATCTTGACAGAGCTTGATCAAGCCCTGTACCAAAAAGGAGGGAGCCCTCAAATGGGAGTCCACATAAGCGGGTCCTGGAACTGCGCTACCTATCACCTGTAGAGAGTCTAGGACTCCCCTGGACTTGGACACACGGGAAACATGTCCTATTAGCTTGGCTATCCATGTATCCGCGTTCCTAGCTATACAAGCTGAAGCCAACGCGGGGCTCATTGCTGCCGTATTGGCTTCCCAGGCCCTACGCAAGGTCGTCTCAGTACGGCGATCCATAAGATCCTTGATATTACCCGCGTCCTCAAAGGAGAGGTCGGATTGCTTTGACACCTGTGCCAAAGAGGCATCCAATCTGGGAACTTTAAAGAATTTCTCCTCATCCTCCCCCTTAAAAGGACACCTACGCTTCCAAGTTTTATATTTCAGAAGCTTCCTCTCAGGTTCCTTCCACTCTCTAAGGATCACATCTTTGAGAGTCTGATAAACCGGAATGGCTCTGGGTTGGGCCCTTACCAGGCCTCGGTACAATCTATCCTGTGCAGATACCTGCTCCGTCGGCTCCTGAATTTCTTCAGAGGCGTAGATTGCACCAAGGAGGCCTTCCATGTCGTCAGCTGAGAAGATGTGTCTTCCTGACCTAGAACCCTCTTCCTCCTCCTCAGCCTGACTAGCTACCAGGCCCTCATTGGAAAGTCCCTGATCAGGGATCTCCGAGTCTTCTTCTGCCTCTGAGTCCTGAGACAGGAGGGATCTCAGGGATTCTGGGTGTCCTCTCCCTAATCTGGTTGAGGAGGAACTCTCCTGTGAGGAAGGGCCCTCCCTGCTTGTCTGGGGCTCTGGTTCTTTAGCCTTAAGGGAGGCTTGAAAATCCTTAAGGGTGGCAAGCATCTGGGTTTGGACAGAGAGAAAGTCTCTCATAACCTGAGATGTTTCCTTCCCCGCCAGCTTCTGGATACAATTGAAGCAGAAGGGCTTGGAATGGGTTTAAGGTAATTTCTCATTACAGTTGCCGCATCTTTTGGAGCGGGCAGGGGCTCTAGAGGAACGACTGGCAACCCCTTGGGCAGTGACGTCCTCACCTGCAATGTAAGAGTACACAGGAATGCATTTAGAAAGAACCCTGTGACAGGCAAGGGGAAAGAGTCGGGGTACCCTCCCCCATCATGACCCCTGCTGGCTGGGTTGACTCACCCCCTGTGGTCTCCTCTGTAGCCGCGGCCGTGGTCGGCCTCTCCTCATGTTCCATGCCGCTTAGGTGTGATGAGCAAGTCACTGCAGAGGCACTGGAGGAGTGAAAAAGGGCGCCTCTCTTCCTGGCGTCCCTCCGCTGTTAATGCCGGTAAGCAGACGCCGGCCGTCGCCATTTTGCCGGAGACCGGAAATGACGCGACGCGTGATGGCGTCATCCCTGAAGCTAGAGGACGAATGTCCCAGACTCCGGGAAGATGGCGCCGCAATCATACGCTCCTGCATAGAGCGGCGCCATAGAACGAGCGGCCCGCGCGAGCGGGGATTACCGGAGGGACCTGCCAGCCCCCCCTCCAGAAAGGACGCCCAGACAGGTAGGGGGGAGGAAGGAGGATAGATGGCCCCTGAAGTCCCAGGTACAGCCCAGCACCTAGGGTCCTTCAGTGCTCAGGGAGGCTCTTCTACTGCCCTCCCTGAGAAGAGAAATGGGATACCCCCCAGGACGGACAATAGAGTCCTGCTAGGCCCAGAGGCTTCCCAGGCATTCGGCTCAGCTCCCGGGGGGGGGGGGGGGGGGGGACTTCCAGCGCCAGGCCTTCAGTCTGTGGGGAAAAAAATAAACGGTTTCGCTGTGGGGAAACACAATCAAGAACTGAGGAGCACGGGGAGGGGCGGGTGCTTTAACCTCTTTGAATTGATTGTGTTTCCTGTCAGGTGGAGCCAGTCATCTCTCATTGTGCCGTCCTGGAAGACGACTTGAGAAAAACCACTTCCCTACTAGTTGTCACACCAGAATCAGTGTCCAAGGACTGATTTATCTATACTAGGACTAGTCCCATTGACCAGAGTAACAAAAATGTGGGAAAAAGTCAGTTCCTACCTCTGCCTGCCCTGTATTAAGAATGGAGAGTGGAGCCCCGTAACAACTTATGCATGTAAAGGGGGGGGGAGCGCTGTGGCAGCGTGAACTCCATCCAAAAATCAGGCGTGTTTGATAGGAAAGGGGGCAGGAGGAAAGACGTGTTGCTGAGGTGCTCCGCTTACCCTGCTGGGATCCGCTGCCGTCCTTGCCTAGGAGCTCCGGTTTTGGTCGTCGGGAGGCCTGCCCGAGTCCCGGGACACCCCCGGAGCTGATTCCGGCCAGAGTTCAGGCTCCCGGCCGCCTGAGAGCGCTGCTAGTCAACCCGCGGCTGGTTCCATACATCGGGGACCCGCTGCCATCTTGAGGCCTGTGAGGCCTCTGTGGCCTCCGTACTTGGGCACTGCGACCAGCGAGACGAACGGACGCTCCATCTGTGGACTGCAGCAGCGGATTCGCCGACCAGGGAGGACAGCGGATTTGCCGTCTGAAGTTTGGGGGTATTGAGTCCCGACGCCATCCCGGGACCCGAGAGGACGGCCGTATCCTCACCTCCCAGGTACACTCCTTTCCCGGTGTTTACACCCCTAATAGTGGCAGACCGCATGGATGCTAGTTGGAGACTGTTTCTAGAGGCTCTGCACTAGGCGAAGCAGTGTTTTCCCGGACGGTGTCTGGTTTAGGAAAGGCTGCGGCTCCGGCCTACTCCTGGAGGTCGGCGGCCATCTTGCTACACCCAGATCCCCAGCCAGCCAGCCCTTGATTTCAGCCTCCTCTGACATATAGCCCTCTCCTCATAAATTCTAGGGGAAGGTTCGGTATATGTGCCCCCTCGGTTCCCTTAGTTGAATTGTGCTATACCAGCAGTCAGCAATAATTTTTTGCTTTTTCATGTGATTATGGGACATTGACAAACAACAGAAAACAAGGAAATATACCCTGGAGATATATATCTGGATTTGTGTTTCTGTTCTATTGCTGAGGTATGGTACTGTTGGACAGCTCCTTTATTGAACCATGATATAATACCCAGTGGTAGCATTTTTAAAATCATTGAAAAAGCATATTTAACAGAAATAAGATCAATAAGACTGTATGTTTGATATGGACCTGAATAACTATATGTTCCACACTATGCGGTACATGTGTTGCTAAGACTGAGGGGTGCTCCACTCAGCATGCAGCTTTAAAGCCCCAATTATGCCAACAAAGACATTCAAAAAAAAATCGCTCTGTTACTTCTAAAAAAACATAGTAATCAGGTCGCTGCTAGCTCCATACAGTGCTTCCTGGTTACTAGTGGAAACGGCCCTGACGCTTGTAGCAGTCAAACTAGATGCACGAGATGCAACGCATCTCTCGCTTCATTAGCAATCCTTGAAAAAAAAAGCTTGCCTGCATCATCTTGCTGCTCAGATCCCATGGAAGAACCTGAGCCCCCAGAGGTTTAGACATGTCGTCTCTGCTGATCGGCATTAGAAAAGAGTTAGCTGGGATGTTCCATGGACTTGAAACATCAATAAAAAAGGAAATAGCGGGGGTGAGAACAGATATGGCGCATATTCTCGATAGGGTAGAGGTTACAGAACAGAGACAAGATACTCATGAAACAGCTATAAGAGAACTACAAAAGACTGTCACACAGATAGCCTGTGCTCATCGTGCCTCACTATATAAAGCTTGAGGACCTCGAGAATAGAAATCGCAGAAACAACTTGCGAATCAGAGGTCTGCCCGAAGCGACTGGCGATAAGGATCTGGAGCCGTCGATTACCGGTATATTTACTGTAACTCAGGTGTTGGGAAATGCACCCACCGATCCACTACGCTTCGACCGAGTTCATCGGGCTCTCAGGCCACGCAACATAGTCAGAGCAACCTAGAGATGTAATATGCCGCCTACATTATTATACAGATAAGAACGCTATAATGGCCAAGATGAGGGGTATCCCCAACATTGATTTTGACGGAGCGACTCTTAATATCTTCTCGGACTTGTCCAAAGAAACCTTGGATCGCCGCAGAGTTCTTAAACCACTCTTGGAACATTTACGTTCTAATGGGATCACTTATAGATGGGGTTTCCCGGCGTGCCTCATTGCTAACAAAGATAGCCGCTCTCATACCCTCCAGTTCCCAGAGGAACTACCACAATTTCTAAAGGTCCTTAATCTTCCATCAATAGACCTTCCGAACTGGCAGGAGCCGATCCCTAAGTTCTCGCATATTCAGGACTCTCATTGGCAAAAATCTCCTATTAAAAAAGGGCGCTCTTCCGCGCCAAGTACTGAACAACAACATAGATGAGTAAAGAGTGATTAGGTCTATATGCATTTTTTTCTCTCTGACTGAGTATATCTGTAAGCTATCATGTCTAATGAAATGAGATTTAGCCGTTAAAGTTAAATGTTCTAAAAAGATCTAATGCTCATGGTTTGTTATGTATTGCTGGAGCAAAAAAGTATTTTTCCGCTCACTATTTTTCGCACAGCTGAATGCTGGTGGAGCATAATGCTCTTATGTGTTGCTCACACAACACGCTCCACTTCCCTTCTTTCCTTCTGGGGTTGGGGAGAGCGGGTAGCCCTCAAGTTTTTTTATCCATTCTCCTAAAGGAGTTCTGGATGGCTGCCCGGTCTCTCTTCCCCCACAGGGACCACCGCAGATATCTGCGTGACAAATTAAGGTTTCCCACACGTGTCCGGATGGACATCTTTGTTGTTTATGTAAATTTTTTATTTTTTTTCCCCTTTCTTCTTTTTCTTTCCAACATATACCCGTTTTTTTTTGTTTTTTTTTATTATTCCCCCCCCCCCCCCCTAGGCCGGCATGCATGGATAAGTAGGCTTAAGTGTCACGCTATACTGTGATAATGACCACACTTAAAGTTATCTCCTATAATGTAAGGGGTTTAAACGTTGCGGCTAAACGACATCAGGTCACCTGTGAATTACGGAAATTGGCCTCTTCTATTGTGTATCTTCAGGAAACACATTTAACCCATACTACGCAGGTCAAATTGAACTCGGTATATTTCCCTCAGTGGTATTATAGCCTCTCAGATACAAATAAGGCGAAGGGTGTGGCCATTGGTTTTAGTGGTAGTGTACCCTTTCGTTTTTCAGATATGCAAGCGGATGACCATGGCCGTTTTCTTTTTTTAAAGGGTTTCCTAGGCACCACTCAATGTACCTTAGCAAATATATATTGTCCGAACCAAAACCAATCTACTTTTTTCTCTCAAATTCTCACTGATTTATCACACTTTGCCGAGGGATTAATCGTACTGGCAGGGGACATAAATATGTCTCTAGATCCTGTGCTGGACACATCCCATGGTCGTTCTAATATCTCTTTTAAGTGTCTGTCTTTTGTTAAAAAGAGACTTATAGACTAGCAATTGATAGACGTATGGCGTATCCTACACCCAAAAGAAAAAGATTTCTCCCACTTTTCAAAAGACTCATCAGTCTTACTCCTGAATAGATAATATTTTTTTAGATCACTATCATCTTCCACTATTAAAATCTGCGGATATAGGTACAGCGACACTATCAGATCATGCACCTGTGTCGATGACAATGACCATGCCCACTTTACCTCAGTGCTCCAATAATTGGAAACTTAACGACTCTCTTCTTTCTAATGTAACAGAGGTTTCAATATTTGCCTCTCATATATCGCAATATTTTAGAGACAACAAACCTTCTGAGACATCCCCTGCTATCATATGGGAAGCTCACAAGGCAACTATGAGAGGCCGATTCATAGAACTTGGGGCAAGGAGGAAAAGAGAGCATGGTCAAAAACTTGAGCAGGTCCTTCATCAAATAACTGAACTCGATAAACAACACAAACTCACTTTACACATATCCCATTTAGAAGCTCTTACACTGAAACGAGAACTAAAAAATCTGCTTAATCTAGACACAGCTCGAAAATTCCAACGTTATTCGCAAAAACTCTATGAGTGGGGGGATAAACCTAGCAGACAACTAGCAAGATCCCTTAAAGAAAAACAGACTAGATCATTTATCCCCAAAATAAAACTATCCAATGGAAACTTAGTCCACGCGACTCCTCATATTGCTAAAACTTTTAGGGATTATTATGCAGATCTTTATAAAGTGCAGTGTGATTCCCTGTCTCTGACTGTGAAGGAGAGACGTAGCCTCATGTTAGCATACTTAAAAGAAGCGAATTTGCCTAAAATTCCAAAGTCATCCCTCAGAGAACTTGAATCTGAACTTTCGGTGGAGGAATTTCAGGCAGCTCTGAAATCTTCACTGATAGGAAAGGCTCCGGGACCGGACGGTTACACTACTCAATATTACAAAACATTTAGCGATGTTCTCTTGCCCCAGCTCACTGCCTATGCCAACTCAATCTCACAGAACTCGGGAGTACGCCCGGAATCTCTTACAGCTCACATTTCAGTTATTCTTAAAGCAGATAAGGACTCTACTCATGCAGTAGCTACAGGCCAATTTCCCTATTGAATGTTGATATCAAATTATATTCAAAGGTAATGGCTAACAGACTACTCCCCCTTATACCCAGTTGGATTTCTACAGATCAGACGGGCTTTATCCCACATAGAGAAGCCAAGGATAATTCTCTCCGGGCGATATCTTTTATACAACACGCTCAAAGGTCGTCCCAGTCCACCCTATTTGTATCCACAGACGCAGAAAAAGCGTTTGATAGGGTGGACTGGGATTACTTAAAAATGACCCTGCAACATTTAGGGTTGGGACCGAAGATGTTCTATTGCATTACCTCCCTTTATTCTAATCCCACGGCACAAATCCGCATAAACGACACTTTGAGTGAGTCATTTCAACTATTCAATGGGACTAGACAGGGATGCTCCCTCTCTCCCCTCTTATTTGCCCTTACCCTTGAACCCTTTCTGGCAACTATAAGACATAATATAAATATACATGGGATTCAAGTAGGTAATAAAACTCACAAATATGCGGCATATGCGGACGATATTTTATTTTTTATTCAGCAGCCCCGTATCTCGCTTCCTAATTTAATGACAGCTTTTTCTACTTTTCAGACACTTTCTAATTTTAAAATTAACCTTTCCAAGTCGGAAATTCTAAATATTAATCTACCAAGAAGGGAGGTGGAAAGTTTAAAACCCCTCTTCCCTTTTAGATGGGTTCAACGTAATATGAAATATCTGGGAGTGAATCTTACGCCTCACATTCAGTCTCTTTTTAAATATAACTATATCCCATTATTGAATAACATTAGAAAGGATCTACAAAAATGGAATACGCTGACACACTCATGGTTGGGTAAAGTAAGCGTAGTTAAAATGAACATTTTACCTAGAGTCCTTTTTTTTTTTTCAAATGATCCCATTGGGTGTACCTATAGGTTTTTTCTCCCTACTACAGACCATGGTCTCCCGCTTCATCTGGAAGAACAGCCACCCCAGAGTATCCAAGGAAGTGTTATTCCGCTCCAAGGATGCTGGGGGACTGGCCCTTCCAAACTTTAAGACTTATTATAATGCTGTTATTCTATCTAGAATTGCCGAGTGGAAATATGCCGCTAATTCCAAAATCTGGGTGAACTTGGAATATGCTCTTAGTAACACAGACCTAGCAACTATACCCTGGTTACCACGTATACACAGACACCTTGCTCCAAGTACCTCTATATTAACCACTTCCACTCTTGATGTATGGGATGCCTTACATAGGAAGATTTCATGGTCATATGCTTCTCCATTGCTACCACTTTTGGACCACGATTATTTCTTACCTGGTCTATTAGACCCGGGATATAGGACGTGGTCGCCAGAAGGACCTCTTTTATCACACCAGGTTCTGCGAGCAAATTCTCTTAAGCCCCTTGAGGAAATTCTTGGCCTCAAGCCGATTACGTTTCTGGACAAATGGAGATATAACCAGTTACAGGGCTTCCTTAGAACCTTGCCTCAGCCGCTCAAAGGGGTACAGGACTTAAACAGTATTGAGGAAATCTTCAATTCAACGGAGATACCGGAACACAGTATCTCGGTATTTTACAAATCACTTATCAAGCTCCAAGGAGACAATTCCCCTCCCTTTTTTGCTAAGTGGGAGGCAGACCTGGAATCTAGTATCCCAGATAGCCAAAAGGATAAAATCCTGCAGCTGACTCATATCTCTTCAATTGCATCAAAGATGGCTGAGGTCAATTACAAATTGCTAACTAGATGGCACTATACCCCATCAAAGCTTCATCAGATGTTCCCTGCCAACTCCCCACTGTGTTGGAGGAACTGCGGGAACAGAGCAACTCATGCTCATATATGGTGGTCGTGCCCACTTATTCGCCCCTATTGGTCTAGCATCATTTGTATCATCCAACAAATATCCAGTATTAATCTTCCTGTTGACGCATGGGTCATTCTCTTCCATTCTAGTAAGGAGTCTGTCAGAAAATATAAATGTTCTCTAGTTCCACACCTGCTTAACACGGCTAAAGCACTTATACCTATCCTTTGGGGCCAGCCTGAGATCCCATCTGTGAAAAAGTGGTTTCAAAAAATATCAGAGGTACATTTCATGGAAGAAATTACTCATCATAACAAGGACACTTTCCAACGACATACCCTAACTTGGACTCCGTGGATGGAGTTCAAGGACACCACAACCTATAGAGATATACTTGCACAATCTCACTGAGACTCAATCTATATTTACTGAATAAGCTATTTATATCCTAAGGTTGATCTTTTGGGGCTATTGTCGGGCCTACCCCTTAAGAATTTAAAATTTACTGGGACAGGCATACTATTAGATGCCATGCCGCCGGCCTATCCTTCCCCTCCTTTTTTTTTTTTGATACTTAGAGAGAGAATTTAAAAGAAGTTGTGATAAATCAAGTATGATCAATGCACATGGAGAAGGGGGGGGGGGTGAATTTTTTGTGTATAAGTTTTCCTTTTTTCTTTTCTCCTCTCCTTTTGACATATAAGTTGGGTCACTTTATCAATATAGCCAACCGTAAAAAAAAAAAAATTAATTTTTTTTTTTTTTTTTAAATAGTCCATTAACGGACCTTAACACTAGGTTTTTAGTTTGAAGTAGTTTTTGGAATCATCTCACTTTAAGGGGTGTCAATATTAGAGTTTCATCACATAAGATATCGGGGGGAGAATAAGGGGATCTTATTCCCCTATCCCCCCTCCTCAATTTTCCACCCCCTCCCCCCCCCTTTTTTTTTTTTTTCTTTCCCTTCCCCTTTCTCACATACTAGTGAGGCCACTTATCCCTGTCACCTTTTATCTCTACATATATGTTTTGTCACCCCATCAACACAGCCATTTGTAAATTTATTTTTCAGTCATTTATATAGCCCATTTTTGGACTCTAATATTTGGGGGTTTGGGTTTTTTTTTTTTTTTTTCTTCTCTCTCTTTGAAGAAGTCTTTGGAATCACTTTTTGTCACCCCACATTAAGTATTTTCATTTAAAAAGGGCACTAACATTAGAGTTCTAGCACATAATAAAAACTTTAAAACACTTAGGGGAGAAAACGAGGGATTGTATCCTCCCCTTTCCCCTATGGTACGGCTTCTATGAATGGAAAGGACATGCATAGACTTAATGAGAGCCTGTGACAGCCCCATAGCTGTATTAACTCCCGCTGCACCAAAAGATTACAGCAGCAGGTGGGGGCATTATAGGAGGAAGATTTTATCTAAAAGAGGACACCCCAGCACAAGAGATACATCCTACTGAAGGAACGTAATGTCCCTTGTGCTGATTTTTTGTTTTTATCTACACTTAGGCTCTAAACCTTTCGCTGCGAGAGCCATTTTTGCATTTTTTGCACGTTTACAAAAATCATTTTAGGCCTGAAGATTACATAAAACCCCAAAAAAGTATATATTTTCTAAAAGCAGACGCACTAGAGAATAAAATAGTAGTTCTAGTTTTTATGGAGGAGGTCTGGTGCTAGAAATATTGCCCTTAATCCAGCGTGCACAGCGATATGTTACGTGTAATACAATCGACATTTTCATGTGTATTTTTTTTCATCACATAGGGGACAAAAAAAGTCAAATAATATTTTTTTGAGTGACAGGTAATGGTAATCTTTAAGGAGATATCCAGGGTCTAAAAGACCTTGGATGGCTTCCCTGTGCTCCACTGAATGTACTGCAATGCGGATCGCATTTAAGTACATTTCCTAGCCGCTTAGCGACCAGCGCACGCACATTTATGTCTACACAATGGCAGGGGCAGGCAAATGGGCGTACCTGTACGTCCCTTTAAATTTGCCGCCCAGCGGGCGCGCACGCGCGCGTCTGCCGCATGCCTTTTGAGTGCGCTCGCGGGTCCCGGGAACTCGATGTTCCCGGGCGGCCGGCGATTGCAGTCGGCAAAGGCAGAACAGGGGGATGCCTTTGTAAACAAGGCATTCCCCTGTTCTGCCTATGACATGTCACTGATCGAATGTTCCCTGTGATCAGGAACAGTGATCAGTGATTTGTCACTGGTAGCTCCTCCCCCTAACAGTTAGAATCACTCCCTAGGACACACTTAACCCCTTCAGCGCCACCTAGTGGTTAACCCCTTCGCTGCCAGTGTCATTTTCACAGTAATCAGTGCATTTTTATAGCACAGATCGCTGTAAAAATGACAATGGTCCCAAAAATGTGTTAAAAGTGTTCGATGTGTCCGCCATAAAAATCGCAGATCGCCGCCATTACTAGCATAAAAAAAAAATGCCATAAAACTATCTCCTATTTTGTAGACGCTACAACTTTTGCGCAAACCAAACGCTTATTGCGATTTTTTTTTTGACCAAAAATATGTAGAAGAATACATATCAGCCTAAACTGAGAAAAAATTAGCTTTTTTAAAAAAAAAAAAAAAAAAAAAAATTGGGGATATTTATTATAGCAAAAAGTACAAAATATTGCTTTTTCTTTCAAAATTGTCGCTCTATTTTTGTTTATAGCGCAAAAAATAAAAACCGCAGATGTGATCAATTACCACAAAAAAAAAGCTCTATTTGTGAAAAAAAAAAAGACGTCAATTTTGTTTGGGAGCCACGTTGCACGACCACACAATTGTCAGTTAAATCGACGCAGTGCCGAATTGCAAAAATAGGATTTTTGTACTCACCGTAAAATCCGTTTCTCTGACATCCATGGACTGACACAGCCCTCATACTGTTTACGTGTGGGTATATGTCCCTGCTTGCAGGAGAAGACCTAGGCAGAATATTAGATGTTAGAAACATTCTAGAACAAAACCAGAGCTGAACAGCCCCGCCCAGGGGGGCGGTCCCTCCGGACATTACCATCCTACTTGCAGCAAGCAGCCTCAGTTCGTAACAAAGCAGTACAAACCTTAAAAGGAAGGGTGGGTGCTGTGTCAGTCCATGGATGTCAGAGAAACGGATTTTACGGTGAGTACAAAAATCCTATTTTCTCTTATCGTCCATGGACTGACACAGCTCTCATACTGTTTACGTGTGGGACGTCCCAAAGCAGTATAAGAAAAGGGTAGGAGCAAAGAGTAAAGGAACAACCAAAACTTCACTCCAAACCAGCAGAGCTCCTCAACGGAGGAGTTGCAGCATTAAGCAGCGGCCTGCAACACTTTGCGGCCGAAGGAAGCATCCGAAGATGCAGCCACATCAACCTTATAGAATTTTGAAAAGGCATGAACGGACGACCAGGTCGCCGCCTTGCACACTTGTGCAACCGACGCTTGATGTCGGAAGGCCCAGGAAGCACCATGCGCTGTAACTGGAAAGGGAGGGGCCACCCCCTTAATGGCATAGGCCTGTATAACAGTCGGTCTGATCCATCTAGAAAAAGTGGCCGACGACACCGCTCGGCCCTGTTTCGGACCAGAGACAGACACAACTAGTGAGTCATATCACGTACCACAAAATGTGTGAAGCGCAAACCTTCTGGAATGCGATGTGTGAGGACACAAGGATGGGAGGACAATGTCCACATGTAGGTGAAAAGCCAAGACCACCTTTTGCAAAAGGAAGGTCGCGGACGCAACACCACCTTATCCTTATGGATGACCAAATAGGGCGACTTGCAGGACAAGGCCGCCAACTCAACACCCATCTGGCATAAGTAATGGCCACTAAGAAGGCCACCTCCTGAGAAAAAGTCAAGAGGGGAATATCTCTGATATTTTCAAAGTGAGGTTCCTGGAGAACCGAGAGCACCAAATTCAAATCCCGAGGAGGGAGAGGAGGTTTCAACAGGAGGGAGCACATGGCGAACCCCCTGCACAAAAGGTGCTACCAAGGAATGACCCGCTAGCGGTTACTGAAGGAAGACGGCCAAGGCCGAAAACTGACCCCTAATGGTACTCAAAGCAAGCATTTGGGCAGTGGCGGCCCGTCCATAGGGGGCGCCCGGGCGCGGCCCCCCCCCCCTCCTGTGGTCCCCCAAAAAAAAACGGGCCCTTTAAGAGTTTTTTTTTTTTTTTTTGTCTTTTTTTTTTTTTTTTACACATGGCGGCGCGACCATAGTGGGCGCAGAAGCGCCGCTACCGCTCGCTTCTGCGCCCGGCCGTCACTCACCACAACAATACATAGGTTCATGCATTGCATGAACCTATGTATTGCTGCCGCCCACTATTCAGATGGCCGGCCCCTTGAGCGCCGGCCATCTGAATCACAGCGTTTGATTGGCCTTTAGAAGTGCCTATCAGAGCCAGCAGGCTCTGACAGGCTTCCAGACTACAGCCTGAGGGCTGTAATCGGCTTCTAAATACCTAATGAGAGGACGCACAGGGGTGCGTTCCCTGGCCAATCAGGTTCACCGGGTCTGGTTACCGGTAACCTGATTGGCTGAAGTGACATCGAGGGCGGGAGAAGACATCGAGGATGGAAGAAGGACGGCGCTGACTCGAGGAAGGTAAGTGCAGGGCTGGGGGGGACAAACTGGCTGCATATGGGGGACAAACTGGCTGCGGGGACAAACTGGCTGCGGGGACAAACTGGCTGCGGGGACAAACTGGCTGCGGGGACAAACTGGCTGTATTATTGGGGGACAAACTGGCTGTATATTGGGGGACAAACTGGCTGTATATTGGGGGACAAACTGGCTGTATATTGGGGGGACAAACTGGCTGTATATTGGGGACAAACTAGTGGCGTTTGGGCACAGTGGCTGCGTTTTAATGGGCACAGTGGCGGCAATTGATGATTTTTTTTTTTTTCAGTTTGTTTGCGCCCCCCCAAAAAATTTGAGCACCAGCCGCCACTGCATTTGGGTCACACCACGCTGCAAGGACCGCAGGATACTGGGGACGGAATACGTCCGTGGACGCTAGTCCAGCTCATTTCACATAGCGATGTAAGCTTCCCAGGTACGGTGATATATCTTTCAAGCGGAAGACTTCCGTGTCCTGAACATGGTCGAAATGACCGAATCCGAGAGACCTCGGACTCTCAGCACCTGGCTTTCAATAGCTATGCCGTTAAGTCAGAGATTGCAAAACAGGATGAAAAATAGGACCTTGAAACATAATGTCCTCCCTCATTGGCAGCCGCCAAGGAACGTCGGCGATGAGACGTACCAGATCAGCATACCAATGACGCCGAGACCCATCCGGCGCAAGAGGATCACCGGAATCCCTTCGGCCACAACCCTGCGCAGCAGGCGAAGAAGCAGCTGCAGCGGAGGATAACAGATATCAGGTGATAATGACCCCATGGGGCCCACCAACGGATCCGAGGCATCCGCCCAAGGATCCCTGGACCTGGCCACAAACCTTGACACCTTACGATTGAGTCGAGAGGCCCTCAGGTCCACATCTGGTATGTCCAGGTGTAAGGACCACTCTCCTGGTCCAGCGTCTGGCGAGTCCGATAGTCCGCCTGCCAATTGTCTACGCTTGAACGTAGATGGCCGATAGAGACCACGTGGGGAGGCATATTCTGATTGCCCGCATTTCCAGAACATTGATCGGTAAACGGCTTCGTCTGGAGTCCAAAGCCCTGGGGCTGACAGGACTCCCCAGACTCCACCCCAGCCCGTCAGGCTGGTGTCCATCATGAACACCATCCACTGGATGGGGAGGGACGACTTCCCGGACCGAAGAGCAGAGGACCCCAACCACCACGCCAGGGACGCCCTGAGTGGGTGACTCATCTGGATCTGAAGATCCAAGGACAACGGGGATTTGTCCCAAGTGGACAGGATCTCTTACTGTAATGCCCGTGTGTGTGATAGGGCATACGGAACAGCCTCGAACGAGGCCCTCATGAGTCCCAGGACTCTCATGCAAAAAATGGGTTGATGACCATTTCCAAGACGTCAGGACCCGCACTACAGACTGAAAAGTCAGTAACTTCTCCAGGATTAGGAATACCTACGTCTCCATGGAGTCCAGGATCAGACCGAGATACTCCAAATGCTGAGCCGGGACCAGGACCGACTTCTGAATGTTTGGGAGCCACCCGAAGTCCCTAAGGGTCTGACTGACAATAGTCACACTTCTTCTAATTCTGAGCCATTGTCTGCTCTTAGAAGAAGATCGTCCAGATAGCCCATAATAGCAATGCCGCACTGTCTCAGCAAGGCTAGAACCGGAGCAAGCACCTTGGTAAAAAACCTTTGGTGCCGAGGCTAGGCCGAAGGGAAGAGCCACAATTGATAGGGGTCTTCGCCGATCGCAAGCGCAGAAACTACTGTTGACGTGCGCAGATTGGAACATGCAAGTAGGCGGCCTTGATGTCCAAGGATGCCAGAAAATCCCCTTGATGGAGTGCAGCGAACACCGCGCAAATGTATTCCATGCGGAACTTTTACACCATTACAAAGGCATTCAGGCCTTGAGGCCCAGGGTTGGCCGAACCCCTGTCCACCTTTTGGGACTACAAACAGATTCGAGTAGAAACCCTGAACAACCTCTCTTGTGACGGAACCGGCACAATCACTCCGGACCTGATCAATCCTGTACGACAGGGCTCGACAAACCCCGGGCGACAGGTCGCCATTGCGACTAGAATTAGTGACCTGGCGCCTGGGGCAGCACAGCTGGGAAATCCTGTCTCTCCGTGCCCCCCCCCTCCGCGCCGCGGGATCGCGTCTGGCCTCGCCGGCCGGTAATTGAGGCCGCGGCTTTGCGGCCTTCTGCAGGCCTATGCTTCCTTCTGTGATCTAGCGCCATCTTGTGGTGGCCATTGGTATGACAAGACAAACAGCAATGCTAATGGAGTTTCCCTGTCTGTTTTCACTGCCATCTCCTTCCCTCTAATTAGAACCCCCAAACATTATATATATTTTTTATTCTAACACCCTAGAGAATAAAATGGCGGTTGTTGCAATACTTTATGTCACACCATATTTGCGCAGCGGTCTTACAAGCGCACTTTTTTGGGAAAAAATACACTTTTTTTTAATAAAAAAATAAGACAACAGTAAAGTTAGCCCAATTTTTTTTAATATTGTGAAAGATAATGTCACGCTTCAAAATTGCGTCCGCTCGTGGAATGGCGACTAATTTTTACCCTTTAAAATCTCCATAGGCGACGTTTAAAAAATTCTACAGGTTGCATGTTTTGAGTTACAGAGGAGGTCTAGGGCTAGAATTATTGCTCTCGATCTACCGATCGCGGCGATACCTCACGTGTGGTTTGAACATCGCTTTCATATGCGGGCGCTACTCACGTATGCGTTCGCTTCTGCACGCGAGCTCAGCGGGACGGGGCGCGTTCCTGGCTCCTAACTTTTTTAGCTGGCTCCTAGATTCCAAGCAAATTTGTCAAGCCCTGCTGTACGGCCCTTAAGAGGGCCGCCCAACGGGCAGGAAGGAGAGGGAAAATTGAGGGAAAGAATCTGTCTGGGGGCCAGGAACGGAATTCTATCCTGTATCCTGAGGTGACCACCTCGCACACCGACCGGTCGGAGATCCGGGAGGTCCACCGAACCGTGAACCTGCAAGGACGTCCCCCCACCCCAGAGTCGGGCATGGACAAGACTCCATGTGGCGGTGGGCTTGGGAGCTTGCTTGGTAGGCTACGCCCCAGGGATGCTTATGTCCCCCAGCTGCACTTTTTCCAGTCTGGGGGGGCTTACCCGTGGATTCTGACTGACGAGAAGGAACTCATTCTTCTTTGCCGGAAAGGAAGGGCCCGGCCTACGGTGGGGCTCTTTTTTCCGTAGCAGACTGAGGAAGGAAGGTGCTCTTACCCCTTGTGACATCCATAATAATGGCATCCAGGGCGGCCCCAAACAGTCCACCGCCCTTAAAGGGCAAGTCAGCCAGGAGCTATTTGGAAGCTAGGTCGGCCGACCAGCAGTTCAGCCAGATAAGGCGGCGCAGCACCACAGCAGATAGAGGCCCCAGAAATTAAAGGGGCCACATCCAAAGTGGCATCGCACACAGAGACTAAACCCTGCGCCAGTTGGTGAGCCAGGGTAATGGTCTCAGGAGGGAGATTATGCTCCTAAATCGTCTGGTGCAAAATCTTTGCCCATCCTGTGAGTGTCTTGAGACACAAGTGTCGCCGCCCCTATAGGGCGTAAGGCAGACCCCAATAAGGTAAACATAGTTCTACTCACCACTTCTGACCTCCTGTCAGTGGGATCCTTAAATGCAGGAGTCCCTTCCATTGGGAGCGTGGTAGCCTTATTCAAACGGGCGACCGGGGGGTCCACCACTGGGGGATGAGCCCACTTCTTAACCAGTTCCTCCTTAAAAGGGGTACCTCATGGCTAGGCGCCGCAGGACCGTCAAAGTATTCTGCGGCTTATCCCAGACTTAGTCAATGAATGTATCAAAAAAAAAAAAAGGCACATATAGGAAAAACCTTTTTGAATAAACGGCTTTAAAGGAACCAAAGAAGACAGCTTCTACCTGAGGTTCCTCAGCCTCAACTTTCAGCTTGAGAGTGTTCCTCACAGCATCAATGAGTTCACTTACATGCACCCTGTCAGTTTTTCAGAAATGGGGTCTTCCTCACAGGGAATATCCTGTTTAAAAACATGAAAATCCCCAGAGCTGGGGTCCTGAGCAGCAATAGCTAGGCCCATATCTGAGACAGAGCACTCCCCTACAGGAGGATGTGTGGGGAGGGGGCGCTTTACAGCTCGCTTGCGTTCGCACACCGCTTCCATCCTGATAAGGATGATTCCAGGACTGCTGACAACTAGTCGCTAGGGACCGCAGGTGCAGGAGCACTGCCAGTTGCCTCAGACAAGTGTGGAGAAGCAGGTGAACTAGACTCCATACTGCCACCCTCTGAGACTTTTAAAACACTATCATAGTGAGTAACACAGTCCACCCACTGGCTATGCTGAGGAGGGGATACCCAGAGTACTCACCAACCCCTGTAAGGACCGCTCATTCCACTGTATGAAACCGCGCTGCCGCGCGGGTGAAGCCTGAGGAGAGTGAGGAGACTGTGAGGAGACTTGACTGTGAGGAGATCGTGAGATTCGCGCCGCAGCAGCGGCCGATAGAGGCCGAAACTGAAAACAAAAATGCAGCGGCTTCAAGAAAATGGCCGCCGGCCACATACATTACTGCGCCATCGATCCACGGCAAAATGGCCGCCGAGCGCGGTTTATTTAAAATACCTCACGGCGCTAATGGCGCACATGTTTAGCGGTTGTCCGGTTCACTAACCACAAGGCAGGAGCTCCTGCCCTCACTGGCTGTGGCACGGCAAGCGCTGGGGCGGCTGTTTGAATACAAACAGCCCCACTCAGGAACTGAACCTGTGAAGCTTAGCTTTGCTAAGCATGCATGTAAACCACTACTCCACAACAGTATGTACAACACTCACACACCAGAACACTGCCCCAGGGCCCTTAAAACAGACATGAGCGCCCCCAGCCAGGCCAGAGTGACCCCCAAGCACCCCCACAAAGCACAGCACCAGTACAGGGTGCAGAGAGCAGCATAACAGGGGGGGGGGAGACAGGGAGAAACCCCCCATATAAAGAAACACAGCCAGCATGTACTCACCTGTAGCAGGAGAGACTATTTACCCGTCCCAGAGGGACCCACTGGCTTGTTTCAGACAGACCTATCACAGAGCAGTACTGCGTAGCTGTAGGCCCGGTCCACCGCGAGAGATACAGTCAGTCAGGTACTGTTCAATCTTGAGAGGACCGCAGGAGCTAAAAGCAACCCGGCCACCCCTGGAGTCATGGGGCATGTCGTGAACTGAGTTTCACGCACACAAGGCGAGGATCAGCACGCTCGATGATCGGACAGGGAAGACTACGAGGATACTAGTGTACCCAACCTGTTGCCCAGCCGACAGTTGATTGAAGGTCTCAAAAATAAAATAATAAAATTCCCAAAGGAATAAAAATTAAAAGTAAAATCCTCCTGAGAGAGCCATGTCTTCTCCTTCTGCTAGGCAGAAAAAAACTGAGGCTGCAAGTGGGAGGGTAATGTCCAGAGGGACCGCCCCCCTGGGCGGGGCTGTTCAGCTCTGGTTTTGTTCTAGAATGTTTCTAACATCTAACATTCTGCCTAGGTCTTCTCCTGCAAGCAGGGACATATACCCACACGTAAACAGTATGAGAGCTGTGTCAGTCCATGGACGATAAGAGAAAAGTGCTCTGGTCTTTGGCCAACCAAATGGTCCGGGGCTTAAGTGGCTAGCCATGCTGGCCAGGGACACTGACAGGTGGACCCGGAAGTGTCAAATACATCGCTTTCTGGGTCAGCAACAAGGAGGGGAGGAGAGCAGATGTGAGTCCACTCAGCTTCTTACCTGGCGGTATCCGCTATGCAAGTCCTGGGCCCCATAGATGGGCAAGCGGAGCCCGGAATATATGGCAGGGGTGCGTGCGCAGGAGGGGTAGGGCACATTACCATGGGTGTGTGCCGGGAGCAGCTGGAATACTTTCACCTGACAGGCAGGAGTCTGCTTGTCTGATTTACACACAATAAAGGTGACTGCAGCCACCAGGAATGTGCAAAAGGCTTAAAGTGGTATTAAACCCAAAAGCAATCATTATATTGCGGCTTACTAATTCTTAGATGTGTTGGCTGCATAAATGTTCTTTTTTAGGCTTTCTTTTTTTTTTATCACCTGGTGCCAATAAGTCAGTTGTTTTTCAACTGAAAAGTAGCAGTTACAGGGTTGAGACAAATCATTTACCATGGACAGGGGTACTTACAATGATCAAATTGTGTTTATGTAAAACCTTTATCCCAAAAGCAAAAAAAATGTTTGCTGTAACTGCTTAAAAAGTTTAGGCTGGAGTTTGACTTCAATTTGTTAAGTGTATTTTAATATGACAATGCTGCTGCTACCCCATGTGCTCCTTCATCCAGATTGTGGGGGGGGATTAGTCAGATTATCAGGTGAAAACAGAGGGAAAACGCCTAAAAAAGAATGCAGCCACATCTGATCGGTAACCTGCAATATATTACATTTTTACTGTTGGGTTTAATACTGCTTTAATCTTTCCCTATTCTACCCAAATCTAATAAAATGTTGGCTTTAGATATGCGCTTTTTGAACAGCATACTGAGAACTCTGCTGAAGTGTATATAATAAGCAGACACAACCCCCTGAGGTGCACATACCACCTATGATTCTGGTAAATAGTCACCCCTGAGACTGTATAATTGTTATGATTCTGCACGACAGGAAACATTACAGCTAAAAACCAGTCTGATTGCATTTGCATGTGATCTATTCTTGAGTAATGATAAAACAATCCTAGATTTTTCTAAAGGCTCGTACACACGATCGGATTTTCCGACAAAAAAAGGTGTGATGGAAGGGTTTTGACGGAAAATCCGACCGTTTGTATTCTCCATTGGACAATAGTTGTCGAAATTTCCGACAACAAATGTTTTATAGCATGCTTTCAAATTGTCCGACAACAAAATGTGTGCCGTCGGATTATCCGATCGTGTGTACACAAGACCGTCGGAAAAAAATCCGAACTACAAACCAGCAGACAACATTAGCAGAAGCTGCCCAAAGGGAGGCGCTAAAGAGTTAAAAACCACGTCGTTTCGTATATATTGGATGACAAAGTTCTGCCGTCTGTATGCAGAAGAAGTTCGCAGCCAAAACCCTTCGGACAAAATTTGTGTGTACGAGGCTTTAGTATTGCTAAAGTGAACCTTCATATTTCTACTTGTGAAAGCTCTGTGGCAACAGTCTTGGAAGTTTCTATTAATGGATCATGTCCTGCATTCCTGGGGGAGACTTCTAATGTCTCTAGGGAAATTACAAGAATAGGACACCACAGTGATCAGTAAAGAGCACCAGTTCTAATCCACCCAGATTTTGTTCCATGGCTTTTTGAATCTGACATTTTTCAATCTTGACAAAGTTACAGTGGAACTCCAAGAAAACTTTTTTGGAACAGCACAAGACAAATAGGTTACCTCTAATCATGAGTATCCAGTGCCTGAATGGCTGCTGTTTACTGTACAAATCCTATCTTCTGTAGTGCCAGATAGAGCTCACAGGAGTTGGTTTACTAAAAGCTTAAGGCCACTTTCACACATGTGGATCCCGGGAAGATCCGTTTTTGGACATCCGCTTGCTCAGCGGGGATCGCTCCGTCGATCCCCGCTGAGCAGGCAGATGACAGGTCGGTCTTTGCACACTGTGCAGGGACCGACCTGTCAGAGTGCCGCTCTCCTCTATGGGGGATCGGATGAAGACGGACCGTAGAGTGTTTTCACCTGATCTGATAGACGGATGCAAAATAGGGTTTGCATCCGTCACACTTTAGCGGAGAGGATTGGATCGGGGCTATTCGGATGTCAGCGGACATGTCACCGCTGACATTCGACGCTCCATACAGGCATATGGAGAGCCCGTTCAGGTCCGCCTGAAAAAACTGACAGGCGGATCTGAACGGTCCGCACGTGTGAAAGGGGCCTTAGAGTGCAAAATCTGGTGCAGCAGTGCATGGTAGCCAATCAGCTTGTTCAATTAGGCTTTGACAAAAAAAACATGGAAGCGGATTGGTTTCTATGTAGAGGTGCAGCAGATTTTGCACTTTCCAGTTTTAGTAAATCCACCCCATAGTGTTCTACCTCTGGCTCTGACTGAAAATTCTGGATTCCATTGTACATCCCCTCTTTGTCCATTCATTAAAAGCCTTGTATTCTATTCACAGAACACAAGGGGTATAGTGACTGGACAAGAGGAGAGGAGGATAAATAACAGGATCTCTTCACAGCATGAGAGCTGAAACTCTCAGTAGCAGCACCAGAAGTAAAGCCCTGTAATATCCAGCATCAATAAGGTGCCACTTGAGCATAAGACACCAGGAGTATCCTGTGTTGGTCCAGTATTAGAACTCATTCATGCACATGGACACATTCAGGCATACGCCACAAGAATTCAACGTAATTTCCAGCCTGGAAATCATAAGTGTTGGCATACAGCCAGGTCCAGCAGTCTGTACAAATCAGTGACAGGCTGACACAAGGCTTTATCCATGTTAACGCTCATCTCAGGGGTTACACATGTACAGGAATGGATGAGCACTCGTCATGTGAACATTCAGGGATTCATCTTTCCCTGTATGGGCTCCTTCACACTAGTGGTTGTGGGGCAGTAAAACCTGGTGGTTGAGCCACGCTTTTAACACCCTCCAACCGCTCCAGAGGCAGCAGCCAAGGGTGTACACATGACACCTCAGGGATTATACCCCTTGTCACTTTTAGCAGGCTTAGTGACCACTGAACAAGACCTTTCAAATGAATGGGACTGCTCTGCCAGCACCCCACACCTGCATGCAATGCATGTGGTTGCAGTGCGCTAGTGTGGGGTTCCAGGGGTAAAAGCAAATGGTTAGGAGGCAATACAACGCCCCTCACTGTCTGTCAAATACTTTTTAAAGAACAAGCCAAACTCATGTGAACAAGCACTTAAAGCATTTGTTAGCCCAAAAAAAAAAAAATGGATCCTGGTTCCTGCTCCTTTAAAGCATGTTATGTGACACAGTGCTTGTCCTGTGTCATTTGGCCCCCTGTAACACCTAAAAAACTTGGCTGATCCTGCCAGTTTCTCCCCACCCCTCTGTAAACTGACCACAGTGTATCATGGCTGCTGAGACCAGACACTGTGGTCAGTTTACGTGCCTTTGTCATCAGCAGCCTGCTATCTGCTCTCCTATCTGCTCCTGTGTCCGTCCGTCCCCTCTCTATTTGTGTGTGAGCCGCCCCACCCCCTCCTGATGCTCTCATAACACTAACATGTATACACCATCAGCACTGCCTCCTATTGCAGTGTCCTCATCTGTGAATGATTTATAAATATAAATGCTGTGAATACCTAATTTCCCAGCCGAGATTGCGATCACATGACCAGCCAGCTCTCTCCTCCTCTTCGCCCCAGAAACTGGCTGGTCATGTGATCACAATCTCAATTCTGAAATTAGGTATTTGCAGCATTTATTTTTATAAATTACACACAGGTGGATAATACAATAGGAAGCAGTGCTGATGGTGTATACAGGTTAGAGTGGCTTAACAACCACTTTAAAAGTGGTTGTAAACCCTCGGAGACAACATTATCTTTAAAAGTAGTCCATAACACAGGCAGCTAATCGCTGCCTGTGAAAGTGTACTTACCGCTGTATTTACCTCTAAAATCGTATTTTTATTTTTCATGAAGTCACCCTCGCTTGCCCCTCAAAACCGGCATCTAAAGCTTGCCGGGTTTTCATTTTAATGCTTTCCGGAAATGACTGAGCGAACTTCCCCTCGGTCCAGCACAGGAGGAGAAGTCTTGCATTGTTTCACTCCTTCTCTTGTTCCTGATACTCCCCCGTGTGACTGAACAAGACGTCACAAATAGGAGTGAAACAACACAGCAGCCGCAGACACATACGGCGCATGCGCGAGATTTGCGAACAGGGAAACAGTAAGGGCGGAAGTGACATCAGAAACGGAATCACTAAACAGCACAAAGAATGGCGCTTTCAATACCTGTTAATACAGAGAACAACAACAGAAGAAAAAAGGTATTTGCAGGCCTCGTTCTTAGAAATTTTATATGTACTATGCATTGCGATGAGCTTGTGTAACATAATAATTGAAAAAAATAAAAATCGGCCAGGGTTTACTTCCTCTTTAAGCCAGGGATATTCAAGCTATGGCCCTCCAGCTGTTGCAGAACTACTGCATCCCATGAGGCACTGCAAAACTCTGACATTCAGAGACATGACTAGGACATGATGGGAATTGTAGTTCCTGAACAACTGGAGGGCCATAGTTTGGAGACCCCTGCCTTAGGCCATGGGTGCTCAACCTATGGCCCTCCAGCTGTTGCTGAACTAAAAGACCCATCATGCTTCAGCCTTTGAGAGTCATGCTTGTAACAGCAGCCTTGCAATGCCTCATGGGACTTGCAGTTTCGCAACATCTGGAGGACCACAGGTTGAGCACCCATGCTTAGGCCTTGGTGACAGCTGGCGATTACAGGAGTGTTAGTAGACCAAAATACTGCGCTCAAAGTTCTCAAACTCCCAAAATCTAATACTGGGAGACCGTCACACTCACTAGTATTTGGACACAACTATAATAAAGGGAATTAACTAGACAGAGCAACAAGTTTTTACCGAGTACACGAGCGCCCCCTGCACAGAGCACACATGTAACCCCCCCTCCCCCCATGGTAGCAAGGCCTTGGGACGCAGTCACACCGTCGTGTGGTGGGAACTCGCTGTCCTGCTTGTGTTTTCAAGTGTGTGTGTGTACATTGAGGAGCCCATTCACTTATACACACCCCAAGGACACTCCACAACCTTTCTGAGTGTTGTGTGTTTACTGCATGCCAAAATGTGTGTCTGCTAACCACGCCTGGGGGGCCTTTATTGGCAGTGGTGCTGTTCAAGAAACACGAAGTGTGAATGGAGCCATCGTGTGTAATTACATGATGTCTGTCATTGATTTGTACAATGTGTCCTATACATGAACCCCAACACTGGGCCTCATAGTACTGGGCAGGGGGGTCAGACCATTGAGGGGGAAGTTCTGTACCCCCCCCATTATCAGGGCACATGGTTCCCTCCTCCTACCACAGAGGAGGGTATAAGTCTCCTCCAAACCCCGAGCCCGGGCCGGATATCACATCTCCTCCCACCTGGAGGAAGTTTACACACATTTCCCCACACAGGAGAGGAGCGACAATGTCCCGGGAAATCTCCCCCCCATATGTGAGAGGATACCGGGCCACTACACACCGCCCTGCCCCCTCCCCCCATATGGACCCAGCAAGCACACTGAGAGGACACTACACAGCCGTCACCCCCTCCTCCCACGTCCGCACACGGACCGAGCACTCCTCACCTGCAGCTAAGGCTCCCCTTCTGTCTTCCTTCTGGATGTCAAGGCTGCCGGCTGTCACAGCGCCGCCTAGTGCTAGAAGGACCGAAAAGAAGTCTGTCACAGCGCCGCCTAGTGCTAGAAGGACCGAAAAGAAGTCTGTCACAGCGCCGCCTAGTGCTAGAAGGACCGAAAAGAAGACTGTCACAGCGCCGCCTAGTGCTAGAAGGACCGAAAATAAGTCTGTCACAGCGCGACTGCCAGCCTGGCATGAGTTAGAAAGGAGCCAGGATCATGTGTAATCTACGAGGGAGGGACACGTGGGGGGCTCTAACTTATCTTCACCACCTTCCTAATAATATCCACTATTCTCCCACCGACACCAACCATGGGGCACTACTCCTACCGACACCAACCATGGGGCACTACTCCTACCGACACCAACAATAGGGCACTACTCCTCCCACCGACACCAACAATGGGGCACTACTCCTCCCACCGACACCAACAATGGGACACTACTCCTCCCACCGACACCAACAATGGGGCACTACTCCTCCCACCGACACCAACAATGGGGCACTACTCCTCCCACCGACACCAACAGTGGGGCACTACTCCTCCCACCGACACCAACAATGGGGCACTACTCCTCCCACCGACACCAACCATAGAGCACTACTCCTCCCGACACCAACAATGGGGCACTACTCCTCCCACCGACACCAACAATGGGGCACTACTACCGACACCAACAATGGGGCACTACTCCTCCCACTGACACCAACCATGGGGCACTACTCCTCCCGACACCAACAATGGGGCACTACTCCTCCCACTGACACCAACAATGGGGCACTACTCCCACTGACACCAACCATGGGGCACTACTCCTCCCGACACCAACAATGGGGCACTACTCCTCCCACTGACACCAACAATGGGGCACTACTCCTCCCACTGACACCAACCATAGAGCACTACTCCTCCCGACACCAACAATGGGGCACTACTCCTCCCACCGACACCAACAATGGGGCACTACTACTACCAACACCAACAATGGGGCACTACTCCTCCCACCAACAATGGGGCACTACTCCTCCCACTGACACCAACCATGGGGCACTACTCCTCCCACCGACACCAACAATGGGGCACTACTCCTCCCACCGACACCAACCATGGGGCACTACTCCTCCCACCGACACCAACAATGGGGCACTACTCCTCCCACCGACACCAACCATAGAGCACTACTCCTCCCGACACCAACAATGGGGCACTACTCCTCCCACCGACACCAACAATGGGGCACTACTACCGACACCAACAATGGGGCACTACTCCTCCCACTGACACCAACCATGGGGCACTACTCCCGACACCAACAATGGGGCACTACTCCTCCCACTGACACCAACAATGGGGCACTACTCCCACTGACACCAACCATGGGGCACTACTCCTCCCAACACCAACAATGGGGCACTACTCCTCCCACTGACACCAACAATGGGGCACTACTCCTCCCACTGACACCAACCATAGAGCACTACTCCTCCCGACACCAACAATGGGGCACTACTCCTCCCACCGAAACCAACAATGGGGCACTACTACTACCGACACCAACAATGGGGCACTACTCCTCCCACCGACACCAACAATGGGGCACTACTCCTCCCACTGACACCAACCATGGGGCACTACTCCTCCCACCGACACCAACAATGGGGCACTACTCCTCCCACCGACACCAACCATGGGGCACTACTCCTACCGACACCAACAATGCGGCACTACTCCTCCCACCGACACCAACAATGGGGCACTACTCCTCCCACCGACACCAACCATAGATCACTACTCCTCCCACCGACACCAACAATGGGGCACTACTCCTCCCACCGACACCAACAATGGGGCACTACTCCTCCCACCGACACCAACAATGGGGCACTACTCCTACCGACACCAACAATGGGGCACTACTCCTCCCACCGACACCAACCATAGATCACTACTCCTCCCACTGACACCAACAATGGGGCACTACTCCTCCCACCGACACCAACAATGGGGCACTACTCCTCCCACTGACACCAACAATGGGGCACTACTCCTCCCACCGACACCAACAATGGGGCACTACTCCTACCGACACCAACAATGGGGCACTACTCCCCACTGACACCAACAATGGGGCACTACTCCTCCCACTGACACCAACAATGGGGCACTACTTCTCCCACTGACACCAACCATAGAGCACTACTCCTCCAACCGACACCAACAATGGGGCACTACTCCTCCCACTGACACCAACCATAGAGCACTACTCCTCCCACTGACACCAACAATGGGGCACTACTCCTCCCACCGACACCAACAATGGGGCACTACTCCTCTCACCGACACCAACCATAGAGCACTACTCCTACCGACACCAACAATGGGGCACTACTCCTCCCACTGACACCAACCATGGGGCACTACTCCTCCCACCGACACCAACCATAGAGCACTACTCCTACCGACACCAACAATGGGGCACTACTCCTCCTAACGACACCAACAATGGGGCACTACTCCTCCCACCGACACCAACCATGGGGCACTACTCCTCCCACCGACACCAACCATGGGGCACTACTCCTCCCACTGACACCAACCATAGAGCACTACTCCTCCCACCGACACCAACAATGGGGCACTACTCCTCTCACCGACACCAACAATGGGGCACTACTCCTCCCACCGACACCAACAATGAGGCACTACTCCTCCCACTGACACCAACAATAGAGCACTACTCCTCCCACTGACACCAACCATGGGGCACTACTCCTCCCACTGACACCAACCATAGAGCACTACTCCTCCCACTGACACCAACCATGGGGCACTACTCCTCCCGACACCAACAGTGGGGCACTACTCCTCCCACCGACACCAACCATAGAGCACTACTCCTACCGACACCAACAATGGGGCACTACTCCCACTGACACCAACAATGGGTCACTACTCCTCCCACTGACACCAACCATGGGGCACTACTCCTCCCACCGACACCAACCATGGGGCACTACTCCTCCCACTGACACCAACCATAGAGCACTACTCCTCCCACTGACACCAACCATAGAGCACTACTCCTCCCACCGACACCAACAATGGGGCACTACTCCTCCCACTCACACCAACCATAGAGCACTACTCCTCCCACCGACACCAACCATGGGGCACTACTCCTACCACTGACACCAACCATGGGGCACAACTCCTCCCACTGACACCAACCATGAGGCACTACTCCTCCCACTGACACCAACCATGGGGCACTACTCCTCCCACTGACACCAACCATGGGGCACTACTCCTCCCACTGACACCAACCATAGAGCACTACTCCCACCGACACCAACAATGGGGCACTACTCCTCCCACTCACACCAACCATAGAGCACTACTCCTCCCACCGACACCAACCATGGGGCACTTCTCCTCCCACTGACACCAACCATAGAGCACTACTCCTCCCACCGACACCAACCATGGGGCACTACTCCTCCCACTGACACCAACCATGGGGCACTACTACCGACACCAACAATGGGGCACTACTTATCCCACCAACACCAACCATAGAGCACTACTCCTCCCACCGACACCAACAATGGGGCACTACTCCTCCCACTCACACCAACCATAGAGCACTACTCCTCCCACCGACACCAACCATGGGGCACTACTCCTCCCACTGACACCAACCATGGGGCACAACTCCTCCCACTGACACCAACCATGAGGCACTACTCCTCCCACTGACACCAACCATGGGGCACTACTCCTCCCACTGACACCAACCATGGGGCACTACTCCTCCCACTGACACCAACCATAGAGCACTACTCCTCCCACTGACACCAACCATAGAGCACTACTCCCACCGACACCAACAATGGGGCACTACTTATCCCACCAACACCAACCATAGAGCACTACTCCTCCCACCGACACCAACAATGGGGCACTACTCCTCCCACTGACACCAACCATAGAGCACTACTCCTCCCGACACCAACAATGGGGCACTACTCCGCCCACCGACACCAACAATGGGGCACTACTCCTACCGACACCAACAATGGGGCACTACTCCTCCCACTGACACCAACCATGGGGCACTACTCCTCCCGACACCAACAATGGGGCACTACTCCTCCCACTGACACCAACCATGGGGCACTACTCCTCCCGACACCAACAATGGGGCACTACTCCTCCCACTGACACCAACAATGGGGCACTACTCCTCCCACCGACACCAACAATGGGGCACTACTCCTCCCACCGACACCAACCATAGAGCACTACTCCTCCCGACACCAACAATGGGGCACTACTCCTCCCACCGACACCCACAATGGGGCACTACTCCTACCGACACCAACAATGGGGCACTACTCCTCCCACTGACACCAACCATGGGGCACTACTCCTCCCGACACCAACAATGGGGCACTACTCCTCCCACTGACACCAACAATGGGGCACTACTCCTCCCACTGACACCAACCATGGGGCACTACTCCTCCCGACACCAACAATGGGGCACTACTCCTCCCACTGACACCAACAATGGGGCACTACTCCTCCCACTGACACCAACCATAGAGCACTACTCCTCCCGACACCAACAATGGGGCACTACTCCTCCCACCGACACCAACAATGGGGCACTACTACTACCGACACCAACAATGGGGCACTACTCCTCCCACCGACACCAACAATGGGGCACTACTCCTCCCACCGACACCAACCATAGATCACTACTCCTCCCACCGACACCAACAATGGGGCACTACTCCTTCCACCGACACCAACCATGGGGCACAACTCCTCCCACTGATACCAACCATGAGGCACTACTCCTCCCACTGACACCAACCATGGGGCACTACTCCTCCCACTGACACCAACCATGGGGCACTACTCCTCCCACTGACACCAACCATGGGGCACTACTCCTCCCACCGACACCAACCATGGGGCACTTCTCCTCCCACTGACATCAACCATAGAGCACTACTCCTCCCACCGACACCAACAATGGGGCACTACTTATCCCACCAACACCAACCATAGAGCACTACTCCTCCCACCGACACCAACAATGGGGCACTACTCCTCCCACCGACACCAACAATGGGGCACTACTCCTCCCACCGACACCAACAATGGGGCACTACTCCTCCCACTGACACCAACCATAGAGCACTACTCCTCCCACTGACACCAACAATGGGGCACTACTTCTCCCACTGACACCAACCATGGGGCACTACTCCTCCCACCGACACCAACCATAGAGCACTACTCCTACCGACACCAACAATGGGGCACTACTCCTCCTAACGACACCAACAATGGGGCACTACTCCTCCCACCGACACCAACCATGGGGCACTACTCCTCCCACTGACACCAACAATGGGGCACTACTCCTTCCACTGACACCAACCATAGAGCACTACTCCTCCCACCGACACCAACAATGGGGCACTACTCCTCTCACCGACACCAACAATGGGGCACTACTCCTCCCACCGACACCAACAATGAGGCACTACTCCTCCCACTGACACCAACAATAGAGCACTACTCCTCCCACTGACACCAACCATGGGGCACTACTCCTCCCACTGACACCAACCATAGAGCACTACTCCTCCCACTGACACCAACCATGGGGCACTACTCCTCCCGACACCAACAGTGGGGCACTACTCCTCCCACCGACACCAACCATAGAGCACTACTCCTACCGACACCAACAATGGGGCACTACTCCCACTGACACCAACAATGGGGCACTTCTCCTCCCACTGACACCAACCATAGAGCACTACTCCCACCGACACCAACAATGGGGCACTTCTCCTCCCACCGACACCAACCATGGGGCACTTCTCCTCCCACTGACACCAACCATAGAGCACTACTCCCACCGACACCAACAATGGGGCACTACTTATCCCACCAACACCAACCATAGAGCACTACTCCTCCCACCGACACCAACAATGGGGCACTACTCCTCCCACTCACATCAACCATAGAGCACTACTCCTCCCACCGACACCAACCATGGGGCACTACTCCTCCCACTGACACCAACCATGGGGCACAACTCCTCCCACTGACACCAACCATGAGGCACTACTCCTCCCACTGACACCAACCATGGGGCACTACTCCTCCCACTGACACCAACCATGGGGCACTACTCCTCCCACTGACACCAACCATAGAGCACTACTCCTCCCACTGACACCAACCATAGAGCACTACTCCTCCCACCGACACCAACAATGGGGCACTACTCCTCCCACTCACACCAACCATAGAGCACTACTCCTCCCACTGACACCAACAATGGGGCACTACTTCTCCCACTGACACCAACCATGGGGCACTACTCCTCCCACCGACACCAACCATAGAGCACTACTCCTACCGACACCAACAATGGGGCACTACTCCTCCTAACGACACCAACAATGGGGCACTACTCCTCCCACCGACACCAACCATGGGGCACTACTCCTCCCACTGACACCAACAATGGGGCACTACTCCTTCCACTGACACCAACCATAGAGCACTACTCCTCCCACCGACACCAACAATGGGGCACTACTCCTCTCACCGACACCAACAATGGGGCACTACTCCTCCCACCGACACCAACAATGAGGCACTACTCCTCCCACTGACACCAACAATAGAGCACTACTCCTCCCACTGACACCAACCATGGGGCACTACTCCTCCCACTGACACCAACCATAGAGCACTACTCCTCCCACTGACACCAACCATGGGGCACTACTCCTCCCGACACCAACAGTGGGGCACTACTCCTCCCACCGACACCAACCATAGAGCACTACTCCTACCGACAACAACAATGGGGCACTACTCCCACTGACACCAACAATGGGGCACTTCTCCTCCCACTGACACCAACCATAGAGCACTACTCCCACCGACACCAACAATGGGGCACTTCTCCTCCCACCGACACCAACCATGGGGCACTTCTCCTCCCACTGACACCAACCATAGAGCACTCCTCCCACCGACACCAACAATGGGGCACTACTTATCCCACCAACACCAACCATAGAGCACTACTCCTCCCACCGACACCAACAATGGGGCACTACTCCTCCCACTCACATCAACCATAGAGCACTACTCCTCCCACCGACACCAACCATGGGGCACTACTCCTCCCACTGACACCAACCATGGGGCACAACTCCTCCCACTGACACCAACCATGAGGCACTACTCCTCCCACTGACACCAACCATGGGGCACTACTCCTCCCACTGACACCAACCATGGGGCACTACTCCTCCCACTGACACCAACCATAGAGCACTACTCCTCCCACTGACACCAACCATAGAGCACTACTCCTCCCACCGACACCAACAATGGGGCACTACTCCTCCCACTCACACCAACCATAGAGCACTACTCCTCCCACCGACACCAACCATGGGGCACTTCTCCTCCCACTGACACCAACCATAGAGCACTACTCCCACCGACACCAACAATGGGGCACTACTTATCCCACCAACACCAACCATAGAGCACTACTCCTCCCACCGACACCAACAATGGGGCACTACTCCTCCCACTGACACCAACCATAGAGCACTACTCCTCCCGACACCAACAATGGGGCACTACTCCTCCCACCGACACCAACAATGGGGCACTACTCCTACCGACACCAACAATGGGGCACTACTCCTCCCACTGACACCAACCATGGGGCACTACTCCTCCCGACACCAACAATGGGGCACTACTCCTCCCACTGACACCAACCATGGGGCACTACTCCTCCCACTGACACCAACAATGGGGCACTACTCCTCCCACTGACACCAACAATGGGGCACTACTCCTCCCACCGACACCAACAATGGGGCACTACTCCTCCCACCGACACCAACCATAGAGCACTACTCCTCCCGACACCAACAATGGGGCACTACTCCTCCCACCGACACCCACAATGGGGCACTACTCCTACCGACACCAACAATGGGGCACTACTCCTCCCACTGACACCAACCATGGGGCACTACTCCTCCCGAAACCAACAATGGGGCACTACTCCTCCCACTGACACCAACAATGGGGCACTACTCCTCCCACTGACACCAACCATGGGGCACTACTCCTCCCGACACCAACAATGGGGCACTACTCCTCCCACTGACACCAACAATGGGGCACTACTCCTCCCACTGACACCAACCATAGAGCACTACTCCTCCCGACACCAACAATGGGGCACTACTCCTCCCACCGACACCAACAATGGGGCACTACTACTACCGACACCAACAATGGGGCACTACTCCTCCCACTGACACCAACCATGGGGCACTACTCCTCCCACCGACACCAACAATGGGGCACTACTCCTCCCACCGACACCAACCATGGGGCACTACTCCTACCGACACCAACAATGCGGCACTACTCCTCCCACCGACACCAACAATGGGGCACTACTCCTCCCACCGACACCAACCATAGATCACTACTCCTCCCACCGACACCAACAATGGGGCACTACTCCTTCCACCGACACCAACCATGGGGCACTACTCCTCCCACTGACACCAACCATAGAGCACTACTCCTCCCACCGACACCAACAATGGGGCACTACTCCTCCCACTCACACCAACCATAGAGCACTACTCCTCCCACCGACACCAACAATGGGGCACTACTCCTCCCACCGACACCAACCATGGGGCACTTCTCCTCCCACTGACATCAACCATAGAGCAATACTCCTCCCACCGACACCAACAATGGGGCACTACTTATCCCACCAACAACAACCATAGAGCACTACTCCTCCCACCGACACCAACAATGGGGCACTACTCCTCCCACTGACACCAACCATAGAGCACTACTCCTCCCACCGACACCAACAATGGGGTACTACTCCTCTCACCGACACCAACAATGGGGCACTACTCCTCCCACCGACACCAACAATGAGGCACTACTCCTCCCACTGACACCAACCATAGAGCACTACTCCTCCCACTGACACCAACCATGGGGCACTACTCCTCCCACTGACACCAACCATGGGGCACTACTCCTCCCACTGACACCAACCATAGAGCACTACTCCTCCCACTGACACCAACCATGGGGCACTACTCCTCCCGACACCAACAATGGGGCACTACTCCTCCCACCGACACCAACCATAGAGCACTACTCCTACCGACACCAACAATGGGGCACTACTCCCACTGACACCAACAATGGGGCACTACTCCTCCCACTGACACCAACAATGGGGCACTACTCCTCCCACTGACACCAACCATGTGGCACAACTCCTCCCACTGACACCAACCATGGGGCACTACTCCTCCCACCGAAACACCAACCATGGGGCACTACTCCTCCCACTGACACCAACCATAGAGCACTACTCCTCCCACCGACACCAACAATGCGGCACTACTCCTCCCACTCACACCAACCATAGAGCACTACTCCTCCCACCGACACCAACAATGGGGCACTACTCCTCCCACCGACACCAACCATGGGGCACGTCTCCTCCCACTGACATCAACCATAGAGCACTACTCCTCCCACCGACACCAACAATGGGGCACTACTTATCCCACCAACACCAACCATAGAGCACTACTCCTCCCACCGACACCAACAATGGGGCACTACTCCTCCCACTGACACCAACCATAGAGCACTACTCCTTCCACCGACACCAACAATGGGGCACTACTCCTCCCACTGACACCAACCATAGAGCACTACTCCTTCCACCGACACCAACCATGGGGCACTACTCCTCCCACTGACACCAACAATGGGGCACTACTCCTCCCACTGACACCAACCATGTGGCACTACTCCTCCCACTGACACCAACCATGGGGCACTACTCCTCCCACCGACACCAACCATAGAGCACTACTCCTCCCACTGACACCAACAATGGGGCACTACTCCTCCCACTGACACCAACCATGTGGCACTACTCCTCCCACTGACACCAACCATGTGGCACTACTCCTCCCACTGACACCAACCATGGGGCACTACTCCTCCCACCGACACCAACCATAGAGCACTACTCCTCCCACTGACACCAACCATGGGGCACAACTCCTCCCACTGACACCAACCATGAGGCACTACTCCTCCCACTGACACCAACCATGGGGCACTACTCCTCCCACTGACACCAACCATGGGGCACTACTCCTCCCACTGACACCAACCATAGAGCACTACTCCTCCCACCGACACCAACAATGGGGCACTACTCCTCCCACTCACACCAACAATGGGGCACTACTCCTCCCACCGACACCAACAATGGGGCACTACTCCTCCCACCGACACCAACCATGGGGCACTTCTCCTCCCACTGACACCAACCATAGAGCACTACTCCTCCCACTGACACCAACAATGGGGCACTACTCCTCCCACTGACACCAACCATGTGGCACTACTCCTCCCACTGACACCAACCATAGAGCAATACTCCTCCCACCGACACCAACAATGGGGCACTACTTATCCCACCAACAACAACCATAGAGCACTACTCCTCCCACCGACACCAACAATGGGGCACTACTCCTCCCACTGACACCAACCATAGAGCACTACTCCTCCCACCGACACCAACCATAGAGCACTACTCCTCCCACTGACACTAACCATGGGGCACTTCTCCTCCCACTGACACCAACCATAGGGCACTACTCCTCCCACTGACACCAACAATGGGGCACTACTCCTCCCACTGACACCAACCATAGAGCACTACTCCTCCCACTGATACCAACCATAGGGCACTACTCCTCCCACTGACACCAACCATAGAGCACTACTCCTCCCACTGACACTAACCATGGGGCACTCCTCCTCCCACTGACACTAACCATAGGGCACTTCTCCTCCCACTGACACCAACCATGGGGCACTACTCCTCCCACTGGCACCAACCATGGGGCACTACTCCTCCCACTGACACCAACCATAGAGCACTACTCCTCCCACTGACACTAACCATGGGGCACTTCTCCTCCCACTGACACCAACCATAGGGCAATACTCCTCCCACTGACACCAACCATGGGGCACTACTCCTCCCACTGGCACCAACCATGGGGCACTACTCCTCCCACTGGCACCAACCATGGGGCACTTCTCCTCCCACTGACACCAACCATAGAGCACTACTCCTCCCACTGACACCAACAATGGGGCACTACTCCTCTCACCGACACCAACAATGGGGCACTACTCCTCCCACCGACACCAACAATGAGGCACTACTCCTCCCACTGACACCAACAATAGAGCACTACTCCTCCCACTGACACCAACCATGGGGCACTACTCCTCCCACTGACACCAACCATAGAGCACTACTCCTCCCACTGACACCAACCATGGGGCACTACTCCTCCCGACACCAACAGTGGGGCACTACTCCTCCCACCGACACCAACCATAGAGCACTACTCCTACCGACACCAACAATGGGGCACTACTCCCACTGACACCAACAATGGGTCACTACTCCTCCCACTGACACCAACCATGGGGCACTACTCCTCCCACCGACACCAACCATGGGGCACTACTCCTCCCACTGACACCAACCATAGAGCACTACTCCTCCCACTGACACCAACCATAGAGCACTACTCCTCCCACCGACACCAACAATGGGGCACTACTCCTCCCACTCACACCAACCATAGAGCACTACTCCTCCCACCGACACCAACCATGGGGCACTACTCCTCCCACTGACACCAACCATGAGGCACTACTCCTCCCACTGACACCAACCATGGGGCACTACTCCTCCCACTGACACCAACCATGGGGCACTACTCCTCCCACTGACACCAACCATAGAGCACTACTCCCACCGACACCAACAATGGGGCACTACTCCTCCCACTCACACCAACCATAGAGCACTACTCCTCCCACCGACACCAACCATGGGGCACTTCTCCTCCCACTGACACCAACCATAGAGCACTACTCCCACCGACACCAACAATGGGGCACTACTTATCCCACCAACACCAACCATAGAGCACTACTCCTCCCACCGACACCAACAATGGGGCACTACTCCTCCCACTCACACCAACCATAGAGCACTACTCCTCCCACCGACACCAACCATGGGGCACTACTCCTCCCACTGACACCAACCATGGGGCACAACTCCTCCCACTGACACCAACCATGAGGCACTACTCCTCCCACTGACACCAACCATGGGGCACTACTCCTCCCACTGACACCAACCATGGGGCACTACTCCTCCCACTGACACCAACCATAGAGCACTACTCCTCCCACTGACACCAACCATAGAGCACTACTCCCACCGACACCAACAATGGGGCACTACTTATCCCACCAACACCAACCATAGAGCACTACTCCTCCCACCGACACCAACAATGGGGCACTACTCCTCCCACTGACACCAACCATAGAGCACTACTCCTCCCGACACCAACAATGGGGCACTACTCCGCCCACCGACACCAACAATGGGGCACTACTCCTACCGACACCAACAATGGGGCACTACTCCTCCCACTGACACCAACCATGGGGCACTACTCCTCCCGACACCAACAATGGGGCACTACTCCTCCCACTGACACCAACCATGGGGCACTACTCCTCCCGACACCAACAATGGGGCACTACTCCTCCCACTGACACCAACAATGGGGCACTACTCCTCCCACCGACACCAACAATGGGGCACTACTCCTCCCACCGACACCAACCATAGAGCACTACTCCTCCCGACACCAACAATGGGGCACTACTCCTCCCACCGACACCCACAATGGGGCACTACTCCTACCGACACCAACAATGGGGCACTACTCCTCCCACTGACACCAACCATGGGGCACTACTCCTCCCGACACCAACAATGGGGCACTACTCCTCCCACTGACACCAACAATGGGGCACTACTCCTCCCACTGACACCAACCATGGGGCACTACTCCTCCCGACACCAACAATGGGGCACTACTCCTCCCACTGACACCAACAATGGGGCACTACTCCTCCCACTGACACCAACCATAGAGCACTACTCCTCCCGACACCAACAATGGGGCACTACTCCTCCCACCGACACCAACAATGGGGCACTACTACTACCGACACCAACAATGGGGCACTACTCCTCCCACCGACACCAACAATGGGGCACTACTCCTCCCACCGACACCAACCATAGATCACTACTCCTCCCACCGACACCAACAATGGGGCACTACTCCTTCCACCGACACCAACCATGGGGCACAACTCCTCCCACTGATACCAACCATGAGGCACTACTCCTCCCACTGACACCAACCATGGGGCACTACTCCTCCCACTGACACCAACCATGGGGCACTACTCCTCCCACTGACACCAACCATGGGGCACTACTCCTCCCACCGACACCAACCATGGGGCACTTCTCCTCCCACTGACATCAACCATAGAGCACTACTCCTCCCACCGACACCAACAATGGGGCACTACTTATCCCACCAACACCAACCATAGAGCACTACTCCTCCCACCGACACCAACAATGGGGCACTACTCCTCCCACCGACACCAACAATGGGGCACTACTCCTCCCACCGACACCAACAATGGGGCACTACTCCTCCCACTGACACCAACCATAGAGCACTACTCCTCCCACTGACACCAACAATGGGGCACTACTTCTCCCACTGACACCAACCATGGGGCACTACTCCTCCCACCGACACCAACCATAGAGCACTACTCCTACCGACACCAACAATGGGGCACTACTCCTCCTAACGACACCAACAATGGGGCACTACTCCTCCCACCGACACCAACCATGGGGCACTACTCCTCCCACTGACACCAACAATGGGGCACTACTCCTTCCACTGACACCAACCATAGAGCACTACTCCTCCCACCGACACCAACAATGGGGCACTACTCCTCTCACCGACACCAACAATGGGGCACTACTCCTCCCACCGACACCAACAATGAGGCACTACTCCTCCCACTGACACCAACAATAGAGCACTACTCCTCCCACTGACACCAACCATGGGGCACTACTCCTCCCACTGACACCAACCATAGAGCACTACTCCTCCCACTGACACCAACCATGGGGCACTACTCCTCCCGACACCAACAGTGGGGCACTACTCCTCCCACCGACACCAACCATAGAGCACTACTCCTACCGACACCAACAATGGGGCACTACTCCCACTGACACCAACAATGGGGCACTTCTCCTCCCACTGACACCAACCATAGAGCACTACTCCCACCGACACCAACAATGGGGCACTTCTCCTCCCACCGACACCAACCATGGGGCACTTCTCCTCCCACTGACACCAACCATAGAGCACTACTCCCACCGACACCAACAATGGGGCACTACTTATCCCACCAACACCAACCATAGAGCACTACTCCTCCCACCGACACCAACAATGGGGCACTACTCCTCCCACTCACATCAACCATAGAGCACTACTCCTCCCACCGACACCAACCATGGGGCACTACTCCTCCCACTGACACCAACCATGGGGCACAACTCCTCCCACTGACACCAACCATGAGGCACTACTCCTCCCACTGACACCAACCATGGGGCACTACTCCTCCCACTGACACCAACCATGGGGCACTACTCCTCCCACTGACACCAACCATAGAGCACTACTCCTCCCACTGACACCAACCATAGAGCACTACTCCTCCCACCGACACCAACAATGGGGCACTACTCCTCCCACTCACACCAACCATAGAGCACTACTCCTCCCACTGACACCAACAATGGGGCACTACTTCTCCCACTGACACCAACCATGGGGCACTACTCCTCCCACCGACACCAACCATAGAGCACTACTCCTACCGACACCAACAATGGGGCACTACTCCTCCTAACGACACCAACAATGGGGCACTACTCCTCCCACCGACACCAACCATGGGGCACTACTCCTCCCACTGACACCAACAATGGGGCACTACTCCTTCCACTGACACCAACCATAGAGCACTACTCCTCCCACCGACACCAACAATGGGGCACTACTCCTCTCACCGACACCAACAATGGGGCACTACTCCTCCCACCGACACCAACAATGAGGCACTACTCCTCCCACTGACACCAACAATAGAGCACTACTCCTCCCACTGACACCAACCATGGGGCACTACTCCTCCCACTGACACCAACCATAGAGCACTACTCCTCCCACTGACACCAACCATGGGGCACTACTCCTCCCGACACCAACAGTGGGGCACTACTCCTCCCACCGACACCAACCATAGAGCACTACTCCTACCGACACCAACAATGGGGCACTACTCCCACTGACACCAACAATGGGGCACTTCTCCTCCCACTGACACCAACCATAGAGCACTACTCCCACCGACACCAACAATGGGGCACTTCTCCTCCCACCGACACCAACCATGGGGCACTTCTCCTCCCACTGACACCAACCATAGAGCACTACTCCCACCGACACCAACAATGGGGCACTACTTATCCCACCAACACCAACCATAGAGCACTACTCCTCCCACCGACACCAACAATGGGGCACTACTCCTCCCACTCACATCAACCATAGAGCACTACTCCTCCCACCGACACCAACCATGGGGCACTACTCCTCCCACTGACACCAACCATGGGGCACAACTCCTCCCACTGACACCAACCATGAGGCACTACTCCTCCCACTGACACCAACCATGGGGCACTACTCCTCCCACTGACACCAACCATGGGGCACTACTCCTCCCACTGACACCAACCATAGAGCACTACTCCTCCCACTGACACCAACCATAGAGCACTACTCCTCCCACCGACACCAACAATGGGGCACTACTCCTCCCACTCACACCAACCATAGAGCACTACTCCTCCCACCGACACCAACCATGGGGCACTTCTCCTCCCACTGACACCAACCATAGAGCACTACTCCCACCGACACCAACAATGGGGCACTACTTATCCCACCAACACCAACCATAGAGCACTACTCCTCCCACCGACACCAACAATGGGGCACTACTCCTCCCACTGACACCAACCATAGAGCACTACTCCTCCCGACACCAACAATGGGGCACTACTCCTCCCACCGACACCAACAATGGGGCACTACTCCTACCGACACCAACAATGGGGCACTACTCCTCCCACTGACACCAACCATGGGGCACTACTCCTCCCGACACCAACAATGGGGCACTACTCCTCCCACTGACACCAACCATGGGGCACTACTCCTCCCGACACCAACAATGGGGCACTACTCCTCCCACTGACACCAACAATGGGGCACTACTCCTCCCACCGACACCAACAATGGGGCACTACTCCTCCCACCGACACCAACCATAGAGCACTACTCCTCCCGACACCAACAATGGGGCACTACTCCTCCCACCGACACCCACAATGGGGCACTACTCCTACCGACACCAACAATGGGGCACTACTCCTCCCACTGACACCAACCATGGGGCACTACTCCTCCCGAAACCAACAATGGGGCACTACTCCTCCCACTGACACCAACAATGGGGCACTACTCCTCCCACTGACACCAACCATGGGGCACTACTCCTCCCGACACCAACAATGGGGCACTACTCCTCCCACTGACACCAACAATGGGGCACTACTCCTCCCACTGACACCAACCATAGAGCACTACTCCTCCCGACACCAACAATGGGGCACTACTCCTCCCACCGACACCAACAATGGGGCACTACTACTACCGACACCAACAATGGGGCACTACTCCTCCCACTGACACCAACCATGGGGCACTACTCCTCCCACCGACACCAACAATGGGGCACTACTCCTCCCACCGACACCAACCATGGGGCACTACTCCTACCGACACCAACAATGCGGCACTACTCCTCCCACCGACACCAACAATGGGGCACTACTCCTCCCACCGACACCAACCATAGATCACTACTCCTCCCACCGACACCAACAATGGGGCACTACTCCTTCCACCGACACCAACCATGGGGCACTACTCCTCCCACTGACACCAACCATAGAGCACTACTCCTCCCACCGACACCAACAATGGGGCACTACTCCTCCCACTCACACCAACCATAGAGCACTACTCCTCCCACCGACACCAACAATGGGGCACTACTCCTCCCACCGACACCAACCATGGGGCACTTCTCCTCCCACTGACATCAACCATAGAGCAATACTCCTCCCACCGACACCAACAATGGGGCACTACTTATCCCACCAACAACAACCATAGAGCACTACTCCTCCCACCGACACCAACAATGGGGCACTACTCCTCCCACTGACACCAACCATAGAGCACTACTCCTCCCACCGACACCAACAATGGGGTACTACTCCTCTCACCGACACCAACAATGGGGCACTACTCCTCCCACCGACACCAACAATGAGGCACTACTCCTCCCACTGACACCAACCATAGAGCACTACTCCTCCCACTGACACCAACCATGGGGCACTACTCCTCCCACTGACACCAACCATGGGGCACTACTCCTCCCACTGACACCAACCATAGAGCACTACTCCTCCCACTGACACCAACCATGGGGCACTACTCCTCCCGACACCAACAATGGGGCACTACTCCTCCCACCGACACCAACCATAGAGCACTACTCCTACCGACACCAACAATGGGGCACTACTCCCACTGACACCAACAATGGGGCACTACTCCTCCCACTGACACCAACAATGGGGCACTACTCCTCCCACTGACACCAACCATGTGGCACAACTCCTCCCACTGACACCAACCATGGGGCACTACTCCTCCCACCGAAACACCAACCATGGGGCACTACTCCTCCCACTGACACCAACCATAGAGCACTACTCCTCCCACCGACACCAACAATGCGGCACTACTCCTCCCACTCACACCAACCATAGAGCACTACTCCTCCCACCGACACCAACAATGGGGCACTACTCCTCCCACCGACACCAACCATGGGGCACGTCTCCTCCCACTGACATCAACCATAGAGCACTACTCCTCCCACCGACACCAACAATGGGGCACTACTTATCCCACCAACACCAACCATAGAGCACTACTCCTCCCACCGACACCAACAATGGGGCACTACTCCTCCCACTGACACCAACCATAGAGCACTACTCCTTCCACCGACACCAACAATGGGGCACTACTCCTCCCACTGACACCAACCATAGAGCACTACTCCTTCCACCGACACCAACCATGGGGCACTACTCCTCCCACTGACACCAACAATGGGGCACTACTCCTCCCACTGACACCAACCATGTGGCACTACTCCTCCCACTGACACCAACCATGGGGCACTACTCCTCCCACCGACACCAACCATAGAGCACTACTCCTCCCACTGACACCAACAATGGGGCACTACTCCTCCCACTGACACCAACCATGTGGCACTACTCCTCCCACTGACACCAACCATGTGGCACTACTCCTCCCACTGACACCAACCATGGGGCACTACTCCTCCCACCGACACCAACCATAGAGCACTACTCCTCCCACTGACACCAACCATGGGGCACAACTCCTCCCACTGACACCAACCATGAGGCACTACTCCTCCCACTGACACCAACCATGGGGCACTACTCCTCCCACTGACACCAACCATGGGGCACTACTCCTCCCACTGACACCAACCATAGAGCACTACTCCTCCCACCGACACCAACAATGGGGCACTACTCCTCCCACTCACACCAACAATGGGGCACTACTCCTCCCACCGACACCAACAATGGGGCACTACTCCTCCCACCGACACCAACCATGGGGCACTTCTCCTCCCACTGACACCAACCATAGAGCACTACTCCTCCCACTGACACCAACAATGGGGCACTACTCCTCCCACTGACACCAACCATGTGGCACTACTCCTCCCACTGACACCAACCATAGAGCAATACTCCTCCCACCGACACCAACAATGGGGCACTACTTATCCCACCAACAACAACCATAGAGCACTACTCCTCCCACCGACACCAACAATGGGGCACTACTCCTCCCACTGACACCAACCATAGAGCACTACTCCTCCCACCGACACCAACCATAGAGCACTACTCCTCCCACTGACACTAACCATGGGGCACTTCTCCTCCCACTGACACCAACCATAGGGCACTACTCCTCCCACTGACACCAACAATGGGGCACTACTCCTCCCACTGACACCAACCATAGAGCACTACTCCTCCCACTGACACCAACCATAGGGCACTACTCCTCCCACTGACACCAACCATAGAGCACTACTCCTCCCACTGACACTAACCATGGGGCACTCCTCCTCCCACTGACACTAACCATAGGGCACTTCTCCTCCCACTGACACCAACCATGGGGCACTACTCCTCCCACTGGCACCAACCATGGGGCACTACTCCTCCCACTGACACCAACCATAGAGCACTACTCCTCCCACTGACACTAACCATGGGGCACTTCTCCTCCCACTGACACCAACCATAGGGCAATACTCCTCCCACTGACACCAACCATGGGGCACTACTCCTCCCACTGGCACCAACCATGGGGCACTACTCCTCCCACTGGCACCAACCATGGGGCACTTCTCCTCCCACTGACACCAACCATAGAGCACTACTCCTCCCACTGACACTAACCATGGAGCACTTCTCCTCCCACTGACACCAACCATAGGGCACTACTCCTCCCACTGACACCAACAATGGGGCACTACTCCTCCCACTGACACCAACCATAGAGCACTACTCCTCCCACTGACACCATCCATGGGGCACTACTCCTCCCACCGACACCAACCATAGAGCACTACTCCTCCCACCGACACCAACAATGGGCCACTACTCCTCCCACTGACACCAACCATGGGGCACTACTCCTCCCACTGACACCAACCATAGAGCACTACTCCTCCCACCGACACCAACAATGGGGCACTACTCCTCCCACCGACACCAACAATGGGGCACTACTCCTCCCACTGGCACCAACCATGGGGCACTACTCCTCCCACTGGCACCAACCATGGGGCACTACTCCTCCCACTGGCACCAACCATGGGGCACTACTCCTCCCACTCACACCAACAATGGAACACTACTCCTCCCACCGACACCAACCATGGGGCACTTCTCCTCCCACTGACACCAACCATAGAGCACTACTCCCACCGACACCAACAATGGGGCACTACTTATCCCACCAACACCAACCATAGAGCACTACTCCTCCCACCGACACCAACAATGGGGCACTACTCCTCCCACTGACACCAACCATAGAGCACTACTCCTCCCACCGACACCAACCATGGGGCACTACTCCTCCCACCGACACCAACCATAGAGCACAACTCCTCCCACTGACACTAACCATGGGGCACTTCTCCTCCCACCGACACCAACCATAGAGCACAACTCCTCCCACTGACACTAACCATGGGGCACTTCTCCTCCCACTGACACCAACCATAGGGCACTACTCCTCCCACTGACACCAACCATGGGGCACTACTCCTCCCACTGGCACCAACCATGGGGCACTACTCCTCCCACTGACACCAACCATAGAGCACTACTCCTCCCACTGACACTAACCATGGGGCACTTCTCCTCCCACAGACACCAACCATAGGGCAATACTCCTCCCACTGACACCAACCATGGGGCACTACTCCTCCCACTGGCACCAACCATGGGGCACTACTCCTCCCACTGGCACCAACCATGGGGCACTTCTCCTCCCACTGACACCAACCATAGAGCACTACTCCTCCCACTGACACTAACCATGGGGCACTTCTCCTCCCACTGACACCAACCATAGGGCACTACTCCTCCCACTGACACCAACAATGGGGCACTACTCCTCCCACTGACACCAACCATAGAGCACTACTCCTCCCACCGACACCAACCATGGGGCACTACTCCTCCCACTGACACCAACCATAGAGCACTACTCCTCCCACCGACACCAACCATGGGGCACTACTCCTCCCACCGACACCAACAATGGGCCACTACTCCTCCCACTGACACCAACAATGGGGCACTACTCCTCCCACTGGCACCAACCATGGGGCACTACTCCTCCCACTGACACCAACCATAGAGCACTACTCCTCCCACTCACACCAACAATGGAACACTACTCCTCCCACCGACACCAACCATGGGGCACTTCTCCCACTGACACCAACCATAGAGCACTACTCCCACCGACACCAACAATGGGGCACTACTTATCCCACCAACACCAACCATAGAGCACTACTCCTCCCACCGACACCAACAATGGGGCACTACTCCTCCCACTGACACCAACCATAGAGCACTACTCCTCCCACCGACACCAACCATGGGGCACTACTCCTCCCACCGACACCAACCATAGAGCACAACTCCTCCCACTGACACTAACCATGGGGCACTTCTCCTCCCACTGACACCAACCATAGGGCACTACTCCTCCCACTGACACCAACCATGGGGCACTACTCCTCCCACTGGCACCAACCATAGAGCACTACTCCTCCCACTGACACTAACCATGGGGCACTTCTCCTCCCACTGACACCAACCATAGGGCACTACTCCTCCCACTGACACCAACAATGGGGCACTACTCCTCCCACTGACACCAACCATAGAGCATAGAGCACTACTCCTCCCACCGACACCAACCATGGGGCACTACTCCTCCCACTGACACCAACAATGGGGCACTACTCCTCCCACTGACACCAACCATAGAGCATAGAGCACTACTCCTCCCACTGACACCAACCATAGGGCACTACTCCTCCCACTGACACCAACCATGGGGCACTACTCCTCCCACTGGCACCAACCATGGGGCACTACTCCTCCCACTGACACCAACCATAGAGCACTACTCCTCCCACAGACACTAACCATGGGGCACTTCTCCTCCAACTGACACCAACCATAGGGCACTACTCCTCCCACTGACACCAACCATGGGGCACTACTCCTCCCACTGGCACCAACCATGGGGCACTACTCCTCGCACTGACACCAACCATAGAGCACTACTCCTCCCACTGACACCAACCATAGAGCACTACTCCTCCCACTGACACCAACCATGGGGCACTAAACCTCCTACTAACACAAACCATGGGGCACTACTCCTCCCACTGGCACCAACCATGGGGCACTACTCCTCCCACTGACACCAACCATAGAGCACTACTCCTCCCACCGACACCAACAATGGGGCACTACTCCTCCCACCGACACCAACAATGGGGCACTACTCCTCCCACTGAGACCAACCATGGGGCACTACTCCTCCCACCGACACCAACCATAGAGCACTACTCCTACCGACACCAACAATGGGGCACTACTCCTCCCACTGACACCAACCATGGGGCACTACTCCTCCCACCGACACCAACCATAGAGCACTACTCCTACCGACACCAACAATGGGGCACTACTCCTCCTAAGGACACCAACAATGGGGCACTACTCCTCCCACCGACACCAACCATGGGGCACTACTCCTCCCACTGACACCAACAATGGGGCACTACTCCTCCCACTGACACCAACCATAGAGCACTACTCCTCCCACCGACACCAACAATGGGGCACTACTCCTCTCACCGACACCAACAATGGGGCACTACTCCTCCCACCGACACCAACAGTGAGGCACTACTCCTCCCACTGACACCAACCATAGAGCACTACTCCTCCCACTGACACCAACCATGGGGCACTACTCCTCCCGACACCAACAATGGGGCACTACTCCTCCCACCGACACCAACCATAGAGCACTACTCCTACCGACACCAACAATGGGGCACTACTCCCACTGACACCAACAATGGGGCACTACTCCTCCCACTGACACCAACAATGGGGCACTACTCCTCCCACTGACACCAACCATGTGGCACTACTCCTCCCACTGACACCAACCATGGGGCACTACTCCTCCCACCGACACCAACCATGGGGCACTACTCCTCCCACTGACACCAACCATAGAGCACTACTCCTCCCACTGACACCAACCATGGGGCACAAGCCCTCCCACTGACACCAACCATGAGGCACTACTCCTCCCACTGACACCAACCATGGGGCACTACTCCCACTGACACCAACCATGGGGCACTACTCCTCCCACTGACACCAACCATAGAGCACTACTCCTCCCACCGACACCAACAATGGGGCACTACTTATCCCACCAACACCAACCATAGAGCACTACTCCTCCCACCGACACCAACAATGGGGCACTACTCCTCCCACCGACACCAACCATGGGGCACTTCTCCTCCCACTGACACCAACCATAGAGCACTACTCCTCCCACCGACACCAACAATGGGGCACTACTTATCCCACCAACACCAACCATAGAGCACTACTCCTCCCACCGACACTAACAATGGGGCACTACTCCTCCCACTGACACCAACCATAGAGCACTACTCCTCCCACCGACACCAACCATGGGGCACTACTCCTCCCACCGACACCAACCATAGAGCACTACTCCTCCCACTGACACTAACCATGGGGCACTTCTCCTCCCACTGACACCAACCGTAGGGCACTACTCCTCCCACTGACACCAACCATGGGGCACTACTCCTCCCACTGGCACCAACCATGGGGCACTACTCCTCCCACTGACACCAACCATAGAGCACTACTCCTCCCACTGACACTAACCATGGGGCACTTCTCCTCCCACTGACACCAACCATAGGGCACTACTCCTCCCTCTGACACCAACAATGGGGCACTACTCCTCCCACCGACACCAACCATAGAGCACTACTCCTCCCTCTGACACCAACAATGGGCCACTACTCCTCCCACTGACACCAACCATAGAGCACTACTCCTCCCACTGACACTAACCATGGGGCACTTCTCCTCCCACTGACACCAACCATAGGGCACTACTCTTCCCACTGACACCAACCATGGGGTACTACTCCTCCCACTGACACCAACCATAGGGCACTACTCCTCCCACTGACACCAACAATGGGGCACTACTCCTCCCACTGACACCAACCATAGAGCACTACTCCTCCCACCTACACCAACCATGGGGCACTACTCCTCCCACCGACACCAACCATAGAGCACTACTCCTCCCACCGACACCAACAATGGGCCACTACTCCTCCCACTGACACCAACCATAGAGCACTACTCCTCCCACTGACACCAACCATGGGGCACTACTCCTCCCTCTAACACCAACCATGGGGCACTACTCCTCCCACTGGCACCAACCATGGGGCACTACTCCTCCCACTGACACCAACCATAGAGCACTACTCCTCCCACCGACACCAACAATGGGGCACTACTCCTCCCACCGACACCAACAATGGGGCACTACTCCTCCCACTGGCACCAACCATGGGGCACTACTCCTCCCACTGACACCAACCATAGAGCACTACTCCTCCCACTGACACCAACCATAGAGCACTACTCCTCCCACCGACACCAACAATGGGGCACGACTCCTCCCACCGACACCAACCATGTGGCACTACTCCTCCCACTCACACCAACAATAGAGCACTACTCCTCCCACCGACACCAACAATGGGGCACTACTTCTCCCACCAACACCAACCATGGGGCACTACTCCTCCCACTGACACCAACCATAGAGCACTACTCCTCCCACCGACACCAACAATGGGCCACTACTCCTCCCACTGACACCAACCATAGAGCACTACTCCTCCCACTGACACCAACCATGGGGCACTACTCCTCCCACTAACACCAACCATGAGGCACTACTCCTCCCACTGGCACCAACCATGGGGCACTACTCCTCCCACTGACACCAACCATAGAGCACTACTCCTCCCACCGACACCAACAATGGGGCACTACTCCTCCCACCGACACCAACCATGGGGCACTACTCCTCCCACTGACACCAACCATAGAGCACTACTCCTCCCACCGACACCAACAATGGGCCACTACTCCTCCCACTGACACCAACCATAGAGCACTACTCCTCCCACTGACACCAACCATGGGGCACTACTCCTCCCACTAACACCAACCATGGGGCACTACTCCGCCCACTGGCACCAACCATGGGGCACTACTCCTCCCACTGACACCAACCATAGAGCACTACTCCTCCCACCGACACCAACAATGTGGCACTACTTCTCCCACCAACACCAACCATGGGGCACTACTCCTCCCACTGACACCAACCATAGAGCACTACTCCTCCCACCGACACCAACAATGGGCCACTACTCCTCCCACTGACACCAACCATAGAGCACTACTCCTCCCACTGACACCAACCATGGGGCACTACTCCTCCCACTAACACCAACCATGAGGCACTACTCCTCCCACTGGCACCAACCATGGGGCACTACTCCTCCCACTGACACCAACCATAGAGCACTACTCCTCCCACCGACACCAACAATGGGGCACTACTCCTCCCACCGACACCAACCATGGGGCACTACTCCTCCCACTGACACCAACCATAGAGCACTACTCCTCCCACCGACACCAACAATGGGCCACTACTCCTCCCACTGACACCAACCATAGAGCACTACTCCTCCCACTGACACCAACCATGGGGCACTACTCCTCCCACTAACACCAACCATGGGGCACTACTCCGCCCACTGGCACCAACCATGGGGCACTACTCCTCCCACTGACACCAACCATAGAGCACTACTCCTCCCACCGACACCAACAATGGGGCACTACTCCTCCCACCGACACCAACCATGGGGCACTACGCCTCCCACTCACACCAACCATAGAGCACTACTCCTCCCACCGACACCAACAATGGGGCACTACTCCTCCCACCGACACCAACCATAGAGCACTACTCCTCCCACCGACACCAACAATGGGGCACTACTCCTCCCACTGACACCAACCATAGAGCACTACTCCTCCCACCGACACCAACCATGGGGCACTACTCCTCCCACTGACACCAACCATAGAGCACTATTCCCACTGAAAGAAAGAGGGTTGGAGGGACAACAGGCCCAGATCCTACACCACAATAGCAATATGTATGTGTATTCCAGAAAATGTAACAATCAGCAGATAAAGATACTTCAAACACTTGGTGTTAGCGCTTCAATCATCCCGGCACCATGGTTGTTATGGTGTCAGGATGACTGAAGTTTATTATTTCTATTATTACATTGTAATATTAAATGAAATAGTTCAACCCACCATAATGTGGAATCAGTGGGAGCCCCGAGTGTCACTTGCCATGTCGTCTGCCACCAGATGCCATCAGGCGTCCCCAGCGGAGCCCCTCCTTACATCAGGCGTCCCCAGCAAGCCCCTTCTTAAATCCGGCATCCCCAGCAGAGCCCCTCCTTACATCAGGCATCCCCTGCAGAGCCCCTCCTTACATCTGGCGTCCCCAGCAGAGCCCCTCCTCACATCTGGTGTCCCCTGCAGAGCCCCTCCTTTCATCTGGCATCCCCAGCAGAGCCCCTCCTTACATCTGGTGTCCCCAGCAGAGCCCCTCCTTACATCTGGTGTCCCCAGCAGAGCCCCTCCTTACATCTGGTGTCCCCAGCTGAGCCCCTCCTTACATCTGGTGTCCCCAGCTGAGCCCATCCTTACATCAGGTGTCCCCAGCTGAGCCCCTCCTTACATCTGGGGTCCCCAGCAGAGCCCCTCCTTACACCCGGCGTCCCCAACGGAGCCCCTCCTTACACCAGGCGTCCCCAGCGGAGTCCCTCCTTACACCAGGCGTCCCCAGCGGAGCCCCTCCTTACATCAGGTGTCCCCGGCGGAGCCCCTCCTTACATTAGGCGTCCCCAGCGGAGCCCCTCCTTACATCAGGTGTCCCCAGCGGAGCCCCTCCTTACAACAGGTATCCTAGCGGTGTCTCCGCCGCCATTACAGAAGAGAGGCCGAGGGGGGACAAAATCGAGGCAGAGCCGGCCGCATGGTTACAATAAAAATTGAGCTGCGGCGCCGCCCATACCCCGCCCCTTTCCATAACAGGTCACAGAGACTGGCAGCAGGGCAGGGCGGAGCGGGTGGGGGGGTGGGCGGTGGAGCGGGCGGGGGGGGGGTTGGCGGCGCAGCAGCTCAATTTCTATTGTAGCCACCTGGCCAGCCTACTTCTTCTGGTGTTCTTGAAAATGGCACTATTCTCCTACTGACACCAACCACGGGGCACTATCCGACTCCCCTCAAGCTGTACTATACTTCCAACTGACACCATTGTTGGGGCACTATTCCTCCCACTGATTGATGGGGACAAGGGTGGGGGGCTTATCGAAATCTGGAAGCCTTCTTTAAGAAGGGGGCCCCCAGATCCCGCCCCCCCATGTGAATGTACCCCTAGCCATTCACCCAAAAAGTAATAAAAACAAGAGACAAGTTTTTGACAATCCCTTTATTAAAAAATAAAAAAACAGTGTCCCTCAATGTAAATCCAATTTCAATCACGCCGCCCCGAAAAAATAAAATAAAAACGCTCGGCCTCCTGGGAGGCCTCACACCGAATGCCTGCTCTGCGCTTTGACATTTCTTATATAGGTAATGGGCGGGGCCACCTGACTACGTCACCCGGTGACACCGCCCCTTCTGACATCACGGACTGGTGCATGCTGGGTCTGTGACGTCACAAGGGGTGGGGCCACCGGGTGACATACCCAGGTGGCCCCACTCCTTACCTGTATAAGAAATGTCAAAGCGCAGAGCAGGCCTTTGCCAGGAGGCCAAGTGTTTTTGTTTGTTTTTTCGGGTCAGCAGGTGGCATCATTGACAATGGATTTCAAAAAGGGACACTATTTTCTTATTTTTTAATAAAGGACTTATCAAAAACTTGTGAAGCGCTTACCACCCTCTCTTCCTTGTCTTTGGCTCCTCGCAGGAAGAGAGGGCACACCCAGCTCCACATGCCCGTACCCTCCTGTGTGAGGAGGTTGAGCGGTGTTGTGATGGGTCTCCGCAGCCAGATTCTCCCACAGAATAGTTCTTATTAGACTTGTGCACAACGGAAAAATTCGTTCCGTTTCGGTTCGTTTCTTTCCGGTCCTGTTGATTCGTAATCATTCGTAATTTTGCTAGACGGGATTTTTCGTGTTCGGACTCATTCGTATTTTTGCAAGCGACATTTTTCGTTGAATTTTTTGTTGCTTTATAATTCGTACTTTCGGTAGAGTACGTTGTTTTTCGTTGATTCTGGACACAACTCCTACTTTCGTAACTTTTTTTGGGTTCGTACTTTCGGTAGAGTACGTTGTTTTTCGTTGATTCTGGACACAACTCCTACTTTCGTAACTTTTTTTGGGTTCGTTGATTCGTAATTTTCCGTGTCTCTCTCACAACGACGCTGCCTATTATGCCTAATGTGCTTCGAATGGATTTGTACTTTTCTAAATACATTGCGGTTATTTGTAACGATTCGAAATCTCGTATTTTACTTTCGTTTTTTACATGCGGCTATAGCCTCTGCCCCTGTACACCATTTTGAGAGGGTTCAGCACGGTGAGGGAGAAGCAGAGAGCAGAGCAGAGTGTTATTGTGCTTCGTATGGATTCGAAATCTCGTATTTTACTTTCGTTTTTTACATGCGGCTATAGCCTCTGCCCCTGTACACCATTTTGAGAGGGTTCAGCACGGTGAGGGAGAAGCAGAGAGCAGAGCAGAGTGTTATTGTGCTTCGAATGGATTCGAAATCTCGTATTTTACTTTCGTTTTTTACATGCGGCTATAACCTCCGCCCCTGTACACCATTTTGAGAGGGAGTTCAGCACGGTGTGGGAGAAGCAGAGAGCAGAGCAGAGTGAGTGTTATTGTGCTTCGTATGGATTCGTACATTCGTAACTTTTTCATAACGAATTATGCCGAAGACATTCGGGCATTCGCTATTTGCGGTATAATTTATTTCGGATTCGGTCTTATTCGTAATTGCTTTGTTCGGAAATTCGAATGCTTCCGAATGTCCGAAAGTTGCTAAATTCGGACGAATTTCAATTCGTTACGAAACGAATTGCACAAGCCTAGTTCTTATCTCTATTACCAATAAGGACAAGTCTCTATTTCCCCCAGTGACTTCAATGTCCACACCAGCTGTAACTCCAACGTAGAGTTTATTTTTCTTAAACGACAGTCTTTGATAGAAAAGGTTGGAGAGAGAACAGAACAGCATAAGGTGTGGGAGAGGTCCAGGCACAAACGTAATACACTTCACTGCTTGGCTTCTCAAGCAGACTTAGCCCATTTGGATAGTCTCCCTAGATAGGGACTAGCAGCCAAAATGATACTCGAACTAACTGCACGATCACTAAACAAACTGGTACGCCTGGTCTCTGCCACAGACCTGGCGAACTTGGTCTCTGCCACAGACCTGGTGAACTTGAGTTTCAAAGCTTGGCCTCTTTGTAAGGAGAACACATCCCTCCAGAGAGTTACCGGGCCCCTTCCTTCACTGTGATTTCTCACCAGTCCCTCGGAACGGTCCTCCCCCGGCCTCCTCATCTACGAGGCAGGTCCCCTCGCAAGGCGGCATCCTGAGATTGCTCGATCCTTGATGGGCCCCAGCCAAAGGTGCCGGGCCCAAGGCATTTAGTTGCAGCCCCAGGGCTAAAGGTGCCTGGGACTGATTCACCGACCTCCGCCCCTGGGCCAAAGGTGCCCAGGGCGGACAGGAACACACACTCCCTGGGAGTAGGACCCCGACGTCCGACCGACCGAACCCCTGAACAGGCAGCGTCTGCCCCTTTTATATCCTCTCCCAGCATACACAGCAGGCTGACCACTCCCACTGTATAGCTGCCGAGAGGGGACACACAAGGCACAGCACTGTATCATCAGTTCAACCCTGGCCCACTATGGCAGCGCCACCTGAAGGCCACAGGGAACGATACACCGATACTCTTCCTGCAGACAAAAATGGTTGATAATGTCCTAACAATTTAGGTGTTTGAGCATAACTACCACTCAAACACTACCCCTAAATTGAGGACCCCACTACACACTCCCCCCACTTAAATAGACACTGTCCCCAATGTCTGGAGAAAACCTATGCCTCTCAAGCCTGAGTCAACATAGACCTATTCCAGAAACTATGTACAAAAAAAAGCAAATTTGAAAAAAAATTGTTTGTTTGTGCTGGAACCTGAACATGGGGAAAGGGAGTTAAATGAAGAGATGAAGAAAAAGTAGTAGAAAACAAATGTGTACATCAAATTCTCAAATGTCACATATTTAAAAGCAAACACATTTTTATCATTCACATTTCCCTCCCCTTCTGCAATAGCTAACCCACCCATTCTCAGTGGCCACTTGGTATTCACCTGCAGAGGGAGAAAAAAAACCACACGCATAACCAACAAATTAGACATCCTAACCTTCTATGTACATTAGAAGAGAAAAGACTCTCCCGGAGGGAACAATCCTTTCCTTCTAAAAATTAAAACACTTTTAAAAGCAGTTCGAACTTAAGCAACACCGCCATCTAGTGGAAGTGCCACCGCCAAGACACTTGTCCCAAAAAGAAAAACTTTTCTTGCGTTGAAGGCAAATCTTCCTCTTCTTCTAGAATTTGGCTGTGTCCCTAAGCTATTTCTACCCCAAAGTCTCTGTCTTTGTTAAGCTGTGAGCGGAGAGGAAAAAAAGAAAAATCAACAGCTCCCCTGCTCTCCAGCTGAGTAGACTACCCCCATTTGTAAGGGCAAAGTTCCTGAACTCCAGGAGAGTACACTCCGGAATAAAAGCACAAAAAAAAAACACAGAGTTCAGTCTCTCACAAATAAAACTTTGGATCAGGCAAGATGAGGAGCTTCCATTTTTTATCAAAGGTCTCTATTGAGTAGACGGCATCTTCAAGCTCCTTCCGACACACAACTACCCGATCCACATGAATGTGCCGACCCAACATCCATTCTTTCTTGCACCCCCGATATCTCTCTGCAACAGCTACGGAACAAGAGAGATACCTGCGGGCGTGTTGGACTTTCAAGTGGTTCCACAGGAAATTCACGAACCATCTCTCCCTGTAGGCCTCCACCTCGAACAGTAGGTCTCTGGTGACATACGGGTACTCCCATCCGTAATCAGCAGCCACCTTTTGGTTGAACAGCTGCTGCAGTCTGGAGAGTGGTGGAAGTGTGGCACGGTCTCCCGCACCTGTCAAAACAATGGCCTCTGGATGCCTGGGCACTTTCACTGCCCTGGGACCCATTACAGCAGCACGTAGCAATACACAATCATCCGTGGCAATGTGTACGGGCACCACAGGTCCTTCCTCAGACATATGGACTTCCACCCGGGGTGTAACATCCCCAGCAGACTTGGGTGAGTCCCTTCTACTTCTGGCGGAGGATAGGGGTATTCTGTCCCAGCCCTTTTTAATGAACAGTTCATCTATTTCAGCGTCTTCTCCCACATCGGAAGACGATTCTAGATCCAAGGTATCACAGTCCTCTGCTAGTATGTAATTCCTTGTAGCAGGGGAATCACCAGGGGAGGGCTGGCGGCCTTAGGCCTGGGGGGCAAGTCCAGTCAAGTGGCCCATTGAACCGCTGAATCAGCTCACCATCCATGGTCCACCTGGTTTTTCAATGCAGCCTCACCATCAGTGCAGCCTGATCACTGGGGCAGGTTACATGGGGTGTATGGTGGGGGAGATGGGGGGTCAGATAGGGGTGTCAGGGTCTCTCACCTCAGCGATCTCAGCTCAGCAGGTCCTTGCATGCCACGGTCTCCTGGGGGGGTAACGCTCCTGATCCTGGGGTCAAGTTGCAGCCAGCGCCCAGCCCTGCAGCCCTGCGTCCCGACTCCCTGGCACGCCCTGCCTCTGCCTGCTTCCATGAATCCGGTCCCAGGGAGTTGTTGTTTCCTCTGCGCTGCTGTGTTTTCCACCCACCAGAAGCTTGAGTGCGGACTACAACTCCCGGAATGCAACAGCTAGTGGTTGGCCGCCATGGCCAGGTCCCCTCGCAAGGTGGCACCCTGAGATTCCTCGATCCTTGATGGGCCCCAGCCAAAGTTGCCGGGCCCATGGCCTTTAGTTGCAGCCCCAGGGCTAAAGGTGCCTGGGACTGATTCACTGACCTCCGCCCCTGGGCCAAAGGTGCCCAGGGCGGACAGGAACACACACTCCCTGGGAGTAGGACTCCCGACGACCGACCCCCTGAACAGGCAGCGTCTGTCCCTTTTATATCCTCTCCCAGCATACACAGCAGGCCGACCACTCCCACTGTATAGCTGCCGAGAGGGGACACACAAGGCACAGCACTGTATCAGCAGTTCAACCCTGGCCCACTATGGCAGCGCCACCTGCAGGCCACAGGGAACGATACACTGATACTCTTCCTGCAGACAAAAATGGTTGATAATGTCCTAACAATTAAGGTGTTTGAGCATAACTACCACTCAAACACTACCCCTAAATTGAGGACCCTGCTACACTTGCCTCTTGCTTTTATTACTTTTTGTACACTTCTTTGGTGAATGGGTAGGGGTACTATGTACCCAATACTCATTCACATGGGGGGGGTAAAGAACTGGGGGCTCCATTCTTAAAGGGGGCTTGCAGATTCCAAATAAGCCCCCGCCCGCAGACCCCCACAACCACCAGCCACGGTTGTGGGGATGAGGCCCTTGTCCCCATCTCCCCATCAACATGGGGCCAAGGTGCTTTGGGGTAAGGGCATGTAGCCTGGAATGGTGCAGGGGGGGGGGCGCTCACTCGACCACCCCCCTTTCCTGACCTGTCAGGCTGCATGCTCAGATAAGGGTCTGGTATGGATTTGGGGGGGGGGGGCATGCCATTTTTTACAGTTTTCTATTGCCGGGCAATGCTGGCATTCTTTTCTTTAAATTTATCTGTCAGTGGGAAAGCAGACCCGACCCGCTGCTTAACAACCAGATATTTCTTCACACAGAATTCGAATCAGTCCATAATTTTTTATCCAATCCGAATTCCAATTGTTCTGAAAAGTTGGAATTCATTAGCAGACGAATAAACTACTTAAACCAGGGATCCTCAAACTACGGCCCTCCAGCTGTTGCGGAACTACAAATCCCATGAGGCATTGCAAAACTCTGACATTCACAGACATGACTAGGCATAATGGGAATTGTAGTTCCTGAACACCTGGAGGGCCGTAGTTTGAAGATTCCTGACCTAAACTCTATGGAGTGGTGGCGGTCCTGGACCCGCTGAAATATTACCAAGCAGCCCACGTTGGCAGTGTAAATGACTGGTGCAGAAATAAAGATCTAAAGCTATGGACGCACATAGAACAGCAGTTTAGTCCCATCCCCCTGCACAGGGCGCCATGGTGCTTTACCTCCCTACCCGCTTCCCTCAAGTCGCACCCCACCATAGGACCCACTCTCCGAGTTGGCCATATGGCATGTACGAAACCGGAGCTTTCCTCTGCCCACTGTCTGCTGTTTCCCATATTGGGAAACCCCAGATTCCCTCCGGGGGTAGAACAAGGCCCGTTTCAAAATCTTCAGGAGAGCAACTGCTTTCAAGCCTCCCATTTTCTAACGGCTAACACTTGGCCCACGATCTCTCAATTGATGCAACCGGAGGGTCAATTTAGATTGTCTTTATGGCAGGCGCTTCAACTCCAGCATTTCTTCCGATCTCTGGGACCCCCCCATCTCATTTTCAGTCAGCGGACTCTTTTTGAATCTTACTGTGAAGACACGACCCTCTCCCCCACCATGTATGGCTTGCTTATATCCCCTCCAGAGGACTTTATCATGCCGAGTCTTGACAAATGGGAAAGGGTTCTTGATAGTACCTTCACGGCTGTCCAGCGTCAAAACATCATCCACCTCTGTCTGAAATCATCCATCTGTAAGCGTACATAGGAATCCAACCATAAAATATTGACACGTTGGTATCTCACCCCGTCAGTCTTGAGTAAATATTTCCCGGAAACATCGGAGCGTTGCTGGCGATGCAGAGGCGAGAGGGGAACTCTTCTTCATGTCTTCTGGTCCTGTTCAAAGCTCCAACAGTACTGGTTGGAGGTACAGAGGATCTCCCAACAATTCATGGACTTCCCAATCTCGATGGATCTGGCCTTCTTCCTGCTCCACTGCTCGCAGATGCCAATTCGGATATACAAAAAATCAATCCTTCGTCACTTAACTAACGCTGCCAAAGCCTGTGTCACGCTGTGTTGGAAAGACCCCAATCCTCCTTCCATCGCCATGTGGCTCAATAGGGTCAGGAGTATCAATACCATGGAAGATCTGGTACTTACCGCACAAAACAGAAGAGAACAATATAAGAAAACCTGGGCATACTGGAACATGTTATATTCGGATGAAGGGAAGTCCCTCCTAGAGAGCTGCTCTGGGGACTGAGGTCCTCCTGTCATTCCTACTGTTGCATCTACGTGTCCCATCACCCTGGTTCCAACGCCTCTTCCTTTTTCTTTCCCCACTTTTCCCCTCCCTTTCCTCGTCACTTCTTGCCTCTGCACCCTTCTGGGTGACCTTATGTTTACACCATCTTGTTTTCTTCTATCCTAAAATGTGAAGTGTTCATTCATGCAACTCAATACGAGCAGAATGCATATGGTCACCACTAGGGATGAGCTCGGTGTTCGAGTCGAACATACGTTCGACTCAAACATCGGCTGTTCAATAGTTCGACGAAGATCGAACGTTTTGGGCCGTTCGCGCCAAATTCGAGTGACGCGAACGGCCCACAATACACTGAGCCATCGCAGTGCAATCCCGGCGCTGTGATTGGCCAAGCATGCACTGTGACCCCGCATGCTTGGCCAATCACAGCGCCGGCAGCGAGGAGAGCCATAATTGGCCACAGGCAGGATGCCTGTGGCCAATTATAGCTCAGGTGGGTTTAGTACACGCCCCACACTATAAAAGGCCGCCAGCGCAGCGGCCTTGTGTAGTGTGTTCCGGTTCAGGGAGAGAGAAGGATAGGCAGGGACAGTGTTAGTGATATTTGTTCATTTACCTTGTGTGTAGGAAGAGAGAAGGATAGGCAGGGACAGTGTCAATGATATTCTGCTAAACCTTGTGTGCAGGGAGAGAGAAGGATAGGCAGGGGACAGTGTCAATGATATTTTTGCTAAGCCTCCTGCACATTATACACCTGAAGCTAGCCCTTATTGCTGTGTTTTCCTGTTGTGTTACACAGGCAGGCATCTGCAGCAGTTATAGCAGGCGTAGTGTGCTTCCTGCAAAATATACACCTGAAGCTAGCCCTTATTGCTGTGTTTTCCTGTTGTGTAACACAGGCAGGCATCTGCAGCACTTACAGCAGGCGTAGTGTGCTTCCTGCAAAATATACACCTGAAGCTAGGCCTTATTGCTGTGTTTTCCTGTTGTGTAACACAGGCAGGCATCTGCAGCAGTTATAGCAGGCGTAGTGTGCTTCCTGCAAAATATACACCTGAAGCTAGGCCTTATTGCTGTGTTTTCCTGTTGTGTAACACAGGCAGGCATCTGCAGCACTTACAGCGGGCGTAGTGTGCCTCCTGCACATTATACACCTGAAGCTACCCCTTATTGCTCGTAGTTTTTTTTTCTTTTGTGTTACACTAACAGGCATCTGCAGCACTTACAGCGGGCGTAGTGTGCTTCTTGCAAAATATACACCAGAAGCTAGCCCTTATTACTGTGTTTTCCTGTTGTGTAACATAGGCATCTGCAGCAGTTATAGCAGGCGTAGTGTGCTTTCTGCAAAATATACACCTGAAGCTAGCCCTTATTGCTGTTTTTTCCTGTTGTGTAACACAGGCAGGCATCTGCAGCACTTACAGCAGGCATAGTGTGCCTCCTGCAAAATATACACCTGAAGCAAGGCCTTATTGCTGTGTTTTCCTGTTGTGTAACACAGGCAGGCATCTGCAGCACTTACAGCGGGCGTAGTGTGCCTCCTGCACATTATACACCTGAAGTTACACCTTATTGCTCGTAGTTTTTTTTCTTTTGTGTTACACTAACAGGCATCTGCAGCAGTTACAGCGGGTGTAGTGTGCTTCTTGCAAAATATACACCAGAAGCTAGCCCTTATTGCTGTGTTTTCCTGTTGTGTAACACAGGCAGGCATATGCAGCAGTTATAGCAGGCGTAGTGTGCTTCCTGCAATATATACACCTGAAGCTAGGCCTTATTGCTGTGTTTTCCTGTTGTGTAACACAGGCAGGCATCTGCAGCACTTACAACAGGCGTAGTGTGCCTCCTGCAAAATATACACCTGAAGCTAGGCCTTATTGCTGTGTTTTCCTGTTGTGTAACACAGGCAGGCATCTGCAGCACTTACAGCGGGCGTAGTGTGCCTCCTGCACATTATACACCTGAAGCTACCCCTTATTGCTCGTAGTTTTTTTTTCTTTTGTGTTACACTAACAGGCATCTGCAGCACTTACAGCAGGCGTAGTGTGCTTTTTACAAAATATACACCAGAAGCTAGCCCTTATTGCTGTGTTTTCCTGTTGTGTAACACAGGCAGGCATCTGCAGCACTTACAGCGGGCGTAGTGTGCCTCCTGCACATTATACACCTGAAGCTACCCCTTATTGCTCGTAGTTTTTTTTCTTTTGTGTTACACTAACAGGCATCTGCAGCACTTACAGCAGGCGTAGTGTGCTTTTTACAAAATATACACCAGAAGCTAGCCCTTATTGCTGTGTTTTCCTGTTGTGTAACACAGGCAGGCATCTGCAGCACCTACAGCGGGCGTAGTGTGCCTCCTGCACATTATACACCTGAAGCTACCCCTTATTGCTCGTAGTTTTTTTTCTTTTGTGTTACACTTACAGGCATCTGCAGCACTTACAGCAGGCGTAGTGTGCTTTTTACAAAATATACACCAGAAGCTAGCCCTTATTGCTGTGTTTTCCTGTTGTGTAACACAGGCAGGCATCTGCAGCACTTACAGCGGGCGTAGTGTGCCTCCTGCACATTATACACCTGAAGCTACCCCTTATTGCTCGTAGTTTTTTTTCTTTTGTGTTACACTAACAGGCATCTGCAGCACTTACAGCAGACGTAGTGTGCTTTTTACAAAATATACACCAGAAGCTAGCCCTTATTGCTGTGTTTTCCTGTTATGTAACACAGGCAGGTATCTGCAGCACTTACAGCGGGCGTAGTGTGCCTCCTGCACATTATACACCTGAAGCTACCCCTTATTGCTCGTAGTTTTTTTTCTTTTGTGTTACACTAACAGGCATCTGCAGCACCTACAGCAGGCGTAGTGTGCTTCTTGCAAAATATACACCTGAAGCTACCCCTTATTGCTGGTTTTCCCATCTCCCTGCAGGCCTTTAGAATTTCTGGAAGGCAAACAAGGAGAGGCAGACAGTCAGGAGCCAATAAAAGAGGGCAAGCAGGCTCTGTGTCTAGAGACAACAGTGCTGGTCAGGGACGCGGTGCATCGTCATCAACACGTGGCCATGGGACACGCTTGTCCTTATTTTCGGCAGCTGGACGTGTTGAGCCGCATCATGCCGAAGACTTGGTAGAGTGGATGACCAAGCCCTCCTCATCCTCCTCATCCTCTCTCACCCAGGCTCAGGGTACTGGCAAAGCAGCTGCCAAAGCCTCCTCAATGTCATCATCAGTCACTCCTTCCCTAGACCCACCGTGTCCTCCTGAGGAGTCCCCCGAACTGTTTGAGCACAGTGTTGGGTACATGCTCCAGGAGGATGCCCATCATTTTGAAGGGTCTGAAGATGATACCCAGCTAGAGGAAGGCAGTAGCGTGAGAGCAGAGAGAGGGGATGCTCAAGAAGGACACCAATCTGGCAGTCATGTTCCAGCAGCTGCAGCATACTGCCAGATTGGTTCCAGTGATGAGGAGGGAGGGGATGATGAGGTCACTGACTCCACGTGGGTGCCTGATAGGAGAGAGGAGGAGGAGGATGAGGAGGAGGCACATCTCCAAAGAGGCAGGATGCCCTCCGGGGGCCAGCGTAAGGGCAGCACACCGACTGAATCACACCGCAGAGCTCCGCCTGTGCAGGGCGCTGCCTCTGCCCGTTATTCCAAAAGTTCTTTGGTGTGGGCCTTTTTTGAGTCGAGTGCATCAGATCGCACCGCTGCTGTTTGCAACATATGTTTCAAGCGTATCTCGCGTGGCCAAAACATCAGCCGCTTGGGCACCACATGCTTGACCAGACATATGTTGACCTGCCATGCAGCTCGTTGGTAAGCCTACCTTAAAGACCCACACCAAAGAACAAAGCGGACCTCTCCTTGCTCCGCATCAGCTGGGATCTCCAACCCCACTATACCTTCAGTCCTCTCTGAAACCTGCACTGAGAGGAATGAAGGTGTAGAATTAGGTGTGTCACAGCCAAGTACTTGCGGGCACTCTGCTAGCAGTACACCAACGTCCGATTCTAGCAGGCAAATTTCCCTGCCCCAGCTGCTGGACCGTCGAAAGAAGTTCACTCCCAGCCATCCACATGCCCAGCGGTTGAATGCTAGCTTGGCTAAATTGCTAGCACTTCAACTGCTGCCTTTTCAGTTGGTAGACTCGGCCCTCTTCCGTGAGTTTGTGCAATGTGCGGTTCCTCAGTGGCAGGTTCCCAAACACGACTTTTTCTCACGGAAGGCGATTCCGGCTCTCTACCGCCATGTGGAAGGCAATGTCCATGCCTCGCTGGACAGGGCGGTCAGCGGTAAAGTGCATATTACCGCTGACTCATGGTCCAGCAGGCATGGACAGGGACGTTACCTTTCTTTCACGGCCCATTAGGTCACTCTTTTGGCAGCTGGGAAGGATGCAGGACAAGGTGCAGTAGTGTTGGAGGTTGTTCCGCCGCCACGCCTCCAAAATGCTACTACTGGTTGTGACACACCTCTCTCCTCCAAACGCTCCTCTTCTTCTTCCTCCATGGCCTCTTCCTGTGCTTTGTCCTCGGAACCAGCGGTGCTCCGTAGGCGTTCAAGGGGCTGCGCAAGTACGCAGGCAAAAAGATGCCATGCCGTGCTTGCGCTGGTGTGTTTGGGGGACAGGAGCCACACTGGGGCAGAGGTTCTGTCAGCTCTGCAGGGGCAGGCCGAGAGGTGGTTGACCCCACGCCAGCTTAAGGCAGGAATGGTGGTTTGCGACAATGGCACCAACCTCCTCTCCGCCCTCCGACAGGGACAACTGACCCATGTGCCCTGTGTGGCTCACGTCCTTAACCTGGTGGTGCAGCGATTCTTGGGCAGGTACCCGGGCTTACAGGATGTCCTGAGGCAGGCCAGGAAAGTCTGTGTGCATTTCTGCAGATCATATAATGCCAGTGCTCGGCTGGTTGAGCTGCAAAAGGAGTTGAACCTGCCCAAGAACCGCCTTATATGTGACATGCCCACCAGGTGGAACTCAACGTTGGCCATGCTGCAGCGGCTGCACGTGCAGCAGAGGGCCATCAATGAGTACCTGTGCGACTACGGCACCAGGCCAGGGTCAGGGGAGCTCGGGTTTTTTTCACCACGCCAGTGGGGCATGATCAGGGATGCATGCACTGTCCTGGCACCATTTGAGGAGGCCACGAGGATGGTGAGCAGTGACAGTGCATGCATCAGTGACACTGTACCTCTTGTCCACCTGTTGGAGCATACGCTGCGTGGAATAATGGACAGGGCACTTGAGGCAGAACAGAGGCAGGAAGAGGAGGACTTCCTTGCCTCTCAAGGCCCCCTTTACCCAGACAGTGTTCCTTCTGTCCCACCCATCACACAGGAAGAGGACGAGGAGGAGGAGGAGGATTGTGTCAGCATGGAGGTGGAGCATGGCACTCAGCATCAACAGCAGCAGTCTTTTAGGGATGATTTACAGTCCCAACAAACCCGTGGACTTGTACGTGGCTGGGAGGAGGTGGCTGCAGATCATGTCGTCTTTAGTGACCCAGAGGACTCCGGACCGAATGCTTCAGCTAACCTACGCTGCATGGCCTCCCTGAGCCTGCAAAATCTGCGGAAGGATCCTCGTATTCTTCGGATCAAGGAGAGGGACCATTACTGGCTGGCCACTCTCCTTGATCCACGGTACAAGGGTAAGGTTGCGGACCTTATCTTGCCGTCGCAGAGGGAGCAGAGGATGAGACATCTTTGGGAGGCCTTGCAGAAAGGTCTGTGCAACGCGTTCCCAGAGACTGGGAGGTTACAAACTCCTGGTCCTGGACAACGAGTTGCTGAGGCTTCGGTCAGTAGCAGAAGGAGCGGTGGAGAAGGTGGCCGTCTGACCGATGCGTTCAGACAATTTTTTAGTCCGCAGCCCCAAGGTATGATCGGTTACAGCAACCATCGCCAGCGTCTGATATACATGGTGCAGGAATACCTAGGGGCAAGGTCAGACTTGGACACCTTTCCAACCGAAAATCCTCTGGCTTACTGGGTGTTGAGGATGGATCACTGGCCAGAGCTTACACAGTATGCAATTGAGCTATTGGCCTGTCCTGCACCCAGCGTTCTTTCGGAACGCACATTCAGTGCTGCTGGAGGCTTTTTCACGGATCACAGGGTGCGCCTGTCCACCGACTCGGTTGATCGACTGACCTTCATAAAGATGAACCAGTCTTGGATCACCACCAGCTACCAAGCACCTGAAGCTGATATAACAGAATAATTTATTTTCAAATGTCACATCCCTTCAAGACTGATGCTGATGCTGAGTGATTGTCCTGTTATGTTGACTGACTATCCTCCTCCTCCTCAATGATCCGATTCATGATGATAGCTTGGAAGAACATTTTTGTTTCTGGGTGCCGCCAGCAGTGGCTAAGGCCCAATTTTTAAGCCCCTGTTTAACAGGGGCACGTAATTAAAAATTTTGATGCAATGCTTTGCAGCAGGGCTCATTCCTGCACTCCAACTAGAGTATCTGGGAGAGGTTGCAGTGTCGTGGCACCAGCACCAGTGCCTAAGGCCCAATTTTTCAGCGCCTGTTTAACAGGGGCATGTAGTTACAATTTTTGATGCAATACTTTGCAACAGGGCTCATTACTGTGCTCCAAGTACAGTATCTGTGAGGGGTTGCAGTGTTGTGGCACCAGTGCCTAAGGCCCAATTTTTCTGCCCCTGTTTAACAGGGGCATGTAATTACAATTTTTGATGCAATACTTTGCAACAGGGCTCATTACTGTGCTCCAAGTACAGTATCTGTGAGGGGTTGCAGTGTTGTGGCACCAGTGCCTAAGGCCCAATTTTTCTGCCCCTGTTTGACAGGGGCGTGTAATTACAATTTTTGATGCAATACTTTGCAACAGGGCTCATTACTGTGCTCCAAGTACAGTATCTGTGAGGGGTTGCAGTGTTGTGGCACCAGTGCCTAAGGCCCAATTTTTCTGCCCCTGTTTAACAGGGGCGTGTAATTAAAATTTTTGATGCAATACTTTGCAACAGGGCTCATTACTGTGCTCCAAGTACAGTATCTGTGAGGGGTTGCAGTGTTGTGGCACCAGTGGCTAAGGCCCAATTTTTCAGCCCCTGTTCTACAGGGGCATGTAATTACAATTATTGATCTAATAATTCACAGCAGGCCCCATTCCTGCGCCCACCAAGAGTAACTGTGAGGGCTTACAGTGTTGTGGCAACACCACCACCACCACCACCAAAGGCCCAATTTTTCAGCCCCTGTTCAACAGGGGCATGCAATTACAATTCTTGATCTAATAATTCACAGCAGGGCCCATTCATGCGCCCACCAAGAGTAACTGTGAGGGCTTACAGTGTTGTGGCACCAGCACCACCACCAAAGGCCCAATTTTTCCTACCACTGTTCAACAATGGCATGTAAATACAATTCCTGATATAATATTTCCCATTCAGGGATTTGGTGCCATACTCTACTAGTTGGTTATCCACAGCCATAAAAAACAATCCTGATATAATAGTTCACAGCAGGGCGTTCCAGCGCCCACCAAGAGTAACTGTGAGGGCTCACAGTGTTGTGGCAACACCAACATGTAAGGGGCAAATTTATATACGGCAGGCCCCTACTTTACGGAGTATATACGGCAGGCCCCTACTTTCAAACATCCAACTTACAAACGACTCCTACTTGCAAACGGAAGGAGACAACAGAAAGTGAGAGGAAATCTACCCCTAGGAAGGGAAATTCTCTCCTGTAATGCCGCGTACACACGGCCGTTTTTCTCGTAGAAAAAAATGATTTTTTTCCCATTCGACGAGAAAAACGATAGTCTGTGGGCTTTCTGTCGTTTTTTTCGACGAGAAAAATGGCATTAAAAACGACGAGAAAAATTAGAACATGTTCTAATTTTTCTCGTCGTTTTTTTCGACATGTTTTCCGCGGCAGTGTTTCCTATAGGGAAAAAGAGAAAAAATGACGTGAAAAACGACCGTGTGTGGGGAACAAGCTGTTCCCCCGTTTTAAATGACATTATTCACGGCGGTTTTTTAACCGCCGTGAATAATGATCGTGTGTACGCGGCATCAGAGTTAATATTGGAAAAAGGTGTCTCCTCTCTACTGATGCTTTATCACCAATCCTTGTTTCAATAAAAACCCCACTTTTCAAAAACAGTTGTCATTGGGACGGAAAGTGAGGTGAAATGTTCTGAACAGGGGCACAGACAGCAAAACAAATGTTACAGGGGTGATAACCCTTCCCTATGTTTTCCAAAAAGATTAAAAATATATTTTTTGGCTGGAGCTACACTTAACCACTTAACGACCGCTCACTGTATATATATATATATATATATACTGTATATATATATACGTCGGCAGAATGGCACCGACAGGCACAATCACGTAGAGCATACGTGATTGCCTTTGTATAGTTGGGGGGTCCAATCGGACCCCCCTCCTATACAGTGAGCGGTGGCTAAGTGTCCGGGAGCGTTCCGGGATGAGGGGGCAGCCATTAGTTTCCGGCCACCCCCCCACGATCACTCCCGGCGAATGGAAATGCCCCCTCTGTCTGTGTCAGGCAGAGGAAGCAGGAGGAAGTGATGTCATCTCTGGTGCGGCGCTCACATATACCGAGCGCCGTACAAGAGAAGACATCAGGTCAGTGCACACAACACTACACTGACACCAGGACACATAGGGACATAAATCGCCCCCCCAGACACCCCCAGATCACCCCCCAGATCACCCCCCCAGCCCCCAGTCACAGTGTCACTGATTGCAGTGACCATTTATTTACTGATCACTGCAATCAGTGACATTTGTGACTGTAAAAGTGTCAGTACATTCAGTTTTAGGTCCAGTGTAGCCCACTAACCCCCCCTAATAAAGGTTTAACCCCCTGATCACCCCCCAGATAACCCTTTCACCCCCTATCACCACTGTCGCTAAGCGATCATTTTTCTGATCGCTGTCTTAGCGTCAGTGATGCCGATCGGCAGCCAGTAATTTTTTTTAGGTTCGCCGCATGTTTTTATAGCGTCAGGTACCCCAATATATTATCTAATAAAGGTTTAACCCCCTTGATCGCCCCCCAGGTAACCCTTTCACCCCCTATCACCACTGTCGCTAAGCGATCGTTTTTTTAAATGCTGTCTTAGTGTCGGTGATGCAGATCGGTAGCCGGTAATTTTTTTTAGGTTCGCCGCAGGTTTTTATAGCGTCAGGTACCCCAATATATTATCTAATAAAGGTTTAACCCCCTTGATCGCCCCCCAGGTAACCCTTTCACCCCCTATCACCACTGTCGCTAAGCGATCGTTTTTCTAAACGCTGTCTTAGTGTCGGTGATGCAGATCGGTAGCCAGTAATTTTTTTTAGGTTCGCCGCATGTTTTTATAGCGTCAGGTACCCCAATATATTATCTAATAAAGGTTTAACCCCCTTGATCGCCCCCCAGGTAACCCTTTCACCCCCTATCACCACTGTCGCTAAGCGATCGTTTTTCTAAACGCTGTCTTAGTGTCGGTGATGCAGATCGGTAGCCAGTAATTTTTTTTAGGTTCGCCGCAGGTTTTTATAGCGTCAGTTACCCCAATATATTATCTAGTAAAGGTTTAACCCCCTTGATTGCCCCCCAGGTAACCCTTTCACCCCCTATCACCACTGTCGCTAAGCGATCGTTTTTCTGATCGCTGTCTTAGCGTCGGTGATGCAGATCGGTAGCCAGTAATTTTTTTTAGGTTCGCCGCAGGTTTTTATAGCGTCAGGTACCCCCATATATTATCTAATAAAGGTTTTAACCCCCTGATTGCCCCTAGTTAACCCTTTCACCAGTGATCACCATATAAGTGTTACGGGTGACGCTGGTTAGTTAGTTTGCTTTTTATAGTGTCAGGGCACCCGCCGTATATAACCCAATAAAGGTTTAACCCCCTGATCGCCCGGCGGGTGATATCAATTAGGTTTTAGCGTCAGAGAGGGTCTGCGTCACACCCCAGGCAGCGTCAGGTTAGTGCCAGTAACGCTAACACCCACGCGTGAAGCATACACCCCCCTTAGTGGTATAGTATCTGAACAGATCAATATCTGATCTGATCAGATCTATACTAGCGTCCCCAGCAGTTTAGGGTTCCCAAAAACGCAGTGTTAGCGGGATCAGCCCAGATACCTGCTGGCACCTGCGTTTTGCCCCTCCGTCCAGCCCAGGCCACCCAAGTGCAGTATCGATCGATCACTGTCACTTACAAAACAAAAACACACATAACTGCAGCGTTCGCAGAGACAGGCCTGATCCCTGCGACTCCAGTGCTGTAGGAGGTGATTTCACCACCACAGTTAAATAAAAAAAGCATATATGCCGAAGCATTGGGGCAGCAGGAGCGGAGGAGCGATTTTGCTCCTAATGCCGCGTACATACGGTCGAAATTCCGACGGAGGCCTGCCCGTGGAAAAGTCCGACCATGTGTGTGCGGCATAACTTTTTTGCGGGAGGATGCCCCCATGCTTCGGCATATATAAATGGTGCGTGTATGCCCATCATTGGAAGTGGGTGGATGAAGGGCGGTATTCTAATGGTGGGCATACCCACCGATCAATCTCTTTTTTCGTTCAGCCAACTGGCTGCATGAAAAAAAAAGATTACAATACATGTCCAACAAGGACCAGCAACGTACTGGTATGTTGCTGGACTTTGAATGTTTATACCAGAATGATGCCTGCGGGTTTAGGTATCATCTTGGTATCATTCTTTTCAGCCTGCGGCCGGCTTTCATGTAAAAGCAATCCTAGCGGCTAATTAGCCTCTGGACTGCTTTTACAAGCAGTGGGAGGGAATGCCCCCCCCCGGATATAAAAAGCGCCATTGGGAAATTGGGAAAGCATTTTATCACACCGATCTTGGTGTGGTCAGATGCTTTGAGGGCAGAGGAAAAATCTAGGGTCTAGAAGACCCCAGTTTTTTCAAAAAAAGAGTACCTGCACTACCTATTGCTATCATAGGGGATATTTACATTCCCTGAGATAACAATAAAAATGATTAAAAAAAAAAATACTTGGAAGGAACAATTTAAAAATAAAAGAAAAAAGCAAAATTAATAATAAAAAAAAAAAAAAAAAAAAAGCACCCCTGTCCTGCCCTGCTCTTGCCCAATAGCGAACGCAAGCGTCGGTCTGGCGTCATATGTAAACAGCAATTGCACCATGCATGTGAGGTATCACCGCGAAGGTCAGATCGAGGGCAGTCATTTTAGCAGTAGACCTCCTCTGTAAATCTACTGGGGTAACCTGTAAAGGCTTTTAAAAATGTATGTAGTTTGTCGCCAATGCGCGTTTGTGCGAAATTTTAAAGCATGTCATGTTTGGTATCTATGTACTCGGCCTAAGATCATCTTTTTTATTTCATCAAACATTTGGGCAATATAGTGTGTTTTAGTACATTAAAATAAAAAAAAAGTGTATTTTTTAACCCAAAAAATGCGTTTGAAAAATCGCTGCGCAAATACTGTGTAGAAAAAAAAATGCAACACCCACCATTTTAATCTGTAGGGCCTTTGCTTTAAAAATATATATAATGTTTGGGGGTTCAACATAATTTTCTTGCAAAAAAAAAATGTTTTCATGTAAACAAAAAGTGTCAAAAAGGGCTTTGTCTTCAAGTGGTTAGAAGAGTGGATGTAAGCTTCCTAATGTTGTATATAAAATGCCAGGACAGTTCAAAACCCCCCCAAATTACCCCATTTTTGAAAGTAGACACCCCAAGCTATATACTGAGAGGCATGTCGAGTCCATGGAATATTTTATATGTTGACATAAGTTGCGGAAAAACGACAATTTTTTTATTTATTTTTTTTGCACAAAGTTGTCACTAAATGATATATTGCTCAAACATGCCATGGGCATATGTGGAATTACACCCCAAAATACATTCTGTTGCTTCTCCTGAGTACGGGGATACCACATGTGTGAGACTTTTTGGGAGCCTAGCCGCGTACGGGACCCCAAAAACCAAGCACCGCCTTCAGGCTTTCTAAGGGTGTAAATTTTTGATTTCACTTCTCACTGCCTATCACAGTTTCGGAGGCCATGGAATGCCCAGATGGCACAAAACCCCCCCAAATGACCCCATTTTGGAAAGTAGACACCCCAAGCTATTTGCTGAGAGGTATTGTGAGTATTTTGCAGATCTCGCTTTTTGTCACAAAGTTTTGAAAATTTTAAAAATATATATATATATATATATATATATTTTCTTTCTTCATTTTCAAAAACAAATGAAAGCTGTAAAATACTCGCCATGCCTCTCAGCAAATAGCTTGGGGTGTCTATATTCCAAAATGGGGTCATTTGGGGGGGTTTTGTGCTATTTTGGCATTTTATGGCCTTCGAAACTGTGATAGGTAGTGAGGAGTGAAACCAAAAATTTGTGCCTAGAAATCCTGAAGGCGGTGCTTGGTTTTCGGGGTCCCGTACGCGGCTAGGCTCCTAAAAAGTCCCACACATGTGGTATCCCCGTACTCAGGAGAAGCAGAAAAATTTATTTTGGGGTGTAATTCCACATATAACCATGGCATGTGTGAGCAATATATCATTTAGTGACAACTTTTTGTAATTTTTTTTATTTTTTTTTTTGTCATTATTCAAATCACTTGGGACAAAAAAAATATATATATTCAATGGGCTCAACAGGCCTCTTAGAAATTTCCTTGGGGTGTCTACTTTCTAAAATGGGGTCATTTGGGGGGGTTTTGTGCTATTTTGGCATTTTATGGCCTTCGAAACTGTGATAGGTAGTGAGGAGTGAAATCAAAAATTTGCGCCCTTAGAAATCCTGAAGGCGGTGCTTGGTTTCCGGGGTCCCGTACGCGGCTAGGCTCCCAAAAAGTCCCACACATGTGGTATCCCCGTACTCAGAAGAAGCAGCAAAATGTATTTTGGGGTGCAATTCCACATATAACCATGGCATGTGTGAGCAATATATCATTTAGTGGCAACTTTTTGTAATTTTTTTTTTTATTTATTTTTTTTAGTCATTATTCAATCACTTAAGACAAAAAAAAAAAATTCAATGGGCTCAACATGCCTCTCAGCAATTTCCTTGGGGTGTCTACTTTCCAAAATGGGGTCATTTTGGGGGGTTTTGTACTGCCCTGTCATTTTAGCACCTCAAGAAATGAGATAGGCAGTCATAAATTTAAAGCTGTGTAAATTTCAGAAAATGTACCCTAGATTGTAAACTCTATAACTTTTGCGCAAACCAATAAATATACGCTTATTGACATTTTTTTTACTAAAAACATGTGGCTGAATACATTTTGGCCTAAATGTATGACTAAAATTGAGTTTATTCGATTTTTCTTATAACAAAAAGTAGAAAATATCATTTTTTTTCAAAATTTTCGGTCTTTTTCCGTTTATATCGCAAAAAATAAAAATTGCAGAGGCAATCAAATACCATTAAAAGAAAGCTCTATTTGTGGGAAGAAAAGGACGCAAATTTCGTTTGGGTACAACATTGCATGTCCGCACAATTTACAGTTAAAGCAGCGCAGTGCAAAATTCCGAATTCACCTCTGGTCCTCTAGCTACCAAATGGTCCGGGGCTTAAGTGGTTAAACAATGTACCTGTTCAAAATTAAAAACAGATTCTACTTAAGAACAAACCTACAGTCCCTGTCTTGTTTGCACCGCCTGTATACTGCTGTTCAGAGTATATAGGGCCTTTTTTATTTTGTGTGCGGGGTTCCCCTTAATATCCATACAAGACCGAAAGGGGCTGGTAATGGGCTGGGGTAGATGGGTGATGGGGTGATGGGGTAGCCATGCCATTTTTCTCAAAGATTTTCATCCATATTACCGGGACCAGACATTACATTAAAGCCGCAAGCAGTTTTAAATGGCTTTTTTTCCTTTAGGAAATGTCATTTTGTGCAGGGACAGTTCTAAACACGGGAAACACATGCCACTTCACAGGCATACTTTAGACACCCCCCAGGTACGATATTTAAAGGAATATTTGACTTTTTTTTTCACTTTATGCATCATTAAAATGACTGCTCCCAAAAAATGGTCGTTTTTAAAACTTCGTTTTGCATTGATACATGTTCCCTGGGGCAGAACCCGGGTCCCCAAACCCTTTTTTAGGACAATAACATGCATATTAGTCGTTATAATTAGCACTTTAGATTTCGAACGTTCGCGTCCATTGTATTTAATAGGGTTCTAACGTCGCGCAAACTTTCGGTCCGTTCGAAGGTTCTGGTGCGAACCGAACGGGGGGGGGGGGGGTTTCGGCTCATCCCTAGTCACCACCTGATTTTTTGCAATGGGAGGCTAGTGTGCGCGGCAGTGTTGCTGCGCTGGCTCGCTTCCGAGCACCTTTAACCTTGAATGTATTACCCTGGATGGTAACTATGTTTGATGTGCCTTTGTTATACTATACATTGATGGATACTTTATTTTTCTCTACAGATAAAGAATTTGAAAAAAAAAGACGAATAAACTAAACTAATTATAACGAAAATGAAACAAATTTTAATGAAAACTAAACTATACAAATTCCAAAACCAAACTAAACAATTCCATAACGAAACAAAATTAGTAACATAACGAATCTATCTGAAACGAAACAAAAAGTCAAATGCCTGTAAAACAGGTGTTTATGAGCTGCTGTGTGCATAAGGCCCCTTTCACACTGACACGTTTTTCAGGCGGTTTAGCGCTAATGATAGCGCTGCTATACCGCCTGAAAAAATCGTGCCCTGCAGTCTTCAGTGTGAAAGCCCAAAGACCGCTCCAAAAGTCCTGCTAGCCACATCTTTACAGCGGTGAAGGAGCGGTGTGTTCACCGATCCTTTACCGCTGCTGCCCATTGAAAGCAATGGGAGACCGCGGTAATACCGCCCGCAATGCGCCTCTGCAGAGGCGCATTGCGGGCGGTATTAGCCCCTTTTTCGGCCGCTAGCGGGGGTTAAATTCACCCCGCTAGCGGCCGCATACCGCGGTAAAAACGAAGGTATAACGGCGCTAAATATAGCGCCGCTATACCCACAGCGCACCTCCCGCCCCAGTGTGAAAGGGGCCTAAGGCATGGTTGATTTGCTCCAGCTGTTTTGGCACATGAGGCTAGACCAATCGCCAAATGCTCCATTCTCACAAAACATTTCTTGATCTCCTTACCTCAAGCTATTTATGGGAAAGTTCCTGATAATTAGCTCTGTTATGTAGGATATTTACTTTCAGTAAGCTAGGAGGTATGCATGTGTGGTCATCTGTACCAGGCATTTGCTTCCTTTTTATAATATATATTTACTATTGGTTTTGAACATCTTTTGTATTTTTTTATTATGACCAGATACAAAAACTACAACAAGGAATACCGTATTTTGCACTTTTTCTGGGTGTCCTTGTCTGTGCAGGGTTGTCATTAGGGATGAGCTTTGAGTTCGAGTCGAACCCATGTTCGGCTCGAACATCGCCTGTTCGGCTGTTTGCCGAATTTCGAACATTATGGGCCGTTAGCGCCAAATTTGAGTGGCGCGTCACGCCCCATAATTCACTGCGGCATCGCAGTGCATTGCTGGCTGATGATTGGCTAAGCATGCACTATGACCCGCATGCTTGGGCCAATCACAGCGCGCAAAAAAACGGAGAGCCATAATTGGCCAAAGCCAGGGTGGCTTTGGCCAATTATGTCTCAGAGGGTTTAGTACACACCCCACACTATATAAGGCCGCCTCCGTGGCGGCCTTGTGTAGTGTGTTGCGGTGGTTAAAGAGAGAAGTTAGAGAGAGAGAGAGACAGTGTCATTTATTTCGAGATAGATAGAGCAGGCAGGCGAGTCAGTTAGCTGCAGTTACAGTTTGTAGAGGATATATATACACCCTAGGTGTTGTATATATATTTACACACTGTATTCAGTTTAGCTAGATCCGTTCCTTTTATTCTCTATACTGACAGGCAGGCAGGTGATTGTGCTAGCTGAAGTGTTTCACTTAGTGTACTGTGCCCTTTGCACAGCGTGTACCTGAATACAATTGGTGGTGTTCTCATACCAATACCACAGGCAGGGAGCTACATTATTTTCATTTAGTGTACTTCTGTCCTTTGCACAGCGTTCACCTAAAGGTACCTCAATACAACTAGTGGTGTTCTCATACTAAAACCACAGGCAGGAAGCTGCATTAATTTCATATAGTGTACTGTGTCCTTTGCACAGCGTTCACCTAAAGATACCTCAATACAATTAGTGGTGTTCTCATACTAAAACCACAGGCAGGGAGCTACATTAATTTCATTTAGTGTACTTCTGTCCTTTGCACAGCGTTCACCTAAAGGTACCTCAATACAATTAGTGGTGTTCTCATACTAAAACCACAGGCAGGGAGCTGCATTAATTTCATTTAGTGTACTGTGTCCTTTGCACAGCGTTCACCTAAATGTACCTCAATACAATTAGTGGTGTTCTCATACTAAAACCACAGGCAGGGAGCTGCATTAATTTCATTTAGTGTACTTCTGTCCTTTGCACAGTGTGCACCTAAAGGTACCTAAATACAATTGGTGGTGTTCTTAAACTAATACCACAGGCAGGGAGCTGCAAGTATTTTCAGTTAGTATACTGTGTCCTCTGCACAGTGTGCACCTAAAACCAACTGAAGACAATTGCTGCTTTTCTCATACTAATACCACAGCAGGCAGTTGATTGTGCGTGTGTATGTGTGTGTGTATATATATATATATATATATATATATACGTGTGTGTGTATATATATATATATATATATATATATATATAGATATATATATATATATATATATATATATATATATATATATCTATATATATATATATATATATATATTGTGACAGCAGGAAGGTAAAGTCACCTGGTTGCATCCAGGGGGGTAGATATATTTCGCCCAGATTCAGGCTTTACGCCGACTTATACAACTAGGTGGAGAGTTGTATAAGGCTAGTGGGCTCATGGATGACTCATACCTCTAGGGAGAGTGTGGGGCGTCGTACAGACAGGGAGTTGATGAGGCCAGCTGAAGCTTGTCAGCTCATTTAGGCCTCTATAAAAACTCCCAGATTCATTAGGTGTTTGCTCATGCCTGGAACCAGACCTGTGTGGACTGTCTAGGGAGAGTGAACCCCTGTGCGGTGAGGCAAAGCCTGTGTGGCTATTTGTTTGGACTTTTACTAAACCAGGGACTTAGGGACTAGGACAGCACTAGGCTGATCCCAGTTGTTAGTTAGGAAACCTGTATGTTTAGTCAGAGGTCAACTTGACCAGGATTTATTTTGGTTATGTTTCTTTTGCTTTGCTGTGTTTTGTCACTGTAAATAGAAAATAAACCGCACCTTTTTTGATTTTGAAAACCACAACCTCCGTTTGCTGGGCCTGTTTTGTGTGGGGAGCCCATCCCGGGGGTCACACACACCCGCTGCCGAGCTAACCCCCTCACAGTTGGTGGAGAACCAGTGGCAGTTTTTTTTAAGCCAGCATGGAGGAGATACTGAAGCAGCTGGCTCTAGCAAATGCCAATCAACAGCAGACAAATGCAGGTTTGCAAAGGAGCCTTGCAGCCCAGCAGCAGACAAACGCAACTTTGCAACAGAGTCTGGAGGCTCAGCAACGAGCCCAGCAGCAATCTGAGGCCCGCTTCATAGACCTGTTGCAGAAGCAAGGGCAGAGACTACAACAACAGATGGAAGCAGTAATGCAGCAACGTCCGCAGACCAGTGAGGAAAGCCGTCCCACTAATACCGCGTCCTTTGGGGTGAGTCGTTTATTGACAAAAATGACTGGAGAGGATGATCCAGAGGTATTTTTGACCACATTTGAAAGGACCGCTGAAAGAGAAAAGTGGCCTGAGGAGCAGTGGGCTGGACTGGTGGCTCCTCTGTTAACTGGTGAATCGCAGAAAGCTTACTATGACCTAGAGCCTAACCAAGCAAAAGACTATGTGATGCTAAAAGCTGAAATATTGGCAAGGCTGGGTGTCACCCAGGCTGTCCGGGCTCAGCGTGTGCATAACTGGACTTTCCAGCTTGGAAAACCCCCCAGGTCTCAAATGTATGATCTCATTCACCTGAGCAGAAAGTGGCTACAGCCAGAGACTTTGTCCGCACCAAAGATTGTGGAACGTGTTGTAATGGATCGGTTTTTGAGAGCTCTTCCTACTGCCATCCAAAAGTGGGTAAGCCATGGAGACCCAGAGACGGCCGATGGTCTTGTGGATCGTGTGGAGAAATACTTGGCTACAGAGAACCTGACGGCCTCTTCCAGAGACACTCGGACTTTCCACCCTAAGACCAGACCATCCCCAGGGGCGGATAAGAGGATTCCAAGGGGTGAGGGTGGAGAGAGTGAGAGGGTGGGAGCTCTACCCCAAGTTTGGCGAGAACAGCCTGGGAAATCAGCGGCTCAAGAGGCGGCAAGAAGGATCGTTTGCTACCGCTGTCGGCAAGCGGGACATATTGCAGCCAATTGCCCGGTTGTGGAGGAACCCATGCAGTGTGACTTTCTGACGGGCAGACGTCAGTCGCTGTGTGCGACAGTCGCATGCACTGCCATTCGAGGAACTGAGAAACATTTATGCAAAATGTGTGTTAATGGTAGAAATGTTGTGGTATTGCTGGATTCAGGTAGCCTTGTGACCCTGATAAAGGCTGAGTTAGTTAAAACAGAGGTCTCTGGGAATAGCAAGGTAGCTGTTATTTGTGTGCATGGGGACACCCGAGAGTATCCAGTGACTACAGTGTGTTTCGAGACCCCCAAAGGTACCCTCTCTCATCCAGTGGGCTTAGTATCTCAGTTACCGCATGACGCCATTGTGGGAAGGGATTTTCCGAAGTTCTGGGAACTGTGGGATGATCCTGAGCCCCTCACTGGTGCCCCTATGTACCAGGAATGTGATAGCCAGAACTCCCCTGAGAGTGGTGAGGACTCTCCGGAATTTCCCTTATCAGTATTGGCAGGGGAGACTCAAGAAACTGGAGAGGAGCCCACCTCCTCAGACGAAAATCTACCGTCTGTGGAGTTTTCTGATCTTGAGGTTCACAGGGAAAACTTTGCCACAGAACAGTTGAAAGACCCCGCCCTAATAAAGGCACGGGAAAACGTAGTGAAAATAGATGGTGAGTTAGTGAACCCAGATAATACCTGCACTTACCCATACTTCAGCGTAGAGAAGGACCTACTGTATCGGGTGGCAAAAAGGGCAGAAGAAACCGTTGAGCAGCTTGTGGTGCCCAAACCTTACAGGAAGTTGGTGTTGGAGTTGGCCCATGGGCACATTCTTGGAGGTCATCTGGGGACAGAGAAAACCCGAGAGAGGGTATTACAGAGATTCTATTGGCCGGGGGTGATGAAGGACGTAGAAAATTATTGTTCCTCCTGCCCTGTGTGTCAGAGGTTGGCCCCGATGCCACATTTCCGTAGCCCGCTGGTCCCTCTACCCATCATTGAGGTCCCGTTTGAGAGGATCGCCATGGATTTGGTAGGTCCTATAATCAAGTCCGCTAGGGGGCACCAGTACATATTAGTTATAATGGACTATGCCACCCGTTATCCAGAAGCGATCCCTCTCCGAAATACCTCGGCCAAAACCATAGCCAAAGAGCTATCTCTTGTTTTTAGCCGGGTGGGTATTTGTAAAGAACTGCTTACGGACCAAGGTACACCCTTTATGTCCCGGGTTATGAAAGAGCTGTGTAAATTGTTCAAAGTGACGCAATTGCGTACGTCTGTGTATCACCCCCAAACCGATGGGCTGGTTGAAAGATTCAACAAAACCCTAAAACAAATGTTGAAGAAAGTGGTGGATAGAGATGGAAAGGATTGGGACTGTTTACTTCCTTATTTGATGTTTGCTATTAGGGAGGTGCCCCAATCCTCTACGGGATTCTCCCCCTTTGAGTTACTGTATGGGAGACACCCAAGAGGGCTGTTGGATATTGCCAAGGAAACTTGGGAAAGTGAGAGTTCTCCCCACAGGAGTGTGATTGAGCATGTCGCCCTGATGCAAGATCGAATTGCACAGGTAATGCCCATCGTGAAGGAACATTTGGCCCAAGCGCAGTTGGCACAGCAGAGAGTGTACAACCGTGGAGCCAAGACCCGTACCTTTTCCCCGGGGGATAGGATATTGGTACTTGTCCCTACGGTTGAAAGTAAATTCTTTGCCAAATGGCAAGGCCCCTACGAGATAATGGAAAAAGTGAGCGAAGTGAATTACAAGGTCAGACAACCAGGAAGGCGAAAGCCCGAACAGATCTATCACGTTAATCTGTTGAAAGCCTGGAGGGATAGAGAGTCCCTAGTCGCAGACACTTGGTCACCAGCTCAAACTGGTTGCGTGATTCCTGAGGTTGGAATAGCAGCCACCTTGTCACAACCCCAACAACAGGAGGTTAAGGAGTTTGTGCTTCGCAACAAGGAGGTATTCTCTGAGCTGCCGGGACAAACATCTGGGGTAGAGCATGACATCATTACCCCGCCCGGTGAAAGGGTGAAGTTAAAACCCTATCGGATCCCAGAGGCTCGACGGGAGGCAATACGGGAGGAAGTACAGAAAATGCTGAACTTAGGGGTGATAGAGGAGTCCCAAAGTGATTGGTCTAGTCCCATCGTGTTGGTGCCTAAACCGGATGGGAGCTGGCGATTTTGTAACGATTTTCGTCAGTTGAACAAAGTTACAAAATTTGACACCTACCCCATGCCACGTATAGATGAGTTGATCGACCGGCTGGGAACAGCCCGATACATGACGACTCTTGACCTCACAAAAGGGTATTGGCAAATCCCCCTGGCCAAGTCGGCCAAAGAGAAAACCGCATTTGTAACCCCAGACGGGGCGTTCCAATATAAAAGAATGCCGTTCGGGTTACAGAATGCGCCGGCCACATTCCAGCGGAAAATGGACCAGATGCTGAGGCCCCATCGGAAGTATGCTGCGGCTTACCTGGATGACGTAATTGTCCATAGCACAGATTGGGCCTCACATCTGCCAAAAGTGCAAGCAGTCCTGGACTCTGTTCGGGAAGCGGGGTTTACGGCTAACCCCAAGAAGTGTACCATTGGGCAGGAGGAGGCCAAATATCTTGGGTACACCATTGGGAGGGGAGTAATAAAACCCCAACTCAACAAAGTCGAGGCCATCCAGAGTTGGCCACGTCCCAACAGCAAGAAGCAGGTACGAGCCTTTCTGGGAATCGCTGGGTATTATCGGCGATTCATTCCCCACTTTGCTTCTAAGGCTGTGCCCCTAACCAACCTGACGAAGGGGAAAGGGTCGGTCATGATTAAATGGACCCCCGAGGCTGAGGCAGCATTCCAATTCTTGAAACAAGCCTTATGTAGCCAGCCAGTGTTGTACTCACCCGACTTCTCTAAAGACTTTGTCGTACAAAGTGATGCGTCAGATGTGGGGTTAGGAGCAGTATTGTCCCAGGTCTGGAACGGGGAAGAGCACCCAGTCATTTACCTCAGCAGGAAGTTGAAGTCCCATGAGGTAAATTACGCCACCGTTGAAAAGGAGTGTTTAGAGGTGAAGTGGGCTCTAGATTCCCTTCGGTACTACCTGCTAGGTAGGCACTTTGACATGGTTACGGATCACGCTCCGTTAAAGTGGATGGCTCAAAACAAGGAAACAAATAGAAGAGTGAATAGGTGGTTCCTGGCCCTCCAGGAATTCAACTTCACAGTAAAGCATCGCCCTGGCGTTCAAATGGGGAATGTGGATGCTTTGTCTCGAGTACATGAATGCCTGATTGCTGGTGTTCCAACCCCGAGGTTAAAACAAGAGGGGGGGTATGTGACAGCAGGAAGGTAAAGTCACCTGGTTGCATCCAGGGGGGTAGATATATTTCGCCCAGATTCAGGCTTTACGCCGACTTATACAACTAGGTGGAGAGTTGTATAAGGCTAGTGGGCTCATGGATGACTCATACCTCTAGGGAGAGTGTGGGGCGTCGTACAGACAGGGAGTTGATGAGGCCAGCTGAAGCTTGTCAGCTCATTTAGGCCTCTATAAAAACTCCCAGATTCATTAGGTGTTTGCTCATGCCTGGAACCAGACCTGTGTGGACTGTCTAGGGAGAGTGAACCCCTGTGCGGTGAGGCAAAGCCTGTGTGGCTATTTGTTTGGACTTTTACTAAACCAGGGACTTAGGGACTAGGACAGCACTAGGCTGATCCCAGTTGTTAGTTAGGAAACCTGTATGTTTAGTCAGAGGTCAACTTGACCAGGATTTATTTTGGTTATGTTTCTTTTGCTTTGCTGTGTTTTGTCACTGTAAATAGAAAATAAACCGCACCTTTTTTGATTTTGAAAACCACAACCTCCGTTTGCTGGGCCTGTTTTGTGTGGGGAGCCCATCCCGGGGGTCACACACACCCGCTGCCGAGCTAACCCCCTCACAATATATATATATATATATATATATATATTGTGACAGCAGGAAGGTAAAGTCACCTGGTTGCATCCAGGGGGGTAGGTATATTTCTCCCAGATTCAGGCTTTATGCCGACTTATACAACTAGGGAGAGAGTTGATGAAGCCCAGCTGAGGCTAGTGGGCTCATGGATGATTCATACCTCTAGGGAGAGTGCTGGGCGTCGTGCAGGCAGGGAGTTGATGAGACCAGCTGAAGCTTGTCAGCTCGTTTAAGGCCTCTATAAAAACTCCCAGCTTCATTAGGTGTTTGCTCATGCCTGGAACCAGACCTGTGTGGACTGTCTAGGGAGAGTGAACCCCTGTGCGGTGAGACAAAGCCTGTGTGGCTATTTGTTTGGACATTTACTAAACCAGGGACTTAGGGACTAGGACAGCACCAGGCTGATCCCAGTTGTTAGTTAGGGAAACCTGCATGTTTAGTCAGAGGTCAAGCTGACCAGGATTTATTTTGTTTATGTTTCTTTTTTCTTTGCTGTGTTTTTGTCACTGTAAATAGAGAAATAAACCGCACCTTTTGATCTTGAAAACCACAACCTCCGTCTGCTGGGCCTGTTTTTGTGTGGGGAGCCCATCCAGGGGGTCACACACACCCGCTACCGAGCTAACCCCCTCACAGTTGGTGGAGAACCAGTGGCAGTTTTTTTTTAAGCCAGCATGGAGGAGATACTGAAACAGCTGGCTCTAGCAAATGCCAATCAACAGCAGACAAATGCAGGTTTGCAAAAGAGCCTTGCAGCTCAACAACAGAGCTTCGCAGCCCAGCAACAAGCCCAGCAGCAATCTGAGGCCCGCTTCATAGACCTGTTGCAGAAGCAAGAGCAGAGACTACAACAACAGATGGAAGCAGTAATGCAGCAACGTCCGCAGACCAGTGAGGAAAGCCGTCCCACTAATACCGCGTCCTTTGGGGTGAGTCGTTTATTGACAAAAATGACTGGAGAGGATGATCCAGAGGTATTTTTGACCACATTTGAAAGGACTGCTGAAAGAGAAAAGTGGCCTGAGGAGCAGTGGGCTGGACTGGTGGCTCCTCTGTTAACTGGTGAATCGCAGAAAGCTTACTATGACCTAGAGCCTGACCAAGCAAAAGACTATGTGATGCTAAAAGCTGAAATATTGGCAAGGCTGGGTGTCACCCTGGCTGTCCGGGCTCAGCGTGTGCATAACTGGACTTTCCAGCTTGGAAAACCCCCCAGGTCTCAAATGTATGATCTCATTCACCTGAGCAGGAAGTGGCTACAGCCAGAGACTTTGTCCGCACCGGAGATTGTGGAACGTGTTGTGATGGATCGTTTCTTGAGAGCTCTTCCTACCGCCATTCAAAAGTGGGTAAGCCATGGAGACCCAGAAACGGCCGGTAAACTTGTGGATCGTGTAGAGAGATACTTGGCTGCAGAGAACCTGACGGCCTCTTCCAGAGACTCTCGGACTTTCCACCCTAAGACCAGACCATCCCCAGGGGCGGATAAGATGATTCCAAGGGGTGAGGGTGGAGAGAGTGAGAGGGTGGGAGCTCTGCCCAGGGTTTGGCGAGAACAGCCTGGGAAGTCGGGGGCTCAAGAGGCAGCCAAAAGGATTGTTTGCTACCGCTGCCGGCAAGCGGGACATATTGCAGCAAATTGCCCGGTTGTGGAGGAACCCATGCAATGTGACTTTCTGACGGACAGACGTCAGTCGCTGTGTGCGACAGTCGCATGCACTGCCATTCGGGGAACTGAGAAACATTTATGCAAAATGTGTATTAATGGTAGAAATGTTGTGGTATTACTGGATTCAGGTAGCCTTGTGACCCTGATAAAGGCTGAATTAGTTAAAACAGAGGTCTCTGGGAATAGCAAGGTAGCTGTTATTTGTGTGCATGGGGACACCCGAGAGTATCCAGTGACTACAGTGTGTTTCAAGACCCCCAAAGGTACCCTCTCTCATCCAGTGGGGTTAGTATCTCAACTACCGCATGATGCCATTGTGGGAAGGGATTTTCCGAAGTTCTGGGAACTGTGGGATGATCCTGAGCCCCCCACTGGTGCCCCTATGTACCAGGAAGGTGATAGCCAGAACTCCTCTGAGAGTGGTGAGGACTCTCCAGAATTTCCCTTGTCAGTATTGGCAGGCGAGACTCAAGAAACTGGAGAGGAGCCCACCTCCTCAGACGAAAACCTACCGTCTGTGGAGTTTTCTGATCTTGAGGTTCACAGGGAAAATTTTGCCACAGAACAGTTAAAAGACCCCGCCCTAATAAAGGCACGGGAAAACGTAGTGGAAATAGATGGCGAGTTAGTGAACCCAGATAATACCTGCACTTACCCATACTTCAGCGTAGAGAAGGACCTACTGTATCGGGTGGCAAAAAGGGCAGAAGAAACCGTTGAGCAGCTTGTGGTGCCCAAACCTTACAGGAAGTTGGTGTTGGAGTTGGCCCATGGGCACATTCTTGGAGGTCATCTGGGGACAGAGAAAACCCGAGAGAGGGTATTACAGAGATTCTATTGGCCTGGGGTGATGAAGGACATAGAAAATTATTGTTCCTCCTGCCCTGTGTGTCAGAGGTCGGCCCCGATGCCACATTTCCGTAGCCCGCTGGTCCCTCTACCCATCATTGAGGTCCCGTTTGAGAGGATCGCAATGGATTTGGTAGGTCCTATAATCAAGTCCGCTAGGGGGCACCAGTACATATTAGTTATAATGGACTATGCCACCCGTTATCCAGAAGCGATCCCTCTCCGAAATACCTCGGCCAAAACCATAGCCAAAGAGCTATCTCTTGTTTTTAGCCGGGTGGGTATTTGTAAAGAACTGCTTACGGACCAAGGTACACCCTTTATGTCCCGGGTTATGAAAGAGCTGTGTAAATTGTTCAAAGTGACGCAATTGCGTACGTCTGTGTATCACCCCCAAACCGATGGGCTGGTTGAAAGATTCAACAAAACCCTAAAACAAATGTTGAAGAAAGTGGTGGATAGAGATGGAAAGGATTGGGACTGTCTACTTCCTTATTTGATGTTTGCTATTAGGGAGGTGCCCCAATCCTCTACGGGATTCTCCCCCTTTGAGTTACTGTATGGGAGACACCCAAGAGGGCTGTTGGATATTGCCAAGGAAACTTGGGAAAGTGAGAGTTCTCCCCACAGGAGTGTGATTGAGCATGTCGCCCTGATGCAAGATCGAATTGCACAGGTAATGCCCATCGTGAAGGAACATTTGGCCCAAGCGCAGTTGGCACAGCAGAGAGTGTACAACCGTGGAGCCAAGACCCGTACCTTTTCCCCGGGGGATAGGATATTGGTACTTGTCCCTACGGTTGAAAGTAAATTCCTTGCCAAATGGCAAGGCCCCTACGAGATAATGGAAAAAGTGAGCGAAGTGAATTACAAGGTCAGACAACCAGGAAGGCGAAAGCCCGAACAGATCTATCACGTTAATCTGTTGAAAGCCTGGAGGGATAGAGAGTCCCTAGTCGCAGAAACTTGGTCACCAGCTCAAACTGGTTGCGTGATTCCGGAGGTTGGAATAGCAGCCACCTTGTCACAACCCCAACAACAGGAGGTTAAGGAGTTTGTGCTTCGCAACAAGGAGGTGTTCTCTGAGCTGCCGGGACAAACATCTGGGGTAGAGCATGATATTATTACCCCGCCCGGTGAAAGGGTGAAGTTAAAACCCTATCGGATCCCAGAGGCCCGACGGGAGGCAATACGGGAGGAAGTACAGAAAATGCTGAACTTAGGGGTGATAGAGGAGTCCCAAAGTGATTGGTCTAGTCCCATTGTGTTGGTGCCTAAACCGGATGGGAGCTGGCGATTTTGTAACGATTTTCGTCAGTTGAACAAAGTTACAAAATTTGACACCTACCCCATGCCACGTATAGATGAGTTGATCGACCGGCTGGGAACAGCCCGATACATGACGACTCTTGACCTCACAAAAGGGTATTGGCAAATTCCCCTGGCCAAGTCGGCCAAAGAGAAAACCGCATTTGTAACCCCAGACGGGGCGTTCCAATATAAGAGAATGCCGTTCGGGTTACAGAATGCGCCGGCCACATTCCAGCGGAAAATGGACCAGATACTGAGGCCCCATCGGAAGTATGCTGCGGCTTACCTGGATGACGTAATTGTCCATAGCACAGATTGGGCCTCACATCTGCCAAAAGTGCAAGCAGTCCTAGACTCTATCCGGGAAGCAGGGTTTACGGCTAACCCCAAGAAGTGTACCATTGGGCAGGAGGAGGCCAAATATCTTGGGTACACCATTGGCAGGGGAGTAATAAAACCCCAACTCAACAAAGTCGAGGCCATCCAGAGTTGGCCACGTCCCAACAGCAAGAAGCAGGTACGAGCCTTTCTGGGAATCGCGGGTTATTATCGGCGCTTCATTCCCCACTTTGCTTCTAAGGCTGTGCCCCTAACCAACCTGACGAAAGGGAAAGGGTCGGTCATGATTAAATGGACCCCCGAGGCTGAGGCAGCATTCCAATTCTTGAAACAAGCCTTATGTAGCCAGCCAGTGTTGTACTCACCCGACTTCTCTAAAGACTTTGTCGTACAAAGTGATGCGTCAGATGTGGGGTTAGGAGCAGTATTGTCCCAGGTCTGGAACGGGGAAGAGCACCCAGTCATTTACCTCAGCAGGAAGTTGAAGTCCCATGAGGTAAATTACGCCACGGTTGAAAAGGAGTGTTTAGCGGTGAAGTGGGCTCTAGATTCCCTTCGGTACTATCTGCTAGGTAGGCACTTTGACATGGTTACGGATCACGCTCCGTTAAAGTGGATGGCTCAAAACAAGGAGACAAATAGAAGAGTAAATAGGTGGTTCCTGGCCCTACAGGAATTCAACTTCACAGTAAAGCATCGCCCTGGCGTTCAAATGGGGAATGTGGATGCTTTGTCTCGAGTACATGAATGCCTGATTGCTGGTGTTCCAACCCCAAGGTTAAAACAAGAGGGGGGGTATGTGACAGCAGGAAGGTAAAGTCACCTGGTTGCATCCAGGGGGGTAGGTATATTTCTCCCAGATTCAGGCTTTATGCCGACTTATACAACTAGGGAGAGAGTTGATGAAGCCCAGCTGAGGCTAGTGGGCTCATGGATGATTCATACCTCTAGGGAGAGTGCTGGGCGTCGTGCAGGCAGGGAGTTGATGAGACCAGCTGAAGCTTGTCAGCTCGTTTAAGGCCTCTATAAAAACTCCCAGCTTCATTAGGTGTTTGCTCATGCCTGGAACCAGACCTGTGTGGACTGTCTAGGGAGAGTGAACCCCTGTGCGGTGAGACAAAGCCTGTGTGGCTATTTGTTTGGACATTTACTAAACCAGGGACTTAGGGACTAGGACAGCACCAGGCTGATCCCAGTTGTTAGTTAGGGAAACCTGCATGTTTAGTCAGAGGTCAAGCTGACCAGGATTTATTTTGTTTATGTTTCTTTTTTCTTTGCTGTGTTTTTGTCACTGTAAATAGAGAAATAAACCACACCTTTTGATCTTGAAAACCACAACCTCCGTCTGCTGGGCCTGTTTTTGTGTGGGGAGCCCATCCAGGGGGTCACACACACCCGCTACCGAGCTAACCCCCTCACAATATATATATATATATATATATATATATATATATATATATATATTATACACATATTCATACATCCCACCTTTGTGCAGCTACATCTCACTGCAGGCCATTAGTATGTCTGGAAGGCAAACAAGGAGAGGCAGACAGTCACGAGCCAATAAAAGAGGGCAAGCAGGCTCTGTGCCTAGAGGCAACAGTGCTGGTCATGGACACGGTGCATCCTCATCAGCACGTGGCCGTGGGACACGCTTGTCCTTCTTTTCAGCAGCTGGCCATGTTGAGCCGCCACATGCCAAAGACTTGGTAGAGTGGATGACCAAGCCGTCCTCATCCTCCTCATCCTCTCTCACCCAGGCTCAGGGTACTTTGTTTGGCAAAGCAGCTGCCAAAACGGCCTCTTTCCTCGGCTCAATGGCATCAGTCACTCCTTCCCTAGCCCCACCATGTCCTCCTAAGGAGTCCCCCGAACTGTTTGACCACAGTGTTGGGTACATGCTCCAGGAGGATGCCCAGCGTTTTGAAGGCTCCGATGATGGTACCCAGCTAGAGGAAGGCAGTAACGTGAGCCCAGAGAGAGGGGGTGCCCAACAAGGACAGCAATCTGGCAGTCATGTTCCCCCAGCTGCAGCATACTGCCAGATTTGCTCCAGTGATGAGGAGGGAGGGGATGATGAGGTCACTGACTCCACGTGGGTGCCTGATAGGAGAGAGGAGGAGGAGGAGGCACATCTCGAACGAGTCAGGATGCTCTCTAGGGACCAGCTTAAGGGCAGCCAACCGACTGCATCACACCGCAGTGTTCCGCATGTTCAGGGCGCTGCTGTCTCTGCGCGGTATTCCAAAAGTTCTTTAGTGTGGACCTTTTTTGAGACGTGTGCAGCAGATCGCACCATTGCTATTTGCAACATATGTCTGAAGCGTATCTTGCGTGGCCAAAACATGAGCCACTTGGGCACCACGTGCTTGACCAGACATATGTCGACTTGCCATGCAGTCCGTTGGCAAGCATACAAAAAAGACCCACACCAAAGAACAAAGCGGAACTCTCCTTGCTCCTCATCAGTGGGATCTTCAAACCCACTATACCTTCAGTCCTCTCTGAAACCTGCACTGAGAGGAATGAAGGTGTAGAATTAGGTGTGTCACAGCCAAGTACTTGCGGGCAATCTGCTATCGGTACACCAACGTCAGATTGTACCAGGCAAATTTCCCTGCCCCAGCTGCTGCACCGCCGAAAGAAGTTCGCTCCCAGCCATCCACATGCCCAGCGTTTGAATGCTAGCTTGGCTAAATTGCTAGCACTTTAACTGCTGCCTTTTCAGTTGGTAGACTCTGCCCCCTTCCGTGAGTTTGTGGAATGTGCGGTTCCTCAGTGACAAGTTCCCAAACGCCACTTTTTCTCACGGAAGGCAATTCCGGCTCTCTACCGGCATGTGGAAGGCAATGTGTTGGCCTTGCTAGACAGGGCGGTCAGCGGTAAGGTGCATATTCCCGCTGACTCATGGTCCAGCAGGCATGGACAGGGACGTTACTTATCTTTCACGGCGCATTGGGTGACTCTGCTGGCAGCTGGGAAGGATGCAGGACAAGGGGCAGTAGTGTTGGAGGTTGTTCTGCCACCACGCCTCCAAAATACTACTACTGGTCTCTCCTCCACCCCCTCCTTTTCTTCCTCCATGGCCTCTTCCTGTGCTTCGTCCTCGGAACCAGTGGTGCTCCATAGGCGTTCAAGGGGCTATGCAAGTACGCAGGCAAAAAGATGCCATGCGGTGCTTGAGCTGGTGTGCTTGGGGGACAGGAGCCACACTGGGGCAGAGATTCTGTCATCTCTGCAGGGGTAGGCTCAGATGAGGTTGACGCCACACCAGCTTAAGCCAGGAAAGGTGGTTTGCGACAATGGCACCAACCTCCTCTCCGCCCTCCGACAGGGACAACTGACCCATGTGCCCTGTTTTGCTCACGTTCTTAACTTGGTGGTGCAGCGGTTCTTGGGCAGGTACCCGGGCTTACAGGAGGTCCTGAAGCAGGCCAGGAAACGGTGTGCATTTCCGCCGGTCATGTAATGGCAGTGCTCGGCCAAAAGGAATACAACCTGCCCAAGAACCACCTAATCTGTGACATGCCCACCAGGTGGAACTCTACGTTGGCCATGCTGCAGCAGCTGCACGCGCAGCAGAGGGCCATCAATGAGTATCTGTTGCAATATGGCTCCAGGACAGGGTCAGGGGAGCGTGGATTTTTTTCCCCACGCCAGTGGGCCATGATCAGTGATGCATGCACTGTCCTGTCACCATTTGAGGAGGCCACAAGGATGGTGAGCAGTGACAGTGCATGCATCAGTGACACTGTCCCTCTTGTCCACATGTTGGAGCACACGCTGCATGGAATAATGGACAGGGCACTTGAGGCAGAACAGAGGGAGGAAGGGGAGGACTTCCTTACATCTCAAGGCCCCCTTTATCCAGACAGTGTTCCTGCTGGCCCGCCTATCACACAAGAAGAGGACCAGGAGGAGGAGGATTGTGTCAGCATGGAGGTGGATCCTAGCACTCAGCATCAGCAGCAGTCTTCAAGGGATCAATTACAGTCCCAAGACACCCATGAACTTTTACGTGGCTGGGAGGATGTGGCTGCGGATCATGTCGTCCTGAGTGACCCAGAGGACTCTGGACCGAATGCCTCAGCAAACCTACGCTGCATGGCCTCCCTGATCCTGCAAAGCCTGTGGAAGGATTCGTATTCGTGCTATCAAGGAGAGGGATCAATACTGGCTGGCAACTCTCCTTGATCCACGTTACAAGGGTAAGGTTGCGGACCTTATCTTGCCGTCGCAGAGGATGAAGCATCTTCGGGAGGCCTTGCAGAAAGGTCTGTGCAACGCATTCCCAGAGACTGGGAGGTTACAAATTCCTGGTCCTGGACAATGTGTTGCTGAGGCTTTGGCAAGTCAAAGAAGGAGCAGTGGAGAAGGTGGCTGTCTGACCGATGCGTTCAGACAATTTTTTAGTCCGCAGCCCCAAGGTATGATCGGTTCCAGCAACCATCACCAGCGTCTGGTTTACATGGTGCAGGAATACCTAGGGGCAAGATCAGACTTGGACACCTTTCCCACCGAAAATCCTCTGGGTTACTGGGTTACTGGGTCTTCTTGAGGATGGATCACTGGCCAGAGCTTGCACAGTATGCAATTGAGCTACTGGCCTGTCCTGCATCCAGCGTTCTTTCAGAATGCACATTCGGTGCTGCTGGAGGCTTTGTAAGCGATCACAGGGTGCGCCTGTCCACCGACTCGGTCGATCAACTGACCTTCATAAAAATTAATCAGTCTTGGATCACCACCAGCTACCAAGCACCTGATGCTGATGTAACAGAATAATTTTCTTTGAAATCTCAGATCCCTTCAAGACTGCCTATGCTGATACAGAATGATTATCCTGTTATGTTGAGTGACTATCATCTTCCTCCTCAATGATCATGCTGATAGCATGTAAGAACATTTTTGTTTCTGGGCACCGCCACCAGTGCCTAAGGCCCAATTTTTCAGCCCCTGTTTAACAGAGGCGTGTAATTACAATTTTTAATGCAATACTTTGCAGCAGGGCTCATTCCTGCGCTCCAACTAGAGTATCTGTGAGGGGTTGCAGTGTTGTGGCACTAGCACCAGTGCCTAAAGCCTCGTACACATGACCGAGTTTCTCGTCGTTAAAAACACGTAGTTTTTCTCCACGAGATTCTTGTTAACCTTGACGAGTTTCTCGTCAAGCTTTCCATGCGTACACACTGACAATTCCAAATCTCGTCGTTGTTCTGCGCGGTCACGTCCAGCACGTACGACGGCAGTATAAAGGGGAAGATCGATTTCCCTGACGCCACCCCTTGGGCTGCTTTTGCTGATCTCGTGTTACCGCGTGTGAAGTAAAAGTTTGGGAATAGACGATTCGCGCTTTTCAGTCTTTGTGCTCTTCAGTCCGTTACAGCGTGACGAATGTGCTATCTCCACTACGAAGGCTTGTTTTACCAGAAGATGCGCTCCCGTCTCATACTTGATTCTGAGCATGCGTGCTTTTTGAAGAGTCGTAAAAGCATACACACGAACCATTTTCTCATCGCAAAACAGGCCGACGAGAAACACGACGAGAAAATCTAGAATCCGGACAAGAAAATAGAGAGCAGGTTCTCTATTTTTCTCGTCGAGATTCACGGCAGTTTTCTCATCGTAAAACCATACACACGAACGGTTTTCTTGACAATAAAGCTCTCTCTGCACTTTTCTTGTCGGTTTTGGACGAGAAACTCGGTCGTGTGTACGAGGCTTAAGGCCCAATTTTTCTGCCCCTGTTTAACAGGGGCGTGTAATTACAATTTTTGATCTAATAATTCACAGCAGGTCCCATTTCTGCGCCCACCAAGAGTAACTGTGAGGGCTTACAGTGTTGTGGCAACACCACCACCACCAAAGGCCCAATTTTTCTGCCCCTGTTCAACAGGGGCATGTAATTACAATTCTTGATCTAATATTTCACAGCTGGGCCCATTCCTGCGCCCACCAAGAGTAACTGTGAGGACTTACAGTGTTGTGGCACCAGCACCACCACCAAAGGCCCAATTTTTCCTACTACTGTTCAAAAATGGCATGCAATTACAATTCTTGATATAATTGTAGCGGGTATTTGAATTTAGGGGAGGCATCTGGGTGGTAGTGTAACCCAGATGCACTGATTATTAGGGAATCTGGGACCCTTTTGTGGTTCTTGGAGGACTCTGGTGGTGTGAGCTTCCCTGCGGCCTGCAGGTGGCATTGTTGCCCTGGGCCGGAGTTGAACCCTCACCACAAGACTGCATCCTTTTTGTCCTTTTCCGGCGCTGGTACAGCGGGGCGGGGAACCTGCTGTGACGAAAAGGGAGAGGAGATAAAAGGGGCGGATGCCCTGAGCACGGGGTTCAGGGTCGGAGTTCAGAGTCGCGCCCAGGCACCTTCAGCCTGGGTGCCGGCATTCCGGAGTTCCGGGCCCTTGACCTGGCCAGAGCTGGAGATGGAGTCCATCCCAGACACCTTTAGCCTGGGGTGAGGTACTATTGAGAAGGCCTGGGGCCCGGTACCTTCGACTGGGTCCCACAAGGGTGGAGGAATCCGAGGGGGCCCTAAAGCCTTGGGTGCCCGAGTCTGAGATGAGGAGGCCAGGGAGCGTAACCCTTCCGAACAGTCTGGTGCAGCATTGCTGGTGACGGCGGGGCCTCTGTTAACTCTCTTGGACGGATGTCTTCCCTCTGACAGGGGCAGCGCTTTGAGAAGGTAATTCACTTTCTGTTCTACCCAGTTGGTGGCAGCGACTGTACGTCATAACCGTTGGTGACACCACAATGGTTGGTTCTATCTAAGGATTGTGCCTCGACCTACTCCCCAACTATACTGAACTGTTCTTTGGTCACAACCTGTCTGTGCTAAATGACGATTTATTGCTGTTGGGAAATAAATACGAGTTGGACCTTTTCAGTGGTTTGGAACTCCAGTTACTGGGAGCAGAGGGGGTCATTTACAGAAAGGACTTGGCTCTGGGTTATACACACGACCCGATGATAAATTATGTTCTGGCCTTCACCTCTATCCAAAAGAGGACATGTGCCGTGGTGTATCTCATCCCTCCCCCCGTACTCCCCCCTAGATGAGACAACAAGCCGAGAAGAAGAAGGGGTGAGAGGGGTGAGGTCGCTACATAATAGTTCACAGCAGGGCGTTCCAGCGCCCACCAAGAGTAACTGTGAGGGCTTACAGCAGGGATATGCAATTAGCGGACCTCCAGCTGTTGCCAAACTACAAGTCCCATGAGGCATAGCGAGACTCTGACAGCAGCAAGCATGACACCCAGAGGCAGAGGCATGATGGGACTTGTAGTTTTGCAACAGCTGGAGGTCCGCTAATTGCATATGCATGGCTTACAGTGTTGTGGCAACACCAACACATAAGGGCCAAATTTCTGCAGCGTATATACGGCAAGCCCCTACTTTCAAACATCCAACTTACAAACGACTCCTACTTGCAAACGGAATGAGAAAACAGGAAGTGAGAGGAAATCTACCCCTAGGAAGGGAAATGCTCTCCTGTAAGGGTTAGACCACTTTCACACTGAGGCGCTTTTCAGGCGCTTTCACGCTAAAAAAAGCGCATGAAAAGCTTACGAAAACATATTTCCATTAAAATCAATGAATGCTTTCACACTGGGGCAGTGCGCTGAAAAAACGCCCCTCTCCATTGAAATGAATTGAAAGCGCTTCAAAAGTGCCTGAAAAGCGCTCAGTGTTTTACTGGCAGTTTTTCAAGCGCCTGATGCCGCGTACACACGATCATTATTCACGGCGGTTAAAAAACCGCCGTGAATAATGACAGGAAAAATGAGGGAACCGCTTGGTTCCCTACACACGGTCGTTTTTCCCGTCATTTTTTCTCTTGACGAGAAAAATGACCGTCTGGGAAAACTGCAGCGGAAAAAAATGCTGGAAAAAACGCCGAGAAAATTTAGAACATGTTCTAATTTTTCTCGTCGTTTTTTATGCCGTTTTTCTCGACGAGAAAAACGACATAAAGCCCACAGACGATCGTTTTTCTCGGCGAAAAGAAAAAATGCAGTTTTTCTCGTCGAGAAAAGCGGTCGTGTGTACGCGGCATCAGTGTGAAAGAGGCCTTAATATGGGAAAAAGGTGTCTTCTCTCCGCTGATGCTTTATCACCAATCCTTATTTCAATAAAAAAAAACAAATTTTCAAAAAACATTTGTCATTGGGACGGAAAGTGAGGTGAAATGTTCTGAACAGGTGCACAGACAGCAAAACAAATGTTACAGGGGTGATAACCCTTCCCTATGTTTTCCAAAAAGCTTAAAACTGATTTTGTGGCTGGAGCTACACTTTAAAAATGTACCAGTTCAAAATTACAAACAGATTCTACGTAACAACAAACCTACAGTTCCTGTCTTGTTTGCACCGCCTGTATACTGCTGTTCAGAGTATATAGGGCCTCGGGGCCCCACGCCTTTTCTTTTTTAAATTTTGGTGCAGGATTCCCCTTAATATCCATACAAGACCCAAAGGGGCTGGTAATGGGCTGGCGGAGGGGGGGGGGGGGTAACCATGCAATATTTTATCAATGATTTTCGATTTTCATCCATATTGCCGGGACCAGACATTGCATTAAAGCCGCAAGCAGTTTTAAATGACTTTTTTTTCTTTAGAAATTTAATTTTGTGCAGGGACAGTTCTAAACACGGGAAACACGTGCCACTTCACAGGCATACTATAGACACCCCCCAGGTACGATATTTAAAGGAATATTTCACTTTTTTTTCCCACTTTATGCATCATTAAAATCACTGCTCCCGAAAAAACGTTAGTTTTCAAAACTTTTTTTTGCATTAATACATGTACCCTGGGGCAGGACCAGGGTCCTCAAACCTTTTTTAGGACAATAACTTACATATTAGCCTTCATAATTAGCACTTTTGATTTCGAACGTTCGAGTCCCATTGACTTTAATAGGGTTCTAAAGTTCGCGCAAACTTTCGGTCCGTTCGCAGGTTCTGGTGCGAACCGAACCGGGGGATGTTCGGCTCATCCCTAGTTGTCACGTACCTGACTGTGGAGCCCAAGATAACGAGGGTGGCCTTTTGTGCAATTCCCATCCAAACACTCCTGGTAGTGGAGGCAGGGACTACTAGGGCACTGAAAGGGAACAGGTGCCAGGAAGCTGTTTTAGTGAGCTGAAGCTTGGAAACACAGGAGTCCTTCCAGTGGTAGTATGGAGTCTGGTCACTAGCCTTGTTCAGCAGCAGACAGGTGCAGGGTCAGGATCAAGTTCAAGGTCAGAAACAGGCAGAAGTCGGTAACGTACTAGGAGCAAGATACCAAGTCAGCAGGCGAAGACGTGGTCAGGAATCTAAGCCGAAGTTGGTAACACAATTGAGCAGCTGACCTAACAGGCAGGGGTGATCCAACAGAGGTGTCAGACGTATCCGGGTCAGGAACAAGGTTAGCGATTTTCAAGAACCAGGAAATCAGGAACCAGAGCTGAAAACAATCCAGCACTGAGGCCAGACAGTTGTACTGCGGCAAGTTGGCTCCCTGCGCGAATCGCCATCATTGTAAGTCGGGCGAGTACACGGCGACTTGTACGGCGCATGCCCATTCACAAGCGGTGGAGCCAACCAGCGGGTCCAGCGGACTCAATGTCCGCCAGCCACCCGCGATCGCTCCAGAGACAGGCAGAAAGGGGATCTGTAAGTGTAAACTAGGGATGAGCTTCGAGTTCGAGTTGCACTCATGTTCGACTCGAACATCGGCTGGGAGGGAGGGGGTGATGAGGTCACGGACTCTACGTGGGTGCCTGATAGGAGAGAGGAGGAGGCACATCTCCAACGAGGCAGGATGCCCTCCAGGGGACAGCTTAGGGGCAGCACACCGACAGCATCACACCGCAGAGCTCCGCATGTGCAGGGCGCTGCTGTTTCTGCTGCTGAAAACACCGCCGTGAAACCCGACGGGAAAAACGAGGACCGGCTTGGTCCCCTACACACGGCCGTTTTTCACGACATGTTTTCTCTTGGTCGAGAAAACCGGCCGTGTGTAGGCTCCCTAGCAGTGTTTCCCTATGGGAAAACTGCAGAGGAAAAAAATGCCGTAATTTGCGACGAGAAAAATTAGAGCATTATCTAATTTTTCTCGTCGTGATTCTCACCGTTTTTCTCGTCAGGAAAAATGCTGGAGAGCCTACACGCGGCCGTTTTTCTCGTCCAAGAGAAAAAATTACATTTTTCCCGACGAGAAAAGTGATCGTGTGTACACGGCATAACTGTGAGGGCTTACAGTGTTGTGGCAACACCACCACCACCAAAGGCCCAATTTTTCTGCCCCTGTTCAACAGGGGCATGTAATTACAATTCTTGATATACTATTTCACAGCAGGGCTGTTCCAGCGCCCACCAAGAGTAACTGTGAGGGCTTACAGTGTTGTGGCAACACCAACACCTAAGGCCCAAATTTCTGCAGAGTACATAGGGCAGGCCCCTACTTTCAAACATTCGACTTACAAACAACTCCTACTTACAAACAGAGGGAGACAACAGGAAGTGAGAGGAAATCTACCTCTAGGAAGGGAAATTCTCTCCTGTAAGAGTTAATATGGGAAAAAGGCATCTCCTCTCCACTGATACTTTATCACCAATCCTTGTTTCCCTAAAATCCCCAAATTTTCAAAATCCAATTGTCATTGGGATAGAAAGTGAGGTGACATCTTCTTAACAGGTGCACAGACAGCAAAACAAATGTTACAGGGGTGATATATTTTCCAAAAAGCTTATGTAGCATCCTCACCCCTCTCACCCCTTCTCATTCACGGCTTGTCTGTCTCGTCTAGGGGTTAACACTGGGGGGAGGGATGAGGTACACCACGGCCCATGTGTAGAGGTGAAGGCCAGAACTATCAGGCTTTGTGTAGGTGTCCCAGAGTCAAATCCTCTCCTCGGATTTACTCCCCCTTTGCTCCTAGTAACCAAAGTTCCACACACTGAATGGGTCCAACTCGTATTTATTATTTTCAATAAATAGTCAAACAGCACAGACAGGTTGAGACCCATGTAACACTTCAGTATTTATAGGGAGTAGGCCAAGGCACAATTTGTCTAGCTAAAGCTAACCACTGTAGTATCACCAGTGGCGAATAGTCACTGCCACTGACTATATGAGGTAGAACATGAATTACCTTCACTAGCACAGCCCCTGTCAGGGGAAGGCAATCCGTCCAAGGGAGCCACTAGAGGCCTCTCTGTCACCAGCAATGCTGCGCCGGACTCTCCAGAGAAGTTCCGCTCACCAGTCTTCTCGACCTCAGACACGGGCACCCAAGGAGATAGGGCCCCCTCGGATTCCTCCACCCTCGCGGAACTCAGTCTAAGGTACTGAGCTCCAGGCTTCTGCCATAGTACCTCACCCCAGGCTAAAGGTGCCTGAGATGGACTCCATCTCTCGCTCCGGCCAGGTCAAGGGCACCTGGGCCCGGAACTCCGGAACGCCAGCACCCAAGCTGAAGGTGCCTGGGTGCGGCTGCGTCCTCCGACTCTGAACCCCAAGGTCAGGGCATCCGCCCCTTTTATCCCCTCGCCTCTCGCGTCACAGCAGGTTCCCCGCCCTACTGTACCAGCGCCAGGAAAGGACAAAAAGGAAACAGTCTTGCGATGAGTGTTCAACCTCGGCCCATGGCGACAACGCCACCTGCAGGCCACAGGGAACCTCACACCACCAGAGTCCTCCAAGAACCACAAAAGGCCTCAGATTCCCTGACAATCAATGCATCCGGGTTACACTACCACCCAGATGCTTTTCCCGAAAATCAAACATCCGCTACACTCTCCCCCTGGTGATTTGACACTGGTCCCCAGTGTCTGGTGCAAACCCATGTCCCCAGAAAATGGTGACATAAATTCGGCCCAGAGACCAAACTCAACAATTTTGCCATGAATTGTGCCAAGACCTAAAATGGGAAAGAAACAAATATATAACACAATGAACTTTGTAATAAAATACTCTAAATATTTCACACATTTACATTTCACCCTTCCCCTAGCTATCTAAGGACCACCCCATTCTCAGCAGCCTTGATATACGAGTCTCCTGCAGAGGGAAGAGAAAGAAAACACACATCCTAACATAACATATGTGTCTGCTTGGAACGAATGGGTCTATCCAAGAAGAAACCCATTCATTCCAATGAGTGTTGCATAGTGTACAAAAAAACAAACTATCGTTGCGCAACACTGCCACCTGGTGACAATGCCGCGGTAAAGACACTTGTCAGCTCCAGATAAACTTCTGCTCTTCTGTGCGGTGACCCTGCTCTGGCTAAACCCCAAAGTCACTGATTTCTCTTTTCCTTTTTCTTTTTTTTTTTCTGGCTGGGAGGAGAAAGAGGGAGAACAAAATAACAACAGCTCCCATTTCTCCAAAGAGTAAAAAAACGTGCCAAAGGAAATAAAATAGAGCACAGTTCCAGTCATCTAGCAGCAATGGAAAAAAAATGAAAAGGAGTCTCTTACTCCTACAAATAGAACTTGGGATCTGGCAAACACAAAGGCTTCAAGTGTTGGTCAAAAGCCTCCACATGGTACTCAATGCTCCCTCCATCCTTCCGACAAATTACCACTTTGTCCGCATGGATATGCCTTGCAGCCTTCCTACCATCCACTCTGCCTTACAGTCCTTGAACTTTCTGGTAACTGTAGGTGAGCATGTGAGGTATCGGCGTGCAAGAGGTACTTTCAGCTTAGTCCAGAAAAAATCATTGTACCATCGCTGCCGAAAAACTTCCACCTCGTAGAGCAACTCTCGGGGTAGATATGGGTATTCCCACCCATATTCTCGGGCAACTTTCTGTCAAAAGAGACGCTGCAGCCTAGCCAAAGATGGCATTGTAGCACGGTCTCCCACTCCAGGTAACACAATGGACTCCGGATGGCGAGGTACACTCTCCACCTCTGTAGATTTGGGCTTAGGAGCCCACAGTGACGCCCGTTGCACTCCCGCAACAGGAGCAGGTGAAACACTTGATGGCTCAAGAAGTGGGATCACAGACAGGGAACCAAATTCCTCCCTTGGCTCCGAGGCCTCCACCCGGGGTGTACTATCCCCAATGGACACAGGTGGGTCCCTTAAGACACGGGACGCGGGTAGCTTCATCTTGTCCCGTCCCTTCTTGTGGAAGATCTCATCTATCTCCCCATCATCACCGGCATCTGATAGCGACTCTAGGTCGGAGGTGTCATAACACTCTGCGGGCAGGTAATTCCCGGAACTCACGGAATCACCCCCCACAATGAGCTTCACTGACTCTGGGCTCCCGACACCTCCAACCACAAACATAGTCCCGACCCCTGGCTCACCTGGGCCTCTTGAAGAACAGGGACGTCCAGGGCTCTTCCCTCTGGATCCATCCAGGCCAGGCAAGCAACGGGGCAAAGCTCTTCCACGACCACAGGATGCCATCACCAGGCCAACTTTCCTCTTTGGTGGTGGGAGCAGGGAGCTTGTGGTGACCGAGGCAGCATCCTCGGATTTCTCTCTCTTGATCTCCGCTTGGGCTGTCACGTCGCCCTGGTCAGCGCGCACGGGAAACGCATAGGCATCGATCTCTCCCTCCGGAGTGGCAGTCCCTGTGAGGTAGTTGAGGTGGAAGGCGCGCGGCTTTTCTGTGGATGGCTCCACCTCAAAAAGGAACTATTTGCAGACCTCACATCGCCCAAACGGCTTCAGCTGGACCACCAGTCCTGAACAGCCAGGACAGATCACACCGAGGGCCTCTATGTCTCTGCAGGTATACAGAGCCAACCGCCCCCGGGGCCTTAGTCTTATTCCCGTATCCGTAATCTGGGCAGCAAAGGAAGTCATCTCGGTGACCAAAGAAGCAGGAATCCATGGGGTACTTGAAGTCACCCTGACTGTTTGCTGCTCCAATGCGCACTGACCACTTTGCGCCGGAATCTCCACGTGTGTCCTTCCACATGGCCAGACTCCTCCCACACTGCATTTGTACACGGGCTTTCTCTTCTCCCGCTCCCACGAATTGCGCAGCTATGGTTTGCCTCGTGGCGCGTTGGCCAATATGGCCGACCTACTCGGAACTCCTCCGGGCAGCAAAGTTCAAATTCAGACACCATACACATCCCAGACGAGCCCCCACGTGTAGCGTCCTCACCCCTCTCACCCCTTCTCATTCACGGCTTGTCTGTCTCGTCTAGGGGTTATCACTGGGGGGAGGGATGAGGTACACCACGGCCCATGTCCTCTCAGGTGTAGAGGTGAAGGCCAGAACTATCGGGCTTTGTGTAGGTGTCCAAGAGTCAAATCCTCTCCTCGGATTTACTCCCCCTTTGCTCCTAGTAACCAGAGTTCCACACACTGAATGGGTCCAACTCGTATTTATTCTTCTCAATAAATAGTCAAACAGCACAGACAGGTTGAGACCCATGTAACACTTCAGCATTTATAGGGAGTAGGCCAAGGCACAATTCGTCTAGATAAAGCTAACCACTGTAGTATTAATCACCAGTGGCAAATAGTCACTGCCACTGACTATATGAGGTAGAACATGAATTACCTTCGCTAGCATAGCCCTTGTCAGGGGAAGGCAATCCGTCCAAGGGAGCCACCGGAGGCCTCTCTGTCACCAGCAATGCTGTGCCGGACTCTCCAGAGAAGTTCCGCTCACCAGTCTTCTCAACCTCAGACACGGGCACCCAAGGAGATAGGGCCCCCTCAGATTCCTCCACCCTCGCAGAACTCAGTCGAAGGTACTGAGCTCCAGGCTTCCGCCATAGTACCTCACCCCAGGCTAAAGGTGCCTGAGATGGACTCCATCTCTCGCTCTGGCCAGGTCAAGGGCACCTGGGCCCGGAACTCCGGAAAGCCAGCACCCAAGCTGAAGATGCCTGGGTGCCGCTGCGTCCTCCGACTCTGAACCCCAAGGTCAGGGGGTCCGCCCCTTTTATCCCCTCGCCTCTCGCGTCACATCAGGTTCCCCGCCCCGCTGTACCAGCGCCAGGAAAGGACAAAAAGGAAACAGTCTTGCGATGAGTGTTCAACCTCGGCCCACGGCGACAACGCCACCTGCAGGCCACAGGGAACCTCACACCACCAGAGTCCTCCAAGAACCACAAAAGGCAGATTCCCTGACAATCAATGCATCCGGGTTACACTACCACCCAGATGCTTTTCCCGAAAATCAAACACCCGCTACACTTAAAAATAGATTTTTTGGCTGGAGCTACACTTTAAAAATGTACCAGTTCAAAATTACAAACAGATTCTACAGTTACTTAAGAACAAACCTACAGTCCCTGTCTTGTTTGCACCGCCTGTATACTGCTGTACAGAGTATATAGGGCCTGGGGGCCCGACGCCTTTCCTTTTTTTAATTTGGGTTCCCCTTAATATCCATACAAGACCCAAATGGGCTGGGGGGAGGGGTACCCATGCCGATTTTCTCCATGATTTTCATCCATATTTCTGGGACCACACATTACATTAAAGCCGCAAGCAGTTTTAAATGACTTTTTTTTACCCCCAGGTACGATATTTAAAGGAATATTTCACTTTTTTATTCACTTTAAGCATCATTAAAATCACTGCTCCCGAAAAAACATCTGTTTTTAAAACTTTTTTTTGCAATGATACATGTCCCCTGGGGCAGGACCCGGGTACCCAAACCCTTTTTAGGACAATAACTTGCATATTAGCCTTTAAAATTAGCACTTTTGATTCCGAGTGTTCGAGTCCCATAGACTTTAACGGGGTTCGATACAGTAGTTTGCGCAAACTTTCGGTCCGTTCACAGGTTCTGGTGCGAACCGAACCAGGGGTTGTTCGGCTCATCCCTTGTGTAAGCAAACAGACACCCATTCTGTCAGGGGAGGAGAGAGATGCCGTGTACACACGACCGTTTTTAATGACGAGAAAAATGCCATTTTTTAAAATGGTCATTAAAAATGATCGTGTTTGGGCTTCAGAGCATTTTTCGACGTGAAAAATGGGCATGAAAAAATTGGAACATGCTCTAATTTTTCTCGTCGTTTTTCACGTCGTCGTTTTTCTCGTCATGAAAAACGTCCGTGTGTAGGCTATAACGACGTGAAAAAAAATGCGCATGCTCAGAATCAAGTATGCGACCGAAACGCTCGTTCTGGTAAAACTAGCGTTCGTAATGGAGATAGCACATTCGTCACGCTGTAACGGACTGAAAAACACGAGGCTGAAAAGCGCGAATCGTCTCTCAGCAAACTTTACTAACACGAGGATCAGCAAAAGCGTCCCAAAGGGTGGCGCCATCCGAATGGAACTTCCCCTTTATAGTGCCGTTGTACGTGTTGTACGTCACCGCCCTTTACTCAAGCATTTATTTCCACGATAGTGTGTATGCAAGGCAGGCTTGAGAAGAATCATGTCGAGAAAAACTTTGTCTTTTTCAATGACATTAAAAACGGTCGTGTGTACGCCGCAAGAGATTGTCTGTTCCTAGTGATTAGGAACAACGATCTGTTTCCTCCTCCAGTCAGCCCAGCCACCATACAATTAGCAACACCTCCCAAGGAACACATTTAACCTCTTGATCGCCCCCTAGCGTTAATCCCTTTAGTGACATTTATACAATAATCAGTGGCTATTTTTAGCTCTGATCGCTGTATAAACCACAGAGGTGATCAAATACCACCAAAAGAAAGCTCTATTTGTGGGAAATAAAGGACATCAATTTTGTTTGTGTACAGGGTCGCACAACCGTGCAATTATCAGTTAAAGCCTTATCACAAAAAATGGCCTGGTCATTAAGTGGGCAAATCTTCCGGTCCTTAAGTGGTTAAATAGGCTGCTGGACGCCATGATCCGTGGACGTGTGCACACACATATGCCTATGTGGATGTGCACAAATGTGCCAATGTACGTGCACGTGCGCATTCTAGTCCTTGCACGTCTAGTTAGGCTTCTATGCTCACGATCCTTCAATTGCGCATAAGAATGAGCACCTACTGTACTGTACGGAAATGAGCATCTGCTGTACGAGATCACTGCTGCCACTATCAGTCAAGCCTGTTTATCCCTTTCATGACTAAGCCCATTTCTGACATTTGGTGTTTACAAGTTAAAATGCAGATTTTTTGCTAGAAAATTATTTAGAAACCCCAAACATTATATATATTTTTTTAGCAGAGAATCTAGAGAATAAAATGGCGATTGTTGCAATATTTTATATCACACAGTATTTGTGCAGCGGTGTTTTAAACGCAACTTTTTTGGAAAAATTGACTTTCATGAATTTTAAAAAAATTAAAAAGCAAAGTTAGTCCAATTTTTTTGTATAATGTGAAAGATGATGTTACGCCGAGTAAATAGATACCAAACATGTCATGCTTTATAATTGCCCGCACTCGTGGAATGGCGACAAACTACGGTACCTTAAAATCTCCATAGGCGACGCTTTAATTTTTTTTTACGGCTACTAGGTTAGAGGTACAGAGGAGGTCTATGGCTATAATTATTGCTCTCGCTCTGACGATCGCGGCGATACCTCACATGTGTGATTTGAACGCCGTTTTCATATGCGGGCGCGACTTCCGTATGCGTTTTCTTTGCCGCGCGAGCTCGCGGGGACAGGGGCGCTTTAAAAATATATTTATTTTTTTCTTATGTATTTTATTTATTTTTATAATTAAAAATAGTGTTTTTTAAAAAAAAAAAAAATTTGATCACTTTTATTGCTGTCACAAGGAATGTAAACATCCCTTGTGACAGTAATAAGTGGTGACAGGTACTCTTTATGGAGAGATCGGAGGTCTAAAAGACCCCCAATCCCTCCTTTGCACTTCAAAGTATTCAGATCGCCGAAAACTGCGATTCCGAATACTGTGTACTTTTTTAAATTCGGCGCCATTGGCAGCCGAGTAACCCGGACGTGACGTCATGACGTCGCTTCCGTGGTTACAGTGCAGAGAAAAAATCAAAGCCGTTCGCGGCTTTGATTCACTCTCTGTGTAGCCGCCCGAGGTGGCGGATCGTGGATCGGGTCTCCCGGTGGAAAGGGAGGCCCGGTAAGAGCGGCGGAGGCGGCGGGAGGGGGGGGATGTCCCCTCCCGCTCCTCCGGTATAACAACTGAGCGGCTTTTAGCCGCATCGGTGGTTATACCAGGAAAGCCGATCACCCGCTCTAAACAACGGTACCGGGATGAAGCCTGCGGCTGCAGGCATCATCCCGGTATAACCCCTGAAAGCTGAGGACGCATATATGCGTCCGCTCGGCGTGAAAGGGTTAAATATATATATGTGTAGCGGGGTATTCCCCTTTAATACAGAGAGAGACTACATCTCCCAGTACATCTTGCAGCACCCAGGGTGCATTGCTCCGGAACAGAGACTGCTGGGGCAGACTTTATAAAGGGGAGGTGGAGTTTGTTCGGTCTCTTTGGACACCCCCTCTCTTAGCAAGAGGATCTCTGTACTGAACTGCTGTATGCACAAGGCCTGAAGCCTGGGCCTTGTGCTCTTTTCCAAAGAGCCCTCTGCCAGCCTAGCAGAGCCTTAGAGACATCTTCTCCTCCTTGCTGCAGTACACCAGAAGGATTGAAGACTTGGATGACGGTGGATTCCTGTTCCTAGACGAATCGATGGAGGAAACGGACTTGGACTTGTCCGGGTGGTGAGAGCTGTTTAAAGACAGATACTTTATCTTTACTATTCGTTGGGATTACAAAGTTGTTCTTCAAGTGCACCACCGAAAGATTTCTAGCGAATATTGTTTCACTGAACTTCCATTTAGATCAGTCAGGCCTGACTGCATAGGTAGACATTGCTGGGTGTTAGTCTGCCCATGAGGGGAAGTAGCTGTAAAAGGGCAGCGCTAGAGTTGCATAGCAATACTTTATTATTCTGATTACTCTGTTTATCTTTATTACTGTTTATTGCAGGGATCTGCAACTTGTTATACTGTTGTTTATTACTTGCCCATTAGCCTCAGTAAAATATCTGGGTCAAGTACATTGGTGTCAGTTTCACTTACTTTAATAGAAGTTTTAAAGTATATCACTGTGTGTGTTTGCCATAGGACTGCGTCACCTAGAGTTGCGGTCACGCGGTCCTATCTCCCCTTACTAGCTGTGCCACGGGAGGTTAGAGCCGATTGCCAGGGGTTGACAGCGGTGCACTACAGGGCCCAAAACAAAACCAGCGGCTCTCTTAACTGGGGGTAGCGCTACATATATATGTAGCGGCCTCACTCTCTCTCCATCTTCTTCATCGGTTACACGCCAACTCATGTCTAGGGGTTCCTGGGTTGTGAGAGTGAGATGCGCTACGGCCCATGTCCTCCCCATTGTAGTAGGGAGGTGAAGGCCACTTCCTGATGTTTCCTCGGGCCGGTGTATTCTGTGAATGCACTGAGTCTGTAATTGCAAGCTCACCAGCCTCCCCTTTGCTTCCAGTAACTGGAGTTCACACACCGAAGAAAGGTCCAACACTTGTTTATTTGACACTCCAATACGCAAAGCACAATAAACAGTTCTTTTGCAGCAAACTGGTTGGGACCTATAACCTTGCCAACGGTGGGGCGAGCAGATCAAGGCACTTCCTAAAGTTTCAGTTCTATGCCACTGTACTATGACCAGCGGCGCCTAAGCCAATCCGGCTGTTACAGAACAGGAAGGATGGGGTCTCTTCCAGCAACCCCTATGAACAGCAATGGAGCCCTCTTCGATGCGCTGTGGCCCCTATCAGGGGGATGTGTCCTCCCAAGAGAGTTCCCAGAGGCCCACTGTCACCGGGTCGGTGCTGCTCCGGGTCTTCAGTGGGTAACCTCCCCGGCCTCCTCACCTCAGGTACGAGTCCCTCCGCTCAGGGACCCTCGGACAGTCCACCCTAGCGGGACCCAGTCGAAGGTACTGGGCCCCAGGCCTCCTCGACAGTACCTCACCCCAGGCTAAAGGTGCCTGGGATGGACGCCAACATGACTCCGGACCAGGCCATGGGCGCTTGGACCAGACTCCTGGATCTTCAGCACCCAGGCCTAAGGTGCCTGGGTGCGGGCCGCAGCCCTCCTCCTCCGAGGACCTCCTTCTCCGCCAAACGACGACGACCTCGTGGTCAGGGCGTCTCCCCCTTTTATCTCCTCCCTTCAACGGCCCGGCGGGTTCCCCGCCCCAGCCATACCATCTCCGGGAAGAGACCAAACAGGGAGCACTGCAGGGGATGATTCTACCTGAAGCCTGTGGGTACCTCGCCACCCACAGGCAAAGGAGAATATTACATCCTCCAATCCTCCACGAAACAAAAAGGGATCTGAATCCTAACACAATTATACACCTGGGTCACACTATTGCCCAGGTGTATCCCATCAATTTGAGGACCCCGCTACACACTCCCCCCTGTAATTTGACGCTGGTCCCCAGCGTCAGGTGCACACCCATACCTCCCATAAAGTGGTGGCATGGAGTGAAACCCCTGAAGCAATTCCTCTAAAAAAAAATTTTCAAGTGCCAAGACCTGCTCAGTGAATGGGGAACATATAAAACAACTTATGTCATAAAACATTTTTAACATCTGCATAATCACAACCCCTCTCCCACACTGTCTAAGAGCCACCCACTCTCAATGATCTTGACTGACGATTCTCCTGCAGGGGAAAGAAAAACAACATCCTAACATAATTTCGTGTCATTTGGGATGAGTGGGCCCGTCAGCCGAGAGACCCACTCACTCCAACAAGCAAGGTGATGTGTGTGTGAAACATTTTCAAACATTTGTTGCGCAACACTGCCACCTGGTGAGAGCGCCGCGGTCATGACACTCAACGAATCTTCGTTCTTCCAGCTTTTCCTACTCTGCCACTATTCCCAAATGTCCTTGCCTTTGGCACATGAAGAAAAGGGGAAACACGAAAACACAACAGTCCCCAAGTCTCCAACGAGAAAAAGAAAAGCCCAAACAAAAACAAAAACAGGGCACAGTCCTGCGTGTCTGGGAATGGCTCTTCCAGAAAGTTCAAGTGCCCAAAAGAAATAAACAGGAGTTCTTTTCTCCTATAAGTAAAACTTTGGATCCGGCAGGTACAGGGGTTTCAGGTGTTTGTCAAATGCCTCTATCGAATACTCGACATCTTCTCCTTCTCTTCTGCAAATGACTATCTTGTCAGCATGGATATGGCGCCCCAATTTCCATTCAGCTTTGCAGTCCTCAAACCTCTTAGACACTGCCGGCACACATTCCAGGTACCTGCGAGCATGGGGCACCTTCAACTTGTCCCACACAAACTCGTCATACCATCTTGTTCTCCAGACTTCCACCTCATACAGCAAGTCCCGGGGTAGATACGGGTACTCCCACCCATATTCCCGAGCTACTTTATGGCAAAACAGTCTCTGCAAGCGGGCCAAAGGTGGCATAGTGGCTCTCTATCCCAGCCCTTGCGGCTGAACAGTTCGTCTATTTCGCCATCATCTCCGCAATCAGACAGCGACTCTAGGTCGGAGGTGTCATACATCTCCGCAGGCAGATATCTTCCGGTGGACACAGAATCAACCTCCCTGGGGGGCTCCACCTCCAATGGGCCCCCGACACCTCCAACCACCACCACAGTCCCAGCCCCTGGCTCACCTGACCCTTGTAGACTGGGATGTCCGGGACTTCCTTCTCGACCGGCGCCATCCAGGCCAGGCAAGCAGCGGGGTGAAGCTCGACCACGTCCATAGGATGCCTGTACTAGGCCAACTTTCCTCTTCGGGGGTGGGAGCAGAGAACTTGTGGCGACCGAGGCAGCATCCTCGGATTTTTCTCTGTTGGGCAGTCCATCGCCCTGGTCAGCGCGCACGGGAACCTCGACAGAGGCCTTGACCTCCCCTTCCGGAGTAGCAGTACCCGTGAGGTGGTTGAGGCGAAGGGCCCGGGGCCTTGCTGTGGACGACTCGACCTCAAAAAGGAATTCTCTGCACTCCTCACATCGCCCGAATGGCTTCAGGGTGACCACCAGTCCCGAGCAGCCGGGACAGATCACACCGAGGGCCTCCGTGTCTCTGCAAGTGTACAGAGCCAACCGCCCTCGGGGCCTAAGTCTTATCCCCGTGTCTGTGATGGGGGCAGCAAAGGAAGTCATTCTCGTGGGGTGAGGAACCATAATCCACGGGGCACTTGAGGTCATCCCGACTATCTGCTGCTCCATCATGCACTGACCCCGCGCCGGAGTCTCCACGTGTATCCCCACACTTGGCCAGACTCCTCCCATGAGCTGTACATTTTCGCGGGCTTCTTCTTGACTCCGCCCACGAACGATGTCGCCATGGGGTGCCTCGTGGCGCAGTGCGTTAACAGTCCCCACGTGCAGTACGTCACACGGCTGGACCTCTCCCTTTTTCCGCTCCTCCGCATGGGCCTTTCCCTTGTTAGGGTCATTTCCACAACTCCGAGCAGGGACGCACTTTGGCCAGTAATATGGCCGATCTGCTCGGAACTCCTCTGGGCAGCAAAGTTCAAATGTAGACATTCTCAAGTCCATCTTTAGAACACACTCTATCCCGGACGAGCCCCCACGTGTAGCGGCCTCACTCTCTCTCCATCTTCTTCATCGGTTACACGCCAACTCATGTCTAGGGGTTCCTGGGTTGTGAGAGTGAGATGCGCTACGGCCCATGTCCTCCCCATTGTAGTAGGGAGGTGAAGGCCACTTCCTGATGTTTCCTCGGGCCGGTGTATTCTGTGAATGCACTGAGTCTGTAATTGCAAGCTCACCAGCCTCCCCTTTGCTTCCAGTAACTGGAGTTCACACACCGAAGAAAGGTCCAACACTTGTTTATTTGACACTCCAATACGCAAAGCACAATAAACAGTTCTTTTGCAGCAAACTGGTTGGGACCTATAACCTTGCCAACGGTGGGGCGAGCAGATCAAGGCACTTCCTAAAGTTTCAGTTCTATGCCACTGTACTATGACCAGCGGCGCCTAAGCCAATCCGGCTGTTACAGAACAGGAAGGATGGGGTCTCTTCCAGCAACCCCTATGAACAGCAATGGAGCCCTCTTCGATGCGCTGTGGCCCCTATCAGGGGGATGTGTCCTCCCAAGAGAGTTCCCAGAGGCCCACTGTCACCGGGTCGGTGCTGCTCCGGGTCTTCAGTGGGTAACCTCCCCGGCCTCCTCACCTCAGGTACGAGTCCCTCCGCTCAGGGACCCTCGGACAGTCCACCCTAGCGGGACCCAGTCGAAGGTACTGGGCCCCAGGCCTCCTCGACAGTACCTCACCCCAGGCTAAAGGTGCCTGGGATGGACGCCAACATGACTCCGGACCAGGCCATGGGCGCCTGGACCAGACTCCTGGATCTTCAGCACCCAGGCCTAAGGTGCCTGGGTGCGGGCCGCAGCCCTCCTCCTCCGAGGACCTCCTTCTCCGCCAAACGACGACGACCTCGTGGTCAGGGCGTCTCCCCCTTTTATCTCCTCCCTTCAACGGCCCGGCGGGTTCCCCGCCCCAGCCATACCATCTCCGGGAAGAGACCAAACAGGGAGCACTGCAGGGGATGATTCTACCTGAAGCCTGTGGGTACCTCGCCACCCACAGGCAAAGGAGAATATTACATCCTCCAATCCTCCACGAAACAAAAAGGGGTCTGAATCCTAACACAATTATACACCTGGGTCACACTATTGCCCAGGTGTATCCCATCAATTTGAGGACCCCGCTACATATATATATATATAGATATATGGGGATCTTAGTAGATGACAGGCTCAACAATGGCATGCAATGCCAGGCTGCTGCAAGCAAAGCCAACAGAATATTGGCATGCATTACAAAAGGGGACTAACTCCAGATATAAAATTATAATTCTTCCACTCTACAAGACTCTGATCCGGCTGCACCTGGAGTATGCCGACCAGTTCTGGGCACCAGTCCTCAGGAGGGATGTGCTGGAACTGGCGAGGGTCCAGAGAAGGACACCAATGCTAATAAAGGGACTGGAGGATCTCAGCTATGGGGAAAGACTGCAAGCACCGAACGTAAGAGATGCTTGAGAGGGAATATGATTTCAATGTACAAATACTGTACTTGTGACCCTAGCATAGGGATAAAACTTTTCCACGCAAGGGTATTTAAAAAGAAATGCGGCCATTCACTAAAATTAGAAGAGAAGCGGTTTAACCTTAAAGGGTTTGTTAACCCATCTATATAAAACGATGCCAGCCCCTATTAGAGGCTGGCATAGCACACTATGTCAGTAGTTTTAAAAAACGAGTGTTGTAAATACCTAATTTGAGCTGTCTTCAAGCCGGTCACATCACTCGCGGCCCCTTTACAGCTCTGATTAATTGCTTCTGCAGGAGGGGCCGTGATCTCCCTCTGACATCAGCTGTGGAGATCATGTGGCCGCTCGTCTCCTCTGCAGAAGTCATGTATCGGAGCTGTAAAGCAGCTGCGAGTCACGTGACCGGCCTGAAGAATTTAGAACACTCTTTTTTGAAAACTACCGACATAGTGTGCTATGCCAGCCTCTAATAGAGAGGCCTGCAGTGAACATTTTTGGATTTTATTTTACAAAAATAGCTGCTGTGGGGGGGGGGGGGGGGGCTGGGCCGGAGACAGACACGGAGGGGGATGACAGGCAGGAAGGGGGGGGTGAGGGGGGAGAGAGGAGAGCAGAGGAGACAGCTACGTATGATGCAGGGACGCAATTAGACCACGGTGATCAGGGCAGAGCAGTCCTGATTTTCGTGGTCTGTTTAGAGAGGGCATATACATAGTTGCCAACAGTCACGGATTGGCCGGGACGTTCCCGGGATTCAAACCCTTTTCCCGGATTTATTTTGTCCCGGCCAATGTCCCGGCCAATCCGATTTTTCCAGTTTTCCCCGAATTTGGACGCCGCAGGCCGCCGCCGCTAGAGGTCCACGGCTGGCGGAGACAATGTCTCGGCCGGCCGCCATGTTCAAGAAGACCAAAACACGAAAGTAGTACAATAGAAAATAAAGCCGCTGCGGCGCCGCCCACACCCCGCACCTCCCCGGGGGTGGGCGGCGCCGCAGCAGCTTTATCTTCTATTGTACTACATCTGTGTTTTGGCTGGCCACCCCCCCGCCCCGCCCCGCCCACTGCAGGTCTGTCTGTAATGGAAAGGGGCGGGGGTCGGCAGCGCCACAGCTTAATTTTTTATTTTTTTTGCAGCCACACTGTCGGCTCCGCCTCTATTTTGTTCCCCTTCGGGGAAGGGGAAACAATAATGGCGGCCGAGACAGGAGACGCCTGTGGTTAAGGGGGGACTCCGCTGGGGATGCCTGTGGTAAGGGGGGACTCCGCTGGGAACGCCTGTGGTAAGGGAGGACTCCGCTGGGGACGGCTGAGGTAAGGGGGGACTCCGCTGGGGACGCCTGATGTAAGGGGGGACTCCGCTGGGGACGCCTGATGTAAGGGGGGACTCCGATGGGGACGCCTGATGTAAGGGGGGACTCCGCTGGGGACGCCTGAGGTAAGGGGGGACTCCGCTGGGGACGCCTGATGTAAGGGGGGACTCCGCTGGGGATGCCTGAGGTAAAGGGGGACTCCGCTGGGGACACTTGATGTAAGGGGGACTCCACTGGGGACACCTGATGTAAGGGGGACTCCGCTGGGGACGCCTGATGTAAGGGGGGACTCCGCTGGGGATGCCTGATGTAAGGGGGGACTCTGCTGGGGACGCCTGATGTAAGGGGGACTCCTCTGGGTACACCTGATGTAAGGAAGGACTCCTCTGGGTACACCTGATGTAAGGAAGGACTCCGCTGGGTACACCTGATGTAAGGAGGGACTCCTCTGGGGACGCCTGATGTAAGGAGGGACTCCGCTGGGGACGCCTGATGTAAGGAGGGACTCCTCTGGGGACACTTGATGTAAGGGGGGACTCCACTGGGGACGCCTGATGTAAGGGGGGACTCCGCTGGGGACGCCTGATGTAAGGGGGGACTCCGCTGGGGACGCCTGATGTAAGGGGGGACTCCGCTGGGGACGCCTGATGTAAGGGGGACTCCTCTGGGTACACCTGATGTAAGGAAGGACTCCGCTGGGTACGCCTGATGTAAGGAGGGACTCCTCTGGGGACGCCTGATGTAAGGAGGGACTCCCCTGGGGACACCTGATGGCATCTGGTGGCAGGCGACGTTGCAGGTGACACACTCGGGGCTAACACTGATTCGGCATTTTGGTGAGTTGAATGATTTCATTTTATATTAAAATGTAATAAGAGAAATAATGCACTTCAGTCATCCTGACACCCTAACAACCATGGTGCCGGGATGATTAAAGAGCTAACACCAGATGTTTGGATTATCTTTATCTGTTGATTGTTAAACTCTGGAATACACATATTTCTATTATGGTGTAGGATCTGGGCCTGCTGTCCTTCCATCCTTCCTTCTCTTTCCTTCCCTCCCTCTTTCTTTCTCCCTTCATCCCTCATTCATCTCAGACTTTAACCACACCCCCTTTGAGCCACGCTCATTTAAGCCACTCCCACTACCCGCGTAAACCACGCCCACGCTTCGTGCGCCACTTTTTTCTCCTAAAGTATAACACACCTTCAAATGAATGCCCCACCCCCTAATTATACCAAGGCTCCGCCTACATGCGAAAAAGTGTCACGGATTTTTTTTTTGCAATGTTGGCAACTTTGCATATAGGAAGTGGCAAGTTTGTTTTTTGTTTTTTACAGTTTAGAGGGGGGCAGATTACACAGCACAAGCGCTGTGCTGTGTAATCTGCTTTAAGGGACCAGGATCTGCATATTTATTATTATGTAGCGATACCATCAGCTAAGAGGGCCGCAGTATTCGTTTTGGGCCCTGAACACAGCTCCGCCAACCCCCGGCAATTCACTCGACCCACTCTGGCACAGTCAGTCTAGGATAATTTAACTTATGCTCTATGGAAAATTCAGAGACCAATGCAAGTAGTAAAAGAATAATGAGTTTACTTTCATTTAGTAAAATAAATCAACAGTAAAACAGATAACATATGCTTCTGGCAGAGTCCTGCAGCAATTTGTACACTACGCATTAATGAAACACAGTAATGGCGTGCCTCGTGGGGCGACCGTTAACTAAGCGCCCTGTGGCGCAGCTACTAAACTCTAATACCCGGTCAGGCCTGACCCTATAACTCAGTCTCTAGGAGATGAATTCTTCGCATGCAAGTCTTTAAATGGTGGTGCACATTTCAGGAACACATTTGTAATCCAAAAAGGGGGGGTAAAAGTACCAACACGAAACGCTTCACTAGAGATCCGTTTGACTCAGTTCTGCTATGGATCTCCAGTGGGGACTCAAATATGAAATATGAACTGGTGGGCCACGGCAGTCTGTAGGCCCAACAATAGTGTAAAGTACGGTATATGGATTGAGCAGGTGCTCGCTCACCACTCCGGACGCGATCCCAGTCCGGGACTTCCACCTGCTGTGTCTCCACACACAGTGTCTGCAGCGGTCGGGTCTCCGGCTCAGCAACGGTTGAGGATGACTAAGTCAGATGCCACCCAGGCTCGCTATGGGGTGGAAGGCTCTTTGGGTAGCAGCGCAAGGCCCCAGGCTTCAGGCCTTGCACCACAGCGGATCCGCACAGGAAGATCTGTCCACTGAAGTCTCGTGTCCCAAAGAGGCCGAGCTTAGCCTCGCCTCCTTCTTATATAACTCCACCCATGAGTCTCTGTGGTGACAATATTGCACCCTGGGTGCCAAGGGGGGTTCTGGGAAACGTAGTCCAATGAGTCTTAAAGGAGACCCCGCTACACACTCCCCCCACTTAAACTCTTTGGTCCCCAAAAGATAATTCTAACATACACTGCGTACAACCCTAGATAACGTTGTATATGATGTCGGCATAGGGAATTCCCACCAAAACTGAGGGGTTGAATTCCCTTGCCCACAAGTCACACTACTCTGAGTGGCCTGCCTAACTGTGCCAGAGAGTGAGTTGGGGCTGCCCTCCACCAAATGAACAGTGGAGGGATCCGGATTCTCTGCACTCCTCCTGGCAGTGACCCCAGAATCTTCTGAGCTATTCCCCATATGTGGGTAGGTCAACCTTCTGGGAGGCCTTATGACTCTTCGAGCCCTTTGCTCTCTTGGGATTTCTGCCTCTGGCGCCACAGGCTCTTCTTCCGTAGCAGTCTCGGGCAGCACAGCGGGCTCTGGAACATCTGCTTCAGGAGCCGAAGGATACATAGAGTCTCTAGGGTCCTCTGCTGAGTAAGTGTCACAGGCATCCTCCCAATGGTCTGACAAAGGACTAGATGGGATGAACTCAGTGGCTTCTGCATTCAGTGTTCCATCTATAGCAGTGGTTCTCAACTCCTGTCCTCAGGACCCACTAACAGGCCAGGTTTGCAAGATAACTGAAATACATCACAGGTGATATCATTTGCTGCTCAGTGATTGCAGTATTCTAGTCTGCATCTCCCCAAGGTAATACTTAAAATCTGGTCTGTTAGTGGGTCCCGAGGACTGGAGTTGAGAACCACTGATCTATAGTGTCTTCAGTGGTTGGAAGATCTATAGCAGAAGTTCCTGGAGTTGAGGAAGGCCACAGCCAATCAAGTTCTGTTCCTTCATCTCCACTGAGTTCAGAGGCCTCCACATCTTCAGCTCGAGAGGCCTGGGACCTAGTGTTTGGTCTGGGGACATCTAGGATGGAAGTTGGTTCAGGAGAGTCCCTTGCTGGAGGTATCCTGACTGCTTCGGCAAGTGGGAGCAGATGGTTCCTGTGCCAGGTCTTCAGTGGCCCCACCTTCCCCTCTGGCTTCAACTTGTAAACAGGTAGGCCTGGCAGCTTCTTACAGATGACATAGGGTTCGGGCCTCCATCTGTCCGCAAGTTTGTGTTTACCGGGGACCCCCAGATTGCGCAGTAGTACTCGGTCCCCAGGCTGTAGATCCTGGACCCGGACCTTCAGGTCGAAGTTTCTCTTATTTTGAGCTCCCCTTTGATCTGAGGCCGCTTGGGCCTGTTCATAGGCTACCTTCAGGCTGTGTCTGAGCCTGTCACCATATCCCTTGTGGGTTGTGGCTGAGGAATGGTCCAAGGACGTGCCAAAGGCCAGGTCCACGGGCAACCTTGCTTCTCTCCCAAACATGAGTCGATAGGGGGAGTAGCCTGTAGCATCACTTGTGGTACAGTTGTAAGCGTGGACTATAGCTGCTATGTGTCTGCTCCAATGCTGTTTCTTTTCACTATCCAGGGTTCCCAACATGTTGAGTAGGGTTCGGTTAAACCTCTCCGGCTGGGCATCTCCTTGTGGATGGTAAGGTGTGGTTCGAGTTTTCTTGATCCCTAGCGAATCCAGGAGTTTCCGGATCAGCCGACTCTCAAAGTCTCTCCCTTGATCTGAATGGAGTCGCTGTGGTAGCCCATAGTGGACGAAATACTTCTCCATAAGTACCTTGGCCACCGTGGAAGCCTTCTGGTCTTTGATTGGGAAAGCTTGGGCATACCGGGTGAAATGATCGGTTATCACCAGAACATTTCCTAGTCCACTCAGGTCGGGCTCGAGGCAGAGGAAATCAATGCATACCAGATCCATTGGGCCTTGACTTTGTAGATGGCCACTGATCTATAGGGGCAGCTTGATGGGGTAAAGTCTTCCTCTGGATGCAGCGTGCACATGAGTGGCAGTACTCTTCTACTTCTGCCCTCATGCAAGGCCAATAGAACCGACTTCTTACGAGTTGAAAGGTCCTTTCCGCCCCTAGGTGGCCGTGATTGTCATGCAGGGCAATCAGAACAGTCTCTCGATGCTTTTCCGGAAGGAACAATTGCCATTTATCTTCCAGGCCATCAGAGGGTCCCCTTCGGTAGACCACTCCCTGATGCACCTGCAACCTGTCCCACTCTTTCCTCAACAGGCGAGCTTCCTTTGAGGAGTGGCACAGGAGTCTATTTGGATCCTGTTTCTCCAGGGCTTCCAGGACCAATTTCCCCATGGGGTCTTCTAATTGGTCGCATCTCAGCTCCTTCTTGGACAGTTTCGGCAGATTGTCTTCTTCCAGTTGGGTTACTCCACAGTATTGTTTGGGGACTCCTACCATGGTAACTCCTATCTCTTCTGCCCTCGAGCCTCCTCTGGCTTGTAATTCAGCCCCTTGACAAAGGGCCCGCACCCCGTCAGGTGCCACTTGAGTCCAGTCTTCTGTGTCACTGGTGGGGGCATGAGATCTCCTGGACAGAGCGTCTGCGTCTTGATTTCCAGCCCCTGGCCTGTACTTTAGGCTGAAATTGAATCCAGACAGTGCGGCCAGCCATCTATGTCCAGTGGCATCCAGCTTTGCTGTGGTGAAGAGGTAGGTGAGGGGGTTGTTGTCCGTCTTCACAGTGAACTCTGCCCCATACAGGTAGTCTTTAAGCTTGTCAACTACCGCCCACTTAAGGGCCAGGAACTCCAACTTATGAGTAGGGTAGTTCTTTTCAGAGGGCTCCTGCTCACGTAGGCAACGGGTCGCAGTTGTCCTTCGTGTTCTTGGTAAAGTACTCCTCCCAGACCGTCATGACTAGCATCTACATGTAGTTCATAGGGTCTAGTTGGGTCTGCGTAGGCTAAGACTGGGGCAGTGGTTAGGTTCTTCTTCAATGCCTGGAAGGCCTCTTCAAACTTCTGGTTCCACTGATCTCTGACTGACTCTCCCGGCTTCCTGGGTCCTGAGTCGTCCTCTTCTCCTTCGGTCTTGAGTAGTTCATTCAATGGTCTGGCAATTCGGGCAAATCCCTCCACAAACCTCCTGTAATAGGAGCAGAACCCCAAGAAGGATCTGAGTTCTGTTACCGTGGTGGGTCGTGACCAGGAGGTAACTGCCTCCAATTTCTCAGGGTCTGTGGCCACCCCTTCTTCAGACACTATGTGCCCCAGATAGTTCACAGAAGACTGGTAGAACCGACACTTCTCAGGCGAAAGCTTGAGTCCCTCCTCACTGAGTCTTCTCAACACTTTTTCCAGCCTCTCTTCGTGTTCTTCCAAGGTTCTCCCAAAGACAATGACGTCGTCCAGGTATACAAGGACTTCAATAAGATTCATGTCTCCTACAGTCTTCTCCATGAGACATTGGAAGGTAGCAGGAGCTCCAGACAGTCCCTGAGGCATTCAATCAAACTCGAAGAACCCCACTGGGGTTATGAAGGCTGTCTTCTCCTTGTCTTCCGGATGCATAGGGATCTGGTAGTATCCACTCTTGAGATCCATAACGCTGAACCACTTGGCTCCTGATAAACTCTGTAAGGCATCCTCTATCCTCGGAGTGGTGTACTGGTCGGGGATGGTTCTCCTGTTGAGAGTCCTGTAGTCTATACATAGCCTCAACGACCCATTCTTCTTCCTGACCACCACTATCGGGGAGGCATAGGGGCTTCTAGACTCCCGGATCACACCAGTCCTCTTGAGTTCTGCAAGTTGTTTCTTCAGATCCTCCTGATCTGCTAGTGGGACCCGCCTGACCCTCTCTCTGAAGGGCTTGTCTTCTTGGAGGCGGATTCGATGGGTGGCACTCCTTGCACACCCCACGTCGAACTCATCTTTGGAGAAGATCTTCTCCCATCTGGTCAACTGGGCCTTGGCTCTCTCTTTCCAAGCCCTGGGTAGATTCGGGTTCTCCATGGACAGCTTCTCCCAAACATCTCCTCCTTCACCCGTCCCCTTGACTTCTGACAGGGTAACCGGGGCAGCAGGGCTCACCTGGCCCAGCAGCATTCTGGCTGGGATTTCCATGGAGCCACCTGTAGTGTTCCTAACACTCACCGGAACTCTACAATGGGCCTTCTTCAGGGCCTTCAGTGGAATCACTTCTGGTATCACTTCCAGACCGGAGGACTCTTCCCTTGGGCCGGACTCCAGCATGACAAAGGGTCCGGGTTGTTCCCAAGTAAGCTTCACAGTGGCCCTGAGACAGGTTACTTCGCCGGGTTGCAGCACTACCCCTTCTCTTCCAAGTCTCCATACCTTCCCTATCCCCTCTCCAGGGGTCTTCTGCTCTAGGACCAGTCGTTGGTAGGCCGTCTTCAGCATGGGATGGATTTTGGTGGCTGCATGGCCCTTCTCTTTCACCAAAGGGGTCAGGAGTCTCCGGACCAGTTCCGTGTTTGTCCCTATTATGAGGGAACTTTTGTTGGCTCCAGGCGGCCGAGGGCACACAACTGCCAGGGTGTCAAACACTTCGGCCTTCCCAGCCACGGATGGGTTGAAAGTCATCTTTATGGGCAAATAGCCATCGTAAGGGAAGCTCTGAGTTCCTATTCCCCATATTTCCAGTTCCTCTATCTTCTGGATGGGTAGATGACTCAAGTGCTTATCGTAGAAATCCCGGTATAATAGGGTCACTTGTGCCCCAGTATCCAAGATGGCTCTGGTGTAGACTCCCTCCACTTGAATGGGCACTACAGGAGATGGGCCTACCAGCTTCTCCGGATATGGCCTGACAGTGGTTGCCTTCTTCTGGTCTTTTCCCTTCGGACTCTCTCTTGTCCAACTCCCTTTGGACTTTAGTCTTTCTTGAGCCTGGTATGCATTGATTTCCCTCCTTTCAATGGGTGCACAGACCCGCTGAGGGATGTTATTGTTTTTAATAGGTGTGTATCCCCTTTGGGGAATGCTGTGCCTCTTCTGAGGGGTCTTGCCCCCTTTCTCTCGGGTGTATCTCTGTTGAGGGATGCTGTGTTTCCTCTGAGGGGTTTTGTCTCCTCTCTTCTTTAGCTTCTCATTCAGTTTGGAGCTCACTGAAGATGATGGGCACCCGGTTGACTCCTTCACCGGGGCCCTCTGGAGTTTCCCGCCGGCTTGCTGTTATCTGTTTTCTTTTTCTTGGGACTGGAACATGTACCTGCAATGTGGCCAACTCCCCCACAGTTAAAACAGATTATATCCCCCCAGTCTTGTAGGGATGCGGGTGCCGAAACAACTGGGAACAGTTCCTTCCTCACCACCTCTTTCTCTGGACCCTGTGTGTCTTTCGCCATCAGAGAGGTCAGCATCTCTAACACCTGAGACATTTGTGATTTCAAAGTGTCCACTTCTGAGTCCCTTTCTGGAGTCATCAGCGAGTTGACCATCACTGGTGTAGGAGCATGACTTGTCTTTATCATTTGCTGGTTCTTCTGCAGTGCCTCTTCATCTCTGATGATTTTTATAAAATCAGAGTAAGTCAGTGACGTTCCTCCTCCCGAGGTTTTCAGGTGCAACCAGACTGGATCCGAGCGCAACGCTCCCTTTAAGACTTGCTTCATTCTTGCCGCATCTGTATCTTGGGGCATCATCCCCTTCTTCAAGACAATCTTACACAGCAACCTGTTCAGTCTTCTGACATACTCTGAAAGCTTCTCATTCGGCTGTTGGAAAGTATGTTCAAATTGGTAGACCATCTCTGTCACCTTTTCTAACTGACCGAACTCTTCCTGTAGCATGGCTAGACAGTCTTGAGACGTGCAGTCTGTATTCCCAAACCGGAAACTTTTCACTGCTTCTGCTGCTGCGCCTTTAAGGCTTTCTATCACTCGTTGCCTCTTCTGCGCTTCAGGCAACTCCAATGCCTCCACTGCTTGTAATGCCTGTTCCACCCAAGTATCGAAGTCTTCCTCCCCTGCAGGGACAGGGAGCTTCCCTGAGAATGTCTTTAGTCTCCGGTAGCTAGTCTCCACATGCACTGTGCTTGTCTTCTGACACTTGGTTAGCAGATCCCCTATTGTATTTATCAGTTCTGGTGATATAGCAGCGACAGGTGCAGGTGCCACCGGAGGCGTCGCCCTGTCTCCTCTTTCAGGTGGGGCACGGGCCACAGCCTGCGGTGATCCCGTTGGTGATGGTTCCTTCTTTACAGTTACTGCGTGCGCCAACCTATAGGTTTTGTTGTCTGGCGTCCGCACACAGTTGCACTTGAAAGTCTCTGGCATCCCGCCCCAGTACTCCACTAGTGCATACTGATACGAGATATCTGGATCTGATTTTATCTCCGTCACCCATGGTGTATGATCTGGGGACACGGACAGCATTAGCTGCTCTATCGTCTCTCTTGACCACTCCTCCCCCGGCAGGCTGATAACTACCGACTTGTCTGGCTCTGCTTTAGATGCTTCGCACCACGCTTTTACTGTTAGCGGGTCCATGCCGGTACCTCTGGCGTGTTCACTTGCTGTATCAGGATCCCGGACGAGCCCCCACGTGTAGCGATACCGTCAGTTAAGAGGGCCGCAGTATTAGTTTTGGGCCCTGAACACAGCTCCAACAACCCCCGGCAATTCACTCGACCCACTCTGGCACAGTCAGTCTAGGATAATTTAACTTATGCTCTATGGAAAATTCAGAGACCAATGCAAGTAGTAAGATAATAAAGAGTTTACTCTCATTTAGTAAAATAAATCAACAGTAAAACAGATAAAATATGCTTCTGGCAGAGTCCTGCAGCAATTTGTACACTACGCATTAATGAAACACAGTAATGGCGTGCCTCGTGGGGCGACCGTTAACTAAGCGCCCTGTGGCGCAGCTACTAAACTCTAATACCCGGTCAGGCCTGACCCTATAACTCAGTCTCTAGGAGATGAATTCTTCGCATGCAAGTCTTTAAATGGTAGTGCACATTTCAGGAACACATTTGTAATCCAAAAAGGGGGAGGGTGGTAAAAGTACCAACACGAAACGCTTCACTAGAGATCCGTTTGACTCAGTTCTGCTATGGATCTCCACTGGGGACCCAAATATGAACTGGTGGGCCACGGCAGTCTGTAGGCCCAACAATAGTGTAAAGTATATGGATTGAGCAGGTGCTCGCTCACCACTCCGGACGCGATCCCAGTCCGGGACTTCCACCTGCTGTGTCTCCACACACAGTGTCTGCAGCGGTCGGGTCTCCGGCTCAGCAACGGTTAAGGATGACCAAGTCAGATGCCACCCAGGCTCGCTATGGGGTGGAAGGCTCTTTGGGTAGCAGCGCAAGGCCCCAGGCTTCAGGCCTTGCACCACAGCGGATCCGCACAGGAAGATCTGTCCACTGAAGTCTTGTGTCCCAAAGAGGCCGAGCTTAGCCTCGCCTCCTCCTTATATAACTCCACCCATGAGTCTCTGTGGTGACAATATTGCACCCTGGGTGCCAAGGGGGGTTCTGGGAAAGGTAGTCCAATGAGTCTTAAAGGAGACCCTGCTACATATATATATATATATATATATATATATATATATATATATATATATACTGTGAGGGGGCTAGCTCGGCAGCGGGTATGTGTGACCCCCGGGATGGGCTCCCCACCCAAAAACAGGCCCAGCAGACGGAGGTTGTGGTTTTCAAAATCAAAAAAAGGTGCGGTTTATTTTCTATTTACAGTGACAAAAACACAGCAAGGCAAAAAAAACAAACACAAAATAAATCCTGGTCCACTTGACCTCTGACTAAACTTACAGGTTTCCTAACTAACGACTGGGATCAGCCTAGTGCTGTCCTAGTCCCTGGTTTTAAATGTCCAAGCAAAATATAGCCACACAGGCTTTCTCTCACCGCACAGGGGTTCACTCTCCCTAGACAGTCCACACAGGTCTGCTTCCAGGCATGAGCTAACATCTAATGAATCTGGGCTTTCTTATAGAGGCCTAAATGAGCTGACAAGGTTCAGCTGGACTCATCAACTCCCTGTCTGCACGACGCCCAGCCCTCTCCCTAGAGGTATGAGTCATCAATGAGCCCACTAGTCTCAGCTGGGCTTATACAACTCTCCACCTAGCTGTATAAATCGGCGTAAAGCCTGAATCTGGGCGAAATATATCTACCCCCCTGGATGCAACCAGGTGACTTTACCTTCCTGCTGTCACATACCCCCCCCTCTTGTTTTAACCTCGGGGTTGGAACACCAGCAATCAGGCATTCATGTACTCGAGACAAAGCATCCACATTCCCCATTTGAACGCCAGGGCGATGCTTTACTGTGAAGTTGAATTCCTGGAGGGCCAGGAACCACCTATTCACTCTTCTATTTGTTTCCTTGTTTTGAGCCATCCACTTTAACGGAGCGTGATCCGTAACCATGTCAAAGTGCCTACCTAGCAGGTAGTACCGAAGGGAATCTAGAGCCCACTTCACCGCTAAACACTCCTTTTCAACGGTGGCGTAATTTACCTCATGGGACTTCAACTTCCTGCTGAGGTAAATGACTGGGTGCTCTTCCCCGTTCCAGACCTGGGACAATACTGCTCCTAACCCCACATCTGACGCATCACTTTGTACGACAAAGTCTTTAGAGAAGTCGGGTGAGTACAACACTGGCTGGCTACATAAGGCTTGTTTCAAGAATTGGAATGCTGCCTCAGCCTCGGGGGTCCATTTAATCATGACCGACCCTTTCCCCTTCGTCAGGTTGGTTAGGGGCACAGCCTTAGAAGCAAAGTGGGGAATGAATCGCCGATAATACCCAGCGATTCCCAGAAAGGCTCGTACCTGCTTCTTGCTGTTGGGACGTGGCCAACTCTGGATGGCCTCGACTTTGTTGAGTTGGGGTTTTATTACTCCCCTCCCAATGGTGTACCCAAGATATTTGGCCTCCTCCTGCCCAATGGTACACTTCTTGGGGTTAGCCGTAAACCCTGCTTCCCGAACAGAGTCCAGGACTGCTTGCACTTTTGGCAGATGTGAGGCCCAATCTGTGCTATGGACAATTACGTCATCCAGGTAAGCCGCAGCATACTTCCGATGGGGCCTCAGCATCTGGTCCATTTTCCGCTGGAATGTGGCCGGCGCATTCTGTAACCCGAACGGCATTCTTTTATATTGGAACGCCCCGTCTGGGGTTACAAATGCGGTTTTCTCTTTGGCTGACTTGGCCAGGGGGATTTGCCAATACCCTTTTGTGAGGTCAAGAGTCGTCATGTATCGGGCTGTTCCCAGCCGGTCGATCAACTCATCTATACGTGGCATGGGGTAGGTGTCAAATTTTGTAACTTTGTTCAACTGACGAAAATCGTTACAAAATCGCCAGCTCCCATCCGGTTTAGGCACCAACACAATGGGACTAGACCAATCACTTTGGGACTCCTCTATCACCCCTAAGTTCAGCATTTTCTGTACTTCCTCCCGTATTGCCTCCCGTCGGGCCTCTGGGATCCGATAGGGTTTTAACTTCACCCTTTCACCGGGCGGGGTAATAATGTCATGCTCTACCCCAGATGTTTGTCCCGGCAGCTCAGAGAATACCTCCTTGTTGCGAAGCACAAACTCCTTAACCTCCTGTTGTTGGGGTTGTGACAAGGTGGCTGCGATTCCAACCTCAGGAATCACGCAACCAGTTTGAGCTGGTGACCAAGTGTCTGCGACTAGGGACTCTCTATCCCTCCAGGCTTTCAACAGATTAACGTGATAGATCTGTTCGGGCTTTCGCCTTCCTGGTTGTCTGACCTTGTAATTCACTTCGCTCACTTTTTCCATTATCTCGTAGGGGCCTTGCCATTTGGCAAGGAATTTACTTTCAACCGTAGGGACAAGTACCAATATCCTATCCCCCGGGGAAAAGGTACGGGTCTTGGCTCCACGGTTGTACACTCTCTGCTGTGCCAACTGCGCTTGGGCCAAATGTTCCTTCACGATGGGCATTACCTGTGCAATTCGATCTTGCATCAGGGCGACATGCTCAATCACACTCCTGTGGGGAGAACTCTCATTTTCCCAAGTTTCCTTGGCAATATCCAACAGCCCTCTTGGGTGTCTCCCATACAGTAACTCAAAGGGGGAGAATCCCGTAGAGGATTGGGGCACCTCCCTAATAGCAAACATCAAATAAGGAAGTAGACAGTCCCAATCCTTTCCATCCCTATCCACCACTTTCTTCAACATTTGTTTTAGGGTTTTGTTGAATCTTTCAACCAGCCCATCGGTTTGGGGGTGATACACAGATGTACGTAATTGCGTCACTTTGAACAATTTACACAGCTCCTTCATAACCCGGGACATAAAGGGTGTACCTTGGTCCGTAAGCAGTTCTTTACAAATACCCACCCGGCTAAAAACAAGAGATAGCTCTTTGGCTATGGTTTTGGCCGAGGTATTTCTGAGAGGGATCGCTTCTGGATAACGGGTGGCATAGTCCATTATAACCAATATGTACTGGTGCCCCCTAGCGGACTTGATTATAGGACCTACCAAATCCATTGCGATTCTCTCAAACGGGACCTCAATGATGGGTAGAGGGACCAGCGGGCTACGGAAGTGTGGCATCGGGGCCGACCTCTGACACACAGGGCAGGAGGAACAATAATTTTCTATGTCCTTCATCACCCCAGGCCAATAGAATCTCTGTAATACCCTCTCTCGGGTTTTCTCTGTCCCCAGATGACCTCCAAGAATGTGCCCATGGGCCAACTCCAACACCAACTTCCTGTAAGGTTTGGGCACCACCAGCTGCTCAACGGTTTCTTCTGCCCTTTTTGCCACCCGATACAGTAGGTCCTTCTCTACGCTGAAGTATGGGTAAGTGCAGGTATTATCTGGGTTCACTAACTCGCCATCTATTTTCACTACGTTTTCCCGTGCCTTTATTAGGGCGGGGTCTTTCAACTGTTCTGTGGCAAAGTTTTCCCTGTGAACCTCAAGATCAGAAAACTCCACAGACGGTAGGTTTTCGTCTGAGGAGGTGGGCTCCTCTCCAGTTTCTTGAGTCTCCCCTGCCAATACTGACAAGGGAAATTCGGGAGAGTCCTCACCACTCTCAGAGGAGTTCTGGCTATCATATTCCTGGTACATAGGGGCACCAGTGGGGGGCTCATGATCATCCCACAGTTCCCAGAACTTCGGAAAATCCCTTCCCACAATGGCGTCATGCGGTAACTGAGACACTAAGCCCACTGGATGAGAAAGGGTACCTTTGGGGGTCTCGAAACACACTGTAGTCACTGGATACTCTCGGGTGTCCCCATGCACACAAATAACGGCTACCTTGCTATTCCCAGAGACCTCTGTTTTAACTAACTCAGCCTTTATCAGGGTCACAAGGCTACCTGAATCCAGCAATACCACAACATTTCTACCATTAATACACATTTTGCATAAATGTTTCTCAGTTCCCCGAATGGCAGTGCATGCGACTGTCGCACACAGCGACTGACGTCTGCCCGTCAGAAAGTCACACTGCATGGGTTCCTCCAAAACCGGGCAATTTGCTGCAATATGTCCCGCTTGCCGGCAGCGGTAGCAAATGATCCTTCTTGCCGCCTCTTGAGCCGCTGATTTCCCAGGCTGTTCTCGCCAAACTTGGGGTAGAGCTCCCACCCTCTCACTCTCTCCACCCTTACCCCTTGGAATCCTCTTATCCGCCCCTGGGGATGGTCTGGTCTTAGGGTGGAAAGTCCGAGTGTCTCTGGAAGAGGCCGTCAGGTTCTCTGTAGCCAAGTATTTCTCCACACGATCCACAAGACCATCGGCCGTCTCTGGGTCTCCATGGCTTACCCACTTTTGGATGGCAGTAGGAAGAGCTCTCAAAAACCGATCCATTACAACACGTTCCACAATCTTTGGTGCGGACAAAGTCTCTGGCTGTAGCCACTTTCTGCTCAGGTGAATGAGATCATACATTTGAGACCTGGGGGGTTTTCCAAGCTGGAAAGTCCAGTTATGCACACGCTGAGCCCGGACAGCCAGGGTGACACCCAGCCTTGCCAATATTTCAGCTTTTAGCATCACATAGTCTTTTGCTTGGTCAGGCTCTAGGTCATAGTAAGCTTTCTGCGATTCACCCGTTAACAGAGGAGCCACCAGTCCAGCCCACTGCTCCTCAGGCCACTTTTCTCTTTCAGCGGTCCTTTCAAATGTGGTCAAAAATACCTCTGGATCATCCTCTCCAGTCATTTTTGTCAATAAACGACTCACCCCAAAGGACGCGGTATTAGTGGGACGGCTTTCCTCACCGGTCTGCGGACGTTGCTGCATTACTGCTTCCATCTGTTGTTGTAGTCTCTGCTCTTGCTTCTGCAACAGGTCTATGAAGCGGGCCTCAGATTGCTGTTGGGCTTGTTGCTGAGCCTCCAGACTCTGTTGTAAAGTTGCAAGGCTCTGTTGATGAGCTTGCTGCTGGGCTGCAAGGCTCCTTTGCAAACCTGCATTTGTCTGCTGTTGATTGGCATTTGCTAGAGCCAGCTGTTTCAGTATCTCCTCCATGCTGGCTTAAAAAAAAACTGCCACTGGTTCTCCACCAACTGTGAGGGGGCTAGCTCGGCAGCGGGTATGTGTGACCCCCGGGATGGGCTCCCCACCCAAAAACAGGCCCAGCAGACGGAGGTTGTGGTTTTCAAAATCAAAAAAAGGTGCGGTTTATTTTCTATTTACAGTGACAAAAACACAGCAAGGCAAAAAAAACAAACACAAAATAAATCCTGGTCCACTTGACCTCTGACTAAACTTACAGGTTTCCTAACTAACGACTGGGATCAGCCTAGTGCTGTCCTAGTCCCTGGTTTTAAATGTCCAAGCAAAATATAGCCACACAGGCTTTCTCTCACCGCACAGGGGTTCACTCTCCCTAGACAGTCCACACAGGTCTGCTTCCAGGCATGAGCTAACATCTAATGAATCTGGGCTTTCTTATAGAGGCCTAAATGAGCTGACAAGGTTCAGCTGGACTCATCAACTCCCTGTCTGCACGACGCCCAGCCCTCTCCCTAGAGGTATGAGTCATCAATGAGCCCACTAGTCTCAGCTGGGCTTATACAACTCTCCACCTAGCTGTATAAATCGGCGTAAAGCCTGAATCTGGGCGAAATATATCTACCCCCCTGGATGCAACCAGGTGACTTTACCTTCCTGCTGTCACAATATATATATAAATATATATATGTAGCGGTCTATTGCCCTTTAATTCCCCAGAGACTACACTACCCAGTACACCATGAGGCACCCAGGGTGCATTGCCCTGTGCAAAGACTGCTGGGGTGGACTTTATAAGAGGGAGGTGGGCCCCAATTTCTTTCTCTTTGGACACCGCCCTCCCAGCAAAAGGATCCCTGTGCTGACCTGCTGTGTGTACAAGACCTGAAGCCTGGGCCTTGTACTTTTCCAAAGAGCCTTCCGCTCCACCGAGGAGCCTGCGGAGCGTCTGATCCTGTTGCTGAGTGCTGTCATCAGGAGGACCGAAGACCCGGGTGTCGTGGACACTGTGAAGCGAGTCACAGTAACGGAAGTAACGGACAAAGACTAGTCCGGTCGGGTGAGAGAGCACCTGCTCTGAGCTACATTACAGTATCTTTAGGCCCATTAACTTTATTCAGGGCCATCACAGTGATTGCAGTTACACTCTGGGAGACTATCTGCTGAACTGAGTTACTAGTCTCCCTGGTGTTGTAAAGTTACTGATCATCATTTCTTTGTTGGATTACAATTGTTCTTGAAAGTGCACCACCGTTTTTTGCTAGCGAAGATTTCTTCCACAGAACTATACCCAAATCATAGTCAGGCCTGACTGGGTGGTAAAGGACATTGCTGGGCGCCATTTTGCTCACGAGGGAGGATAGCTGCAGCGGGGTCTGTTAAACTGTCTATCATATTGCTGAACGTTTAATGTTTTAATAACTATACCCATATTGCAGGGCTCTGCATGTGACATTGCATACTGTTTTATCATTTTAACCTTTACCAACAGTAAAATAATAGAGTTAAGTATATTGGTTGTCAGTGTCATTTACTGGTCTATACCATTACTGTGTGCCTTACTGTGGGATTGTGTAATAGAGAATATTAGAGTGATTGCAATTCTATCATCCCCTTTACTAACTGTGCCACGAGAGGTTAGAGCCGATTACCAGGCAGGGGTTGACAGCGGTGCACTACAGGGCCCAAAACAATCAAGGCAGCCCTCTTAACTGGGGGTATTGCTATACGTGGGGGCTCGGTCCGGGATTCCTGTATACTGCACGCTGCAATCAAGCTGGTCAGAAGCACCAGAATGGACCCTGCTGCCGTAGCCCGGTGGTGCAGGGATGAAGGCATCCTACCCGGGAATGGCCTGGTGGTTGAAATCCAGAGAGAGGTCTGGGTAGAGGAGCAGCTAACTCCAGTCTTGAGAACATTGTCCACGGACAGGAAGCCATGGGTGATTGACATCAAGACAGATACTGTAAATCCCCACACCTATGCATTGTGTGAGTGGAGGAACGGAATCTCTGACTACTTCAAGGGTGCCAGCATAAAAACTACAAACCAAGTAGAACTCCTCCTGATACACCCAGCAGAGAATAAAGATGGCCCCAAATCCACTACTTCAGGAGGCCCCAGCACAGGAGGAAGCGCCCAACAACAGGGTCCCGGTTCACTGCCATTGACCACCCTTAGCTCAGAATTATGCGCTGTCCTGGGGGAGATTGTGGCCAAGTGTAAAAAGGACCCTCCAGACTACATGATGTCAGGATACAGGAAACTCAGGACTTTTTCTGGGAAGAAACCTGTACCTTCAGTGGAGGATGGATTTGAAGAGTGGCTAGATGGCGCCACTCAGGCCCTAGAAGAATGGGAGGTGCCAGAACAACAAAAAAAAACAAAGGATTGCGGAAAGCTTAAAGGGGCCTGCTCTGGAGGCCATACGTAACCTCAAGTTAAGCAAGAAGGACTGTAATGCACAGGATTATCTGGATATTCTGCAGAATGTGTTCGGCAGGACTGAAAAGGTCACTGAACTCACTTACCAGCTGGAGCATTGCTACCAAAGGAGGGAGAGAAGCTGTCAGAATTCATAAGACGTCTGGATAAGATCCTGCATCAGATCCTACTGAAGAAGGGATCGATCCAAGAAAAGTGGATGAGGCCCGTGCCCAGCAGGTGTTGAGGGGAGCTCAACCCTTGGACCCCATTGCATTAATGCTACGCAACCGGCAGGACGGGAGCAGCCTGGAATACCCTGACTTGATCCGGATAGTCAGGGAGGAGGAGGCCATGTTGGAAGACAAAAGGAGGAGTCAACACACCGAACCAATTGCCCGAGTCAGAATGTTAAGTGCAGAAGGAGGTGATTCAGAAGTTGAACTCCTAAAGACCCAGGTGTCACAACTAGTAGAAATGGTATCCATGCTGACTAGCCAGGCCTCTGTGCTACACAATAAGAACACGTCAGAGGAACTAAAAAACCCTACTAGCTCCAATACGGAACTAGTACAGAAGCCTAAGAGATTGATAACATGCTTCAGATGTGGGGGAATCGGGCATGTTAGAGCAGTGTGTCCCAGCCCAGATGAAGTTGCATCCAGATACCGCAAAACTTCAGAGGGCCCCGGTGAAGGAGTCCAGCCGGGCGCCCACTACTTACAGAAAGCTCCAAAAAGATTCAAAAGCAAGAAAAGGGAAAAGAGAAGGGAAACAATGCACCTCCTAAACCCCCCCATACCACCTGTCAGGAGTTGAAATTTAACAATCTGAGGGAAACCAATGCATACCAGGTCCAAAAAGGGTTGAGGTCAAGAGAGAAATGGAAGAAAAAGAAAACATCAATAGGAAAATCAAGGAGTCCAAAGAAGGAAACACCCCAGAAGAGGTTTCCAGACAAGTTAATAGGACCCTCCCCTCAAGTCTCCGTTCAAGTGGAGGGAGTCTACACCAAGGCTCTCCTAGATGCAGGAGCCCAAGTGACTCTTTTATACAGAGACTTTTACTTAATTGGCACTCGTAGCTTTCCCTACGACGGTTATGTCTCAATCAGGCTGGCCTTTGATCCATCAGTGACAGGAAAGGCGGAAGTCTTTGACACCCTGGCGGTAGTTTGTCCTCGCCCATCAGGAGCCAACACCAGTTCCATGCTAATAGGGACCAACACCTGGTCAGGAGGCTGCTGACCCCTCTAGTGCAGGAGCGGAGTCCTACCACAGACAAGATTCACCCCATGCTGCGACAGGTCTACCAGAAGTTGGTCTTGGAACAAAAGGCCCCCGGAAGAGGGGGTGAGAAAAGTCTGGAGACTGTCAAGAAAGGAGAAGATATTGCAGCCTGGTGAGGTGACCTGTCTTCAGGCTACGGTAAAACTCTCCTGGGAGCAGCCTGGCCCCTTTGTGGTCTTGGAGCCAGACCCCTTGAACACCCACCCAGGATTGGAAGTGATCCCTGAAGTGGTCCCGTTGAGGGCATTGAAGAAGGCGAAGTACCAGATTCCAGTGAGCATCAGGAATGTCACTAGTTCTCCCATGAAGATTCTCCCCGGGTGCTGCTGGGCAACGTAAACCCTGCTACCCCAGTGGGCCTGTCGGACAAGAAGAAAGCAGAAGGTGGGGAACTCACCCTGGGGGGGGGCTCTGCCTGGAAGACACCACCTTACCACCGAAGTGGAAGGAGAGAGCCAAGGCCCAGCTGACTTGATGAAGAAAAATATTCTCGAAAGACGAGTTTGACGTAGGGTGTGCAAGGAGTGCCACTCATAAGATTCATCTGCAGGAAGACAAACCCTTCCGGGAGAGGGTCCGGCGAGTCCCCCTGGCTGACTTGGAAGATTTGCGTGAACAGTTGGCAGAGCTTAAGAGAACTGGGGTTATTCGAGAGTCCAGAAGTCCATATTCCTCCCCCATCGTGGTGGTCAGGAAAAAGAACGGGTCGTTGAGACTCTGTATAGACTACAGGACTCTCAATAGGAGGACCATACCCGACCAGTATACTACCCCCAGGATAGAAGATGCCTTACAGAGTCTGTCTGGAGCCAAGTGGTTCAGCGTCATGGACCTGAAGAGTGGGTATTACCAAATCCCAATGCACCCTGAAGACAAAGAGAAGACGGCCTTTATCACCCTGGTGGGATTCTATGAGTTTAATAGGATGCCTCAAGGCCTGTCGGGGGCCCCCGCCTCTTTTCAGAGATTGATGGAGAAGACAGTGGGGGACATGAATCTTATCGAAGTCCTGGTGTACCTAGATGACATCATTGTCTTCGGGAAGACTCTGGAGAAGCATGAAGAGAGATTGGAGAAAGTCCTGAAGAGACTCAGTGAAGAGGGACTAAAACTCTCCAGGGAGAAATGCCAGTTTTACCAGTCCTCTGTCCACTATCTGGGACACATAGTGTCTGCAGAAGGAGTGTCTACAGATCCCGACAAACTGGACGCAGTTACCTCCTGGCCCAGACCAACTACATTGACTGAGCTCAGATCCTTCCTGGGGTTATTGCTCTTACTACCGTAGATTTGTGGAAGGGTTTGCGAAAATTGCCAAACCCCTGAACGAGCTGCTGAAGACAGAAGGAGAGGAGGATGATACTGGCCCCAGAAAGCCTAGAGAGTCTGTGGAAGGCCAGTGGACAGAGAAGTGTGAAGAAGCCTTCAAAATGTTGAAGAAAAGTCTGACCACTGCCCCAGTCCTGGCCTATGCTGACCCTAAGAAACCATATGAACTGCATGTAGATGCCAGCCATGATGGTCTGTGAGGTGTGCTGTACCAAGAGTATGAAGGACAGTTAAGGCCAGTTGCCTATGTTAGTAGAAGTCTAACACCAGCAGAAAAGAACTACCCCACCCACAAGTTGAAATTCCTGGCCCTAAAGTGGGCAGTCGTGGATAAGCTCAGAGATTAACTGTATGGAGCTGACTTTACAGTAAAGACTGACAACAATCCACTCACCTACCTCTTCACCGGTTGGATGCCACTGGCCACCATTGGTTGGCAGCCCTGGCCGGATTCAACTTCAGTCTCAAGTATAGGCCTGGAGCTGGGAATCGTGATGCAGATGCTGTAAGGGTATGTACTTACCGAGGCCGAGATGCCGAGAGTGGTTCACCTTTGCGACTTGACGCACTCCACCCCCTGGAGTTGAGACAGGGAGTGGATGGCGAGAAGCGGCACCGGCTACCGGCAGGTGGTGGGTACTTGTAGACGGTCCGGTAGTGTTGAGTAGACTGAAGAAACAGGCTTCAAGCAGGAACTAGTCGGATTGGTAAAGTTCAAACAGCAGGAGATAATGGAAGCCGGTGCAGGTTGAGTCCGGGTTGCAATTGCAAGGTAACAGTCCCGGCTGGGGGTCTAGCACAGTAAAAGGCAACAAGTCCAGAGAATACCGGGAACCAGGCAGGAGTTCAAAGGAAACGCGGAAGTCCAAAAGGTACAAGCAGGAGGTCAAGGATTGTAGACAAGCAGCAGATCCGAGTCACAGGCCGAGGGTCAAACACAGGAGAAGGCAGAAGTCCGTATAGCAAGCCGAGGGTCAGGTCCAGGAGAGAGATCAGAGGAGTCAAGCCAGTCCGGGTCACAAGGAGATTTTCAAGATAGTTTTCCAGAGTCTTGGGTATACAGGAAAGCTGACAAACCAGCAACTTGTCAGTGCAACTGGATCTCTTTAAATAGGCCCGCCTGGATTCCTATTGATGCGCCGCCGCGCATGCGCGCGCGCCGCTGCATCGGCGCGCGCACCCGAGGACGAAGAAGCGCCGTCCCGCGCACGCGCCGAAGCATCATTCCGCCGCGCGTGCGCATTGGGCGCTGATTGGCGCCGTTGGACGGATTTCCCTGACAGTGCCCCCCTCCTAGGGGCGGACTCCGGACGCCCAGACTAGACATCAACTCGGGATGTTCCTGGTGAAAGACTCTAATTAGGCGGGGAGCATGTAGGTTCCTAGATGGTTCCCAAGAGTTGTCCTCTGGGGGATACCCCTTCCATTTGATTAAATACTGCAACTGCCTGCCTCTTTTCCTGCAGCCCAAGATAGATTCCACCACATACTCATCTTCACCATCAACCTCCACAGGTGGAGGAGGTGGCTCATCCCTTCCCGGGAAGGAGCTGGAGACTACTGGTTTCAACAGAGACGTGTGGAAGACCGGGTGTATCCTGTAGGAGTCGGGCAGTGCCAATTCAAAGGCCACAGGGTTGATTACTCGCTTGATTTTAAAAGGGCCTATAAATCTTGGTCCCAATTTCCGTGAAGGGATCGGTAATTTGAGGTTGGTGGCGGAGAGCCATACTTCCTCCCCAACTTTGAAGACTGGATTTTCCTTCCTACCCTTGTCATAGTGTCTCTTGTAAGACTCCTGGGCGTTTTGCATCATTTCCTGGAGTCTCAGAAAATTAGATTGAACAAAGGCTATCCGATCTTGAACAGCAGGAACAGAGCTCTCCGGAATGTCATCAGGGAGGAAGGAAGGATGGAAGCCAAAGTTGGCCCAAAAAGGAGTTTGACTGGTGGCTGAATGCACCGAGTTGTTATATGCAAATTCAGCGTAGGATAATAGGGAGGACCAATCGTCTTGTGAGGCTGAGCAAAAACAACGGAGATATTGTTCTAGGGTTTGATTGGTTCTCTCTGTCTGTCCGTTGCTCTGGGGGTGATATGCCGATGATAGGCAAATCTTGACTTCTAAAGATTTGCAAAGTTCCTTCCAGAATTTTGACGTGAATTGAACGCCTCTGTCAGAGGTGATGCTCTTAGGCACCCCATGGAGCCTGATTATCTCCTGAAAGAAGGCTTTGGCTGTATCTGCAGCAGAGGGGGTACCGATCATGGGCACGAAGTGTGCCATTTTGGAGAGGCGGTCAATTACGACCAGAATCGTGGTAAAACCTCCAGAGGGCGGTAGATCTACAATGAAGTCCATGGACACATCTGCCCACGGACGTTCAGGGATAGGAAAAGGTTTGAGTAGTCCCCAACTCTTGGTTTTGGGTCCCTTATACCGTTGGCAACGGGTACAGGAGGCAACATAGGACTTGCAATCTTGTCTCCAACCAGGCCACCAGAAGGAGCGAGAGATTAGTTCCATGGTTTTTTTGGTTCCAAAGTGACCAGCTAGTTTGTGGTCGTGGAAAGTTTTCAAAATCAGTTGCCTTGTTTCCAGAGGGACGAAGACTTTACCTTGGGACCAGAGCAAGTCATTATGCTTCTCTAGGGAAGAGGTTACTTGGTCAGGACAATGCTTAGAGGCGGCTTTTATGGAGGTTAGTAGATCAGCCTGTGGGATGAGCAGAAAGTTTTGTGCTGATAGGATGGTACTTGGTTCCTCTGCTTGAGGGGTCTCGGGAAACATCCTAGAGAGTGCATCCGCCTTCACGTTCTTGGAACCGGGCCTATAAGAGATATGAAAGTTAAACCTGGTGAAGAAGAGGGCCCATCGGGCTTGTCTGGGTCGAAGACGTTTTGCTGTTCTCAGATATTCTAGATTCTTATGATCCGTGAATATCATGACAGGGTGAGGGGCTCCCTCCAGAAGGTATCGCCATTCTTCCAGGGCGAATTTGATAGCTAATAGTTCCCGGTCTTCGACGTCATAATTACGTTCTGGAGAAGTTAGTTTACGAGAGGCAAAGGCTACTGGATGAAGAAGGGATTTGGGGCCCTGCCTTTGAGAGAGGATGGCCCCAGTGGCTGACTCTGAAGCATCTACTTCCAGAGTAAATGGCAGTAGCGGATCTGGATGCTTCAATACAGGTGCCGATGTGAATGCATTTTTTAGTTTATCGAAGGCATCCTGAGCTTCCGGTGACCAGTGAAAGCGGTAGCCCTGGCGTGTCAGTTGGGTTATAGGTGCCACAATAGAGGAGAACCCCACAATGAACCTCCTGTAGAAGTTGGCGAAACCTATAAACCGTTGTACCCCTTTCTTGTCTGTTGGGGCTGGCCATTCCTGGATAGCTTTGACTTTCTGCGGGTCCATTGCGACCCCATTGGTAGAAATAATAAATCCCAAAAATTGCACAGTGGTTTTCTCAAAGTCACATTTCTCGGCCTTGAGGTAAAGTCTATGTTCTCGGAGAATAGTGAGGACCTTGATGACATGGATTCGGTGCAGTTCAAGGGAGGACGAAAAAATAAGAATATCATCTAAGTAGACTACTAGGAAGTCGTCCAAGTGTTCACGGAAAATGTCATTGACCAGGTGCTGGAAACAGTGGAAAGTAGCTGGGGCGTTGCAAAGCCCGAATGGCATGACCAAGTATTCAAAATGACCGAACCTAGATCTAAAAGCCGTCTTCCATTCGTCTCCAGCCCTGATCCGGATGAGGTTGTAGGCCCCTCGAAGGTCCAGTTTAGAGAAGATCCGAGCTGATCGGAATCGTTGAAACAACTCCGGGATGAGAGGAAGCGGGTATCTATTTTTAATAGTAATTTTATTTAATTCCCTATAGTCGATGCAGGGCCTCAGAGTCCCGTCTTTCTTTTCAACGAAAAAGATTCCGGCACCGGCTGGGGAAGAAGAGGGGCGAATGAATTTCTTTTCCAGATTTTCCTCAATGTAAGACTTGAGGGCCTTCAACTCAGATTCGGACAAGGGAAAGATGCGGCCGAATGGAATTTTGGAGCCAGGCAGAAGGTCAATGGGACAATCGTAGGGACGATGTGGAGGTAGGCGGTCGGCCTGCTGTTTGTCGAAGACGTCCTGGAATTCTAAGTATGCTGATGGAACATGTGGTAGGTTATCCGGTTGAGGGGTTAAAGTAGCACAGACAGTTGGAAGTGCGGGAAGACAGTGTTGGGAACAATACGAAGAAGTGAAGTTAACTTCCCTTTTGGCCCAGTTTATATGAGGCTCATGTGCTTGTAACCAGGGGAGGCCCAGGATGATGGGAAACATGGGAGATGGGATGAGGTCAAATCGAAGGTATTCTTGGTGGCCTGAATCCGTGATAGCAAGGACGGGTTTTGTTTCTTGCGTAATTACCCCTGAACGAGGCAGGGATCCATCCGCCAGACGAACCTGAAGATAACGGTCCTTGGTTTGCAGAGGAAAGTGAAGTTGGGAAGCAAGTGAAGAGTCCAGAAAGCAGCTGCAGGCTCCTGAATCAATAATCGCCGGTAGGCGGGTTGCTCCTGTTGGTAGCTGTAGAGAAATAGAAAGAACAACATAAGTCTGTGGTAAGCCAGAAACTTGGTAGTTCAAAGTGTCTTTGAGGGTACACTTACTAGGTCTCACTGGGCAGCTCCGAAGGAAATGGCCAGTACCCCCGCAGTAAAGGCACAGATTGGCCTGACGCCTGCGCTGCTTTTCCTCAGGAGAAAGGGGAGGACGAACCAGACCAAGCTGCATGGGTTCAGGCTCGGGAGGAGAAGATGCTGTAGGAACTTGGATGGGTGGGTAGGCAGGAGCTGATCGGGGCAAAGTCCAGTTTGGACGGGTAGTCTGGAAACGCTCAGAACGCCGCTCCCGCAGGCGTCTGTCAAGCTGAGTGACAGACTGGATCAAATCTTCCAGAGTAGTTGGAACGCCAATCCTGGCCAGCTCGTCTTTAAGAGCCTCAGACAGTCCTTGGCGATATTGGTATTTAAGGGCCGTCTCATTCCAGCCAGTGTCAGCTGACCATTTCCGGAATTCTGCCGTGTAGTCCTCCACCGGCCTTCTCCCCTGGGTTAAACTGTGGAGAACAGACTCAGCTGTAGCTGATCGCTGAGGATCGTCATACAGCTGCGCCATACTCTCGAAGAAGGTGTCCACGGAATCTAGTATGGGGCTGCTTTGCTCCATCAGGCCATGGGCCCAGGCCTGAGGTTCGTCGGTTAGAAGGGAGATGACGAACCCCACCTTTACCACTTCTGAAGAGAAAGTCCTGGGTTGAAGGGCGAAGTAAAGAGAACATGCATTTTTGAAAGCCCGATATTTCTTACGGACGCCAGAAAATCGCTCAGGCAGGGGGACCCTGGGTTCAGGGGTAGCCATTACTACGGTGGGATTTGCCTGATTTTGAGACGTGGAGGCAACATTGGCAATGGTAGCAGCTGGTGATGCTGGTCCTGTAGCTCCAGTAAGTAGCTGAAAGCGGCCATCCATTTGGACATAACCTTCTTGTAATTTCTGAACCGCATCGGTTAGTGCGGTGACTTGCTGACATAGGGTCTCGAACGGTGAACGCACCCTGTCGGCCTCAGACATCTGGCTGGTTTGTACTGTAAGGGTATGTACTTACCGAGGCCGAGATGCCGAGAGTGGTTCACCTTTGCGACTTGACGCACTCCACCCCCTGGAGTTGAGACAGGGAGTGGATGGCGAGAAGCGGCACCGGCTACCGGCAGGTGGTGGGTACTTGTAGACGGTCCGGTAGTGTTGAGTAGACTGAAGAAACAGGCTTCAAGCAGGAACTAGTCGGATTGGTAAAGTTCAAACAGCAGGAGATAATGAAAGCCGGTGCAGGTTGAGTCCGGGTTGCAATTGCAAGGTAACAGTCCCGGCTGGGGGTCTAGCACAGTAAAAGGCAACAAGTCCAGAGAATACCGGGAACCAGGCAGGAGTTCAAAGGAAACGCGGAAGTCCAAAAGGTACAAGCAGGAGGTCAAGGATTGTAGACAAGCAGCAGATCCGAGTCACAGGCCGAGGGTCAAACACAGGAGAAGGCAGAAGTCCGTATAGCAAGCCGAGGGTCAGGTCCAGGAGAGAGATCAGAGGAGTCAAGCCAGTCCGGGTCACAAGGAGATTTTCAAGATAGTTTTCCAGAGTCTTGGGTATACAGGAAAGCTGACAAACCAGCAACTTGTCAGTGCAACTGGATCTCTTTAAATAGGCCCGCCTGGATTCCTATTGGTGCGCCGGCGCACGCACCCGAGAACGAAGAAGCGCCGTCCCGCGCACGCGCATGCGCCGAAGCATCATTCCGCCGCGCGTGCGCATTGGGCGCTGATTGGCGCCGTTGGACGGATTTCCCTGACAGATGCATTGTCCAGAAGGGCTCATGCACCCACCCACCACACAGAAGACTGGACCCAGGTGACCCCGGATGGGGTACGGGCCTTGTGTCATGGAGCACAACTTCAAGCTAGTGGTGGGTCAAGGGCGGAAGAGATCGGAGTTTCGGTAGTGGGGGTGCCCAAGTGTTATTGTGACGTGACCCAGATTGTCGAGGATGACCTGCCAAAGCTGTCCAAGAAGGACATAAGAAGAGACCAGTTGGAAGATCCCTGGGGAAGATTAGCTTTGAAGGCATTGGAAGACCAGGATCCAGGTAGGCTCCTGCAGGACCCCTCAAGGGTGGCTCGACTTCTCCACAAAGAATGGGACAAGTTACAGGTGCATCAAGGGGTGGTCTACCGAAGGGGCCCCTCTGATGACCTGGAAGAGAAGTGGCAACTGTTCTTGCCGGAAAAACACGGAAGAACTGTCTTGGCTGCCCTACATGATAACCATGGCCACTTGGGGGCCGAACGAACCTTCCAGCTTGTGAGGAACAGGTTCTATTGGCCTTGTATGCGGGCTGAAGTGGAGGAGTACTGTCACTCATGTGCTCGCTGCATTCAAAGGAAGACATTACCACGTCAAGCTGCCCCAATGGGCCATCTGCATAGTCAAGGACCCTTGGACTTGGTATGCATCGAATTTCTCTGTCTAGAACCTGCCTTGAGTGGACATGGAAATGTTCTGGTGATAACTGACCATTTCACCCGTTATGCCCAGGCCTTTCCAACTAAAGACTAGAAGGCCTCCACCGTAGCCAAAATCTTGGTGGAAAAATACTTTGTGCATTACAGGCTACCACAGCGCCTGCACTCAGACCAAGGGAGAGACTTTGACAGTCCAGTGATTAGGAAATTGCTGGACTCTTTAGGTATAAAAAAAACTCGTACTACCCCTTATCACCCCCAAGGTGATGCCCAACCGGAAAGATTCAACAGGACTGTTAAATATGTTGGGGACTCTGAGCAGCGAGAAGAAGCAGCATTGGAGCAAGCACATACTGTAGCAGCAATATTGCATGCCTATAACAGCACAACCAGTGATGCCACAGGGTACTCTCCCTACAGATTAATGTTTGGCAGGGAAGCAAGACTGCCTGTGGATCTGGCCTTCGGCATATCGATGGATCACACATCAGCCACCTCGCACAAGGGATATGTAGACAGGCTGAGGAGGAGCCTGAAACTGGCGTTTAAACAGGCCCAAGCGGCATCAGAGCAAAGAAGAGCCCGGAACAAGAGGAACTTTGATCTTAAAGTTTGGATCCAGGATTTGCAACCCGGAGACAGAGTGCTGTTGCGGAACTTGGGAGTCCCTGGGAAGCACAAACTAGCAGACAGATGGACACCCGAACCTTATGTGATCTGCAAAAGGTTACCAGGCTTGCTGGTATATCAGCTGAAGCCAGAAGGGAAGATAGGGCCACTGAAGACCTGGCACAGAAACCATTTACTTCCACTTTCAGAAGCAGTTCGGATACCTCCTGTAGAGGATTCCCCTGGACCATCCTCAAGTCTGAATACACCTAGGCCCAACACTCGGTCTCAAGCATCTCAGTCTGGAGGAATGGATGTCACTTATCAAAGTGATGATGAAGAAGAAGAGCTTGAATGGTTGTGGCCGTCCCAGGCCCCTGAGCCTCTGTCCATAGACCTTCCGCCCTCTGAAGATACCTTAGATAGTACATTAAATGTGGAAGCCACCGAGTTTGTCCCGTCCAGCTTTCAATCTGATAAGTGGGAAGATGCCATAGAGTCACTCCCTGCTGAAGATCCAAAGAACTCTCTGTGTCCTCCTTCACCTGATCAGGATGCTCCAGAAACAATGGGACCGAATACACCTACTCCAGAAGAAGAGCCTGTGGTGGATGAGACGGTTACCCCAAGAGAACAGAGAGCGAAGAGAACTATTCGTCCTCCACGGAAGTTAACCTATGCCCAAATGGGAGAAAGCTCTGAGGACACAGTAACTACTGCAAGAAGGACAATACAAACACCTGGTCCCTCCACTGTGCATTTGGTGGAGGGCGACCCCAGCTCACTTTCTGGCACAGTTAGGCAGGTCACCCCCATTGATGTGACCTGTGGGCAGGACAAGCTCCCTTCCCAGTTTTGGGGGGAGGTTCCCCTGCCAACTTCCCTTGCAGCCCTCAATGAACTTGTTGGTACTTGTTGTTAATATTGTCTTTGGGGACCAAAGATTCTAAGTGGGGGGAGTGTGTAGCCGGGTATTGCCCTTTAATTCCCCTGAGACTACACTACCCAGTACACCTTGAGGCACCCAGGGTGCATTGCCCTGTGCAAAGACTGCTGGGGTGGACTTTATAAGAGGGAGGCGGGCCCCAGTTTCTTTCTCTTTGGACACCACCCTCCCAGCAAGAGGATCCCTGTGCTGACCTGCTGTGTGTACAAGGCCTGAAGCCTGGGCCTTGTGCTTTTCCAAAGAGCCTTCCGCTCCACCGAGGAGCCGGCGGAGCGTCTGATCCTGTTGCTGAGTGCTGTCATCAGGAGGACCGAAGACCCGGGTGTCGTGGACACTGTGAAGCGAGTCACAGTAACGGAAGTAACGGACAAAGACTAGTCCGGTCGGGTGAGAGAGCACCTGCTCTGAGCTACATTACAGTATCTTTAGGCCCATTAACTTTATTCAGGGCCATCACAGTGATTGCAGTTACACTCTGGGAGACTATCTGCTGAACTGAGTTACTAGTCTCCCTGGTATTGTAAAGTTACCGATCATCATTTCTTTGTTGGATTACAATTGTTCTTGAAAGTGCACCACCGTGTTTTGCTAGCGAAGATTTCTTCCACAGAACTATACCCAAATCATAGTTAGGCCTGACTGGGTGGTATAGGACATTGCTGGGCGCCATTTTGCTCACGAGGGAGGATAGCTGCAGCGGGGTCTGTTAAACTGTCTATCATATTGCTGAACGTTTAATGTTTTAATAACTATACCCATATTGCAGGGCTCTGCATGTGACATTGCATACTGTTTTATCATTTTAACCTTTACCAACAGTAAAATAATAGAGTTAAGTATATTGGTTGTCAGTGTCATTTACTGGTCTATACCATTACTGTGTGCCTTACTGTGGGATTGTGTAATAGAGAATATTAGAGTGATTGCAATTCTATCATCCCCTTTACTAACTGTGCCACGAGAGGTTAGAGCCGATTACCAGGGGTTGACAGCGGTGCACTACAGGGCCCGAAACAATCAAGGCAGCCCTCTTAACTGGGGGTATTGCTATACGTGGGGGCTCGGTCCGGGATTCCTGTATACTGCACGCTGCAATCAAGCTGGTCAGAAGCACCAGAATGGACCCTGCTGCCGTAGCCCGGTGGTGCAGGGATGAAGGCATCCTACCCGGGAATGGCCTGGTGGTTGAAATCCAGAGAGAGGTCTGGGTAGAGGAGCAGCTAACTCCAGTCTTGAGAGCATTGTCCACGGACAGGAAGCCATGGGTGATTGACATCAAGACAGATACTGTAAATCCCCACACCTATGCATTGTGTGAGTGGAGGAACGGAATCTCTGACTACTTCAAGGGTGCCAGCATAAAAACTACAAACCAAGTAGAACTCCTCCTGATACACCCAGCAGAGAATAAAGATGGCCCCAAATCCACTACTACAGGAGGCCCCAGCACAGGAGGAAGCACCCAACAACAGGGTCCCGGTTCACTGCCATTGACCACCCTTAGCTCAGAATTATGCGCTGTCCTGGGGGAGATTGTGGCCAAGTGTAAAAAGGACCCTCCAGACTACATGATGTCAGGATACAGGAAACTCAGGACTTTTTCTGGGAAGAAACCTGTACCTTCAGTGGAGGATGGATTTGAAGAGTGGCTAGATGGCGCCACTCAGGCCCTAGAAGAATGGGAGGTGCCAGAACAACAAAAAAAACAAAGGATTGCGGAAAGCTTAAAGGGGCCTGCTCTGGAGGCCATACGTAACCTCAAGTGAAGCAAGAAGGACTGTAATGCACAGGATTATCTGGATATTCTGCAGAATGTGTTCGGCGGGACGGAAAAGGTCACCGAACTCACTTACCAGCTGGAGCATTGCTACCAAAGGAGGGAGAGAAGCTGTCAGAATTCATAAGATGTCTGGATAAGATCCTGCATCAGATCCTACTGAAGAAGGGATCGATCCAAGGAAAGTGGATGAGGCCCGTGCCCAGCAGGTGTTGAGGGGAGCTCAACCCTTGGACCCCATTGCATTAATGCTACGCAACCGGCAGGACGGGAGCAGCCTGGAATACCCTGACTTGATCCGGATAGTCAGGGAGGAGGAGGCCATGTTGGAAGACAAAAGGAGGAGTCAACACACCGAACCAATTGCCCGAGTCAGAATGTTAAGTGCAGAAGGAGGTGATTCAGAAGTTGAACTCCTAAAGACCCAGGTGTCACAACTAGTAGAAATGGTATCCATGCTGACTAGCCAGGCCTCTGTGCTACACAATAAGAACACGTCAGAGGAACTAAAAAACCCTACTAGCTCCAATACGGAACTAGTACAGAAGCCTAAGAGATTGATAACATGCTTCAGATGTGGGGGAATCGGGCATGTTAGAGCAGTGTGTCCCAGCCCAGATGAAGTTGCATCCAGATACCGCAAAACTTCAGAGGGCCCCGGTGAAGGAGTCCAGCCGGGCGCCCACTACTTACAGAAAGCTCCAAAAAGATTCAAAAGCAAGAAAAGGGAAAAGAGAAGGGAAACAATGCACCTCCTAAACCCCCCCATACCACCTGTCAGGAGTTGAAATTTAACAATCTGAGGGAAACCAATGCATACCAGGTCCAAAAAGGGTTGAGGTCAAGAGAGAAATGGAAGAAAAAGAAAACATCAATAGGAAAATCAAGGAGTCCAAAGAAGGAAACACCCCAGAAGAGGTTTCCAGACAAGTTAATAGGACCCTCCCCTCAAGTCTCCGTTCAAGTGGAGGGAGTCTACACCAAGGCTCTCCTAGATGCAGGAGCCCAAGTGACTCTTTTATACAGAGACTTTTACTTAATTGGCACTCGTAGCTTTCCCTACGACGGTTATGTCTCAATCAGGCTGGCCTTTGATCCATCAGTGACAGGAAAGGCGGAAGTCTTTGACACCCTGGCGGTAGTTTGTCCTCGCCCATCAGGAGCCAACACCAGTTCCATGCTAATAGGGACCAACACCTGGTCAGGTGGCTGCTGACCCCTCTAGTGCAGGAGCGGAGTCCTACCACAGACAAGATTCACCCCATGCTGCGACAGGTCTACCAGAAGTTGGTCTTGGAACAAAAGGCCCCGGAAGAGGGGGTGAGAAAAGTCTGGAGACTGTCAAGAAAGGAGAAGATATTGCAGCCTGGTGAGGTGACCTGTCTTCAGGCTACGGTAAAACTCTCCTGGGAGCAGCCTGGCCCCTTTGTGGTCTTGGAGCCAGACCCCTTGAACACCCACCCAGGATTGGAAGTGATCCCTGAAGTGGTCCCGTTGAGGGCATTGAAGAAGGCGAAGTACCAGATTCCAGTGAGCATCAGGAATGTCACTAGTTCTCCCATGAAGATTCTCCCCGGGTGCTGCTGGGCAACGTAAACCCTGCTACCCCAGTGGGCCTGTCGGACAAGAAGAAAGCAGAAGGTGGGGAACTCACCCTGGGGGGGGGGCTCTGCCTGGAAGACACCACCTTACCACCGAAGTGGAAGGAGAGAGCCAAGGCCCAGCTGACTTGATGAAGAAAAATATTCTCGAAAGACGAGTTTGACGTAGGGTGTGCAAGGAGTGCCACTCATAAGATTCATCTGCAGGAAGACAAACCCTTCCGGGAGAGGGTCCGGCGAGTCCCCCTGGCTGACTTGGAAGATTTGCGTGAACAGTTGGCAGAGCTTAAGAGAACTGGGGTTATTCGAGAGTCCAGAAGTCCATATTCCTCCCCCATCGTGGTGGTCAGGAAAAAGAACGGGTCGTTGAGACTCTGTATAGACTACAGGACTCTCAATAGGAGGACCATACCCGACCAGTATACTACCCCCAGGATAGAAGATGCCTTACAGAGTCTGTCTGGAGCCAAGTGGTTCAGCGTCATGGACCTGAAGAGTGGGTATTACCAAATCCCAATGCACCCTGAAGACAAAGAGAAGACGGCCTTTATCACCCTGGTGGGATTCTATGAGTTTAATAGGATGCCTCAAGGCCTGTCGGGGGCCCCCGCCTCTTTTCAGAGATTGATGGAGAAGACAGTGGGGGACATGAATCTTATCGAAGTCCTGGTGTACCTAGATGACATCATTGTCTTCGGGAAGACTCTGGAGAAGCATGAAGAGAGATTGGAGAAAGTCCTGAAGAGACTCAGTGAAGAGGGACTAAAACTCTCCAGGGAGAAATGCCAGTTTTACCAGTCCTCTGTCCACTATCTGGGACACATAGTGTCTGCAGAAGGAGTGTCTACAGATCCTGACAAACTGGACGCAGTTACCTCCTGGCCCAGACCAACTACATTGACTGAGCTCAGATCCTTCCTGGGGTTATTGCTCTTACTACCGTAGATTTGTGGAAGGGTTTGCGAAAATTGCCAAACCCCTGAACGAGCTGCTGAAGACAGAAGGAGAGGAGGATGATACTGGCCCCAGAAAGCCTGGAGAGTCTGTGGAAGGCCAGTGGACAGAGAAGTGTGAAGAAGCCTTCAAAATGTTGAAGAAAAGTCTGACCACTGCCCCAGTCCTGGCCTATGCTGACCCTAAGAAACCATATGAACTGCATGTAGATGCCAGCCATGATGGTCTGTGAGGTGTGCTGTACCAAGAGTATGAAGGACAGTTAAGGCCAGTTGCCTATGTTAGTAGAAGTCTAACACCAGCAGAAAAGAACTACCCCACCCACAAGTTGAAATTCCTGGCCCTAAAGTGGGCAGTCGTGGATAAGCTCAGAGATTAACTGTATGGAGCTGACTTTACAGTAAAGACTGACAACAATCCACTCACCTACCTCTTCACCGGCTGGATGCCACTGGCCACCATTGGTTGGCAGCCCTGGCCGGATTCAACTTCAGTCTCAAGTATAGGCCTGGAGCTGGGAATCGTGATGCAGATGCTGTAAGGGTATGTACTTACCGAGGCCGAGAGTGGTTCACCTTTGCGACTTGACGCACTCCACCCCCTGGAGTTGAGACAGGGAGTGGATGGCGAGAAGCGGCACCGGCTACCGGCAGGTGGTGGGTACTTGTAGACGGTCCGGTAGTGTTGAGTAGACTGAAGAAACAGGCTTCAAGCAGGAACTAGTCGGATTGGTAAAGTTCAAACAGCAGGAGATAATGGAAGCCGGTGCAGGTTGAGTCCGGGTTGCAATTGCAAGGTAACAGTCCCGGCTGGGGGTCTAGCACAGTAAAAGGCAACAAGTCCAGAGAATACCGGGAACCAGGCAGGAGTTCAAAGGAAACGCGGAAGTCCAAAAGGTACAAGCAGGAGGTCAAGGATTGTAGACAAGCAGCAGATCCGAGTCACAGGCCGAGGGTCAAACACAGGAGAAGGCAGAAGTCCGTATAGCAAGCCGAGGGTCAGGTCCAGGAGAGAGATCAGAGGAGTCAAGCCAGTCCGGGTCACAAGGAGATTTTCAAGATAGTTTTCCAGAGTCTTGGGTATACAGGAAAGCTGACAAACCAGCAACTTGTCAGTGCAACTGGATCTCTTTAAATAGGCCCGCCTGGATTCCTATTGGTGCGCCGCCGCGCATGCGCGCGCGCCGCTGCGTCGGCGCGCGCACCCGAGGACGAAGAAGCGCCGTCCCGCGCACGCGCATGCGCCGAAGCATCATTCCGCCGCGCGTGCGCATTGGGCGCTGATTGGCGCCGTTGGACGGATTTCCCTGACAGTGCCCCCCTCCTAGGGGCGGACTCCGGACGCCCAGACTAGACATCAACTCGGGATGTTCCTGGTGAAAGACTCTAATTAGGCGGGGAGCATGTAGGTTCCTAGATGGTTCCCAAGAGTTGTCCTCTGGGGGATACCCCTTCCATTTGATTAAATACTGCAACTGCCTGCCTCTTTTCCTGCAGCCCAAGATAGATTCCACCACATACTCATCTTCACCATCAACCTCCACAGGTGGAGGAGGTGGCTCATCCCTTCCCGGGAAGGAGCTGGAGACTACTGGTTTCAACAGAGACGTGTGGAAGACCGGGTGTATCCTGTAGGAGTCGGGCAGTGCCAATTCAAAGGCCACAGGGTTGATTACTCGCTTGATTTTAAAAGGGCCTATAAATCTTGGTCCCAATTTCCGTGAAGGGATCGGTAATTTGCGGTTGGTGGCGGAGAGCCATACTTCCTCCCCAACTTTGAAGACTGGATTTTCCTTCCTACCCTTGTCATAGTGTCTCTTGTAAGACTCCTGGGCGTTTTGCATCATTTCCTGGAGTCTCAGAAAATTAGATTGAACAAAGGCTATCCGATCTTGAACAGCAGGAACAGAGCTCTCCGGAATGTCATCAGGGAGGAAGGAAGGATGGAAGCCAAAGTTGGCCCAAAAAGGAGTTTGACTGGTGGCTGAATGCACCGAGTTGTTATATGCAAATTCAGCGTAGGATAATAGGGAGGACCAATCGTCTTGTGAGGCTGAGCAAAAACAACGGAGATATTGTTCTAGGGTTTGATTGGTTCTCTCTGTCTGTCCGTTGCTCTGGGGGTGATATGCCGATGATAGGCAAATCTTGACTTCTAAAGATTTGCAAAGTTCCTTCCAGAATTTTGACGTGAATTGAACGCCTCTGTCAGAGGTGATGCTCTTAGGCACCCCATGGAGCCTGATTATCTCCTGAAAGAAGGCTTTGGCTGTATCTGCAGCAGAGGGGGTACCGATCATGGGCACGAAGTGTGCCATTTTGGAGAGGCGGTCAATTACGACCAGAATCGTGGTGAAACCTCCAGAGGGCGGTAGATCTACAATGAAGTCCATGGACACATCTGCCCACGGACGTTCAGGGATAGGAAAAGGTTTGAGTAGTCCCCAACTCTTGGTTTTGGGTCCCTTATACCGTTGGCAACGGGTACAGGAGGCAACATAGGACTTGCAATCTTGTCTCCAACCAGGCCACCAGAAGGAGCGAGAGATTAGTTTCATGGTTTTTTTGGTTCCAAAGTGACCAGCTAGTTTGTGGTCGTGGAAAGTTTTCAGAATCAGTTGCCTTGTTTCCAGAGGGACGAAGACTTTACCTTGGGACCAGAGCAAGTCATTATGCTTCTCTAGGGAAGAGGTTACTTGGTCAGGACAATGCTTAGAGGCGGCTTTTATGGAGGTTAGTAGATCAGCCTGTGGGATGAGCAGAAAGTTTTGTGCTGATAGGATGGTACTTGGTTCCTCTGCTTGAGGGGTCTCGGGAAACATCCTAGAGAGTGCATCCGCCTTCACGTTCTTGGAACCGGGCCTATAAGAGATATGAAAGTTAAACCTGGTGAAGAAGAGGGCCCATCGGGCTTGTCTGGGTCGAAGACGTTTTGCTGTTCTCAGATATTCTAGATTCTTATGATCCGTGAATATCATGACAGGGTGAGGGGCTCCCTCCAGAAGGTATCGCCATTCTTCCAGGGCGAATTTGATAGCTAATAGTTCCCGGTCTCCGACGTCATAATTACGTTCTGGAGAAGTTAGTTTACGAGAGGCAAAGGCTACTGGATGAAGAAGGGATTTGGGGCCCTGCCTTTGAGAGAGGATGGCCCCAGTGGCTGACTCTGAAGCATCTACTTCCAGAGTAAATGGCAGTAGCGGATCTGGATGCTTCAATACAGGTGCCGATGTGAATGCATTTTTTAGTTTATCGAAGGCATCCTGAGCTTCCGGTGACCAGTGAAAGCGGTAGCCCTGGCGTGTCAGTTGGGTTATAGGTGCCACAATAGAGGAGAACCCCACAATGAACCTCCTGTAGAAGTTGGCGAAACCTATAAACCGTTGTACCCCTTTCTTGTCTGTTGGGGCTGGCCATTCCTGGATAGCTTTGACTTTCTGCGGGTCCATTGCGACCCCATTGGTAGAAATAATAAATCCCAAAAATTGCACAGTGGTTTTCTCAAAGTCACATTTCTCGGCCTTGAGGTAAAGTCTATGTTCTCGGAGAATAGTGAGGACCTTGATGACATGGATTCGGTGCAGTTCAAGGGAGGACGAAAAAATAAGAATATCGTCTAAGTAGACTACTAGGAAGTCGTCCAAGTGTTCACGGAAAATGTCATTGACCAGGTGCTGGAAAGTAGCTGGGGCGTTGCAAAGCCCGAATGGCATGACCAAGTATTCAAAATGACCGAACCTAGATCTAAAAGCCGTCTTCCATTCGTCTCCAGCCCTGATCCGGATGAGGTTGTAGGCCACTCGAAGGTCCAGTTTAGAGAAGATCCGAGCTGATCGGAATCGTTGGAACAACTCCGGGATGAGAGGAAGCGGGTATCTATTTTTAATAGTAATTTTATTTAATTCCCTATAGTCGATGCAGGGCCTCAGAGTCCCGTCTTTCTTTTCAACGAAAAAGATTCCGGCACCGGCTGGGGAAGAAGAGGGGCGAATGAATTTCTTTTCCAGATTTTCCTCAATGTAAGACTTGAGGGCCTTCAACTCAGATTCGGACAAGGGAAAGATGCGGCCGAATGGAATTTTGGAGCCAGGCAGAAGGTCAATGGGACAATCGTAGGGACGATGTGGAGGTAGGCGGTCGGCCTGCTGTTTGTCGAAGACGTCCTGGAATTCTAAGTATGCTGATGGAACATGTGGTAGGTTATCCGGTTGAGGGGTTAAAGTAGCACAGACAGTTGGAAGTGCGGGAAGACAGTGTTGGGAACAATACGAAGAAGTGAAGTTAACTTCCCTTTTGGCCCAGTTTATATGAGGCTCATGTGCTTGTAACCAGGGGAGGCCCAGGATGATGGGAAACATGGGAGATGGGATGAGGTCAAATCGAAGGTATTCTTGGTGGCCTGAATCCGTGATAGCAAGGACGGGTTTTGTTTCTTGCGTAATTACCCCTGAACGAGGCAGGGATCCATCCGCCAGACGAACCTGAAGATAACGGTCCTTGGTTTGCAGAGGAAAGTGAAGTTGGGAAGCAAGTGAAGAGTCCAGAAAGCAGCTGCAGGCTCCTGAATCAATAATCGCTGGTAGGCGGGTTGCTCCTGTTGGTAGCTGTAGAGAAATAGAAAGAACAACATAAGTCTGTGGTAAGCCAGAAACTTGGTAGTTAAGTGTCTTTGAGGGTACACTTACTAGGTCTCACTGGGCAGCTCCGAAGGAAATGGCCAGTACCCCCGCAGTAAAGGCACAGATTGGCCTGACGCCTGCGCTGCTTTTCCTCAGGAGAAAGGGGAGGACGAACCAGACCAAGCTGCATGGGTTCAGGCTCGGGAGGAGAAGATGCTGTAGGAACTTGGATGGGTGGGTAGGCAGGAGCTGATCGGGGCAAAGTCCAGTTTGGACGGGTAGTCTGGAAACGCTCAGAACGCCGCTCCCGCAGGCGTCTGTCAAGCTGAGTGACAGACTGGATCAAATCTTCCAGAGTAGTTGGAACGCCAATCCTGGCCAGCTCGTCTTTAAGAGCCTCAGACAGTCCTTGGCGATATTGGTATTTAAGGGCCGTCTCATTCCAGCCAGTGTCAGCTGACCATTTCCGGAATTCTGCCGTGTAGTCCTCCACCGGCCTTCTCCCCTGGGTTAAACTGTGGAGAACAGACTCAGCTGTAGCTGATCGCTGAGGATCGTCATACAGCTGCGCCATACTCTCGAAGAAGGTGTCCACGGAATCTAGTATGGGGCTGCTTTGCTCCATCAGGCCATGGGCCCAGGCCTGAGGTTCGTCGGTTAGAAGGGAGATGACGAACCCCACCTTTACCACTTCTGAAGAGAAAGTCCTGGGTTGAAGGGCGAAGTAAAGAGAACATGCATTTTTGAAAGCCCGATATTTCTTACGGACGCCAGAAAATCGCTCAGGCAGGGGGACCCTGGGTTCAGGGGTAGCCATTACTACGGTGGGATTTGCCTGATTTTGAGACGTGGAGGCAACATTGGCAACGGTAGCAGCTGGTGATGCTGGTCCTGTAGCTCCAGTAAGTAGCTGAAAGCGGCCATCCATTTGGACATAACCTTCTTGTAATTTCTGAACCGCATCGGTTAGTGCGGTGACTTGCTGACATAGGGTCTCGAACGGTGAACGCACCCTGTCGGCCTCAGACATCTGGCTGGTTTGTACTGTAAGGGTATGTACTTACCGAGGCCGAGATGCCGAGAGTGGTTCACCTTTGCGACTTGACGCACTCCACCCCCTGGAGTTGAGACAGGGAGTGGATGGCGAGAAGCGGCACCGGCTACCGGCAGGTGGTGGGTACTTGTAGACGGTCCGGTAGTGTTGAGTAGACTGAAGAAACAGGCTTCAAGCAGGAACTAGTCGGATTGGTAAAGTTCAAACAGCAGGAGATAATGGAAGCCGGTGCAGGTTGAGTCCGGGTTGCAATTGCAAGGTAACAGTCCCGGCTGGGGGTCTAGCACAGTAAAAGGCAACAAGTCCAGAGAATACGGGAACCAGGCAGGAGTTCAAAGGAAACGCGGAAGTCCAAAAGGTACAAGCAGGAGGTCAAGGATTGTAGACAAGCAGCAGATCCGAGTCACAGGCCGAGGGTCAAACACAGGAGAAGGCAGAAGTCCGTATAGCAAGCCGAGGGTCAGGTCCAGGAGAGAGATCAGAGGAGTCAAGCCAGTCCGGGTCACAAGGAGATTTTCAAGATAGTTTTCCAGAGTCTTGGGTATACAGGAAAGCTGACAAACCAGCAACTTGTCAGTGCAACTGGATCTCTTTAAATAGGCCCGCCTGGATTCCTATTGGTGCGCCGCCGCGCATGCGCGCGCGCCGCTGCGTCGGCGCGCGCACCCGAGGACGAAGAAGCGCCGTCCCGCGCACGCGCATGCGCCGAAGCATCATTCCGCCGCGCGTGCGCATTGGGCGCTGATTGGCGCCGTTGGACGGATTTCCCTGACAGATGCATTGTCCAGAAGGGCTCATGCACCCACCCACCACACAGAAGACTGGACCCAGGTGACCCCGGATGGGGTGCGGGCCTTGTGTCATGGAGCACAACTTCAAGCTAGTGGTGGGTCAAGGGCGGAAGAGATCGGAGTTTCGGTAGTGGGGGTGCCCAAGTGTTATTGTGACGTGACCCAGATTGTCGAGGATGACCTGCCAAAGCTGTCCAAGAAGGACATAAGAAGAGACCAGTTGGAAGATCCCTGGGGAAGATTAGCTTTGAAGGCATTGGAAGACCAGGATCCAGGCAGGCTCCTGCAGGACCCCTCAAGGGTGGCTCGACTTCTCCACAAAGAATGGGACAAGTTACAGGTGCATCAAGGGGTGGTCTACCGAAGGGGCCCCTCTGATGACCTGGAAGAGAAGTGGCAACTGTTCTTGCCGGAAAAATACGGAAGAACTGTCTTGGCTGCCCTACATGATAACCATGGCCACTTGGGGGCCGAACGAACCTTCCAGCTTGTGAGGAACAGGTTCTATTGGCCTTGTATGCGGGCTGAAGTGGAGGAGTACTGTCACTCATGTGCTCGCTGCATTCAAAGGAAGACATTACCACGTCAAGCTGCCCCAATGGGCCATCTGCATAGTCAAGGACCCTTGGACTTGGTATGCATCGACTTTCTCTGTCTAGAACCTGCCTTGAGTGGACATGGAAATGTTCTGGTGATAACTGACCATTTCACCCGTTATGCCCAGGCCTTTCCAACTAAAGACTAGAAGGCCTCCACCGTAGCCAAAATCTTGGTGGAAAAATACTTTGTGCATTACAGGCTACCACAGCGCCTGCACTCAGACCAAGGGAGAGACTTTGACAGTCGAGTGATTAGGAAATTGCTGGACTCTTTAGGTATAAAAAAAACTCGTACTACCCCTTATCACCCCCAAGGTGATGCCCAACCGGAAAGATTCAACAGGACTGTTAAATATGTTGGGGACTCTGAGCAGCGAGAAGAAGCAGCATTGGAGCAAGCACATACTGTAGCAGCAATATTGCATGCCTATAACAGCACAACCAGTGATGCCACAGGGTACTCTCCCTACAGATTAATGTTTGGCAGGGAAGCAAGACTGCCTGTGGATCTGGCCTTCGGCATATCGATGGATCACACATCAGCCACCTCACACAAGGGATATGTAGACAGGCTGAGGAGGAGCCTGAAACTGGCGTTTGAACAGGCCCAAGCGGCATCAGAGCAAAGAAGAGCCCGGAACAAGAGGAACTTTGATCTTAAAGTTTGGATCCAGGATTTGCAACCCGGAGACAGAGTGCTGTTGCGGAACTTGGGAGTCCCTGGGAAGCACAAACTAGCAGACAGATGGACACCCGAACCTTATGTGATCTGCAAAAGGTTACCAGGCTTGCTGGTATATCAGCTGAAGCCAGAAGGGAAGATAGGGCCACTGAAGACCTGGCACAGAAACCATTTACTTCCACTTTCAGAAGCAGTTCGGATACCTCCTGTAGAGGATTCCCCTGGACCATCCTCAAGTCTGAATACACCTAGGCCCAACACTCGGTCTCAAGCATCTCAGTCTGTAGGAATGGATGTCACTTATCAAAGTGATGATGAAGAAGAAGAGCTTGAATGGTTGTGGCCGTCCCAGGCCCCTGAGCCTCTGTCCATAGACCTTCCGCCCTCTGAAGATACCTTAGATAGTACATTAAATGTGGAAGCCACCGAGTTTGTCCCGTACAGCTTTCAATCTGATAAGTGGGAAGATGCCATAGAGTCACTCCCTGCTGAAGATCCAAAGAACTCTCTGTGTCCTCCTTCACCTGATCAGGATGCTCCAGAAACAATGGGACCGAATACACCTACTCCAGAAGAAGAGCCTGTGGTGGATGAGACGGTTACCCCAAGAGAACAGAGAGCGAAGAGAACTATTCGTCCTCCACGGAAGTTAACCTATGCCCAAATGGGAGAAAGCTCTGAGGACACAGTAACTACTGCAAGAAGGACAATACAAACACCTGGTCCCTCCACTGTGCATTTGGTGGAGGGCGACCCCAGCTCACTTTCTGGCACAGTTAGGCAGGTCACCCCCATTGATGTGACCTGTGGGCAGGACAAGCTCCCTTCCCGGTTTTGGGGGGAGGTTCCCCTGCCAACTTCCCTTGCAGCCCTCAATGAACTTGTTGGTACTTGTTGTTAATATTGTCTTTGGGGACCAAAGATTCTAAGTGGGGGGAGTGTGTAGTCGGGTATTGCCCTTTAATTCCCCTGAGACTACACTACCCAGTACACCTTGAGGCACCCAGGGTGCATTGCCCTGTGCAAAGACTGCTGGGGTGGACTTTATAAGAGGGAGGCGGGCCCCAGTTTCTTTCTCTTTGGACACCACCCTCCCAGCAAGAGGATCCCTGTGCTGACCTGCTGTGTGTACAAGGCCTGAAGCCTGGGCCTTGTGCTTTTCCAAAGAGCCTTCCGCTCCACCGAGGAGCCGGCGGAGCGTCTGATCCTGTTGCTGAGTGCTGTCATCAGGAGGACCGAAGACCCGGGTGTCGTGGACACTGTGAAGCGAGTCACAGTAACGGAAGTAACGGACAAAGACTAGTCCGGTCGGGTGAGAGAGCACCTGCTCTGAGCTACATTACAGTATCTTTAGGCCCATTAACTTTATTCAGGGCCATCACAGTGATTGCAGTTACACTCTGGGAGACTATCTGCTGAACTGAGTTACTAGTCTCCCTGGTATTGTAAAGTTACCGATCATCATTTCTTTGTTGGTTTACAATTGTTCTTGAAAGTGCACCACCGTGTTTTGCTAGCGAAGATTTCTTCCACAGAACTATACCCAAATCATAGTTAGGCCTGACTGGGTGGTATAGGACATTGCTGGGCGCCATTTTGCTCACGAGGGAGGATAGCTGCAGCGGGGTCTGTTAAACTGTCTATCATATTGCTGAACGTTTAATGTTTTAATAACTATACCCATATTGCAGGGCTCTGCATGTGACATTGCATACTGTTTTATCATTTTAACCTTTACCAACAGTAAAATAATAGAGTTAAGTATATTGGTTGTCAGTGTCATTTACTGGTCTATACCATTACTGTGTGCCTTACTGTGGGATTGTGTAATAGAGAATATTAGAGTGATTGCAATTCTATCATCCCCTTTACTAACTGTGCCACGAGAGGTTAGAGCCGATTACCAGGGGTTGACAGCGGTGCACTACAGGGCCCGAAACAATCAAGGCAGCCCTCTTAACTGGGGGTATTGCTATACGTGGGGGCTCGGTCCGGGATTCCTGTATACTGCACGCTGCAATCAAGCTGGTCAGAAGCACCAGAATAAACCCTGCTGCCGTAGCCCGGTGGTGCAGGGATGAAGGCATCCTACCCGGGAATGGCCTGGTGGTTGAAATCCAGAGAGAGGTCTGGGTAGAGGAGCAGCTAACTCCAGTCTTGAGAGCATTGTCCACGGACAGGAAGCCATGGGTGATTGACATCAAGACAGATACTGTAAATCCCCACACCTATGCATTGTGTGAGTGGAGGAACGGAATCTCTGACTACTTCAAGGGTGCCAGCATAAAAACTACAAACCAAGTAGAACTCCTCCTGATACACCCAGCAGAGAATAAAGATGGCCCCAAATCCACTACTACAGGAGGCCCCAGCACAGGAGGAAGCACCCAACAACAGGGTCCCGGTTCACTGCCATTGACCACCCTTAGCTCAGAATTATGCGCTGTCCTGGGGGAGATTGTGGCCAAGTGTAAAAAGGACCCTCCAGACTACATGATGTCAGGATACAGGAAACTCAGGACTTTTTCTGGGAAGAAACCTGTACCTTCAGTGGAGGATGGATTTGAAGAGTGGCTAGATGGCGCCACTCAGGCCCTAGAAGAATGGGAGGTGCCAGAACAACAAAAAAAACAAAGGATTGCGGAAAGCTTAAAGGGGCCTGCTCTGGAGGCCATACGTAACCTCAAGTTAAGCAAGAAGGACTGTAATGCACAGGATTATCTGGATATTCTGCAGAATGTGTTCGGCGGGACGGAAAAGGTCACCGAACTCACTTACCAGCTGGAGCATTGCTACCAAAGGAGGGAGAGAAGCTGTCAGAATTCATAAGATGTCTGGATAAGATCCTGCATCAGATCCTACTGAAGAAGGGATCGATCCAAGAAAAGTGGATGAGGCCCGTGCCCAGCAGGTGTTGAGGGGAGCTCAACCCTTGGACCCCATTGCATTAATGCTACGCAACCGGCAGGACGGGAGCAGCCTGGAATACCCTGACTTGATCCGGATAGTCAGGGAGGAGGAGGCCATGTTGGAAGACAAAAGGAGGAGTCAACACACCGAACCAATTGCCCGAGTCAGAATGTTAAGTGCAGAAGGAGGTGATTCAGAAGTTGAACTCCTAAAGACTCAGGTGTCACAACTAGTAGAAATGGTATCCATGCTGACTAGCCAGGCCTCTGTGCTACACAATAAGAACACGTCAGAGGAACTAAAAAACCCTACTAGCTCCAATACGGAACTAGTACAGAAGCCTAAGAGATTGATAACATGCTTCAAATGTGGGGGAATCGGGCATGTTAGAGCAGTGTGTCCCAGCCCAGATGAAGTTGCATCCAGATACCGCAAAACTTCAGAGGGCCCCGGTGAAGGAGTCCAGCCGGGCGCCCACTACTTACAGAAAGCTCCAAAAAGATTCAAAAGCAAGAAAAGGGAAAAGAGAAGGGAAACAATGCACCTCCTAAAACCCCCCATACCACCTGTCAGGAGTTGAAATTTAACAATCTGAGGGAAACCAATGCATACCAGGTCCAAAAAGGGTTGAGGTCAAGAGAGAAATGGAAGAAAAAGAAAACATCAATAGGAAAATCAAGGAGTCCAAAGAAGGAAACACCCCAGAAGAGGTTTCCAGACAAGTTAATAGGACCCTTCCCTCAAGTCTCCGTTCAAGTGGAGGGAGTCTACACCAAGGCTCTCCTAGATACAGGAGCCCAAGTGACTCTTTTATACAGAGACTTTTACTTAATTGGCACTCGTAGCTTTCCCTACGACGGTTATGTCTCAATCAGGCTGGCCTTTGATCCATCAGTGACAGGAAAGGCGGAAGTCTTTGACACCCTGGCGGTAGTTTGTCCTCGCCCGTCAGGAGCCAACACCAGTTCCATGCTAATAGGGACCAACACTGACCTGGTCAGGAGGCTGCTGACCCCTCTAGTGCAGGAGCGGAGTCCTACCACAGACAAGATTCACCCCATGCTGCGACAGGTCTACCAGAAGTTGGTCTTGGAACAAAAGGCCCCGGAAGAGGGGGTGGGAAAAGTCTGGAGACTGTCAAGAAAGGAGAAGATATTGCAGCCTGGTGGGGTGACCTGTCTTCAGGCTACGGTAAAACTCTCCTAGGAGCAGCCTGGCCCCTTTGTGGTCTTGGAGCCAGACCCCTTGAACACCCACCCAGGATTGGAAGTGATCCCTGAAGTGGTCCCGTTGAGGGCATTGAAGAAGGCGAAGGGCCAGATTCCAGTGAGCATCAGGAATGTCACTAGTTCTCCCATGAAGATTCTCCCCGGGTGCTGCTGGGCAACGTAAACCCTGCTACCCCAGTGGGCCTGTCGGACAAGAAGAAAGCAGAAGGTGGGGAACTCACCCTGGGGGGGAGGTGGCTCTGCCTGGAAGACACCACCTTACCACCGAAGTGGAAGGAGAGAGCCAAGGCCCAGCTGACTTGATGGAGAAAAATATTCTCGAAAGACGAGTTTGACGTAGGGTGTGCAAGGAGTGCCACTCATAAGATTCATCTGCAGGAAGACAAACCCTTCCGGGAGAGGGTCCGGCGAGTCCCCCTGGCTGACTTGGAAGATTTGCGTGAACAGTTGGCAGAGCTTAAGAGAACTGGGGTTATTCGAGAGTCCAGAAGTCCATATTCCTCCCCCATCGTGGTGGTCAGGAAAAAGAACGGGTCGTTGAGACTCTGTATAGACTACAGGACTCTCAATAGGAGGACCATACCTGACCAGTATACTACCCCCAGGATAGAAGATGCCTTACAGAGTCTGTCTGGAGCCAAGTGGTTCAGCGTCATGGACCTGAAGAGTGGGTATTACCAAATCCCAATGCACCCTGAAGACAAAGAGAAGACGGCCTTTATCACCCTGGTGGGATTCTATGAGTTTAATAGGATGCCTCAAGGCCTGTCGGGGGCCCCCGCCTCTTTTCAGAGATTGATGGAGAAGACAGTGGGGGACATGAATCTTATCGAAGTCCTGGTGTACCTAGATGACATCATTGTCTTCGGGAAGACTCTGGAGAAGCATGAAGAGAGATTGGAGAAAGTCCTGAAGAGTTTCAGTGAAGAGGGACTAAAACTCTCCAGTGAGAAGTGCCAGTTTTACCAGTCCTCTGTCCACTATCTGGGACACATAGTGTCTGCAGAAGGAGTATCTACAGATCCCGACAAACTGGACGCAGTTACCTCCTGGCCCAGACCAACTACATTGAGTGAGCTCAGATCCTTCCTGGGGTTATGCTCTTACTACCGTAGATTTGTGAAAGGGTTTGCGAAAATTGCCAAACCCCTGAACGAGCTGCTGAAGACAGAAGGAGAGGAGGATGATACTGGCCCCAGAAAGCCTGGAGAGTCTGTGGAAGGCCAGTGGACAGAGAAGTGTGAAGAAGCCTTCAAAATGTTGAAGAAACGTCTGACCACTGCCCCAGTCCTGGCCTATGCTGACCCTAAGAAACCATATGAACTGCATGTAGAGGCCAGCCATGATGGTCTGTGAGGTGTGCTGTACCAAGAGTATGAAGGACAGTTAAGGCCAGTTGCCTATGTTAGTAGAAGTCTAACACCAGCAGAAAAGAACTACCCCACCCACAAGTTGGAATTCCTGGCCCTAAAGTGGGCAGTCGTGGATAAGCTCAGAGATTAACTGTATGGAGCTGACTTTACAGTAAAGACTGACAACAATCCACTCACCTACCTCTTCACCGGCTGGATGCCACTGGCCACCATTGGTTGGCAGCCCTGGCCGGATTCAACTTCAGTCTCAAGTATAGGCCTGGAGCTGGGAATCGTGATGCAGATGCATTGTCCAGAAGGGCTCATGCACCCACCCACCACACAGAAGACTGGACCCAGGTGACCCCGGATGGGGTACGGGCCTTGTGTCATGGAGCACAACTTCAAGCTAGTGGTGGGTCAAGGGCGGAAGAGATCGGAGTTTCGGTAGTGGGGGTGCCCAAGTGTTATTGTGACGTGACCCAGATTGTCGAGGATGACCTGCCAAAGCTGTCCAAGAAGGACATAAGAAGAGACCAGTTGGAAGATCCCTGGGGAAGATTAGCTTTGAAGGCATTGGAAGACCAGGATCCAGGCAGGCTCCTGCAGGACCCCTCAAAGGTGGCTCGACTGCTCCACAAAGAATGGGACAAGTTACAGGTGCATCAAGGGGTGGTCTACCGAAAGGGCCCCTCTGATGACCTGGAAGAGAAGTGGCAACTGTTCTTGCCGGAAAAACACGGAAGAACTGTCTTGGCTGCCCTACATGATAACCATGGCCACTTGGGGGCCGAACGAACCTTCCAGCTTGTGAGGAACAGGTTCTATTGGCCTTGTATGCGGGCTGAAGTGGAGGAGTACTGTCACTCATGTGCTCGCTGCATTCAAAGGAAGACATTACCACGTCAAGCTGCCCCAATGGGCCATCTGCATAGTCAAGGACCCTTGGACTTGGTATGCATCGACTTTCTCTGTCTAGAACCTGCCTTGAGTGGACATGGAAATGTTCTGGTGATAACTGACCATTTCACCCGTTATGCCCAGGCCTTTCCAACTAAAGACTAGAAGGCCTCCACCGTAGCCAAAATCTTGGTGGAAAAATACTTTGTGCATTACAGGCTACCACAGCGCCTGCACTCAGACCAAGGGAGAGACTTTGACAGTCGAGTGATTAGGAAATTGCTGGACTCTTTAGGTATAAAAAAAACTCGTACTACCCCTTATCACCCCCAAGGTGATGCCCAACCGGAAAGATTCAACAGGACTGTTAAATATGTTGGGGACTCTGAGCAGCGAGAAGAAGCAGCATTGGAGCAAGCACATACTGTAGCAGCAATATTGCATGCCTATAACAGCACAACCAGTGATGCCACAGGGTACTCTCCCTACAGATTAATGTTTGGCAGGGAAGCAAGACTGCCTGTGGATCTGGCCTTCGGCATATCGATGGATCACACATCAGCCACCTCGCACAAGGGATATGTAGACAGGCTGAGGAGGAGCCTGAAACTGGTGTTTGAACAGGCCCAAGCGGCATCAGAGCAAAGAAGAGCCCGGAACAAGAGGAACTTTGATCTTAAAGTTTGGATCCAGGATTTGCAACCCGGAGACAGAGTGCTGTTGCGGAACTTGGGAGTCCCTGGGAAGCACAAACTAGCAGACAGATGGACACCCGAACCTTATGTGATCTGCAAAAGGTTACCAGGCTTGCTGGTATATCAGCTGAAGCCAGAAGGGAAGATAGGGCCACTGAAGACCTGGCACAGAAACCATTTACTTCCACTTTCAGAAGCAGTTCGGATACCTCCTGTAGAGGATTCCTCTGGACCATCCTCAAGTCTGAATACACCTAGGCCCAACACTCGGTCTCAAGCATCTCAGTCTGGAGGAATGGATGTCACTTATCAAAGTGATGATGAAGAAGAAGAGCTTGAATGGTTGTGGCCGTCCCAGGCCCCTGAGCCTCTGTCCATAGACCTTCCGCCCTCTGAAGATACCTTAGATAGTACATTAAATGTGGAAGCCACCGAGTTTGTCCCCTCCAGCTTTCAATCTGATAAGTGGGAAGATGCCATAGAGTCACTCCCTGCTGAAGATCCAAAGAACTCTCTGTGTCCTCCTTCACCTGATCAGGATGCTCCAGAAACAATGGGACCGAATACACCTACTCCAGAAGAAGAGCCTGTGGTGGATGAGACGGTTACCCCAAGAGAACAGAGAGCGAAGAGAACTATTCGTCCTCCACGGAAGTTAACCTATGCCCAAATGGGAGAAAGCTCTGAGGACACAGTAACTACTGCAAGAAGGACAATACAAACACCTGGTCCCTCCACTGTGCATTTGGTGGAGGGCGACCCCAGCTCACTTTCTGGCACAGTTAGGCAGGTCACCCCCATTGATGTGACCTGTGGGCAGGACAAGCTCCCTTCCCGGTTTTGGGGGGAGGTTCCCCTGCCAACTTCCCTTGCAGCCCTCAATGAACTTGTTGGTACTTGTTGTTAATACTGTCTTTGGGGACCAAAGATTCTAAGTGGGGGGAGTGTGTAGCCGGGTATTGCCCTTTAATTCCCCAGAGACTACACTACCCAGTACACCTTGAGGCACCCAGGGTGCATTGTCCTGTGCAAAGACTGCTGGGGTGGACTTTATAAGAGGGAGGCGGGCCCCAGTTTCTTTCTCTTTGGACACCACCCTCCCAGCAAGAGGATCCCTGTGCTGACCTGCTGTGTGTACAAGGCCTGAAGCCTGGGCCTTGTGCTTTTCCAAAGAGCCTTCCGCTCCACCGAGGAGCCGGCGGAGCGTCTGATCCTGTTGCTGAGTGCTGTCATCAGGAGGACCGAAGACCCGGGTGTCGTGGACACTGTGAAGCGAGTCACAGTAACGGAAGTAACGGACAAAGACTAGTCCGGTCGGGTGAGAGAGCACCTGCTCTGAGCTACATTACAGTATCTTTAGGCCCATTAACTTTATTCAGGGCCATCACAGTGATTGCAGTTACACTCTGGGAGACTATCTGCTGAACTGAGTTACTAGTCTCCCTGGTATTGTAAAGTTACCGATCATCATTTCTTTGTTGGATTACAATTGTTCTTGAAAGTGCACCACCGTGTTTTGCTAGCGAAGATTTCTTCCACAGAACTATACCCAAATCATAGTCAGGCCTGACTGGGTGGTATAGGACATTGCTGGGCGCCATTTTGCTTACGAGGGAGGATAGCTGCAGCGGGGTCTGTTAAACTGTCTATCATATTGCTTAACGTTTAATGTTTTAATTAGGGCTGTTACTGATTAAAATTTTCGTGTTCGATTCATCGTTTTTTTTTTTAATCGATTAATCGACTAATTTCGATAAATTATAACGCACATACAGATCCAACTACTTTTAGCTGATCTCCTTGCAGGCCGATTCCCAGTGCAGCTACCAACCACTGGAAAAATCGATAGCAGGATACAAAAAACACACAAAGGCAGCGCTCGATGGGAATAGCATTAAAACTTTTATAGTCTTCAAGTAGGTAACAAAATAAATATTGCACTGGAGATAAAATCGATGTAGCTACATAAACTGTAAAAATGGTGCAAGTAATACCAAACGGTAGCAAAAGCAGTCATAAAAACATGTAGCTAAGTATGATACTGGTATAAAAATGTGTACAACGATACCACTGCTGAATCCAGATGAGAAGGGGCTAACATCAGTCCGTCAGCATGTAGATGTCCCGTGAAGGGAACTATCACAACTCCCAGTGGATGGCTGTAGAATCCCAGGTTGATAGAGGGAAGTGTAACAGCCCTTGCGTGTGGCAGATAGTAAGGTCCCGCCGGCATGCAGATATGAAGGCACAGCAAAGGAGCCCTTCAGATGGACACGGCAAGCCCAAAGAATTTTGATCCATCAAAAGAATTTTGATCGATCAAAACAATTAATCGATTAATCGAGGAATTAATAGTTAATTTCCACAGCCCTAGTTTTAATAACTATAGCCATATTGCAGGGCTCTGCATGTGACATTGCATACTGTTTTATCATTTTAACCTTTACCAACAGTAAAATAATAGAGTTAAGTATACTGGTTGTCAGTGTCATTTACTGGTCTATACCATTACTGTGTGCCTTTCTGTGGGATTGTGTCATAGAGAATATTAGAGTGATTGCAATTCTATCATCCCCTTTACTAACTGTGCCACGAGAGGTTAGAGCCGATTACCAGGGGTTGACAGAGGTGCACTACAGGGCCCGAAATAATCAAGGCAGCCCCCTTAACTGGGGGTATCGCTATATATATATGTAGCGGGGTCCTAAATTTAGGGGAAGTGATTGAGTGGTAGTTATGCTCAAACACCCCAATTGTCAGGATTCTATCAACCATTTTTGTCCGCAGGGAGAGTGTCGGTGTATAGTTCCCTGTGGCCTGCAGGTGGCGCTGCCATGGTAGGCCAGGGTTGAACCGCTGATACAGTGCTGTGCCTTGTGTGTCCCCTCTCAGCAGCCGTACAGTGGGTGTGGCAGGCCTGCTGTGCATGCTGGGAGAGGATATAAAAGGGGCAGACGCTGCCTGTTCGGGGTTCTTCTTCGGTCGTCGGGAGTCCTAGTCCCAGGAGTTGTGTTCCTGTCCGCCCTGGGCACCTTTGGCCCAGGGGCGGAGGTTGGTGAATCAGTCCCAGGCACCTTTAGCCCTGGGACTGCAGCAAAGGCCTTGGGCCCAGCACCTTCAGCTGGGGCCCATCAAGGATCGAGGAATCCCAGGGTGCCGCCTTGCGAGGGGACCCGTATCTTAGACGAGGAGGCCGGGGGAGGAACTGTTCCGAGGGACCGGTGAGAAGTCACGGTGAAGGAAGGGGCCCGGTAACTCTCTGGAGGGATGTCTTCTCCTTATAAAGAGGCCAAGTCTTGAGAGACCAAGTTCACCAGGTCTGTGGCAGAGACCAAGTTTATCCAGTCTGTGGCAGAGACTGTGCGGTTAAGTTAGAGTACCATTTGGCTGCTAGTCCCTACCTAGGGAGACTATCCATCTGGGCTGAGTCTGCTTGAGAAGCCGAGCAGTGAAGTGATTACGTTTGTGCCTGGACCTTTCTCACACCTTCTGCTGTCCTGTCTTCTTGCTCCAACCTTTACCTATCAGAGACTGTTATTTGCAAAGAGAAAATAAACGCTACGTTGGAGTTGCAGCTGGTGTGGACATTCAAGTCACTGGGGGGAAAAAAGGACTTATCTCTGTCAATTATAGAGATGAGAAACATTCTCTGGAGGATTCTGGTTTCTAGCTGTGGAGACCCACCAACAACACCGCTCAACCTCTTTACACAGGAGGGTACGGGCTTGTGGCATGGTGTGCCCTCTCTACCTGCGAGGAGCTAAGGGCAGGTGAAGGGGGTGGTATCGCTACATATATATATATTTATATATATATATATATATTAGGGCTGTGGAAATTAACTATTAATTCCTCGATTAATCGATTAATTGTTTTGATCGATTAAAATTATTTTGATCAGTACTCACCTCTCCCCTTGTTTCCGGGTCTTCAGGGAGACGGACTGATGTTAACCCCTCCTTATCTGGATTCAGCAGTGGTATCGTTGTACACATTTTTATACCAGTATCATACTTAGCTACAGGTTTTTATGACTGCTTTTGCTACCGTTTGGTATTACTCGCACCATTTTTACAGTTTATGTAGCTACAGTACATCGATTTTATCTCCAGTGCAATATTTATTTTGTTACCTACTTGAAGACTATAAAAGTTTTAATGCTATTCCCATTGAGCGCTGCCTTCGTGTGTTTTTTGTATCCTGCTATCGATTTTTCCAGTGGTTGGTAGCTGCACTGGGAATCAGCCTGCAAGGAGATCAGCTAAAAGTAGTTGGATCTGTATGTGCGTTATAATTAATCGAAATTAGTCGATTAATCGATAAAAAACAAACAAACGATTAATCGATAAAAAAAAAAACGATTAATCGAACACGAAAATTTTAATCAGTAACAGCCCTAATATATATATATATATATATATATATATATTATTTTTTTTACATTCATCATCATCATCACACACATATACTATACTTGGCACATTATAATACATAGAATATTTATGTACCGTATATACCCGAGTATAAGCCGACCCAAATATAAGCTGAGGCACCTAATTTTACCACAAAAAAATGGGAAAACATATTGACTCGAGTATAAGCCTAGGGTGTCCATCTGCATGCCTCACTGTGCCTCACTTTGCCTCACTGTGTCCATGTGCATGCCTCACTGTGTCCATGCCTCACTGTGCCTCACTTTGCTTCACTGTGTCCATGCCTCACTGTGTCCATGACTAGACTGACGTTTAACATGGGAGTCTATGGAAGGGGTGCCCGGCTTTGAAAAATCGGTGCTCCCCGGCCGTAGGGCCCCCCAGACAAAAAACTTTGCACACTTATAGAGGAAAAATGGTGCTACATGTGTGCCAAGTTTCGGGTCCAGGGAACCTACGACCAGCCAGTACCGGGTCCCCAAATTCACCGGAGAAATTACCATTTAACATGGGATTCTATGGAAGGGGTGCCCGGCCGTAGGTTCTCCAGACAACAAACTTTGCACACATATAGAGGAGAAATGGTGCTACATGTGTGCCAAATTTGGGGTCCAGAGGACCTACGGCCGGCCGGTACCGGGTCCCCAAATTCCAGGAGATGAGGCGCAAAAAGGTGACTCGCGTATAAGCCGTAAGTATAAGTATAATATACTCGGCTTATACTCGAGTATATACGGTACTAGACTTAGCTCTGCATTTGCAACAAAACCATTAGGTAACTTCTGGATTTTTCTAACTAAAATCTATCTATGGTCAATCAATATGTAAAATCATATGTAGCGCCCTCCTCACTCCCCTCTCTTTCTTCAGCTCGTCTGTCTCTTGTCTAGGGGTATCTTTCAGAGGGGAAGGGAGCGGGGACACTACGCCTGGCCTTCACCACAGGTGTCAGTGTGATACAAGCAAAGTTCTTTTACCTTCGGGTCAGTGCTGTGCACCTGGAGCCTCCACCGAGAATTACCTTGAACAATGTCTGTCAGGAAATGAGCCCCACACCATTAAAGTTCAACACTCCTTTATTCTTCTCGAATGAACACAATCAGTTGAACTCCCTTGGTAGAAACAGAACAGAAAAGGAGGTGTGGATGCGAGTAGGCCCAGACACAATGTGTTCTCCACTTTCCTCCCTAAAAGTGGGTTGCGGTCTCCGAGCGAGGGGGGAATTTCCTTCCAGGCGGTCCCTGATGAGAGACTCACCCGTCACTGGCAATCTGCTGCACCAGGTCTTCGAGTGAGGAGCTCCCCCCGGTCCATTACGCCTTCTGGATTCGGGTACCCAACCCCTGGGTTCCCTAGGATCTCCTTCCCTCGCGGAACTCAGTGTTGGGCACTGAGCTCCAGACCTCCATCCGAGTACCTCACCCCAGGCCAAAGGTGCCTGGGATGGAACACGACCTCCGGCTGTCCTCTAGGCCTAGGCCGCCTAGAGAACCGTCACGAACCACCGTCCACAGGCTGAAGGTGCCTGGGACTCGACCCCGTGACAAAGATGGCCGGCTCCTTTATACCCTCTCCCAGCAAGCACGGCGGCACCGCTGCCGAGGGAGGACAAAAAGGAGGCGCGACACACAGCAATGATTCAACCCCAACTACTGGGCTGCAGGGAATTACACATCACTAATGTCTCTGCCAAGTTCAAATTTACACCCGGGAAAGTACATACCCGCTACACATACCGTATTTATCGGCGTATAACACGCACTTTTTTCCCCTGAAAATCAGGGGAAAATCGTGGGTGCGTGTTATACGCCGATACTGTCATCCCTGAGCTGTCTCCGCTGACTGTGAGCGGAGCGAGATACACATAGCCGAATGTACTCGGCTATACTCGGCTTTTCTCGGCTCCGCTCACAGTCACACCCAGTCCCGCCATTGGACCTGTGTTATGTCCATCATAGGGCGGGACTCGGCGTGACTGTGAGCGGAGCCGAGAAAAGCCGAGTATAGCCGAGTACACTCGGCTATGTGTATCTCGGCGGCGGCTCCGCCCAGTCCCTGCGTCCCCTGCGTCCCCTGCGTCCCCGGCGTTCGCACAGTCTCTGCGCCAATTTTAAAATGATGCACGGCGACACTGGGGGCAAGGCTGCACGGCGACACTGGGGGCAAGGCTGCACGGCGACACTGGGGGCAAGGCTGCACGGCGACTCTGGGGCAAGGCTGCACGGCGACTCTGGGGCAAGGCTGCACGGCGACTCTGGGGCAAGGCTGCACGGCGACTCTGGGGCAAGGCTGCAATGGACACTGACAAGGCTGCACTGTGACAAGGCTGCAATGGACACTGACAAGGCTGCACTGTGACAAGGCTGCAATGGACACTGACAAGGCTGCACTGTGACAAGGCTGCAATGGACACTGACAAGGCTGCAATGGACACTGACAAGGCTGCAATGGACACTGACAAGGCTGCATTTAAATGTAAGTTATTTTTCCTTAAACTTCCCTGCTAAAAGTTTTTTTCCCTAAAATTTCCTCCTAAACTTGGGGTGCGTGTTATACGCCGGTGCGTGTTATACGCCGATAAATACGGTATATTAATTTCTACATTGTATTTCAATTGCATTTTCTAATACCGTATACACTCGAGTAGAAGGCGAGGCACCTAATTGTACCACAAAAAACTGAGAAAATGTATTGACTCGAGTATAAGCCTAGGGTGTCCATCTGCATTCCCCACTGTGTCCATGCCTCACTGTGTCCATGCCTCACTGTGTCCATGACTAGACTGACGTTTAACATGGGAGTCTATAGAAGGGGTGCACGGCTTTGAAAAATCGGTGCTCCCCAGACGTAAGTCCCCCAGACAACAAACTTTGCACACTTGTAGAGGAGCTATATGTGTGCCAAGTTTGGGGTTAAGGGGACCTAATACCGGCCGGTACCGGGTCCCCAAAGTCACCAGAGGAATTACCATTTAACATGGGAGTCTATGGAATGGGTGCCCGGCTTTGAAAAATCGGTGCTTCCCGGCTGTAGGTCCCCCAGACAACAAACTGTGCACACTTGTAGAAGAAGAGTGGGGCTACATGTGTGCCAAGTTTGGGGTCCAGAGGACCTATGGCCGGCCAGTATCGGGTCCCCAAATTCCGGGAGATTAGGCGCAAAAAGGTGACTTGAGTATAAGCCGAGGGGGGCATTTTCAGCACAAAAAAAATGTGCTGAAAAACTCGGCTTATACTCGAGTATATACGGTAATCTGAATTATCTTTATGTTTAAAAACTTGCTTTGTGAAGATTCACATGATTTACTTCCTTGAATTCTGTAACATGTAAATACTATGCCTTCTGAGTAGGCACTGCTGTGGGTCAAGTGCTGTGAGTCAGGGTCAGTACAGAAATCATTGTGTGCAGGCATTGGATAGGTCCGGCATGCTCAACCCGTGGCCCGCGGAGCCATCTAATGTGGCCAGAGACCTCAAACCTTTGGCTGCCCACACAGCCTCCTTCTTAAGCCCCATATACACGGTCGGAATTCCATCTGACTTTTCCGTGGATTTTTGTCCGAACGGAGTTGGCCGGGCACACCCATAGCATACACACCACAGGACTTTTCTGCAAACTTTCCCAAAACTTTTTGCAACATCACATGGTTTTTCAGCTCTTTTCTGCTCTTTACCGCCACCCTTTGGTCAACTTCTGCTACTGTTGGTTGATTTTAACATTAGTTGTTTTGTCCATCGGACAAAAGTCCGATGGTTTTCTGTACACACGGTCGGACTTTGCTCCATCTGACTTTTGTTGGGCAAAAGTTTGTCCGTTTGCAGACCCAACTTTTGTCCGATGAAAACAAGAAAAAAGCAAAAAAAAAGTTTGTCTGATGGAGCGTACACACGGTCGGATTGTTGGTCCAACTTGCTCAAAATGAAGTTTGTTGGCCAAATGTCCGACCGTGTGTACGGGGCTTTAGTTTCAAAAAACTATTAGATAAGCACCTGAACGACCACAACATACAGGGATATACAATGTAATACTGATATATAATCACACACATAGGTTGGACTTGATGGCCTTGTGTCTTTTTTCAACCTCACCTACTATGTAACTAAGACTGGCCATACACCTATAGATTATCTGCAGATTTTCTATGGTCAGATGGAAAAAGTGGAACAGAGTCCTCCATCTATGCTGAACTGTGTGGATGGAAGAATCTCCCACTGGCCCAAGCTTCCATATTGCTAGTCGGCCCCGCTGGCTCTCACAATACCTGAACATTCTGATTGGGTGCAGGCATTGTTTAGGTTGAGAGCCAGCGGGGCTGACTAGCAAGATACTGAAGCTTGGCCCAGTGGGAGATTCCTCCATCCACACAGTTTAGCGTACATGGAGAAATTACTTTTTCCATCTAACCATAGAAAATCTGCAGATAATCTATAGGTGTAGGGCCAGCTTTAGTGTCAGAGTACAATTTCTATACAATGTATTTTATTATCAAAACTATGAACTGTGAAAGCCTACTGAAAACAAACAATCTGCTATGTTTGTAATAAAACCCTTTCACTATTGTTGTTTGTACAGAAAAATTACTTATTTTTTCTGGAGATTATTTTGACACGTACATAGTTACATGATTGTTCCTGTTTCTACAGGAAAAGGGGATGATTTTTAAAGAACCGCAGTCAGAATAAAATCCCCAGTAAATATTAATCATTTCAGGTTCTGTGTGTTTCATTTCGTGTTTCAAACTCACTAAAAGTTACAGCTTGCAAACAAACTTTTATAAAAGCAGAGTAAGCTCTCTACAGACCTCAAATGGCAGTCATAAAAAAACTGAAAATTGTATCATACTTACCGTAATTTTCCTTTCCTGGTGCCTATCCATGGCAGCATACCTGTGATAGAACTCCGCCTCGACTCCTCCCTCAGGACTAGTGAATAGCATAAATTAAAAGGCATAGTCCCTCCCCCAACATTCCCCGGAATATAGAATACCGAGGGTGGGAGCGTATGCTGCCATGGATAGGCACCAGGAAAGGAAAATTATGGTAGTATGATACAATTTTCCGTTTTCCTTGTGCCTCCATGGCAGCATAAATAAATAACTAGCTGACACGGGTGGGAATACTGCTTAACAATAAATGTTTTAATTAGAAAAGGACATTGCAGCCTGAACTGCCCTTCTTCCAAACTCAACAATCGTGTGAGCCCCTGGATCAATATGGTAGTGTCTGAGGAACGTATGGTGAGAAGACCAGGTGGCAGCCCTGCACACCGTCTCCAGCGAAACATTAGCCCTTGCTGCCCAGGAAGCTCAGACTGCCCTTGTAGAATGAACATTCACTCGGGATGGAGACTCCATATTCTTCACCCTGTAGGCCTTCTGGATTAACTTTACAACCGAAGATGCCAGAGTTCTGATGGAAGCTTCTTTGCCCCTGTATTTACCAAACAGTACGATGAAAAGTCTCTCAGAGTTTCTGAAGGGGCCAGTGGCTTCTAGGTAGGCCCTGAGCACTCTGGATACGTCCAGCTCGTGACAAGACTCTGAACCTGTGTCTGTAAACACTGGTAGTGCCCAGGATTCCAACAGGTGGCCTAGAGTAGCGACCTTAGGTGTGAATCCCCGAAGGGGGCGAAGTTCCACTCTGTCGGGGAAGAAGGAGATGTGGTCGTCGCCTATCCCTAAAGAGTGTAGTCCCGAGATCCTTCTGCCAGATGGAATGGCTAGCAGGAAAGCTGTCTTTAGTGTCAGGTTCCATATTGCTACTTGTTCCACTGGAGCAAAGGGATGGTCAGATAGGACTTCAAGGACCAGGGACAGATCCCACCTAGGAAATGATCGTCTGACAGGTGGGCGAATATTCAATATTCCTCTGAGGAAAGTGACTACCAAAGGATCCTCCGCCCATCTCTTATTTGTTGCGGCAGAGATTGCTGCTACCTGCACTTTGAGGGAGCTCAGACCAAGCCCCAGATCAAGTCCTGTCTGAAGGAAACCTAGAACATTGGACGTAGAGGGAAGGATTGGATCAAATCCATTTCCGGCAGCAAATGACAAGAACTTGTCACAGATTCTTGAATATATGGCATTAGTTGCAGGCTTCCTGGCTTTTAGAAGGGTTGTTATGACTCCTGGGGAACACCCTAGGGACTCGAACCTTGGCATATCAACCTCCAGATTCGAAGATTCAACTTCTGAGGGTTTGGATGAACTAGACTGCTCTGCGACAGAAGTTGAGGGAAAGGAGGGATCCTGATTGGAGAGCTCACACTGAGGCACATGGCTAGAGGAAACCAGGGTCTCTTCGGCCAATACGGAAGTACTGCCGCCACCTGGACTGACTCCCTGAGGAGCCTCAGGAGGAACTTGAATATTAATGGCCGGGGAGGAAAGGCATATGCCGTGGTGAACCTCCAGGAGCATGACAGGGCATCCACTGCCTCGGCTTGTGGATGCGGCAGCCGAGAGAAGAATCTGTCCAGCTTGGTGTTCTTCGGGGAGGTGAACAGGTCTACCTGAGGGGGATCCCAAATGCTGGCAATCTGATGGAAGACGTGGGGGTGGAGAGCCCACTCGTTGTTGTCCAGGAAGTTTCTTGACAAAGTGTCTGCTTCCGTGTTCAACCTGCCCGGAAGATACATCGCTCTGAGGTCCAGGAGGTTCTTCTCTGCCCAGAGCATAATCGGCTCTACCTCCTTGAGGAGTGACCTGCTGCGAGTGACTCCCTGCTTCTGCAGATAAGCGATGGCTGCCCAGTTGTCTAGGCGTAGAAGTATTCTCTGGCCTCTGTAATGGGATGCCAAAGAAGTCAGTGCCAAGAAGGCTGCCCTCATCTCCAAGATTTTGGATACCACTCCCTGGGTGGAACAGGACCATCTCTCCTGTATTCTGGTTTCCCCGCAATGGGCTCCCCAGCCCTGCCCGCTTGCATCGGATGTAATTGTGATCCAGGGAAGGGAGCCTAGGTGACGAGGCTTGGAGAGGTTCTCTGGAAAGGTCCACCAGTGAAGACTCCTGCGCATTACTCCCATTAGCAGGATCGTCTGAGACAGTCGTTGTTTCTTCCACTGCACCAAGAAACCCATCTGGAAATACCTCAAGTGCCAATGGGCCCAATGAACCAGGGGTATGCAGGAAGACATTGTGCCAATGATGCTCAGGCATTGTGAGGCCGTCAGATACAGGCTCCGGATCACCTTGATCATTCTCTGGATGACAATCCTTGCCTTTGGTGGTGGTAATGACACTGTCCCCTCCTGAGGGTCGAACATTGCACCCAGGTAGATCATCTGCTGTGTTGATGCTAGTTTTGTCGGAATTTATCAGTCACCCTAGCTCTTTTAGGGACTGTAGAAGAATTTCCCGGTGACATACCAACTGATCCGGATTGCTTGCTAGGAGGAGAATGTCGTCTAAGTAGTGGTTTATCCTCAAGCCCTTCTCCCGCAGGGGAACCAGAGCGGATATTAGTATCTTGGTGAACACCCTGGGGGAGGTGCACAGACTGAAAGGCAGGGCTTGAAACTGTAGGTGGGTCCATCTCACTGCAAATCTCAGGTATTTTTGAAATGCAGGTAGAATTGGAACGTGTAGGTATGCATCCTGCAGATCGACTGGAATCATCCAATCCAATGGCTGGACTGCCTGAATAATTGTCTGCAGGGACTCTATTTTGAAGCTTTCGGGGCGGATATACCGGTTGAGCCTCGGGGCGGATATACCGGTTGAGCCTCTTTAGATCTTTTACAGGCCTCCACCCACCTGTCCTCTTTGGGACCAGAAATAGGGTGGAGTAGAAGCCTGCAAAGCGCTCTGCCAAGGGAACCGTAACAGCTGCCCCCTGAAGCGATGTTATGAAGTGTTTCAGAGCTTGAGCCTTCAGCGGAGAGGATGGAATCTCTGTTCTTTTGAAAGAATTCCGAGTTGGGGGATGAGAGAAATTCCAAAGTGCCCCCATTGAATTGTTGACAGAACCCAGGGGTTCTGGCAGCGGGTGGCCCAAACTGGAACAAAGAACTTTAGCCTGGCTCCCACCCGGAGTGTCTGGGCTACTCTGGCGTCAAAAAGACTGCTTCTGCTCCTGTGGAGCCGGAAGGGCCTTCATCTTCCTGTTCTTCCTGTTCAAAAAGGATGCCTGAGTGCCTTTCCAAGGTCTTTTGTTGTCTCTGGGCTGCCTTGATTGCCTAAAATCCTTTGGATTCGACTGGCGGAATCTAGAAGAACCGCCTCTGAATCTTCGCATCCTTCTGTCCTGGGGAAGCATACCAGACTTTCCTCCTGACAGCCTGGAGATAGCTGTATCCATTTTGTCTCCGAATAGTGCTTTCCCATCGAATGGGATCTTGCATCAATTTTGTTTGGAGGATAAGTCAGCCGTCCAGGGTTTCAGCCACAAGGACCTCTTCGCCATTACTGAGTGCAACATGGATCTTGCCGAGCACCTAATTGTGTCAATGGCCGCTATCCCGACAAAGTCTGCCGACAATCTAAGCTCTTCCAAGGCTTTAATTATATCCTCCTTGGGGACATCCTGACGCAAAGCCGTCTCAATATTTTCTGTCCAAGTTCTGATGTCATTTGACACAGAGGTGAGGGCGATAGCTGGCTTAAACGCTGCTCCTGCGGCTAAGTAGCTCCTCTTCAGATCCAGGTCGATTCGCCTGTCTAGAGGGTCCTTGAAGGAAGCAGAATCCTCCATTGGTAGAGTTATATTTTTTACGAGTCGCACTACCGACGTGTCTACCACTGGCATGGAGTTTAGCGACTGTGTTCCCGACTCTGGTAAGGGATATAGTTTATTGAACCGGCCCAATGAAAGTTTTTTATCAGTCTTTGACCATTCATTTTGAATCACTTGACTAATCTCTCCCATCAACGGGAAGAGAACCCGCTTCCTTTTGAGGAATGGGAAGTAGCTTTTAGACTCTTGGGGAGGCTCTTGTGCATCTTTCCAGGCGATTGCAGCTTTGACTGCCTGGTTGAACGGCTTAACAAAAGGAGAGACTGAAGCCAGAAGGTTCTGACTCCTCTGAAGAGTCCCCTGAAGAGTCTTCAGGTGGTGAATCTCTAGCTGGTTGGCCTGATGGTGGCAGAGGTGTACTGACTGCTGAAGGACCAGGAAGATTAGGTTCTGTATCCTGAACCTGGGACATCTGCGGAACTGGTTGAGCGGGGACCAAAGCCGCAAGCTCAGAGAAGGAGTCCTTCATTGTTCGTTTGAGATCTACAACGTGCTGATTTTCTAGCTCGTGGATGGACGCATAGTCCGTAAAAACAGTCCTTACAGACCACTCTATCCGGTAGCGGAGTAGCCCCACATGTCCAGCATTTCTTCTTGTATAGGTTCTAGGAGAGGGGGACCGACCTCATCCTCTGGATCTTGACCTCTCTGATCTATGACGGCCTGAAGGGCGGGACCAGTGGCGTGAAGAATGAGACCTGCAGCCTGGACTGTCATCATCACGGTGTCTTGAGGACTTTCCGGACCTCTTGGAGTGGGCAGGGCTATGATTTAAGAAACCCGCGTTAGACCAGCGAGCGCACTTTTTTATTTTTTTATTTATACTCACGTATACTTGGTCTTATACCTAATAGAAGGGTGAGGATCTTTGTTGCGAGATGAATGACTCATTGCGGAGTTGGGCACAAGGATCAGCTGCGGAAATATAGTAAGAAAGGGAAAGGAACTATGGAGTTTTTGTCACTCTTTTTTTTTGAAACACAAAAAAATGTTATCATCATTTTTTTTTTTTTTAACAGAAAAGTACCTACCACAGAACAGTATCAGAGAAACCTAGCAGGGCACAGCTGAGGAGACTCTGACAGCGAACCCTGAATCTGAACTTAAATAGCCTCTAGGTGGGTGGGCTAATCCCATAAATCACCATTGAGAATTGATTCTGGAGAAAAAAGGGCAAATCTGGCCCTCTTTCCAGAAACCAAAATGGCCGCCGTAGCGCCGAGTGACCGCGCATGCGCCCGCACATGCGCAGTAGAGCCGGTGCCGCACAGTACAGAGAGCCGTAATCAGACGGCTCTCCATTTTGCCCCCAGATCACGCATGCGCAATACGGCGGCGGGGACCCCAACCCGTGACACTCTCCTGCATGTACAAGGAACCTGTAGCCCCCTGCCGACTTCGGGAGAAATGAACGTAACAAATGCAAACCTGTCAGGACAAAGAAAAAAGGCACCTGCCCCATCAAGCTGACCAGTCTGATGCCGCGTACACACGATCGATTTTTTCGACGGTGAAAACACCGTCGAGAAAATCGACGTGAAAAACGAGGAACAGCTTGTTCCCCCCACACACGGCCGTTTTAAATTACATTTTTATTTTGGTCGAAAAAAACGACCGTGTGTGGGCTCCGCGGAAGTGTTTCCCTATGGGAAAACTGCCGCGGAAAAAAACAACGGGAATCACGACGAGAAAAATTAGAGCATGTTCTAATTTTTCTCGTCGTGATTAATGCCGTTTTTCCCGTCGAGAAAAATGACAAAAAAAAAATGACATTTTTCTCGACGGGAAAAACGGTCGTGTGTACGCGGCATCAAAGGGACCACAAACGAAGATAGATAACAACCACTTTTTTTTAGGCCTCATGCCCACGGACGTTTTTACAGCCACTTTTATGAGCGTTTTTTGCAGCTTAAAAACGGCTCTCCATGTTAGCCTATGGCCTCATGTCCACCATGACGTTTTTGAGCTGTAAATGGCATAGCCATTTTTAAGCTGCAAAAAAAACCCAGGACCAGTGCATTCTGAAGATCCAGCATTGGAGCTGTAAAGATGTCATACGCCGGCAAAGGGTGTTAAACGCGATTTAACGAGGCTTAACGCTGTGTTAAGCCTCGTCCGGCGTTTCTATCTCTATTCAAAATCAATGGTTCCCTATGGGAGCCCATTGATTTGAATAGAGGTCGCACCAGAAGTCGGATCAAGATGATCCGACTTGCGGGGCGACTCGTGTGCGGAGAATGCGTGTGCGAGCGCCCCCCACCTCCTAGACCATATCAAGCCACATACCCTCAACATGGGGGGGTTGGTGCTTTGGGGCAGGGGGGGCACTGCGCCCCCCCACCCCGAAGCACCTTGTCCCCATGTTGATGAGGACAAGGGCCTCTTCCCAACAACCCTGGCCGTTGGTTGTCAGGGTCTGCGGGCAGGGCAGGACTTAGGGTGGTGGGGGCCCCTGGGCTTGAGTCAATTATTATAACATATTATTATAAGTTATAACAGCTCATCGCAATGCAAAACATCTATATATATCCCCCCAAAAACGAGGCCTGCAAATACCTTTTTTAGGATGGTTTCGTTCTCTGTATTTCCGGGTATCTCAAGCGCCATTCGTACTGCCGTTTTGTGATTAAAATTATGACGTCGCTTCCGCCCTTACTGTGTCCCTGTCGTAATCTCGCGCATTCGCCGTTACAATTCGTTGCTGTGTCTGCGGCTGCTGTTTCCTTTCACTCCCCTTTTATGACATCTTCTTTAGTCACACGGGGGAGTATCAGGAAGAGTGGAAGGAGCTAAACACCGCAAGACTTCTCCTCTGTGCCGGACAGAGGGGAAGTTCTCACAGACTGCATTCTGGCAAGCTTTAAATGCCGGTTTAGAGGGGCTAATGTGCGCAAGCACGGGGGGCCCCCTATTGGGCGGGGCCCATGGGCTTGAGCCCAGTCAAGCCCAATTGTAAGTCCAGCCCTGTCTGCGGGAGAGGGGCTTATCAGAATCTGGGAGCCCCCTTTAATAATAAGGGGGCCCCCAGATCCCGGCCCCCCACCCTATGTGAATGAGTATGGGGTACATCGTACCCCTACCCATTCACCTGGGGGAAAAAAGTGTCAATAAAATAAAGACACTAGACAGGTTTTTAAAGTAATTTATTAGGCAGCTCTTCTTCCACTCTCTGGTTCTTCTCCCGCTCTCCGGTTCTTCTGCCTTCTTCTGCCCGGCTCCTCCGCTATCTTCTGCCGCTCTTTTGCTAGCGTTGGCCCAGTCTTCTCCGCCGTCTTCTTCCCCCTTCTTTGATGTTCATACGACGCTCTCCCCCGCTGTAATGCCATGTGCGCGGATCGCAATGACTTATATAGGCATGGGGCGTCACAGTCCCGAGGCATGATGGGACTGTGACGCCATAAGGGGCGGGGACACCGGGTGACATCACCCGTGACCACGCCCCATGCCTATATATGTAATTGCGAAACGCGCAATTCCCTCCCCTCTGCAATAGCTAAATCCACCCCATACTCAGTGATTTGCTTGGTGTCCACCTGCAGAGGGAAGAAAAAAAAAACACACAACCAATAATTTCTAACATCCTAACTTATATACATTAGAAGAGAAAAGATTCTCCCCGAAGGAAAAATCCTTTCCTTCTAAAAAGTAAGACACACTTCAAATGGAGTGCAAAAGTTTCGCAACACCGCCACCTAGTGGAAGTGCCACCGTCAAAACACTTGTCCTGGAGAAAAAAAAAACGTTCTTTCTCTTGGAGATGAATCCTCTTCTTTCTTGAACCTGACTGTGGCCCTGAACTATTACTACCCCAAAAGTCACTGTCTTTTTGGCGCTGTGAGAGGAGACAAAAACACAACAGCTCCTGCTCTTCCAGCATGTAGAATACCCCATCTGTAAGAGCTAAAGTTCTTGGGGCTCCAGGAGAGTATACTCCGGAATACAACAAAAGGCAAACACAAAAGAGTCCAGTCTCTCAAAGGTAGTAATGTGGATGCGGCAGCACTAATGGTTTCCAGTTCTTGTCAAAAGTGTCTATATGATACTCAACATTGTCCTTATCCTTCCGATGGATAACCACTCTGTCAGCATGAATATGCCTGCCAAGCATCCAGGATTCTCTACACTCTTTGTACCGCTCAGTAACCTGTGGCGGAACATGAGTAATACCTACGGGCCTGGGGTACCTTTAACCACTTAAGCCCCGGACCAATACAGACCACAATGACCAGAGGTGATTTCACAATTTGGCACTGCGCTGTTTTAACTGGAAATTGTGCGGACATGCAATGTTGTACCCAAACGAAATTTGCGTCCTTTTCTTCCCACAAATAGAGCTTTCTTTTAATGGTATTTTATTGCCTCTGCGATTTATTTTTTTGCAATATAAAACAGAAAAAGACTGAAAATTTTGAAAAAAAATGATTTTCTACTTTTTGTTATAAGAAAAATCGAATAAACTCAATTTTAGTCATACATTTAGGCCAAAATGTATTCAGCCACATGTCTTTAGTAAAAAAAATGTCAATAAGCGTATATTTATTGGTTTGCGCAAAAGTTATAGCGTCTACAAACTAGGGTACATTTTCTGGAATTTACACAGCTTTTAATTTATGACTGCCTATGTCATTTCTTGAGGTGCTAAAATGGCAGGGCAGTACAAACCCCCCCCCCAAATAACCCCATTTTGGAAAGTAGACACCCCAAGGAAATTGCTGAGAGGCATGTTGAGCCCATTGAATATTTTTTTTTGTCCCAAGTGATTGAATAATGACAAAAAAAAATAAAAAATTACAAAAAGTTGTCACTAAATGATATATTGCTCACACATGCCATGGTTATATGTGGAATTGCACCCCAAAATACATTTTGCTGCTTCTCCTGAGTACGGGGATACCACATGTGTGGGACTTTTTAGGAGCCTAGCCGCGTACGGGACCCCGAAAACCAAGCACCGCCTTAAGGATTTCTAAGGGCACAAATTTTTGATTTCACTCATCACTACCTATCACAGTTTCGAAGGCCATAAAATGCCAAAATAGCACAAAACCCCCCCAAATGACCACATTTTGGAAAGTAGACACCCCAAGCTATTTGCTGAGAGGAATGGTGAGTATTTTACAGCTCTCATTTGTTTTTGAAAATGAAGAAAGAAAATATATATTTTTTTTTTTCAATTTTCAAAACTTTGTGACAAAAAGCGAGATCTGCAAAATACTCACCATACCTCTCAGCAAATAGCTTGGGGTGTCTACTTTCCAAAATTGGGTCATTTGGGGGGATTTTGTGCCATCTGGGCATTCCATGGCCTCCGAAACTGTGATAGGCAGTGAGGAGTGAAATCAAAAATGTATACCCTTAGGCCCCTTTCACACTGGGGTGGGAGGTGCGCTATTCCTTCGTTTTTACCGTGGTATGCGGCCGCTAGCGGGGTGAATTTAACCCCCGCTAGCGTCCAAAAAAGGAGTTAATACCGCCCGCAATGCGCCTCTGCAGAGGCGCATTGCGGGCGGTATTACCGCGGTCTCCCATTGCTTTCAATGGGCAGCAGCGGTAAAGGAGCGGCGAACACACCGCTCCTTCACCGCTGTAAAGATGCGGCTAGCAGGACTTTTGGAACGGTCCTGCTAGCGCACCGCTTCAGTGTGAAAGCCTTTGGGCTTTCACACTGAAGACTGCAGGGCACGATTTTTTCAGGCGGTATATAAACCACCTGAAAAACGTGTCAGTGTGAAAGGGGCCTTAGAAAGCCTGAAGGCGGTGCTTGGTTTTTGGGGTCCCGTACGCGGCTAGGCTCCCAAAAAGTCTCACACATGTGGTATCCCCATACTCAGGAGAAGCAACAAAATGTATTTTGGGGTGTAATTCCACATATGCCCATGGCATGTTTGAGCAATATATCATTTAGTGACAACTTTGTGCAAAACAAATAAAATAAAAAAATTAATTGTATTTTTTCCGCAACTTGTGTCAACATATAAAATATTCCATGGACTCGACATGCCTCTCAATATATAGCTTGGGGTGTCTACTTTCCAAAATGGGGTCATTTGGGGGGGTTTTGAACTGTCCTGGCATTTTATACACAACATTAGGAAGCTTACATCCACTCTTCAAACGAATCTAACCACTTGAAGACAAAGCCCTTTCTGACACTTTTTGTTTACATGAAAACATTTTTTTTTGGCAAGAAAATTATGTTGAACCCCCAAACATTATATATTTTTTTAAAGCAAAGGCCCTACAGATTAAAATGGTAGGTGTTGCATTTTTTTTTCCACAAAGTATTTGCGCAGCGATTTTTCAAACGCATTTTTTTGGGGAAAAATACACATTTTTTTATTTTAATGCACTAAAACACACTATATTGCCCAAATTTTTTATGAAATAAAAAAGATGATCTTAGGCCGAGTACATAGATACCAAACACGACATGCTTTAAAATTTCACACAAACGCGCAGTGGCGACAAACTACATACATTTTTAAAAGCCTTTAAAAGCCTTTACAGGTTACCACGTTAGATTTACAGAGGAGGTCTACTGCTAAAATGACTGCCCTCGATCTGACCTTCGCGGTGATACCTCACATGCATGATGCAATTGCTGTTTACATATGACGCCAGACCGACGCTTGCGTTCGCCATTGTGCAAGAGCAGGGCGGGACAGGGGTGCTTTTTTTTTTTTTTTTTTTATTATTAATTTTGCTTTTTTTTTTTTTTTTTAAACTGTTCTTTCCCTATTTTTTTTTTTTTTTATATCATTTTTATTGTTATCTCAGGGAATGTAAATATCCCCTATGATAGCAATAGGTACTCTTTTTTAAAAAAAACTGGGGTCTATTGGACCCTAGATCATTCCTCTGCCCTCAAAGCATCTGACCACACCAAGATCGGTGTGATAAAATGCTTTCCCAATGGCACTTTTTATATCCGGGGGGGGACATTCCCTCCCACTGCTTGTAAAAGCAGTCCAGAGGCTAATTAGCCGCTAGGATTGCTTTTACATGAAAGTCGGCCGCTGGCTGAAAAGAATTATACCAAGATGATACCTAAACCCGCAGGCATCAATCTGGTATAACCAAAGTCCAGCAAAGTCCTTGTTGGACATGTATTGTAATCTTTTTTTTCATGCAGCCTGTTGGCTGAACGAAAAAAAGAGATTGATCGGTGGGTATGCCCACCATTAGAATACCCCCCTTAATTCACCCACTTCTAATGATGGGCATACATGCACCATTTATATATGCCGAAGCATGGGGGCATCCTCCCGCAAAAGTTATGCCGCACACACATGGTCAGACTTTTCCACGGGCATGCCTCCGTCGGAATTTTGACCGTATGTATGCGGCATTAGGAGCAAAATCGCTCCTCCGCCCCTGCTGCCCCCATGCTTCAGCGTATATGCTCTTTTTTTTTTTAACTGTGGTGGTGAAATCACCTCCTACAGCACTCGAGTCGCAGGGATCAGGCCTGTCTCTGCGAACGCTGCAGTTATGTGTGTTGTGTTTTGTAAGTGACAGTGATCGATCGATACTGCACTTGGGTGGCCTGGGCTGGACGGAGGGGCAAAACGCAGGTGCTAGCAGGTATCTGGGCTGATCTTGCTAACACTGCGTTTTTGGGAACCCTAAACTGCTGGGGACGCAAGTATAGATCTGATCAGATATTGATCTGTTCAGATACTATACCACTAAGGGAGGTGTATGCTTCACGCGTGGGTGTTAGCGTTACTGGCACTAACCTGACGCTGCCTGGGGCGACGCAGACCCTCTCTGACGCTAAAACCTAATTGATATCACCCGCTGGGCGATCAGGGGGTTAAATCTTTATTGGGTTATATACGGCGGGTGCCCTGACACTATAAAAAGCAAACTAACTAACCAGCGTCACCCGTAACACTTATATGGTGATCACTGGTGAAAGGGTTAACTAAGGGCAATCAGGGGGTTAAACCTTTATTAGGTAATATATGGGGGTGCCTGACGCTATATAAAAACCTGACGGGGAACCTAAATAACAAAATAACTAACTGGCTAACCAGTGTCACCAGTAACACTTATACGTTGATCACTGGTCAAAGGGTTAACTAGGGGCAATTAGGGGGTTAAAACCTTTATTAGATGATATATGGGGGTACCTGACGCTATGAAAACCTGCGGCGAACCTAAAAAAAATAACTGGCTACCTATCGGCACCAGCATAACTAATACAGCAATCAGAAAAACGATCGCTTAGTGACACTGGCAAAAGGGGGTGAAAGGGTTACCTGGGGGGCGATCAAGGGGTTAAACCTTTATTAGGTAATATATGGGGGTACCTGACGCTATAAAAACCTGTGGCGAACCTAAAAAATATAACTGGCTACCTATCGGCATCACGACACTAATACAGCGATCAGAAAAACGATCGCTTAGTGACAGCGGTGCTAGGGGGTGAAAGGGTTACCTGGGGGGCGATCAAGGGGTTAAACATTTATTAGGGGGGGGTTAGGGGGCTACACTGGGTCTAAAACACTCTGCCCTGACACTTTTACAGTCACAAATGTCACTGATTGCAGTGATCAGTAAATAAATGGTCACTGCAATCAGTGACACTGTGACTGGGGGCTGGGGGGTGATCTGGGGGTGTCTGGGGGGGCCTGGGGGGGCGATCGTGTGCCTATGTGTGTGGGGTCAGTGTGCTGTTTAGTGCACTAACCTCTGTGTCTTCTCTCATGCGGCGCTCGGTATATGTGAGCGCCGCATGAGAGATGACATCACTTCCTCCTGCCTGTGTAAACATTACACAGGCAGAGGAAGATTTTCCTTCGCCGGGAGCGATCGCGAGGGGGTGGCCGGAAACGAATGGCCGTCCCCTCATCACGGATTGCTCCCTGTCCGTGCCATTCTGCCAAAGTATATATACAGTGAGCGATCGTTAAGTGGTTAAATAAGTCCAGAGAAAGTCCGCGTACCACCGATATCTATAGGCCTCCACTTCAAACAATAACTCCTTTGGCAAGTACGGGTATTCCCACCCATACTCAGCCGCAACTTTCTGGTTGAACAACCGCTGCATCCTGGATAACAGAGGTATGGTTGCGCTATCTCCCATTCCTGGTAGAATTATGGTATCCGGGTGTCGAGGCACTGTCACTGCCTCCGGACCAGACATAGGTGCCCGCAATGGCACTCGCCCAATCCCGGCAACAGGTGCAGGTATCTCTAATGGTGGAAGGGCAGACAACGGGACAGATTCCTCCTCAGGCTCCTGGGCCTCCACCCGGGGTGTAGCATCCCCAGTGACTATGGGTGAGTCCCTTTTTCTACGGGATGAGGACAGGGGCATCTTATCCCAACCCTTCCACTCAAACAGTTCGTCTATGGCCACATCATCCCCTCGGTCAGAGACTGACTCCAGGTCGGAGGTATCACATTCCTCCGCCGGCAGGTAACTCCGGGTGGATGACGAATCACCACCTCTGACAAGTTCAATGGCCCTCGGGTCCCTGACCCACGCACCCCCGACACTTTTCCTGGCTTACCTCGGCTTGTAGCTGAAGCAGGATGTCCGGAACTTTTTCCTATGGATGCATCCGATCCGGGCAAGCGCTGGGGTGTGACTCTACCACGGCCGCAGGAAGCTGTAACATAGCCGACCTTCCTCTTGGGCGGTTGGAGTGAGGACTCCGTAAAGACCGAAGCAGCACCCTCCGGTCTCTCCGACTCTTGTTCCTCAACAACCGGAACACTTTCAACCGCGACTTCCTCCGAAGTCTTAACAGTGCGCGTAGGGGTGACTGCAGAAGTTCCTTCTTCCAAAGTGGTGGCACCTATAAGGCAGTTCAAACGGAAGGCCCGAGGCTTTTCAGTAGGCTGCTCAACCTCAAATAAAAACTCCCTGCACTGCTCACATCTTCCGAAGGGCCTAAGATGCATTACCAGTCCCTGGCATCCGGGACAAACCACTCCAAGGGCCTCTGCCTCTCTGCAGACATAAAGAGCGAAGCGACCTCAAGGCTTCAGTCGGATCCCCGTATCGGTCACAGAAGCAGCAAAGGAGGTAACGTTCATGGTAGTTGAACTCAGAACCCTTGCGGTATTAGACACCATGTTACCCACTCGCCGATCCATTGCGCACTGTCTCTCTGACGCCAAAGTCACCACGTGCAACTCTTCACATGGCGAGGCTCCTCCCATTTTTCTGCAATGTTCGCAGGCTTTCTCACCTTGGGCCCGCCCATGAACTACGCAGCTTGAGCTCTCCTCGTGGCGCAGTTACTTTCTTCAAAGATGGTGGCCTCCACGGAGCTTCACAGGGGAACAAAGTCCAAACTCTGGGCTTCTTCTGCTGTGGAAATCCCGGACTCGAGCCCCGACGTATAGCGCACCCACCCCTCTCTTTACCTGCCTTGTTTGGCTCCTCGCAGGAATAGAGGGGCACACCGCACCACAAGCCCGTACCCTCCTGTGTGAAGAGGTTGAGCGGTGTTGTTGATGGGTCCTCCACAGTCAGACATCCAAAGAATGTTTCTCACCTCTTTATCAAATAAAGACAAGTCCTTGTATCCCCACAGTAACTTGAATGTCCACACAAGCTGCAACTCTAACGTAGATTTTATTTTCTTGTAAAACACAGTCTCTGACAGGAAAGGTTGGAAGTAGAACAGGACAGCTTAAGGTGTGGAAGAGGTCCAGGCACAAATGTAACCCAATTCACTGCTCCGATTCTCAAGCAGACTCAGCCCATTCGGATAGTCTCCCTAGCTTGGGTCTAGCAGCCGATATGGTATTCAAACTTTACCCAAAGTCTCTGCCACAGACCTGGTGAACTTGGTCTCTGCCACAGACCTGCTGAACTTGGTCTCTGCCACAGACCTGCTGAACTTGGTCTCTGCCACAGACCTGCTGAACTTGGTCTCTGCCACAGACCTGCTGAACTTGGTCTCTGCCACAGACCTGCTGAACTTGGCCTCTATTATGGAGAAGACATCCCTCCAGAGAGTTACCAGTACCCTTCCTTCACCGTGACTTCTACACCAGTCCCTCGGAACGGTTCCTCCCCCGGCCTCCTCATCTAGGATATGGGTCCCCTCGCAAGGCGGCACCCTGAGACTCCTCGATCCTTGGTGGGCTCTGGCCGAAGATGCTGGGCCCAGGCCTTTGTTGCAGCCCCAGGACTAAAGGTGCCTGGGACTGATCCACCGACCTCCGCCCCTGGGCCAAAAGGCGCCCAGGACGGACAGGAACACACACACTCCCTGGGGTAGGACCCCCAACAACGAACCCTGAACAGGCAGCATCTGCCCCTTTTATATCCTCTCCCAACATGCACAACAGGCCTACCACGCCCACCGTATGGCTGCCGAGATGGGACACACAAGGTACAGCACTGGATTAGCGGTTCGACCCTGGCCTACTATGGCAGCGCCACCTGCAGGCCACAGGGAACTATACACCAATGCTCTCCCTGCAGACAAAAATGGTTGCAAGAACTCTAACAATTAGTGTGTTTGGGTATAACTACCACCCAACACTTCCACTAAATTTAGCACCCCGCTACATATGGTATCCAATACAGTCATATTTCGTAGGTGTACATTATCATGTGTTATATTTATTAATTGCTGTATATTTACCCTTTCTGTCAGAAGAGGCTCTCTTGGCCAGAGACTTCATTAAAAGCCAAAACCAAAGAATACCTTCAAAGACGATCCCAGGCCTCGCTGATGATTCCGCTCCCACAGCCCCAGGTGGGCAACCTCAGTCCATGGGGCTTGCAAGTGGTCACACAATAGTAGGCCCCTCTTGGAGGGAACGCATGGGTGAGAACACCTGAAATTTGCAATTATGTAGAATAATATAGAATTTGACATGTCAGAAGGTGAGGGCAGGCATGGGGGACACTGCAGCAGGGAGAACCCCTCTCTGTGCTGCTGGGTGCAACTAATCTCCCATTGTATTAATCACAATCCATTTAGTGTATGATATATTCTTATCGTTTTATTTTTACATTCTATATTTTTACAATATTCAACTTAAATATCAACAGATAGTGATATTGTTGAAAAATGGTGTCCACAAATGTTCTGTGGAACACCATGGTGAGGTGCGTGTGAGTGTGTCGCCTCTCAAATGGCGATAAAAAATAAGTGCAATGCATGAAAAAAATGCATCTTGTATAATTGTATGTGAGTGTGATGTATCAAAGTGGGGAGGGGGTGAAAAAATATTAATGTAATGAATGAACAAAATTGCTACAAAAAACTAATTAAGTGTATATGTGCCAAAACTATATAGGAAGTAAAAAAAAAAAAAAGGGAAAAACTTGTTGTGATGTGCTATTGCGATATAAAAAAGAGGAGAGATGTCTCCAGAGTGAAAATAAGATGGTGCTAGACAGTGGTCACTGAGAAATGTAAATAAAGAAATGGAATACAAAATACCTTATTAGTGTAGCACACAGATCCTTAACCCTGCTTACCTCCACTTGCAGAGTGGGACACACCATGCCACATGCCCAGTATCCTCCATTTGGTAGAGGGTGAGCGGTGTTAACAGTTTTGGGTTCTGCACTGAGTTTCCTCTTTCCATTGGTTCTCGTCCCTAGAGTGTAGGGAAAAGTCTATTTTTCTCTTGAGGAAAGCCAATGTTCAGACAATGTTAAACCCAATAAAAGAGTTTATTTTTTCCTTTGCTTGCAACTCGATAGGAAAGTTAGAGAGAGAGAGAGAGTTGAACAGGGATACAGGTTCAGGCACGCGGCACTTAATTACTACTCGTCACCACTCAGGTCTGAGTGGGTTTTGCTCACCCGGATAGTTCCCTCTCATGGTTCTGGCAGCCGGAGTGAAGCACGGAACATTCACTTGAGATTTGTTTCTCTTAGAGACACGTTCAGGAGATCCTCTGCCACAGGATCTTTTAGCTCCTAAGTCCCGAACCTCTCAGCACTTGTAACTTTAGAGACCATAGGTGCCAATGGGACACATTACAAGGGCTTTTGGCGGATCACAGAATCCTTCCCTCTGACAGGTAACCAGGCCTCTCCCGAGACAGTGACATCCTTCACCGATCCCCTTAGAAAGGTCCTCCCCTGGTTGCCTCTCCTTCAGAGCGGGTCACCCTCCCTCGGGCATCCTGGGATTCCGATGTTTGGTTGTAGGCCTCAGTTAAAGGTACTGGGCCTACCTGGAACGACATGGCCTCGGGCTAAAGGTGCCCGGGACCCAACACATGTGCACGCACCCCTGGCTATGAGGGCCACAGAAGGTGGGGTACGTGCCGAGGATGAAGACCCCGCGGCAATGGCGTCTGCCCCTTAAGTACCCTCTCCCAGCATGCACAGCAGGTAGACCACGCCCACTGCACGGCTGCTGAGAGAGGACACCCAATAACGCCGCAACGCCACCTGAGACCCGGGACCTGGGCAACAGCGCCACCTACAGGCCAAAGGGAACTATACAACCAGCCAACATCACAGCAGAGCAGAGTCCAATTTAAAGAAATCAAACCAATCAAACCAATCAAATCAAACTAATGCTCAGGCTACCCCCTAAATTTCAGGCATTGCGACCCCAAATATGGGGGGCCCGCTACATTAGCTTGTTGGAATTATTATAAGTAAAATGAAGTCCAGAGAAGGATATGCAATGCCTGTGAGTTCAGGTCAATGATATGTAAGTACTGTATCTATATTAAGAGAGTTTAATGACAAATCAGTCAATGAGGGAGTTAGACAGTGCTATAGCGCAGCAGCACACTGGTATCCATCCCTACCTGTCCGCTCTGAGATGTACAATGGTGTGCTCTCCCCAGGGATCACCTAAGGAGCCCCAGGTGGAGGGCACACCTTAAATACCTTAGTATTCGATTAATGACAGGTGTATCAGTTCAGCCCCTGAATCATTCCTCTCAGCTGGGGGCCAGTGAGCTGCCCAAGGCAGCCCTTTTGTGGCCACTTCGGCGTTCCGGAAGGCGGCTCCGCCTCGGCAGTCTCCGTTGCCTCTGACATAACTACGTGACATGGGGTGGCAGAATGCGCATGCGCGGCACGGCGACCCTGCACGGCGTGCGCCAAACGCACCGCGCATACGCGCGACGCCACCCCCCGTCCGGTGGCAAACACGGAACGCCGCCGGCATGATGCATGCGCCACACAGTGGTAGGTGTTTAAAACTGCGGGCGCTGGGGAGGGAGATCCGTGACAAACACGTCTCCCTACCATGCCGGGAAGCCCAAAAGATGGCGAGACAAGCCCCCCAGAGCTGAGGGCGGACCACACAGCAAAGGTCCAAGGGATCTATGGGGAGAATAAAAGGAACAGGAAATTTGAAAATCAGCTTATTTTTACTTGCTTTCAATGTTATCACATAGTTTTAAACATCGTTGCATTTTTAACATATTCGTATCTCTATGCAAGATCAAATTTATTAAATAGTTGATTATAATGAGCCAGCACGAAAAGCTGGTATATTTGTAAAAAAGGAATATGGACAGTTAAATTATGGATATAGAAAGTCATTTACCTTTTAACCTTATTGTAAGGAATGGAAGACAGTCAAGGATGGGTGAGCGTGGGAACTGTGCTTCCATTTCCTGTAGGAAATGGAGAGGGAGAGAGCAATAAGGTCCTTACCAAATATATTTAATTTTTATTATTTATTTTGTGTGAGTAATTGATTATTAGTTGCTGGAGAAAGAGTACTTTCAAAATCGGGGAACAAGAGGATAGTACCTTATGATATAATTATATTAAGGAGGAAAATTCACTGTCTTCTCCCGTTATGTCAATACTCCAATGGCCCAACCACGCTAACTAATTTTTCCAAATTGTATGTACTTGATTCAATCAAAATCACCATCACAAAACAATATATTCCATACTCAATGCATGTTTACAAGAATACAATGTACCAAAGCCCATATTTCAGCTCTTATGTGTCCAGCGGCGGGGAAAGGGGTGTTTAACCACCCAAAAGAAGGAAACGTTATCATAGGACGACACATATGTAAAGCCTCGTACACACGACCGAGTTTCTCGGCAAGAACCAGCAAGAAACTTGCTGGCAGAGATTTCTTGCCGAGAAATTCGTTCGTGTGTATGGTTTCTCGTCAAGAAAAGCGACAAGAATCTCGACGAGAAAATAGAGAACCTGCTCTCTATTTTCTCGTCGAGATTCTCGTCAGCCTGTTTCTCAACGAGAAAATTGTGTGTGTGTACACTTACCTGTTCGCCGGGAAGCCCGCGCATGCTCGAAATGACTTCGACGCATGCGCGGTAGCTTCCTAGGCATAGGTAGGGTGAACCAAGATGGCGGCGACGGCATCGAATGTGACGAGCGCATGCTCGTCGTATTCTATGACGTCACCGCGTACGCTCCATTCAAAGAACCGCGGGTTCTTTGAAATGAGCGTGTGTACACTCCGCCGGGACAAGTTTCTTGTCCAAGGATCTCGTCGAAAAAAACTAGATGTTTTTAACGACGAGATTCTCGGCCGTGTGTACGAGGCTTAAGAGTCTGGAACGGCTGCACACCCCAAATGAAATATTTGAAAAAAGCGGAGATTTCCCCATGGGACTTTTTAGCAGCAAATCAGGCTCAAAGATTTTGTGAAAAATTACTGATTTTATTTATCAAAAAACAATAGGGTCTGAAACTGGCAGTAACACACACAGAACTATATGGCATTAAACTGGCAGTAAAGCACAAAACTATCTGGCGTTAAACTGGCAGTAACACACACAAAAGTAAATGGCGTTAAACTGGCAGTAATGCACAAAACTATATGGCATTAAACTGTCAGTAACGCCTACTGTCAGGGAAATTCCCCGTCTGTTGTCACCAATCTGCGCTCAGTGCGCATGCGCGGCAAAACGGCGCATCGGCGCATGCGCGTGCGTGGCGGGACGGCGCTTCGGCGTGCTCGGGTGCGCGCTCCGGCGCAACGACGAATGCGCGTGCGCAATAGCTCGCCAATGGGACTACAGGCGGGCCTATTTAAACAGACGCAGTAACACTATCTGGTTGCTGGTTTGTCAGCTTTACTGTGTTTCTTGTGCCTGAAAGAAGTTAAAGTTCTCCTGCTGTGACCCGGACCGGATTTGACTACGCTTCTGCTTCTCCTGAACCTGACCCCTTGGCTTGCTAAACGGACTTCTACCTCTCTCCTTGTGCTTGACCCTCGGCCTGTGACCCGGATCTGCTGCCTGTCTCCAGCCCTCTACCTTCTGCCTGTACCCTGGACTTCTTGCCTAACCTGACTATACTGGTGCTTCCTGCTAAACTCCTAAACGGACTTGTGCCTTGCTACTGGTTGCTGTTTGACCCTGTCTACCCTTGGTGTTTGACTCCTGGCCTATTCTTCAGACTCATCCCTGCTAGATTCTTCAGCAAGACACCTCTACCTGCTGGTGGCCAGTGCTCCCTCGTGCCGTCCTCTCCCTGTCTCACCTCCAGGGGGCGGAGTGCGCTTGGGTGCAAGGGTGAACCCCTCTCGGCATCTCGGCCTCGGTAAGTACGTAGCCTGATAGTACAAACCAGCCAGATGTCTGAGGCCGACAGAGTGCGTTCCCCATTTGACACCCTCTGCCAGCAGGTCTCCACCCTAACGGACACTGTCCAAAGACTCCAAGAGGGATATACCCAGATTGATGGCCGTCTTCAACAGCTCACCGGTCTCCTAGGGCCAGGCCCCACAGCTGCCACCTCTGCCAACACCGCCACCAACTCCCAAGTACCTACGAGTTCTACAGTAGTGATGGCCACCCCTGAACCCAGGGTCCCTATTCCGGAACGTTTTTCGGGTATCCGCAAAAAGTACCGGGCCTTTAAAAACGCCTGCTCCCTCTACCTTGCCCTCCAACCAAGGACCTTCTCTTCGGAAGCAGTAAAGGTGGGGTTTATCATCTCCCTCTTAACGGATGACCCTCAAGCCTGGGCCCATGGCCTGATGGAGCAACAAAGCCCCATATTGGACTCAGTAGAGACATTTTTTGAACATATGGCTCAATTATACGATGATCCCCAGCGATCAGCCACGGCCGAGTCCGTCCTCCATAACCTAACTCAGGGGAGAAGGCCGGTGGAAGACTATACGTCGGAATTTAGGAAATGGTCCGCCGACACCAAATGGAATGAGGCGGCCCTCAGATACCAATACCGCCAGGGACTATCTGAGACTCTCAAGGACGAGCTGGCCAGGATCGAAACCCCCACTACCTTGGAGAACCTGATCCAATCCGCCATACAACTCGATAGGCGTCTGCGTGAACGACGGGCGGAGCGATTTCAATCTCCTCGTCCCAACTGGCCTCCATCCAGGACGGTACCTCACTACCCACCAACCTCTGCGCCTGCAGTCACACCTCTTCCTGAGCCAGAACCCATGCAGCTCGGGTTGGTTCGGGCTCCCCTGACTCCTGAGGAAAAACAGCGAAGGCGCCAGGCCAATCTGTGCCTATATTGCGGGGGTGCCGGCCACTTCCTCCTCAACTGCCCCGTAAGACCTAGTAAGTCTATCTCTAAAGACACTTTAAACTATCAACTCTTTGACAACCCTCAGTCTTATGTCATTCTCTTTGTGTCTCTACAGCTGCCGGAAGGGGCAATCCGCCTCCCGGCAATTATTGATTCTGGAGCCTGCAGCTGCTTCCTGGACTCTGCCTTAGCCTCAAGATTCCATGTCCCCACTCAACCTAAGGACCACTGCCTTCAGATCCACCTGGCGGATGGGTCCTTGCCCCGTTCAGGGCTGATCACGCAGGAAACCAAACCTATCCTTGCCATCTCTGACTCGGGTCATCAAGAACTTCTCCGGTTAGACCTCATACCTTCCCCGATGTTCCCCATCATCCTGGGTCTTCCCTGGCTACAGGCACACGAGCCCCTCATAAATTGGGTGAAGAAAGAGGTTAGCTTCACCTCCTCCTATTGTTCCCAGAACTGTCTTGCCTCTGCCTCTACGGTCTGCGCTTCCATGATTGCCAAGCCGGACAACCTACAGCATGTTCCTTCCATCTATCTAGAATTCCGGGACGTGTTCGATAAGCAGCAAGCCGACCATCTACCACCTCATCGGCCCTATGATTGCCCTATCGATCTCTTGCCGGGCTCCAAAATTCCGTTCGGACGTATCTTTCCATTGTCCGAAACCGAGTTGAAAGCCCTCAAGGCTTATATTGATGAAAACCTCCAGAAGAGATTCATTCGCCCTTCCTCCTCTCCAGCCGGTGCAGGAATCTTCTTTGTGGAAAAGAAAGACGGGTCCTTAAGACCCTGTATCGATTACCGGGACCTAAACAAGATAACCATTAAGAACAGGTACCCACTACCCCTTATTCCGGAGCTATTTCAGCGCTTCCGATCTGCTCGGGTCTTTTCCAAACTGGATCTACGGGGGGCCTACAATCTTATCAGAATCAGGGTCGGAGACGAGTGGAAAACCGCCTTCAGATCTCGTTTCGGACACTTTGAGTATTCGGTCATGCCGTTCGGTCTTTGTAATGCTCCAGCCACCTTCCAACACCTAGTCAACGACATTTTCAGACAGCACCTTGATGACTTCTTAGTAGTGTACCTGGACGATATCCTCATCTTTTCCACCAACATCGAACTCCACCGGGCTCATGTCATGAAGGTCCTCACCATCCTTCGGAAGCACAAACTCTACCTCAAAGCTGAGAAATGCGAGTTCGAAAAGACCACCGTACAGTTCCTCGGCTTTATCATTTCCATCGATGGGGTCGCAATGGACCCGCAGAAGGTGAAGGCCATTCAGGACTGGCCAGCCCCAACCGACAAGAAGGGGGTACAGCGGTTTATAGGCTTCGCCAACTTCTATAGGAGATTCATCGTGGGCTTTTCCTCCATTGTGGCCCCAATAACCCAACTTACCCGGCAAAATAACCGTTTTCACTGGTCTCCAGAAGCTCAGGAGGCCTTCTCTCGCCTCAAGGACGTCTTCACTTCAGCACCAGTACTTCAGCACCCGGATCCTCTACTGCCGTTCACCCTGGAAGTGGACGCCTCTGAGACAGCCATCGGAGCCATCCTCTCTCAAAGACGAGGCCCCAAGGCTCTCCTGTATCCAGTAGCCTTTGCCTCTAAAAAGTTGACTCCCCCGGAGCGAAACTATGATGTAGGGGACCGGGAATTACTGGCCATAAAATTCGCACTGGAGGAATGGCGATACCTTCTGGAGGGGGCAGTGCACCCCATCATGATCTTCACAGATCATAAAAATCTAGAGTACTTAAGAACAGCTCAACGTCTACGCCCCAGGTAGGCCCGTTGGGCCCTTTTCTTCACCCGGTTCAACTTTCACATTTCCTATAGACCCGGCTCCAAGAATGGGAAGGCGGATGCGCTATCCAGGATGTTTCCGGAAACCCCTCAGTCGGCCCAACCGGGCACCATTCTGTCAGCTCAGAACTTTCTGTTGATTCCCCGGGCCGATCTACTCACCTCTATTAAAATCGCTTCCGGGCTCTGCTCTGATCCGGTTACTACCTCCCTGGAGAAGCGGGACGGCCTATTCTGGTCCCAGGACAAGATTTTCGTCCCTCTGGAAACAAGACCGCTGGTCTTGAGGACCTTCCACGATCTCAAACTGGCAGGTCACTTCGGAGCACGTAAATCGTCGGAACTTGTCTCCCGCTCCTTCTGGTGGCCAGGCTGGAGGCAAGATTGTAAGTCTTATGTCGCTTCCTGCACTCAGTGTCAGCGTAACAAGGGGCCAAACACCAAGAGTTGGGGCCTGCTCAAACCCTTACCCATTCCTGAGCGCCCTTGGGCGGACGTGTCCATGGACTTTATCGTGGACCTGCCTTCCTCCGGAGGGTTTACCACGATTCTGGTCGTTGTGGACCGCCTCTCAAAAATGGCTCACTTTTTACCGATGATTGGGACACCTTCAGCCATGGATACCGCTCAAATCTTTTTTAAGGAGATAACCAGGCTTCATGGAATACCAAAGAGTATCACCTCCGACAGAGGGGTCCAGTTCACTTCAAAATTCTGGAAGGAACTCTGCAAGTCACTAGAAGTCAAAACCTGCCTCTCGTCAGCGTACCACCCCCAAAGCAATGGCCAGACGGAAAGAACCAATCAGACCCTGGAGCAATACCTCCGTTGTTTCTGCTCTGCTTCCCAGGATGACTGGGCATCTCTACTTCCTTACGCAGAGTTTGCCTATAACAATTCAATGCATTCTGCTACCAATCAAACCCCCTTTTGGGCCAATTACGGTTTTCATCCCTCCTTTCTCCCTGAAAACATCCCCGAGAGCCCTGTTCCCGCGGTCCAGGACCGAGTGGCTTCTGTCCAGGCGAATTTCCAAAGACTCCAGGAGATGATGCGGAATGCCCAAGGATCCTACAAGAAATTTTATGACCGGGGAAGGAAGGAAAACCCGGCGTTCAGAGTCGGGGAAAAAGTTTGGCTTTCCGCCGCCAACCTCAGATTGCCTATTCCCTCTCGAAAGCTCGGCCCTAGATTTATCGGGCCCTTCAAGATCAAACGAGCTATTAATCCTGTGGCTTTTGAACTAGCATTACCTGATTCCTATAGGATTCACCCAGTGTTCCACTCATCTTTATTAAAACCCGTCATTCCCAACGCCTTTCCTGGAAGAGATGAACCTCCTCCACCACCAGTTGAAGTAGATGGGGAAAAAGAATTTGAGATGGAATCCATCCTGGGCTGTAGGAAAAAAGGCAGACAGTTACAATACTTGGTTAAATGGAAGGGGTACCCCCCGGAGGACAACTCCTGGGAACCATCCAGGAACTTGCATGCTCCTCGCCTAATACGAGCCTTTCACCAAGAACATCCGGAATTAATGGCCAGTCTGGGCGTCCGCAGTCCGCCCCTCGGGGGGGGCACTGTCAGGGAAATTCCCCGTCTGTTGTCACCAATCTGCGCTCAGTGCGCATGCGCGGCAAAACGGCGCATCGGCGCATGCGCGTGCGTGGCGGGACGGCGCTTCGGCGTGCTCGGGTGCGCGCTCCGGCGCAACGACGAATGCGCGTGCGCAATAGCTCGCCAATGGGACTACAGGCGGGCCTATTTAAACAGACGCAGTAACACTATCTGGTTGCTGGTTTGTCAGCTTTACTGTGTTTCTTGTGCCTGAAAGAAGTTAAAGTTCTCCTGCTGTGACCCGGACCGGATTTGACTACGCTTCTGCTTCTCCTGAACCTGACCCCTTGGCTTGCTAAACGGACTTCTACCTCTCTCCTTGTGCTTGACCCTCGGCCTGTGACCCGGATCTGCTGCCTGTCTCCAGCCCTCTACCTTCTGCCTGTACCCTGGACTTCTTGCCTAACCTGACTATACTGGTGCTTCCTGCTAAACTCCTAAACGGACTTGTGCCTTGCTACTGGTTGCTGTTTGACCCTGTCTACCCTTGGTGTTTGACTCCTGGCCTGTTCTTCAGACTCATCCCTGCTAGATTCTTCAGCAAGACACCTCTACCTGCTGGTGGCCAGTGCTCCCTCGTGCCGTCCTCTCCCTGTCTCACCTCCAGGGGGCGGAGTGCGCTTGGGTGCAAGGGTGAACCCCTCTCGGCATCTCGGCCTCGGTAAGTACGTAGCCTGATACCTACAAAAGTAAATGGCGTTAAACTGGCAGTAATGCACACAGAACAATATGGCGTTAAACTGGCAGTAACGCACACAAAAGTAAATGGCATTAAACTGGCAGTAACACACAAAACCATATGTCGTTAAACTGGCAGTAACGCACACAGAACTATATGGTGTTAAATTGGCAGTAATGCACACAGAATTATATGGCGTTTAACTGGAAGTAACGCACGCAAAACTATATGGCGTTAAACTGGCAGTAACGCACACAGAACTAAATGGCATTAAACTGGCAGTAATGCACACAGAAGTAAATGGCGTTAAACTGGCAGTAACGCACACAGAACAATATGGCGTTAAACTGGCAGTAACGCACACAAAAGTAAATGGCATTAAACTGGCAGTAACACACAAAACCATATGTCGTTAAACTGGCAGTAACGCACACAGAACTATATGGTGTTAAACTGGCAGTAATGCACACAGAATTATATGGCGTTAAACTGGAAGTAACGCACGCAAAACTATATGGCGTTAAACTGGCAGTAACGCACACAGAACTAAATGGCGTTAAACTGGCAGTAATGCACACAGAAGTAAATGGCGTTAAACTGGCAGTAACGCACACAGAACAATATGGCGTTAAACTGGCAGTAACGCACACAAAAGTAAATGGCATTAAACTGGCATTAACACACAAAACCATATGTCGTTAAACTGGCAGTAACGCACACAGAACTATATGGTGTTAAACTGGCAGTAATGCACACAGAATTATATGGCGTTAAACTGAAAGTAACGCACGCAAAACTATATGGCGCTAAACTGGCAGTAACGCACACAGAACTAAATGGCGTTAAACTGGCAGTAATGCACACAGAAGTAAATGGCGTTAAACTGGCAGTAACGCAATCAAATAGACGGTGTTCAACCTTTGGTGTTCAGCTTTGTGAAGCTGTGTGTGTGTTTTTTTTTTTCTTTTTTAATGGACTTTCAATAAATGTCCATGGGCAAAAAAATACTAATGTGCCTTATTTTTAAGTGTTTGTTTCTACACATACAGTAGTTGGAGATCAAGAGTTGCAGGAAATACCTCTACTGCTCGTCATTTTCTGTCTCAAAATACTTCTCTTACTTTATCTTCTTCATACTAGAGCCTCTCAACCCCAAATAATAAACCCCATACACACTTCTTCCCTATATGTCTCACCACAAACTGTGACTTTGTCAGGTGTCTATGTGTACAATGTGCTGTATAGTGCTCAATGGTCTGTGGCTGGCTGGTCACAATGTTATATAATAACAATGTGACCAGTGGCACACCACAACCAGTGTGACTGGGTCAGATAAAACTGATTCCTAAAACCTAAGGTTCTTTTTTTAAAAAATACAAGCATGCACCATATGCAATAAGCAGGGTATTTTCTTCATTCCTGATGGCTGAACAAAGCGTCAATAAAGCAGATGTAAGTATGTGAAATGGAGGGTTAAAAAACTGGTGAACCTGTTACTTACTGTAGCTCTTCATTAAAAAAAACATAGGTTCGCTTTAAAGAAACGCCCGGAGCAAAGGAATGCAATGGATGGGTGGAGGGCGGACATGACTAGGGAAACAGGGACTTATGAGAAGGATTAGGGGATTGGTGGGTTAAGGCTGAGGAGTAGAGTGGTAGGATTGGTAGGTTAATTTGTGTGGGAGGGGGCACAGAGGGTATAAAGGAGGACGCTGCCCCCTCCCCGGGTAACACGCGGCGCAAAGAAAGTTCCCGCCCACCCTCCCCTGATTTTGGATGGGGTTGGGGACGTTGTCTTTAAATTTTGTTTTACAGGTACAAGTGGGGTCATTGCGGATGTCGTGGCAGTGGCGGGTGTCTGGTCTGTGCAGGGGAGGATGATACCTCGGAAAGAAGGGTTCAGGACCTGTTGTTGGTATGTGTCCTGATGGTGGGCTTACAGTTAACGGAGGTTTAGCTTGAAGCATTGGGATGGTGCACTGCGGTCATGGTTGTCTCTGAGCCAGCATGTTGGCTTGAGGCCTATTAGCGGATTTTGAGAAGTACCGCAGTGCAATAATAGACACAGATGTTAATAGTGGTTCCTGCAGAGATCGACACCAGTAATTTACTGAGGGTCCTTTAGGACAGAGTTTATGGTTACTGTTAAAAAAAGTTATACAGAGTTTTAATAAATAAGGCTGCTACGGCCTATGTTTCTCCAATTCCTGGTGTGGTCTCGTTTACTTAGTCATAAGTAAGATAGTAAATAAGGGGTAGTATAGTAAGTACATCTGTTATACTATAGTCAAGTGTAACTAATGGCAAAACTTTGTTTATTTTTTTAACACCTCCGGGAGCCACTTCTGCTGCGTAATTCTGATCATAGACATGTATTAAAGAGTACACTGCATGTTTATCTATTTATTACAGGTCAAAAAATAGTGGGCAGAGATCAGCACACCATCATACATATATTTCATAGCACCAACATCCCTGGATTTGGCAAATATTCAAAGAACGGGATATGGGACTTTAAAGGTGCTAAAATATCAGTAGATACGACAAAAACGTATTTAATAAAAAATGTAAAAAAAAAACAAGCTATGGTTCATGCCAAAATGGAAGCCATAATTCAAGATAAAATAAATTCCTTTAAAGTAGGGCTGTGGAAATTAACTATTAATTCCTCGATTAATCGATTAATGTTTTTGATCGTTCAAAATTTTTTTGATCGATCAAAATTCTTTCGATCGGTACTCACCTCTCCGCCGGCTTCCGGGTCTTCAGGGAGTTCCGTCGGAGATCTGGTGGCGTCGTGGACACCGGCGGGGCTTGCTGTGTCCATCTGAAGGGCTCCTTTGCTGTGCCTTTATATCTGCATGCCGGGGGGACCTTACTATCTGCCACACGCAAGTGCTGTTACACTTCCCTCTATCACTTCCCTCTATCAACCTGGGATTCTACAGCCATCCACTGGGAGTTGTGATAGTTCCCTTCACGGGACATCTACATGCCGACGGACTGATGTTAACCCCTCCTCATCTAGTGGTATCTTTGTACACATTTTTATACCAGTATCATACTTAGCTACATGTTTTTATGACTGCTTTTGCTACCGTTTGGTATTACTCGCACCATTTTTACAGTTTATGTAGCTACATTGATTTTATCTCCAGTTCAATATTTATTTTGTTACCTACTTGAAGACTATAAAAGTTTTAATGCTATTCCCATCGAGCGCTGCCTTTGTGTTTTTTGTATCCTGCTATCCATTTTTCCAGTGGTTGGTAGCTGCACTGGGAATCAGCCTGCAAGGAGATCAGCTAAAAGTAGTTGGATCTGTATGTGCGTTATAATTAATGGAAATTAGTTGATTAATCGATTAAAAAAAAATCGATTAATCGAACACAAAAATTTTAATAAGTAACAGCCCTACTTTAAAGATATTTGGCAACCATGGATAACTCCGTTTTTGCCACCAAACTTTGATGACACCTTGTTGATGCCTTGATGTGTTATACTCTCTCGCAGTAACTATCTATAAGCAAATGGCTATTGATGCATTTATCCCCAGGGATTCTTCCTGTCACTTCCTCTTCTCCTTCTCTTCTTCCTGCTCTTCCCCTTCTCTTTTTCTCAACTTGTTTATATGTTTTTTTTGTGTTTTTTATTTTTATTTTTTATTTTTCGTATATATAGATTCAACAAGTATGCCTACATATGTTCCTCTCAATTTTTTTAGGCACAGATGCTTGATTTTTAAGAGTTATATAGTAGCGATCGTTCTGTCTCATACCTTTTGAGGCTTTAACCACTTGCTTACTGGGCACTGAAACCCCCTTCCTGCCCAGGCCAATTTTCAGCTTTCAGCGCTGTCACGCTTTAACTGACAATTGCGCTGTCGTGCGACGTGGCTCCTAAACAAAATTGGCGTCCTTTTTTTCCCCACAAATAGAGCTTTCTTTTGGTGGTATTTGATCACCTCTGCGGTTTTTATTTTTTGCGCTATAAACAAAAATAGAGCGACGATTTTGAAAAAAAACACAGTATTTTTTACTTTTTGCTATAATAAATATCCCAATTTTTTTTAAATGAAAATCTTTTTTTTCTCAGTTTAGGCCGATACGTATTCTTCTACATATTTTTGGTCAAAAAAATTGCAATAAGCGTTTATTGATTGGTTTGCTCAAAAGTTATAGCGTCTACAAAATAGGGCATAGTTTTATAGCATTTTTATTATTTTTTTTTTTACTAGTAATGGCGGCGATCAGCTATTTTTATTGTGACTGCGACATTATGGCGGACACATCGGACACTTTTGACACCATTTTGGGACCATTGTCATTGATATAAAATGCACTGATTACTGTAAAAATTACACTGGCAGTGAAGGGGTTAACACTAGGGGGGCAAAGAAGGGGTTAAATGTGTAACCTGGGAGTGATTACTACTGTGGGGGGAGGGGACTGAGTGGGGGAGGTGACCGATCTGTGTCCCTATGTACAAGGGACACCGCATCGGTCCCCTCTCCCTGACAGGACGTGGATCTCTGTGTTTACACACAGAGATCCACATCCTTGTGTGTATACACGCCGATCGCGGGTGCCTGGCGGACATCACGGCCGACAGGCACGCGCATCGGCATGTCAGTGACGTGCCGGCGGCGGCGCTCGCGTGCCCCCCAGTGGCCGGAGGAGCCGAGGACGTCTATTGACGGCCTCCCGGATATCTAGAGCCACCTTGAGGCCGTCAATAGACTATGCGCCGGGCTCCAGGTAGTTGATACATTTCTTTATCCTCCTTAGGTGTTTACCTTTAAGGCTTCAATTGTAATTCTCATTCTGAGTCTACACTTTATTTAGACTAAGTGAAGTAACTCACTCTGATTATTGAGTGAAGCAATTGTCTCTTGATCCATGCTATATATATGATTTCATATGCTAATTTTGAACCAATTGTAGTGATTACTGTGATTGTTGCTTTATTTATTTATTTATTTTTTGTTATTATTTCTCTGTAATTTGATAAAAGTCAATAAAAAAATTTGAACAGAAAAATTTAGAAAATGTATTGTTCACATTAATTAAAAAACTGATATACACAATTCATTGACCGCTACAGGTATACATCTACTACCTAACATGTAACAGTAAATGGTTGTATACAGTTGTTAATGGCGTCCATTTGTGTTCAACAGTTTCGCCTGTAAGACTTCATCAGGACAGGATGCTGGGAAATACTTTAATGAATATTACAATCGAATTCCAACTTTAGATGCAAAAAGAGAAAAACATACATTAGCATTGATTTTTATAACATATCAGTTTAAAGAAACAAATCTTGGCAAGGCATGCATGCATGTTCTCGGGAAAAAAAATTTTTCCCGCAACTTGTGGCAAAATATAAAATATTCCATGGACTCGACATGCCTCTCAGCAAATAGCTTGGGGTGTCTACTTTCCAAAATGGGGTCATTTGGGGGGGTTTTTGAACTGTCCTGGCATTTTATGCACAACATTTAGAAGCTTATGTCACACATCACCCACTCTTCTAACCACTTGAAGAAAAAGCCCTTTGACACTTTTTGTTTACATTAAATTTTTATTTATTTTTTGCAAGAAAATTACATTGAACCCCCAAACATTATATATATATTTTTAAAGAAAAGGCCCTACAGATTAAAATGGTGGGTGTTCCATTTTTTTTCCACATAGTATTTGCGCAGCGATTTTTATAAAGCATTTTTTTTTTGAGGAAAAAACACACTTTTTTTAATTTTAATGCACTAAAACACACTATATTGCCCAAATGTTTGATGAAATAAAAAAGATGATCTTGGCCGAGAACATGGATACCAAACACGACATGCTTTAAAATTGCGCACAAACGCGCAGTGGCGACAAACTACATACATTTTTAAAAGCCTTTACAGGTTACCACTTTAGATTTACAGAGGAGGTCTACTGCTAACATTACTTCCCTCGATCTGACCTTTGCGGTGATACCTCACATGCATGGTGCAATTGCTGTTTACATATGACGCCAGACCGACACTTCCGTTCGCCTTTGCGCGTGAGCAGGGGGGGGACAGGGGTGCTTTTTTTTTATTATTTATTTTGCTTTTTTATTTTTAAACTGTTCCTTCCATTTTTTATTTTTTTTTATTGTTATCTCAGGGAATGTAAATATCCCATATGATAGCAATAGGTAGTGACAGGTACTCTTTTTTGAAAAAAGTGGGGTTTATTAGACCCTCAAAGCATCTGACCACACCAAGATCGGTGTGATAAAATGCTTTCCCAATTTCCCAATGGCGCTGTTTATATCCGGCGAAATCTAAGTCATGAAATGCTTGTAGCTTCCGGTTTCATAGGCCATAGAGATGATTGGAGCCGTTCTGGTCTCTTATCAGCTCTATGGTCAGCTGGCGGAACCACCGGCTGCATTCTCAGGTTCCCTGTTGGGACAGGAGAGCCAGAGAAAACCATAGAAGACGATGGGGGGGGGGGGGGGGGGATATTCCCTCCCACTGCTAGGATTGCGTTTACATGAACTGTTGGCTGAACGAAAAAAAGAGATTGATCAGAGAGTATGCCCACCATTAGAATACCTACCTTCTTCCACCCACTTCTAATGATGGGCATACATGCACCATTTATATATGCCGAAGCATAGGGGCATCCTCCCGCAAAAGTTATGCCGCGTACACACAGTCAGACTTTTCCACGGGCAAGCCTCCGTCAGAATTTCGACCGTATGTACGCCGCATTAGGAGCAGATTGCGCCTCCGCCCCTGCTGCCCCCATGCTTCGGCATATATGCTCTTTTTTTTAACTGTGATGGTGAAACACCTCCGACAGCATTGGAGCCACGGCTTTATGTATCATGGGCGCAAACGCTGTTGCTGTCAAGATAAATAAATCCGCGCTGCAACTGAATGGCATACCTGATAAGCAAATGATAAAACAAAGTAGCATTACAGTATAACAGTAAGTCCTTACCATACCATACCTGCAAACAGTGGCGGCTGGTGCTCAAATTTTTTGGGGGGGCGCAAACTGAAAAAAAAACAAACATCAATTGCCGCCACTGTGCCCATTAAACGCAGCCACTGTGCCCAAACGCCACTAGTTTGTCCTCAAATGCAGCCAGTTTCCCCCCCATATACAGCCAGTTTCCCCCCCATATACAGCCAGTTTGTCCCCCAAATGCAGCCAGTTTGTCCCCAATATACAGCCAGTTTGTCCCCCAATATACAGCCAGTTTGTCCCCCAAATACAGCCAGTTTGTCCTCCAAATGCAGCCAGTTTGTCCCCAATATACAGCCAGTTTGTCCCCCAATATACAGCCAGTTTGTCCCCCAAATACAGCCAGTTTGTCCCCCAATATACAGCCAGTTTGTCCCCCAATATACAGCCAGTTTATCCCCCATATACAGCCAGTTTCCCCCCAATATACAGCCAGTTTGTCCCCCATAATACAGCCAGTTTGTCCCCCATAATACAGCCAGTTTGTCCCCAATATACAGCCAGTGTGTCCCCCATAATACAGCCAGTTTGTCCCCATAATACAGGCAGTGTGTCCCCCATAATACAGCCAGTTTGTCCCCATAATACAGCCAGTTTGTCCTCATAATACAGCCACTTTGTCCCCCCCAGCCCTGCACTTACCTTCCTCGAGTCAGCGCCGTCCTTCTTCCGTCCTCGATGTCTTCTCCCGCCCTCGATGTCGCTTCAGCCAATCAGGTTACCGGTAACCAGACCCGGTGAACCTGATTGGCCAGGGCCTGTGCGTCCTCTCATTAGGTATTTAGAAGCCGATTACAGCCCTCAGGCTGTAGTCGGGAAGCCTATCAGAGCCTGCTGGCTCTGATAGGCACTTCTACAGACCAACCAGACGCTGTGATTCAGATGGCCAGCGCTCAAGGGGCCGGCCATCTGATTAGTGGGCGGCAGCAATACATAGGTTCATGCAATGCATGAACCTATGTATTGTTGTGGTGAGTGACGGCCGGGCGCAGAAGCGAGCGGTAGCGGCGCTTCTGCGCCCACTATGGTCGCGCCGCCATGTGTAAAAAAAAGACATTTAACCACTTCAATACCATGCACTTATACAGCTTCCTGCCCAAGCCAATTTTGAGCTTTCAGCGCTGTCCCAATTTGAATGACAATTGCGCAGTCATGCTACACTGTACCCAAACAAATTTTTTATCATTTTGTTCCCACAAATAGAGCTTTCTTTCGGTGGTATTTGATCGCCTCTGCGATTTTTATTTTTTGCACAACAAATAAAAAAAGAGCAAAAATTTTGAAAAAAATGATGTTTTTCTTTGTTTCTGTTAATTTTTTTTGTAAATAAGTACCTTTTCTACTTCAATGATGGGCACTGACGGGCACTGATAAGGCGACACTGATGGGCACCGATGAGGTGGCACCAATGAGGTGGCACTGATGAGGTGGCACTGATGGGCACTGATGATGGGCACTGATAGGCGGCACTGATGGGCACTGATATGTGGCACTGGTATGCGGCACTGATTGGCACTCATAGGCGGCACTGATTGGCACTCATAGGCGGCACTGATTGGCACTCATAGGCGGCACTGATTGGCACTTATAGGCGGCACTGATGGGCACTTATAGGCAGCACTGATAGGTGGCACGGACGGGCACTGATAGGTGGGCACTTATGGGCACAGATGGGCACGGATGGGCACTGATAGGTGGCGCTGATGGACACTAGTAGGTGGCACTGATGGACACTGATGCCCAGCAATGCCAGCCACCACACATTGTGGTGGTGCCATCATAGTGCCAGTCAGTGTCCATTTGTGGGCACTGATTGGCATATTTATTTTTTTTTTTTTTTATTTTATTACATGTGGTTGGCCATGGGGGCCATCCACATGCTTGGGGCTTCCTGGGGGGGTTCCCTGGTGGTCTAGTGTGGGTATCCGAGAGGGGGCTGCGCTGATAAACGATCAGCGCAAACTCCCCCTGTCAGGAGAGCCGCCGATCGGCTCTCCTCTACTCGCGTCTGTCAGACGCGAGTGAGGAAGAGCCGATAAACGGCTCTTCCTGTTTACATCGTGATCAGCCGTGATTGGACACGGCTGATCACGTGGTAAAAAGCCTCCGCCGGAGGCTTTTTACCGAGATCAGTGTAGTGGTGGGTCAGACTGACCCACCGCTCCACCGATCGCCGCGATGCGCGCCCCCCCCGTGAGCGCGGCGGCTGTTATCCCGCAGGACATCATATGACGTCCAGTGTGGATAACTGAACCACTTCCCGGACGTCAATCTGCTATTGACGGGGCGGGAAGTGGTTAAAAAAAAAAAAAAACTCTTAAAGGGCCCGTTTTTTTTTTTTTTTTGGTGACCACAGGGGGGGGGGGGGCGGCGCCCGGGCGCCCCCTATGGACAGGCCGCCACTGCCTGCAAAGCAAATAAAAAATGTTTTATTTTTTACTATGTTTTTTTGTAAGGCAACCTGTGCCTAAAATATATATATGCCGAAGCATGGGGGCATCCTCCCACAAAAGTTATGCCGCATACACACGGTCGGACTTTTCCACGGGCAAGCCTCCGTTGGAATTTCGACCATATGTACGCCGCATTAGGAGCAAATCGCTCCTCTGCCCCTGCTGCCCCCATGCTTCGGCATATATGCTCTTTTTTTTAACTGTGGTGGTGAAATCACCTCCTACAGCGTTGGAGTCACGACTTTATGTATCGTGGGAGCAAACGCTGTTGCCGTCAAGATAAATAAATCCGCGCTGCAACTGAATGGCGTACCTGAAAACAAAAAAATAGTAAACAGTAAAGTATAAAAAAATTACATGCCTGAAAATTAAAAATGATAAAACATAATAAAACATTGTAGAATAGAATACATTAAAAAAAGAGCAGAAAAATAAAGAGAATCGAGAGAGAGAGAACAATAAAACGCCAACTATTTTTTATTTTTTTTATTTTTATTTTTTTTGACGTTTTTTTGTAACTGTAACAGCTGTAACGGTTCGGTTCCAGGTTCGGGTCTCTCAAAATGCGATAGCATCTTGGGAGACCCTGTAAGTGTGTCCTAGTCTGTGAAATGCTGTACCCTATGCTAAAACTGCACTAGTGTGTGGTAGCGTTCAAAACATTCACCAATGCAAAGACCAGGATTGTCAGGACAGCGTGGACAATAATAGTCCATCCTGAAGCGCTGTATAGCACATGAGCGTTCAGCAAAGCCAATTGAAATAAGTATACAGACACTTTTTTGTACCAGCGTCTGGCCTTACGGGCAACTAGGTACGGCGCCAACAACTGGTCGTTGAGGTCCACCCCTCCCATATTTTGTTTATATTCGTGGATACAGAGGGGTTTCTCCACAACACCAGTCGCCCTAAGAATTTGGACTGTCGTATCTGCGTGAAGAGGGGTCAGAACGAAAACATTCTTATTATCCCTCCACTTCACAGCGAGCAAACTATTACACTTCAAGCAGGCTCTCTCCCCCAGCCTAAGACAGGAATCTACAAGCCCCTGGGGTAACCCCCTGCGATTCGGTGGCACGGTGCCACATGCGTCAATCTGATGATCAAACAAGTGACTAAAAAGTGGCACGCTCGTGTAATAATTGTCCACATACAAGTGGTACCCCTTTCCAAATAAGGGTGACACCATGTTCCACACAATCTTGCCAGCGCTCCCTATGTAATCTGGGCAGTTCTCCGGCTCCACGTGACTATCTTTTCCCTCGTAAACCATAAAGCTCCATGTATAGCCTGTGGCCCTGTCACAGAACTTATAGAGCTTGACCCCGTATCTGGCACACTTGTACTGTTTGAAAGACAAGCGGCCAGAAAATTTAATCAGGGACTCATCAACGCAGACAACTTGATGGGGAGTAAACAAGGCTGCAAAACGTTAGTTGAAGTGGTTTACGAGGGGCCGAATTTTGTAGAGCCGATCGTATTCAGGGTCTCCACGAGGACGACAAAGTTGTCGCTGAGGTGCATGAACCGCAAGATCTGCTCGTATCGTGCCCTGGCCATGGAGGCAGAGAACACTGGCATATGGTAAATTGGGCGTTTGGACCAATACGACCGCAACTTACTCAATTTATGTATGCCCATGAGGAGGGATAGGCCCAGAAAGGTCTTAAATTCGGAAACCGTAATTGGTTTCCAATCTCTGGCAAGGGAGGGCAACTGGGGATTAGCGGCGATGAATTGACCAGCATACAAATTACTTTGGTCCACAATAGATCTATAGATATCTTCCGTGAAAAACAGCGAATAAAAATCAAGTGGCGTAAAATCAACTGTTTCCACCAGAATTCTGGGTTGGCCAGTGAATGGGGGAGGTACGGGTTCTGCAGAAGTGGTGGGCACCCAATCAGGATTGCCGAATTCTGCAGGAAGGACACTATGGGCATGACGGGCCAGTCTTTGTCTTCTTCTTGGTGTGCTTGCCACCTCGCCAACTTAAACTGCACATATGGGACTCACCACGTCACCTAGTGTTACTGCAGTGCTGGATGTACGACCAGGTTGTACTAGGCCGCTGGTGCTTGCCAGTTGACCAGAAGGATGAGCGGCACTAGTACTTCTCTGCTATATACTAGGGATGAGCTTCGAGTTCGAGTCGAATTTTGAACATTATGGGCCGTTCACGCCAAATTCGAGTGGCGGGTCACGGCCCATAATTCACTTAGTGTACTGTGTCCTTTGCACAGTGTGCACCTAAAGCTTACCTAAATACAATTGCTGGTGTTCTCATACTAATACAGGCAGGGAGCTGCAGTATTTTGATATAGTGTCCTTTGCACAGTGTGCAACTAAAGCTTATCTGAATACAATTGCTGGTGTTCTCATACTAATACAGGCAGGAAGCTGCAGTATTTTTATTTAGTGTCCTTTGCACAGTGTGCACCTAAAGCTACCTGAAGACAATTGCTGGTGTTCTTCTGATCCTATTAATACCACAGGCAGGCAGCTGCAGTATTTACAGTTAGTGTACTGTGTCCTTTGCACAGTGTGCACCTAAAGCTACCTGAAGACAATTGCTGGTGTTCTGATCCTATTACTGTATATACTCGAGTATAAGCCGAGTTTTTCAGCACTTTTTTTGTGCTAAAAATGCCCCCTCGGCTTATACTCGAGTCACCTTTTTGCGCCTGATCTCCCGGACTTTGGGGATTTGGTACCGGCCCCCAAACCTGGCACACATGTAGCCCCAGTCTTCCTCTATGAGTGTGCAAAGTTTGTTGTCCAGGGGACCTACAGCCGGGGAGCACCGATTTTTCAAAGCTTGGCACCCCTTCCATAGACTCCCATGTTAAACGTTAGTCTAGTCATGGACACAGTGAGGCATGGGCACAGTGAGGCATGCAGATGGACACCCTAGGCTTATACTCGAGTCAATACGTTTTCCCAGTTTTTTGTGGTAAAATTAGGTGCCTCTGCTTATATTCGGGTCGGCTTATACTCAAGTATATACGGTAATACCACAGGCAGGCAGCTTCAGTATTTACAGTTAGTGTACTGTGTCATTTGCACAGTGTGCACCTAAAGCTACCTGAAGACACTTGCTGGTGTTCTCATACTAATAATACTACAGGCAGGCAGCTGATTCTGCTAGCTGCAGTATAATCAGTATATATATACATCCCAGCTTTGTGCAGCTACATCTCACTGCAGGCCATTAGTATGTCTGGAAGGCCAACAAGGAGAGGCAGACAGTCACAAGCCAATAAAAGAGGGCAAGCAGGCTCAGTGTCTAGAGGCAACAGTGCTGGTCGTGGACACGGTGCATCCTCATCAGCACGTGGCCGTGGGACACGCTTGTCCTTTTTTTTTCATCAGCTGGCCATGTTGAGCTGCAACATGCCGAAGACTTGGTAGAGTAGGTACCCATCTAGAGGAAGGCAGTAACGTGAGCCCAGAGAGAGGAAGTGACCAAGAAGGACAGCAATCTGGCAGTCATGTTCCCCCAGCTGAAGCTTACTGCCAGGTTTGCTCCAGTGATGAGGAGGGAGGGGATGATGAGGTCACTGACTCCAAGTGGGTGCCTGATAGGAGAGAGGAGGAGGAGGAGGAGGAGGAGGAGCATCTCCAACGAGTCAAGATGCCCTCCAGGGGCCAGCTTAAGGGCAGCACACTGACTGCATCACACTGTAGAGCTCCGCATGTGCAGGACGCTGCTGTCTCTGCGCGTTATTCCAAAAGTTCTTTGGTGTGGGCCTTTTTTGAGACGCACCGCTGCTATTTGCAACATATGTCTCAAGCGTATCTCGCGTGGCCAAAACATCACCCGCTTGGGCACCACATGCTTGACCAGACATATGTCAACCTGCCATGCAGTTCGTTGGCAAGCGTACCTAAAAGACCCACACCAAAGAACAAAGCGGACCTCTCCTTGCTCCTCATCAGCTGGGATCTCCAACCCCACTATACCTTCAGTCCTCTCTGAAACCTGCACTGACAGGAATGAAGGTGTAGAATTAGGTGTGCCACAGCCAAGTACTTGCGGGCAATCTGCTATCGGTACACCGACGTCAGATTGTACCAGGCAAATTTCCCTGCCCCAGCTGCTGCACCGCCGAAAGAAGTTTGCTCCCAGCCACCCACATGCCCAGCGGTTGAATGCTAGCTTGGCTAAATTGCTAGCACTTCAACTGCTGCCTTTTCAGTTGGTAGACTCTGCCCCCTTCCGTGAGTTTGTGGAATGTGCGATTCCTCTGTGGCAGGTTCCCAAACGCCACTTTCTCACGGAAGGCGATTCTGGCTCTCTACCGGCATGTGGAAGGCAATGTCTTGGTCTCGATGGACAGGGCGGTCAGCGGTAAGGTGCATATTACCGCTGTGTTATGGTCCAGCAGGCATGGACAGGGACGTTACCTATCTTTCACGGCGCATTGGGGGACTCTGCTGGCAGCTGGGAAGGATGCAGGACAAAGTGCAGTAGTGTTGGAGGTTGTTCCGCCACCACGCCTCCAAAATGCTACTACTGGTGATTCTGACACACCTCTCTCCTCCACCTCCTCCTCTTCTTCTTCCTCCATGGCCTCTTCCTGTGCTTTGTCCTCGGAACCAGCGGTGCTCCGTAGGCGTTTAAGGGGCTACGCAAGTACGCAGGCAAAAAGATGCCATGCGGTGCTTGAGCTGGTGTGCTTGGGGGACAGGAGCCACACTGGGGCAGAGATTCTGTCAGCTCTGCAGGGGCAGGCTCAGAGGTGGTTGACGCCACGCCAGCTTAAGCCAGGAATGGTGGTTTGCGACAATGGCACCAACCTCCTCTCCGCCCTCCGACAGGGACACCTAACCCTTGTGCCCTGTTTGACTCACGTCCTTAACTTGGTGGTGCAGCGGTTCTTGGATAGGTACCCGGGCTTACAGGAGGCCCTGAGGCAGGCCAGGAAACTGTGTGCATTTCCGCTGGTCATATAATGCCAGTGCTCGGCTGGGTGACCTCCAAAAGGAATACAACCTGCCCAAGAACCGCCTAATCTGTGACATGCCCACCACGTGGAACTCAACGTTGGCCATGCTGCAGCGGCTGCATATGCAGCAGAGGGCCATCAATGAGTATCTGTGCCAATATGGCACCAGGACAGGGTCAGGGGAGTTTTTTTTTCCCACACCAGTGGGTCATGATCAGGGATGCATGCACTGTCCTGTCACCATTTGAGGAGGCCACAAGGATGGTGAGCAGTGACAGTGCATGCCTCAGTGACACTGTCCCTCTTGTCCACCTGTTGGAGCACACGCTGCGTGGAATAATGGACAGGGCACTGGAGGTAGAACAGAGGGAGGAAGAGGAGGACTTCCTTACCTCTCAAGGCCCCCTTTATCCAGACAGTGTTCCTGCTGGCCCGCCTATCACACAGGAAGAGGAGGAGGAGGAGGATTGTGTCAGCATAGAGATGGAGCCTAGCACTCAGCATCAGCAGCAGTCTTCAAGGGATCAATTACAGTCCCAAGAAACCCATGGACTTGTACGTGGCTGGGAGGAGGTGGCTGCGGATCATGTCGTCCTTAGTGACCCAGAGGACTCCGGACCGAATGCCCCAGCAAACCTACGCTGCATAGCCTCCCTGATCCTGCAAAGCCTGCGGAAGGATCCTCGTATTCATGCTATCAAGGAGAGGGATTATTACTGGCTGGCAACCCTCCTTGATCCACGTTACAAGAGTAAGGTTGCGGACCTTATCTTGCCATCGCAGAGGGAGCAGAGGATGAAACATCTTCGGGAGGCCTTGCAGAAAGGTCTGTGCAGGTCTGTGAGGTTACAAATTCCTGGTCCTGGACAACGTGTCGCTGAAGCGATGGTCAGTCAAAGAAGGAGCGGTGGAGAAGGTGGCCGTCTGACCGATGTGTTCAGACAATTTTTTAGTCCGCAGCCCCAAGGTATGATCGATTCCAGCAACCATCGCCAGCGTCTGTTTTACATGGTGCAGGAATACCTAGGGGCAAGATCAGACTTGGACACCTTTCCCACCGAAAATCCTCTGGGTTACTGGGTCTTGAGGATGGATCACTGGCCAGAGCTTGCACAGTATGCAATTGAGCTACTGGCCTGTCCTGCATCCAGCGTTCTTTCGGAACGCACATTTGGTGCTGCTGGAGGCTTTGTAACTGATCACAGGGTGCGCCTGTCCACCAACTCGGTCGATCGGCTGACCTTCATAAAAATGAATAAGTCTTGGATCACCACCAGCTACCAAGCACCTGATGCTGATGTAACCGAATATTTTTTTTTTTGAAATGTCAGATCCCTTCAAGACTGCCTATGCTGGTGCTGAATGGCTATCCTGTTATGCTGAGTGACTATCCTCTTCCTCCTCAATGATCCATTTTTTTTCCAGGGGCGTGTTTAACAGGGGCGTGTAATTACAATTTTTTATGAAATACTTTGCAGCAGGGCTCATTCCTGCGCTCCAACTAGAGTATCTGTGAGGGGTTGCAGTGTTGTGGCACCAGCACCAGTGCCTAAGGCCCAATTTTTCTGCCCCTGTTCAACAGGGACATGTAATTACAATTCTTGATCTAATATTTCACAGCAGGGCCCGTTCCAGTGCCCACCAAGAGTAACTGTGAGGACTTACAGTGTTGTGGCACCAGCACCACCACCACCAAAGGCCCAATTTTTCTACTACTGTTCAACAATGGCATGTAATTACAATTCTTGATATAATAGTTCACAGCAGGGCGTTCCAGCACCCACCAAGAGTAACTGTGAGGGCTTACAGTGTTGTGGCAAAACCAACACCTAAGGCCCAAATTTCTGCAGAGTATATAGGGCAGGCCCCTACTTTCAAACATCCAACTTTCAAACGACTCCTACTTGCAAATGGAAGGATATAAGAGGAAGTGAGAGGAATTCTACCCCTAGGAAGGGAAATTCTCTCCTGTAAGAGTTAATATGGGAAAAAAAACGTGTCTCCTCTCCACTGATGCTTTATCACCAATCCTTGTTTCACTAAAAACCCCAAAAAACATTTGTCATTGGGACAGAAAGTGAGGTGAAATCTTCTGAAGAGGTGCACAGACAGCAAAACAAATGTTACAGGGGTGATAACCCTTCCCTATGTTTTTCAAAAAGCTTAAAAATAGATTTTTTGGTTAGAGCTATACTTTAAAAATGTACCAGTTCAAAATTACAAACAGATTCTACTTAACAACAAACCTACAGTCCCTGACTTGTTTGCACCGCCTGTATACTGCTGTTCAGAGTATATAGAGCCCGGGGGCCCCACGCCTTTCCTTTTTTTAATTTGGGTGCGGGGTTCCCCTTAATATCCATACAAGACCCAAAGGGGCTGGTAATAGGATGGGGGGGCGGGTACCCATGCCATTTTTCTCAATGATTTTCATCCATATTGCCGGGACCAGACATTACATTAAAGCCGCAAGCAGTTTTAAATGACTTTTTTTCCCTTTAGAAATGTCATTTTGTGCAGGGACAGTTCTAAACACGGGAAACACGTGCCACTTCACAGGCATACTATAGACACCCCCAGGTACGATATTTAAAGGAATATTTCACTTTTATTTTTCACTTTAAGCATCATTAAAATCACTGCTCCCGAAAAAACGGCTGTTTATAAAACTTTTTTTTGCATTGATAAATGTCCCCTCGGGCAGGACCCGGGTCCCCAAACCCTTTTTAGGACAATAACTTGCATATTAGCCTTTAAAATTAGCACTTTTGATTCCGAACGTTCAAGTCCAATACACTTTAACGGGGTTATAAAGTTTGCGCTAACTTTCGGTCCGTTCGCAGGTTTTGGTGCAAACCGAACCGGGGGGGGGGGGGGGTGTTCGGCTCATCCCTACTCCATACGAGAGCCCTGCAGTTCTTGCACCTCAACAACAGCAGAAGAATGGGGTCAGGTACGCCTGACCTTATCAGGGACCTCACCTTCGTCGTCAGTGCTATCTGTCATGGAGCCGCTGTCGTCTACAGGATCGTATTCTGACCCTGAATCTGATAGATGCGTGACCTCTTCACTATCTGTCATGCTCAGAAACGTGTAGGCCTCTTCACTAGTGTACCTTCGATTTACCATTTTGGGCTCTAAATTTACTGGTACACTAGTAAGATGCAAAGGTAAAAAAAGCACCTGACTGTCAGCGACTGAGTCAAACGCTACAAAAAAAACTGTTAGCGATCGCAGGGATCAGGCCTGACTCTGCGAACGCTGCAGTTATGTGTGTTGTGTTTTGTAAGTGACAGTGATCGATCGATACTGCATTTGGGTGGGCTGGGCTGGGCTGGACGGAGGTGAAAAACGCAGGTATCTGGGCTGATCCCGCAAATACTGCGTTTTTGGGAACCCTAAACTGCTGGGGACGCTAGTATAGATCTGATCAGATCAGATATTGATCTGTTCAGATACTATACCACTAAGGGAGGTGTATGCTGCGTGCGTGGGTGTTAGCGCTACTGGCACTAACCTGACGCTGCCTGGGGCGACGCAGACCCTATCTGACGCTAAAACCTTACCGATATCACCTGCCGGGCGATCAGGGGGTTAAACCTTTATTAGGTAATAAATGGCGGGTGCCCTGACGCTATAAAAAGCAAACTAAATTAACCAGCATCACCCGTAACACTTATACGGTGATCACTGGTGAAAGGGTTAACTAGGGGGCAAGCAGGGGGTTAAAACCTTTATTAGGTAATATATGGGGGTACCTGATGCTATAAAAACCTGACGGTGAACCTAAAAAAATAACTGGCTACCTAGCGTCACCAGCGACACTAATACGGCGATCAGAAAAAAGATCGCTTAGTGACACTGGCAACAGGGGGTGAAAGGGTACCTGGGGGTCGATCAAGGGGTTAACCCTATATTAGGGGGGGTACCCTGGACCTGAAGGGGCCTAACACTAATATCCCTGAAACTTTTTGCTGTCACAAATGACACTGCATGCAGTGATCAGTAAATAAATGACCACTGCAATCAGTGACACTGTGACTGGGGGCTGATCGGGGGGGGGGTGACTGGGGGGTGTTTAGTGTGCCTATGTGTCCTGGTGTTAGTGGTCTGTTGGTGCAACGTACTTGATGTCTTCTCTCCTCGAGCTCCGGGCGAAAAGACCACCGCGAAGGAGAGATGACATCACTTCCTTCTGCCTGTGTTCACAGACAGGGGAAGCTTCTCATTCGCCAGGAGCGATCGTGAGGGGGTGGCCAGAAATCAATGGCCGCCCCCTCATCACGGATTGCTCCCTGTCCGTGCCATTCTGCCAACGTATATATACAGTGAGCGATCGTTAAGTGGTTAAATAAGTCCAGAGAAAGTCCGCGTACCACCGATATCTATAGGCCTCCACTTCAAACAATAACTCCTTTGGCAAGTACGGGTATTCCCACCCATACTCAGCCGCAACTTTCTGGTTGAACAACCGCTGCATCCTGGATAACAGAGGCATGGTTGCGCGATCTCCCATTCCTGGTAGAATTATGGTATCCGGGTGTCGAGGCACTGTCACTGCCTCCGGACCAGACATAGTGGCCCGCAATGGCACTCGCCCAATCCCGGCAACAGGTGCAGGTATCTCTAATGGTGGAAGGGCAGACAACGGGACAGATTCCTCCTCAGGCTCCTGGGCCTCCACCCGGGGTGTAGCATCCCCAGTGACTATGGGTGAGTCCCTTTTTCTACGGGACGAGGACGGGGGCATCTTATCCCAACCCTTCCGCTCAAACAGTTTGTCTATGGCCACATCATCCCCTCGGTCGGAGACTGACTCCAGGTCGGAGGTATCACATTCCTCCGCCGGCAGGTAACTCCGGGTGGATGACGAATCACCGCCTCTGACAAGTTCAATGGCCCTGGGGTCCCTGACCCACGCACCCCCGACACTTTCCCTGGCTTACCTCGGCTTGTAGCTGAAGCAGGATGTCCGGAACTTTTTCCTATGGATGCATCCGATCCGGGCAAGCGCTGGGGTGTGACTCTACCACGGCCGCAGGAAGCTGTAACATAGCCGACCTTCCTCTTGGGCGGTTGGAGCGAGGACTCCGTAAAGACCGAAGCAGGATCCTTAGGTCTCTCCGACTCTTGTTCCTCAACGACCGGAACACTTTCAACCGCGACTTCCTCCGAAGTCTTAACAGTGCGCGTAGGGGTGACTGCAGAAGTTCTGGTTCCTTCTTCCAAAGTGGTGGCACCCGTAAGGCAGTTCAAACGGAAGGCCCGAGGCTTTTCAGTAGGCTGCTCAACACTAATATCCCTGACACTTTTTGCTGTCACAAATGACCACTGCAATCAGTGACACTGTGACTGGGGGCTGATCGGGGGGGGGGGTGACTGGGGGTGTTTAGTGTGCCTATGTGTCCTGGTGTTAGTGGTCTGTTGGTGCAACTTACTTGATGTCTTCTCTCTCCGAGCTCCGGGCGAAAAGACCACCGCGAAGGAGAGATGACATCACTTCCTTCTGCCTGTGTTCACAGACAGGGGAAGCTTCTCATTCGCCAGGAGCGATCGTGAGGGGGTGGCCAGAAATCAATGGCCGCCCCCTCATCACGGACCGCTCCTGAAGCGATACGGACCGCCGCGGGCACTGGGGGGGGCTACGTTACGCCCATATGTCTGCCCATGCCATTTTGTCGACGTATATAGTCGTGCGTCAGTCTTTAAGTGGTTAAAGAAAGTTTTTTGTCATGTAAATAAAAATTCATATTTTTATATTAAAAAACCTTTGTATAATCTTTTGGTACCTTTAAAGTCCTACCCTTTTCTCAATAAATCTCACAGAGCACTGTTCAATCTATTATCCGAAAATGGAAAGAGTATGGCACAACTGCAAACCCACCAAGACATGGCTGTCCACATAAACTGACGGGCTGGGCAAGGAGAGAATTCATCAGAGAAGCAGCCAAGAGGCACATGGTAACTCTGGAGGAGCTGCAGAGATCACAGCTCAGGTGGGAGAATCTGTCCACAGGACAACTATTAGTCGTGTACTCCACAAACCTGGCCTTTATGGAAGAGTGGCAAGTAGGGATGAGCTTCGTGTTCGAGTCGAACATACGTTCGACTCGAACATCGGCTGTTCGATCGTTCGACGAAGATCGAATAATTTGGGCCGTTCGCGCCAATTTCGAGTGACGCGAACGGCCCACAATGCACTACGCCATCGCAGTGTCATCCAGGCGCTGTGATTGGCCAAGCATGCACTGTGACCCCGCATGCTTGGCCAATCACAGCGCCGGCAGCGAGGAGAGCAATGATTGGCCACAGGCAGGATGCCTGTGGCCAATTATTGCTGAGGGTGTTTAGTACACGCCCCACACTATAAAAGGCCGCCAGCACGGCGGCCTAGTGTAGTGTGTTCCGGAGCAGGGATAGAGCAGCATAGGCAGGGACAGTGACTTTTATTTCTTTCTTGCTTAACCTGGATTCCTTTAGTTTAGGGAAAGAGAAGGATAGGTAGGGAGAGTGTCAGTGTGTTTTGTGCTTGTGCTATAGTGTGCTTAAAAAAAACATTTTTTCTAGGGACAGAAAACTGTAGGTAGGGAGAGTGTCAGTTTCTTTCACTGTGCAAGTCCTTGTTTCCAGGGACCTGGAAGGACAGTGAGTGAATTCTCCTTGTGCTATATTGTGCTTAAAAAAAACATTTTTTCTAGGGACAGAAAACTGTAGGTAGGGAGAGTGTCAGTTTCTTTCACTGTGCAAGTCCTTGTTTCCAGGGACCTGGAAGGACAGTGAGTGAATTCTCCTTGTGCTATATTGTGCTTAAAAAAAACATTTTTTCTAGGGACAGAAAACTGTAGGTAGGGAGAGTGTCAGTTTCTTTCACTGTGCAAGTCCTTGTTTCTAGGGACCTGGAAGGACAGTGAGTGAATTCTCCTTGTGCTATATTGTGCTTAAAAAAACATTTTTTCTAGGGACAGAAAACTGTAGGTAGGGAGAGTGTCAGTTTCTTTCACTGTGCAAGTCCTTGTTTCTAGGGACCTGGAAGGACAGTGAGTGAATTCTCCTTGTGCTATATTGTGCTTAAAAAAAACATTTTTTCTAGGGACAGAAAACTGTAGGTAGGGAGAGTGTCAGTTTCTTTCACTGTGCAAGTCCTTGTTTCTAGGGACCTGGAAGGACAGTGAGTGAATTCTCCTTGTGCTATATTGTGCTTAAAAAAAACATTTTTTCTAGGGACAGAAAACTGTAGGTAGGGAGAGTGTCAGTTTCTTTCACTGTGCAAGTCCTTGTTTCCAGGGACCTGGAAGGACAGTGAGTGAATTCTCCTTGTGCTATATTGTGCTTAAAAAAAAAATTTTTTCTAGGGACAGAAAACTGTAGGTAGGGAGAGTGTCAGTTTCTTTCACTGTGCAAGTCCTTGTTTCTAGGGACCTGGAAGGACAGTGAGTGAATTCTCCTTGTGCTATATTGTGCTTAAAAAAAACATTTTTTCTAGGGACAGAAAACTGTAGGTAGGGAGAGTGTCAGTTTCTTTCACTGTGCAAGTCCTTGTTTCCAGGGACCTGGAAGGACAGTGAGTGAATTCTCCTTGTGCTATAGTGTGCTTAAAAAAAACATTTTTTCTAGGGACAGAAAACTGTAGGTAGGGAGAGTGTCAGTTTCTTTCACTGTGCAAGTCCTTGTTTCTAGGGACCTGGAAGGACAGTGAGTGAATTCTCCTTGTGCTATATTGTGCTTAAAAAAAACATTTTTTCTAGGGACAGAAAACTGTAGGTAGGGAGAGTGTCAGTTTCTTTCACTGTGCAAGTCCTTGTTTCCAGGGACCTGGAAGGACAGTGAGTGAATTCTCCTTGTGCTATATTGTGCTTAAAAAAAACATTTTTTCTAGGGACAGAAAACTGTAGGTAGGGAGAGTGTCAGTTTCTTTCACTGTGCAAGTCCTTGTTTCTAGGGACCTGGAAGGACAGTGAGTGAATTCTCCTTGTGCTATATTGTGCTTAAAAAAAACATTTTTTCTAGGGACAGAAAACTGTAGGTAGGGAGAGTGTCAGTTTCTTTCACTGTGCAAGTCCTTGTTTCCAGGGACCTGGAAGGACAGTGAGTGAATTCTCCTTGTGCTATATTGTGCTTAAAAAAAACATTTTTTCTAGGGACAGAAAACTGTAGGTAGGGAGAGTGTCAGTTTCTTTCACTGTGCAAGTCCTTGTTTCTAGGGACCTGGAAGGACAGTGAGTGAATTCTCCTTGTGCTATATTGTGCTTAAAAAAAACATTTTTTCTAGGGACAGAAAACTGTAGGTAGGGAGAGTGTCAGTTTCTTTCACTGTGCAAGTCCTTGTTTCTAGGGACCTGGAAGGACAGTGAGTGAATTCTCCTTGTGCTATATTGTGCTTAAAAAAAACATTTTTTCTAGGGACAGAAAACTGTAGGTAGGGAGAGTGTCAGTTTCTTTCACTGTGCAAGTCCTTGTTTCCAGGGACCTGGAAGGACAGTGAGTGAATTCTCCTTGTGCTATAGTGTGCTTAAAAAAAACATTTTTTCTAGGGACAGAAAACTGTAGGTAGGGAGAGTGTCAGTTTCTTTCACTGTGCAAGTCCTTGTTTCTAGGGACCTGGAAGGACAGTGAGTGAATTCTCCTTGTGCTATATTGTGCTTAAAAAAAACATTTTTTCTAGGGACAGAAAACTGTAGGTAGGGAGAGTGTCAGTTTCTTTCACTGTGCAAGTCCTTGTTTCCAGGGACCTGGAAGGACAGTGAGTGAATTCTCCTTGTGCTATAGTGTGCTTAAAAAAAACATTTTTTCTAGGGACAGAAAACTGTAGGTAGGGAGAGTGTCAGTTTCTTTCACTGTGCAAGTCCTTGTTTCTAGGGACCTGGAAGGACAGTGAGTGAATTCTCCTTGTGCTATATTGTGCTTAAAAAAAACATTTTTTCTAGGGACAGAAAACTGTAGGTAGGGAGAGTGTCAGTTTCTTTCACTGTGCAAGTCCTTGTTTCCAGGGACCTGGAAGGACAGTGAGTGAATTCTCCTTGTGCTATATTGTGCTTAAAAAAAACATTTTTTCTAGGGACAGAAAACTGTAGGTAGGGAGAGTGTCAGTTTCTTTCACTGTGCAAGTCCTTGTTTCTAGGGACCTGGAAGGACAGTGAGTGAATTCTCCTTGTGCTATATTGTGCTTAAAAAAAACATTTTTTCTAGGGACAGAAAACTGTAGGTAGGGAGAGTGTCAGTTTCTTTCACTGTGCAAGTCCTTGTTTCCAGGGACCTGGAAGGACAGTGAGTGAATTCTCCTTGTGCTATAGTGTGCTTAAAAAAAAAAAATTTTCTAGGGACAGAAAACTGTAGGTAGGGAGAGTGTCAGTTTCTTTCACTGTGCAAGTCCTTGTTTCTAGGGACCTGGAAGGACAGTGAGTGAATTCTCCTTGTGCTATATTGTGCTTAAAAAAAACATTTTTTCTAGGGACAGAAAACTGTAGGTAGTGTGAGGGGGTTAGCTCGGCAGCGGGTGTGTGTGACCCCCGGGATGGGCTCCCCACACAAAACAGGCCCAGCAAACGGAGGTTGTGGTTTTCAAAATCAAAAAAGGTGCGGTTTATTTTCTATTTACAGTGACAAAACACAGCAAAGCAAAAGAAACATAACCAAAATAAATCCTGGTCAAGTTGACCTCTGACTAAACATACAGGTTTCCTAACTAACAACTGGGATCAGCCTAGTGCTGTCCTAGTCCCTAAGTCCCTGGTTTAGTAAAAGTCCAAACAAATAGCCACACAGGCTTTGCCTCACCGCACAGGGGTTCACTCTCCCTAGACAGTCCACACAGGTCTGGTTCCAGGCATGAGCAAACACCTAATGAATCTGGGAGTTTTTATAGAGGCCTTAAACGAGCTGACAAGCTTCAGCTGGTCTCATCAACTCCCTGCCTCACGACGCCCAGCACTCTCCCTAGAGGTATGAGTCATTCATGAGCCCACTAGCCTCAGCTGGGCTTCATCAACTCCCTAGTTGTATAAGTCGGCGTAAAGCCTGAATCTGGGCGAAATATATCTACCCCCCTGGATGCAACCAGGTGACTTTACCTTCCTGCTGTCACATACCCCCCCCTCTTGTTTTAACCTCGGGGTTGGAACACCAGCAATCAGGCATTCATGTACTCGAGACAAAGCATCCACATTCCCCATTTGAACGCCAGGGCGATGCTTTACTGTGAAGTTGAATTCCTGGAGGGCCAGGAACCACCTATTCACTCTTCTATTTGTTTCCTTGTTTTGAGCCATCCACTTTAACGGAGCGTGATCCGTAACCATGTCAAAGTGCCTACCTAGCAGGTAGTACCGAAGGGAATCTAGAGCCCACTTCACCGCTAAACACTCCTTTTCAACGGTGGCGTAATTTACCTCATGGGACTTCAACTTCCTGCTGAGGTAAATGACTGGGTGCTCTTCCCCGTTCCAGACCTGGGACAATACTGCTCCTAACCCCACATCTGACGCATCACTTTGTACGACAAAGTCTTTAGAGAAGTCGGGTGAGTACAACACTGGCTGGCTACATAAGGCTTGTTTCAAGAATTGGAATGCTGCCTCAGCCTCGGGGGTCCATTTAATCATGACCGGCCCTTTCCCCTTCGTTAGGTTGGTTAGGGGCACAGCCTTAGAAGCAAAGTGGGGAATGAATCGCCGATAATACCCAGCGATTCCCAGAAAGGCTCGTACCTGCTTCTTGCTGTTGGGACGTGGCCAACTCTGGATGGCCTCGACTTTGTTGAGTTGGGGTTTTATTACTCCCCTCCCAATGGTGTACCCAAGATATTTGGCCTCCTCCTGCCCAATGGTACACTTCTTGGGGTTAGCCGTAAACCCCGCTTCCCGAACAGAGTCCAGGACTGCTTGCACTTTTGGCAGATGTGAGGCCCAATCTGTGCTATGGACAATTACGTCATCCAGGTAAGCCGCAGCATACTTCCGATGGGGCCTCAGCATCTGGTCCATTTTCCGCTGGAATGTGGCCGGCGCATTCTGTAACCCGAACGGCATTCTTTTATATTGGAACGCCCCGTCTGGGGTTACAAATGCGGTTTTCTCTTTGGCCGACTTGGCCAGGGGGATTTGCCAATACCCTTTTGTGAGGTCAAGAGTCGTCATGTATCGGGCTGTTCCCAGCCGGTCGATCAACTCATCTATACGTGGCATGGGGTAGGTGTCAAATTTTGTAACTTTGTTCAACTGACGAAAATCGTTACAAAATCGCCAGCTCCCATCCGGTTTAGGCACCAACACAATGGGACTAGACCAATCACTTTGGGACTCCTCTATCACCCCTAAGTTCAGCATTTTCTGTACTTCCTCCCGTATTGCCTCCCGTCGGGCCTCTGGGATCCGATAGGGTTTTAACTTCACCCTTTCACCGGGCGGGGTAATGATGTCATGCTCTACCCCAAATGTTTGTCCCGGCAGCTCAGAGAATACCTCCTTGTTGCGAAGCACAAACTCCTTAACCTCCTGTTGTTGGGGTTGTGACAAGGTGGCTGCTATTCCAACCTCAGGAATCACGCAACCAGTTTGAGCTGGTGACCAAGTGTCTGCGACTAGGGACTCTCTATCCCTCCAGGCTTTCAACAGATTAACGTGATAGATCTGTTCGGGCTTTCGCCTTCCTGGTTGTCTGACCTTGTAATTCACTTCGCTCACTTTTTCCATTATCTCGTAGGGGCCTTGCCATTTGGCAAGGAATTTACTTTCAACCGTAGGGACAAGTACCAGTATCCTATCCCCCGGGGAAAAGGTACGGGTCTTGGCTCCACGGTTGTACACTCTCTGCTGTGCTAACTGCGCTTGGGCCAAATGTTCCTTCACGATGGGCATTACCTGTGCAATTCGGTCTTGCATCAGGGCGACATGCTCAATCACACTCCTGTGGGGAGAACTCTCACTTTCCCAAGTTTCCTTGGCAATATCCAACAGCCCTCTTGGGTGTCTCCCATACAGTAACTCAAAGGGGGAGAATCCTGTAGAGGATTGGGGCACCTCCCTAATAGCAAACATCAGATAAGGAAGTAGACAGTCCCAATCCTTTCCATCTCTATCCACCACTTTCTTCAACATTTGTTTTAGGGTTTTGTTGAATCTTTCAACCAGCCCATCGGTTTGGGGGTGATACACAGATGTACGTAATTGCGTCACTTTGAACAATTTACACAGCTCCTTCATAAGCCGGGACATAAAGGGTGTACCTTGGTCCGTAAGCAGTTCTTTACAAATACCCACCCGGCTAAACACAAGAGATAGCTCTTTGGCTATGGTTTTGGCCGAGGTATTTCGGAGAGGGATTGCTTCTGGATAACGGGTGGCATAGTCCATTATAACTAATATGTACTGGTGCCCCCTAGCGGACTTGATTATAGGACCTACCAAATCCATGGCGATCCTCTCAAAGGGGACCTCAATGATGGGTAGAGGGACCAGCGGGCTACGGAAATGTGGCATCGGGGCCGACCTCTGACACACAGGGCAGGAGGAACAATAATTTTCTATGTCCTTCATCACCCCCGGCCAATAGAATCTCTGTAATACCCTCTCTCGGGTTTTCTCTGTCCCCAGATGACCTCCAAGAATGTGCCCATGGGCCAACTCCAACACCAACTTCCTGTAAGGTTTGGGCACCACAAGCTGCTCAACGGTTTCTTCTGCCCTTTTTGCCACCCGATACAGTAGGTCCTTCTCTACGCTGAAGTATGGGTAAGTGCAGGTATTATCTGGGTTCACTAACTCGCCATCTATTTTCACTACGTTTTCCCGTGCCTTTATTAGGGCGGGGTTTTTCAACTGTTCTGTGGCAAAGTTTTCCCTGTGAACCTCAAGATCAGAAAACTCCACAGACGGTAGGTTTTCGTCTGAGGAGGTGGGCTCCTCTCCAGTTTCTTGAGTCTCCCCTGCCAATACTGATAAGGGAAATTCCGGAGAGTCCTCACCACTCTCAGGGGAGTTCTGGCTATCACATTCCTGGTACATAGGGGCACCAGTGGGGGGCTCAGGATCATCCCACAGTTCCCAGAACTTTGGAAAATCCCTTCCCACAATGGCGTCATACGGTAACTGAGATACTAAGCCCACTGGATGAGAGAGGGTACCTTTGGGGGTCTCGAAACACACTGTAGTCACTGGATACTCTCGGGTGTCCCCATGCACACAAATAACAGCTACCTTGCTATTCCCAGAGACCTCTGTTTTAACTAACTCAGCCTTTATCAGGGTCACAAGGCTACCTGAATCCAGCAATACCACAACATTTCTACCATTAACACACATTTTGCATAAATGTTTCTCAGTTCCTCGAATGGCAGTGCATGCGACTGTCGCACACAGCGACTGACGTCTGCCCGTCAGAAAGTCACACTGCATGGGTTCCTCCACAACCGGGCAATTGGCTGCAATATGTCCCGCTTGCCGGCAGCGGTAGCAAACGATCCTTCTTGCCGCCTCTTGAGCCGCTGATTTCCCAGGCTGTTCTCGCCAAACTTGGGGTAGAGCTCCCACCCTCTCACTCTCTCCACCCTTACCCCTTGGAATCCTCTTATCCGCCCCTGGGGATGGTCTGGTCTTAGGGTGGAAAGTCCGAGTGTCTCTGGAAGAGGCCGTCAGGTTCTCTGTAGCCAAGTATTTCTCCACACGATCCACAAGACCATCGGCCGTCTCTGGGTCTCCATGGCTTACCCACTTTTGGATGGCAGTAGGAAGAGCTCTCAAAAACCGATCCATTACAACACGTTCCACAATCTTTGGTGCGGACAAAGTCTCTGGCTGTAGCCACTTTCTGCTCAGGTGAATGAGATCATACATTTGAGACCTGGGGGGTTTTCCAAGCTGGAAAGTCCAGTTATGCACACGCTGAGCCCGGACAGCCTGGGTGACACCCAGCCTTGCCAATATCTCAGCTTTTAGCATCACATAGTCTTTTGCTTGGTCAGGCTCTAGGTCATAGTAAGCCTTCTGCGATTCACCAGTTAACAGAGGAGCCACCAGTCCAGCCCACTGCTCCTCAGGCCACTTTTCTCTTTCAGCAGTCCTTTCAAATGTGGTCAAAAATACCTCTGGATCATCCTCTCCAGTCATTTTTGTCAATAAACGACTCACCCCAAAGGACGCGGTATTAGTGGGACGGCTTTCCTCACTGGTCTGCGGACGTTGCTGCATTACTGCTTCCATTTGTTGTAGTCTCTGCTCTTGCTTCTGTAACAGGTCTATGAAGCGGGCCTCAGATTGCTGCTGGGCTTGTTGCTGAGCTTCCAGACTCTGTTGGTGAGCTTGCTGCTGGGCTGCAAGGCTCTGTTGATGAGCTTGCTGCTGGGCTGCAAAGTTCTGTTGTTGAGCTGCAAGGCTCTGTTGATGAGCTGCAAGGCTCTTTTGCAAACCTGCATTTGTCTGCTGTTGATTGGCATTTGCTAGAGCCAGCTGCTTCAGTATCTCCTCCATGCTGGCTTAAAAAAAACTGCCACTGGTTCTCCACCAACTGTGAGGGGGTTAGCTCGGCAGCGGGTGTGTGTGACCCCCGGGATGGGCTCCCCACACAAAACAGGCCCAGCAAACGGAGGTTGTGGTTTTCAAAATCAAAAAAGGTGCGGTTTATTTTCTATTTACAGTGACAAAACACAGCAAAGCAAAAGAAACATAACCAAAATAAATCCTGGTCAAGTTGACCTCTGACTAAACATACAGGTTTCCTAACTAACAACTGGGATCAGCCTAGTGCTGTCCTAGTCCCTAAGTCCCTGGTTTAGTAAAAGTCCAAACAAATAGCCACACAGGCTTTGCCTCACCGCACAGGGGTTCACTCTCCCTAGACAGTCCACACAGGTCTGGTTCCAGGCATGAGCAAACACCTAATGAATCTGGGAGTTTTTATAGAGGCCTTAAACGAGCTGACAAGCTTCAGCTGGTCTCATCAACTCCCTGCCTCACGACGCCCAGCACTCTCCCTAGAGGTATGAGTCATTCATGAGCCCACTAGCCTCAGCTGGGCTTCATCAACTCCCTAGTTGTATAAGTCGGCGTAAAGCCTGAATCTGGGCGAAATATATCTACCCCCCTGGATGCAACCAGGTGACTTTACCTTCCTGCTGTCACAGTAGGGAGAGTGTCAGTTTCTTTCACTGTGCAAGTCCTTGTTTCCAGGGACCTGGAAGGACAGTGAGTGAATTCTCCTTGTGCTATAGTGTGCTTAAAAAAAACATTTTTTCTAGGGACAGAAAACTGTAGGTAGGGAGAGTGTCAGTTTCTTTCACTGTGCAAGTCCTTGTTTCTAGGGACCTGGAAGGACAGTGAGTGAATTCTCCTTGTGCTATATTGTGCTTAAAAAAAACATTTTTTCTAGGGACAGAAAACTGTAGGTAGGGAGAGTGTCAGTTTCTTTCACTGTGCAAGTCCTTGTTTCAAGGGACAGAGAAGGACACCTGAAGGTAGCCCTTATTGCTTTTTTCCCATCTCCCTGCAGGCCATCTATTAGAATGTCTGGAAGGCAAACAAGGAGAGGCAGACAGTCAGGAGGCAATAAAAGAGGGCAAGCAGGCTCTGTGTCTGGGGGCAACAGTGCTGGTCGTGGACGCAGTGCATTGTCATCAGCACATGGCCATGGGACACGCTTGTCCTTCTTTTCGGCAGCTGGACATGTTGAGCCACATCATGCCGAAGACTTGGTAGAGTGGATGACCAAGCCCTCCTCCTCCTCCTCATCCTCTCTCACCCAGGCTCAGGGTACTGGCAAAGCAGCTGCCAAAGCGTCCTCTTCCCTGGTATCAATGTCAGACTCATCATCAGTCACTCCTTCCCTAGACCCACCATGTCCTCCTCCTGAGGAGTCCCCCGAACTGTTTGAGCACAGTGTTGGGTACATGCTCCAGGAGGATGCCCAGCGTTTCGAAGGGTCTGATGATGAAACCCAGCTACAGGAAGGCAGTAGGGTGAGAGCAGACAGAGGGGATGCTCAAGAAGGACACCAATCTGGCAGTCATGTTCCAGCAGCTGCAGCATACTGCCAGATTGGCTCCAGTGATGAGGAGGGAGGGGATGATGAGGTCACTGACTCCACGTGGGTGCCTAATAGGAGAGAGGAGGAGGAGGATGAGGAGGAGGCACATCTCCAACGAGACAGGATGCCCTTTGGTGGCCAGTGTAAGGGCAGTACACCGACGGAATCACACCGCAGAGCTCCGCCTGTGCAGGGCGCTGCCTCTGCCCGTCATTCAAAAAGTTCCTTGGTGTGGGCCTTTTTTGAGGCTAGTGCATCAGATCGCACAGCTGCTGTTTGCAACATATGTCTCAAGCGTATATCGCGTGGCCAAAACATCAGCCGCTTGGGTACCACATGCCTGACCAGACATATGTTGACCTGCCATGCAGCTCGTTGGCAAGCCTACCTCAAAGACCCACACCAAAGAACAAAGCGGACCTCTCCTTGCACCGCATCAGCTGGGATCTCCAACCCCACTATAACTTCAGTCCTCTCAGAAACATGCACTGAGAGGAATGAAGGTGTAGAATTAGGTGTGTCACAGCCAAGTACTTGCGGCCACTCTGCTAGCAGTACACCGACGTCCGATTCTAGCAGGCAAATTTCCCTGCCCCAGCTGCTGGACCGTCGAAAGAAGTTCACTCCCAGCCATCCACATGCCCAGCGGTTGAATGCTAGCTTGGCTAAATTGCTAGCGCTTCAACTGCTGCCTTTTCAGTTGGTAGACTCGGCCCCCTTCCGTGAGTTTGTGCAATGTGCGGTTCCTCAGTGGCAGGTTCCCAAACGCCACTTTTTCTCACGGAAGGCTATTCCGGCTCTCTACCGGCATGTGGAAGGCAATGTCTTGGCCTCGCTGGACAGGGCGGTCAGCGGTAAGGTGCATATTACCGCTGACTCATGGTCCAGCAGGCATGGACAGGGACGTTACCTTTCTTTCACGGCCCATTGGGTCACTCTTTTGGCAGCTGGGAAGGATGCAGGACAAGGTGCAGTAGTGTTGGAGGTTGTCCCACCGCCACGCCTCCAAAATGCTACTACTGGTTGTGACACACCTCTCTCCTCCACCCCCTCCTCTTCTTCTTCCTCCATGGCCTCTTCCTGTGGTTTGTCCTATGAACCAGCGGTGCTCCGTAGCCATTCACGGGGCTACGCAAGTACGCAGGCAAAAAGATGCCATGCCGTGCTTGCGCTGGTCTGTTTGGGGGACAGAAGCCACACTGGGGCAGAGGTCCTGTCTGCTCTGCAGGGCCAGGCCGAGAGGTGGTTGACGCCACGCCAGCTTAAGCCAGGAATGGTGGTTTGCGACAATGGCACCAACCTCCTCTCCGCCCTCCGACAGGGACAACTGACCCATGTGCCCTGTGTGGCTCACGTCCTTAACCTGGTGGTGCAGCGGTTCTTGGGCAGGTACCCGGGCTTACAGGATGTCCTGAGGCAGGCCAGGAAAGTCTGTGTGCATTTCCGCAGATCTTATAATGCCAGTGCTCGCCTGGCTGAGCTGCAAAAGGAGTTGAACCTGCCCAAGAACCGCCTTATATGTGACATGCCCACCAGGTGGAACTCAACGTTGGCCATGCTGCAGCGGCTGCACACGCAGCAGAGGGCCATCAATGAGTACCTGTGCGACTACGGCACCAGGACAGGGTCAGGGGAGCTTGGTTTTTTTTCTCCACGCCAGTGGGGCATGATCAGGGATGCATGCACTGTCCTGGCACCATTTGAGGAGGCCACGAGGATGGTGAGCAGTGACAGTGCATGCATCAGTGACACTGTACCTCTTGTCCACCTGTTGGAGCACACGCTGCGTGGAATAATGGACAGGGCACTTGAGGCAGAACAGAGGCAGGAAGAGGAGGACTTCCTTGCCTCTCAAGGCCCCCTTTACCCAGACAGTGTTCCTTCTGTCCCACCCATCGCACAGGAAGAGGAAGAGGAGGAGGAGGAGGAGGAGGAGGAGGAGGAGGAGGATTGTGTCAGCATGGAGGTGGAGGCTGGCACTCAGCATCATCAGCAGCAGTCTTTTAGGGATGATTTACAGTCCCAAGAAACCAGTGGACTTGTACGTGGCTGGGAGGAGGTGACTGCGGATCATGTCGTCCTTAGTGACCCAGAGGACTCCGGAGCGAATGCCTCAGCAAACCTACGCTGCATGGCCTCCCTGATCCTGCAAAGTCTGCGGAAGGATCCTCGTATTCTTCGGATCAAGGAGAGGGACCATTACTGGCTGGCCACTCTCCTTGATCCACGGTACAAGGGTAAGGTTGCGGACCTTATGTTACCGTCGCAGAGGGAGCAGAGGATGAGACAACTCCGGGAGGCCTTGCAGAAAGGTCTGTGCAACGCGTTCCCAGAGACTGGGAGGTTACAAACTCCTGGTCCAGGACAACGAGTTGCTGAGGCTTCGGCCAGTCAAAGAAGGAGCGGTGGGGAAGGTGGCCGTCTGACCGATGCGTTCAGACAATTCTTTAGTCCGCAGCCCCAAAGTATGATTGGTTCCAGCAACCATCGCCAGCGTCTGATAAACATGGTGCAGGAATATCTAGGGGCAAGGTCAGACTTGGACACCTTCCCCACCGAAAATCCTCTGGCTTACTGGGTCTTGAGGATGGATCACTGGCCAGAGCTTGCACAGTATGCAATTGAGCTACTGGCCTGTCCTGCATCCAGCGTTCTTTCGGAACGCACATTCAGTGCTGCTGGAGGATTTGTCACGGATCACAGGGTGCGCCTGTCCACCGACTCGGTTGATCGACTGACTTTCATCAAGATGAACCAGTCTTGGATCACCACCAGCTACCACACACCTGATGCTGATATAACAGACTAATTGATTTTAACATGTCACGTCCCTTCAAGACTGATGCTGATGCTGAGTGCCTGTGCTGTTATGTTGACTGGCTATCCTCCTCCTCCGAGTCCTCAATGATACGATTGATGATGATAGCTTGGAAGATCATTTTTGTTTATGGGTGCCGCCACCAGTGGCTAAGGCCCAATTTTTCAGCCCCTGTTTTACAGGGGCGTGTACTTACAATTTTTTAGCAATAATTTGCCATAGGGCTCATTGCTGTGCTCCAAGTACAGTATCTGTGAGGGGTTGTAGTGTTGTGCCACCAGTGCCTAAGGCCCAATTTTTCAGCCCCTGTTCAACAGGGGCATGCAATTACAATTCTTGATGTAATAATTCACAGCAGGGCCCATTCCTGCACCCACCAAGAGTAAGTCTGAGGGCTTACAGTGTTGTGGCAACGCCACCACCACCACCACCACGAAAGGCCCAATTTTTCAGCCCCTGTTCAAAAGGGGCATGTAATTACAATTCTTGATCTAATAATTCACAGCAGGGCCCATTCCTGCACCCACCAAGAGTAACTCTGAGGGCTTACAGTGTTGTGGCAACACCACCACCACCACCACCACCACGAAAAGCCCAATTTTTCAGCCCCTGTTCAACAGGGGCATGCAATTACAATTCTTGATCTAATAATTCACAGCAGGGCCCATTGCTGCACCCACCAAGAGTAACTGTCAGGGCTTACAGTGTTGTGGCACCAGCACCACCATCAAAGCCCCAATTTTTACTACCACTGTTCAACAATTATATGTAATTAAAATTCCTGATATAATAGTTGACAGCAGGGCGTTCCAGCACCAACCAAGAGTAACTGTGAGTGCTTACAGTGTTGTGCCAACACCAACAACTAAGGGGCCTATTTCTGCAGAGTATATACGGCAGGTCCCTACTTTCAAACATCCAACTTACAAACGACTCCTACTTGCAAACGAAAGAAGACAACAGGAAGTGAGAGGAAATCTACCCCTAGGAAGGAAAATTCTCTCCTGTAAGAATAAATATGGGAGAAAGGTGTCTCCTCTGTACTGATGCTTTATCAGCAATCCTTGTTTCAAGAAAAACACCACATTTCAAAAACAGTTGTCATTGGGACGGAAAGTGAGGTGAAATGTTCTGAACAGGGGCACAGACAGCAAAACAAATGTTACAGGGGTGATAACCCTTACCTATGTTTCCCAAAAAGTTTAAAAATAGATTTTTGGGCTGGAGCTACACTTCAACAATGTACCTGTTCAAAATTACAAACACATTCTACATAAGAACAAACCTACAGTCCCTGTCTTGTATGCACCGCCTGTATACGGCTGTTCAGAGTATATAGGGCCTTTTTTATTTTATGTGCGGGGTTCCCCTTAATATCCATACAAGACCCAAAGGGGCTGGTAATGGGCTGGGGTAGGGGGGGGGGGGTCATGGGGTAGCTATGCCATTTTTCTTAAAGATTTTCATCCATATTACCGGGACCAGACATTACATTAAAGCCGCAAGAAGTTTTAAATGGCTTTTTTTTCCTTTAGAAGTGTCATTTTGTGCAGGGACAGTTCTAAACACGGGAAACACGTGGCACTTCACAGGCATACTTTAGACACCCCCCAGGTACGATATTTAAAGGAATATTTGACTTTTTTTTTTCACTTTATGCATCATTAAAATGACTGCTCCCGAAAAACGACCGTTTTTAAAACTTCTTTTTGCATTGATACATGTCCCCTGGTGCAGAACCCGGGTTCCCAAACCCTTTTTAGGACAATAACATGCATAATAGTTGTTATAATTAGCACTTTAGAATTCGAACGTTCGCATCCATTGTATTTAATAGGGTTCTAATGTTCGTACGAACTTTCGGTCCGTTCGCGGGTTCTGGTGCGAACCGAACCCGGGGGTGTTCGGCTCATCACTAGTGGCAAGAAGAAAGCCATTGTTGAAAGAAAGTTTGTGAGAAGCCACAGCAAACATGTGGAAGAAGGTGATCTGGTCAGATGAGACCAAAATTTAACTTTTTGGCCTAAAAGCAAAAGTCTATATGTGGCAGAAAACTAATACTGCATGCCAACCTGAGCATACCATCCCCACGTGAAACATGGTGGTGGCAGCATCATGTTGTGGGGATGTTTTTCTTTAGCAGGGACAGGGAAACTGGTCAGAGTTGATGGGAAGATAGATGGACCCAAATATAGGGCAATTGTAGAAGAAAACATTTATGCCGCGTACACACGATCGGACAAGAAAACCGTGGATTTTTTTCCGACAAAATGTTGGCTCAAACTTGTGTTGCATACACACGGTCACACAAAATTCCGACCGTCAAGAACGCGGTGACGTACAAGACGTACGACGAGCCGAGATCAATGAAGTTCAATAGACAGTTCGGCTCTTCTGCTTGATTCTGAGCAAGCTTTTAGAGACATACCTAAAAAAAACTTGCAGCTGTAATTGCAGCGAAAGGTGGTTCTACAAAGTATCGACTCAGGGGGGCTGAATACAAATGCACGCCACATTTTTCACATATTTATTTGTAAAAAAAAAAAAACATTTATCATTTCCTTGAACTTCACAATTATGTGCCACTTTGTGTTGGTCTATCACATAAAATCCCAATAAAATACATTTAAGTTTTTGGTTGTAACATGACAAAATGTGGAACATTTCTAGCAGTATGAATACTTTTTCAAGGCACTGTATGTAGCGTCGTCAATTAATGCAGCTCTTTTATATATATTGTGTATTCATATCAGTCCGTACCCTCAAGATGCTTACAATCTCCCAAGGTCTTACAAGATCCCTTAGGCTACTTTCACACTGAAGCGCTTTATGCGCTGGCGGTATAGCGGCACTATTTTTAGCGCCGCTATACTGTACTTTTTGCCGCGATTTGCGGGCGCTAGCGGGGGGCTTTTAACCTCCGCTAGCGGCCGAAAAAGGGTTAAGAACGCCCGCAATAACGCCTCTTTGCGGCGGTTTGGAGGTGCTACCCCATTGATTTCAATTGGCAGGGGCGCTATAGGAGCGGTATTTTTACTGCTCCTATCGCGCCTCAAAGATGCGGCTCGCAGGAGTTTTTTTACCCTCCTGCAAGCGCAACGCTCCAGTGTGAAAGCCCTCGGGCTTTTACACTGGATACAATGCAGCGGCTTTTTTAGGGCGCTTTGCAGGCGCTATTTTTAGCGCAATAGCGCCTGCAAAGCGCCTCAGTGTGAAAGGGGCCTAATTCACATTTTTACATGCACATACCAGGGCCAATTTAAACAGCCTGGGACACACTGTGCACAGAACAGCTGCTCCTCCTGGATGCCCACCCATCTCATTGTACTTGCTCTGTACAGAGAGGGGAGGGATCGGGTAGACCAGTGGCGGACGTTCATGCAGGGCGCAAGAGCACCACCCCTTAATCCATGCGTCCGGCCCCTAATCTACATACAGGGCGCCGGACACATGGATTTTTTTTTAGAAGCACGTGATTAGAGCCAGAGGCTCTAATTGGTTTCAAAAGGGTGGGCTCAGGGCGCAGAGCACTCCTAAGACCCGATTGGCCGTGGATCCTAAGTCCTGATTGGCCAGGAGGGGAAGTGACCGCCTGGACTCGGGAGGAGACGCAGGGAGGGAAGCCATGACCTGCATGGGGTAAGTGCAGGGGTTGGCGAAGGGCCTGGTGGGCAACGGGCGAGCGATGCGGCGATCGAGCGATGGGGGAAGCTGCGATTGAATGAGCGCGTGGGGGGTTGGTTGTTTGGTTGGAGGGGTGTTGGCTGGCTGGGGAGGCTGCGGGCCACCCCACATCCAAGAAAATTGAGCACCAGCCGCCCCTGAGGTAGACCATGGCAGGTGACATCCTCTATAACCCTGGACACAGCCGGGAACAGACACACTCTAAATCAGGGACATATTTTTGTAACCAGTGCCAAATTTGGTGACACTTCTCCTGAAGACGTCACTACCTATGAAGAAACGTGTTGGGAAGTAGCCTCACGTCTAAAACAAGAAATACGTGGCAGCCATATGTGGGAATAAATGCAATTTTAAAAGGCAAACACTTATTTGATTGAATTAAGTGCAATACATTTTAATCTTGCCTGAGCATGGAGGACATATTCTGAGTTACCTTTATCCTGGAGGATTGAAGAGAGAGTTGTTGGCAATACAGTGGCTGTGATAACTGGATTGTAGTTATCACAGCCTGTGATCATTGGACACATGCTGCTTTTGGCTCTCATGCTAACACAAGGAGTCTTGGCCATCTGGTGATTTTGGTGTGAAATTCATGTGGTCTGTCTTTTTCTGGAGAACATACACTTTGGAGCACCATTTTGTATAATTTGGAACTGTCACTAAATACTGACAATTATCTGTGGACTTAGTTTTATGTTTGTGCTAACAGTGGTTCTTACACTTTAAATTAGGGGAGGGGGTTAGCACTGTTACTCATCTGTATTTGGAGATTTATATTGAATCTACCGAGATAGCCAGAATTAGATCTTGAGGCAGTCTCTATTCCACGTTTTCACAGCTCTTACAGTGAAGAAGCCTCCATGTAGCAGCAGACGCTGTTAACCTTCACAGGTAGTATTCAGGTGAGTGTGAAGGAGGCACTGCAGGGAAGATTTTTATCCAAACCAGCCACCTGCTGGTAATGGGCTAAACACTGTTACACACCTAATGTGTATGGTGCTGTATCTCTATAAAGGTATATATAATAAACTACAGCTTTAAAAATATTGCTCAATTTAAAAAAAATTGAGGAAAAAATTACATCTTGCCCAGAGCAATAGACATTATACCAAACAATCAGACGCTTCTTTGTTTTATTGTTAAAACTGAATTTGGAAAATTCATTTGAAAATCTACAGTATTCAAAATTGAATTTATTGAAATCAAAATTCAAATTTTGAAAGATGGTTATATTCTTTCTTTTCCCATTCTATTCTATGTTTTTTTCTATTCTATTTATTTTCTATTCTATTCAAATTTATACTATTTGAAAATTGAATTTTGGAAGATGGTTATATTGTTCTTTCTATTCTATTGTTTTTTTCTATTCTATTCTATTCTTTTATGTTCTATTCTATACTGATCTATCTTTTCTCTTCTATTCAAATTAAATTTTATTCTATTTGAATTTTGAGAAATGGTTATATTCTTTCTATTCTATTCTTTTATTTTCTATTCTAATATGAATTTATTCTGTTGAAAATTCAAATTGCGGAAGAAGGTAATATTTATTTTATTTTATAAAAATTTTTTTATTTTCTATTCATTTTTTTTTTATTTAAGTTTATTCTATTTGAAATTAGAATTTTAGAAGATGGCTATATTCTATTTTATTCTATTCTTTCAAATTTGAAATTCAAATTTCAGAAAATGGTTATATTCTTTGTCACAGATCAGCCTAGGAGCTGATCTGTGTCTTACCTTTACTGCTCTAGGTCGGCTGGCACCTGTTCCACAAGCATTTGTTCAGCTCTGGCTGCACTCAGCAACTATGGGTGTCTCCGGCTTCACCTGTTACTTAATATATCTGTAGCGCCCTACCCCAATAGTGGGGACGCTATTTCAAATTTAAGGATGTCTGAGCCAATAGTTGGGCTCAGACTGCTGTATAAATTTGCCTCTGTTCTGGTTTGCCTGATAGCAGTTTCCCTTATTGCCTGTAGGTGGCGTTACCACCTCAGGCACCTGTTGGAACGCAGGCAGACCATGGTCCATTGAGTGACCCTTCTTGGCAGCAGTGCAGTGGGAGTGGTCGACCCGCTGTGCCTGGTGGGAGGGTATACTTAAGGGGCAGATGCCATTGTTCGGGGTCCTTCGCCTCGTGACCCTCCTGGCGCGAGGTATGTGTGTGTGATTCTGGTCTCGGGGTCACGTTGGCCCGGGGCTGCATCGCTATCGAGTAGGCCCAGCTAGGGGCCTACATCCCAAGAGGAGATCCCAAGCTGTTCATCCAAAAAAAGAGGAAGCTGCCTTGATGAAGGAAACCGGGGGAGGACCTGCCCTGGAGGAGACTGGCAAAGCGCTGATGTCTTGGGTGAGGCCTGGTGACCTTGTTGAGGAGGGATCCAATCTACTAAAAGCCCTGCAGTTCGCCGGATCGGCTTAAAGGCTCTCTTGCTGCACAGCTGGAAGTTTGGGACTTTAAATCCTGTGGCAGAGGATTCCTGGACTATACATTTAGCTATCTCCAAAAGAAGGTCTGTGGCAGAGACTGACTCCATCTTAAGCAGTCTGTGGCAGAGGCTGTCTTGTCACGCAGTAAACTTTGAGAAGTAGAAGGTATAGAAGAGTAGGGGAAGGTTCAGGCACTTGCCACTAAATTTGACAAAGGTATAAGTTCAAAGTCACTCACCACTCTCAATGTTAGAGTGCGTATTGGTCACCCGGATAGTCCCCTCTCACATGGCCTAGCAGCCGGGATGACACACAAACCAGCAACGGGGCAATCTCTGCCACAGACTGCCCAAGATGAAGTAGGTCTCTGCCACAGACCTTTTGAAGTGTACAAAGTCTCTGCCACAGACCTTTTGAAGTTGAGCAAACGGATAGTCCAGGAATCCTCTGCCACAGGGATTTAAAGTCCCAAACTTCCAGTCACACAGTTAAAGGGCCTTTAAACCAATCCGGCGAACTGCAGGGCTTGCAATATAGCGGATCCCTCCTTGACAGTCACCAGGCCTCACCCGAGACAGCAGCACTTTGCCGGTCTCCTCCAGGGCAGGTCCTCCCCTGGTCTCCTTCACTAAGATAGCTTCCTCCCCATTTGGACAGTCAGCTGGGAATCCCTTCTCCGAATGTAGGCCACAGCCAGACTAGCTGGGCCTACTAGATAGCGATACAGCCTCGGGCCAACGTGGCCCCGAGACCAGGACCACACACACACATGCCTCGCGCCCGGAGGGCTGCGGGGTGAGAGCGGACCCCAATCAATGGCGTCTGCCCCTTAAGTATCCCCTCCCAGCAGGCACAGCGGGTCGACCACTCCCACTGTACTGCTGTCGAGAAGGGCCACTCAAGGCACCATGGTTTGCTTGTGTTCCAACAGGTGCCTGAGGTGGTAACGCCACCTACAGGCAATAAGGGAAAATACTATCGGGCAAACCACAGCTGGAGCAGAGGTCAAATTAAATGCAATTCAACCGTCTGAGCCCAACTACTGGCTCAGACATCCCTCTAAATTTAAACAGCGTCCCAACCTTTTGGGATGGGCGCTACACTCTATTATATTCTATTCTTTTATTTTCTATTCTATTCTATGCTGTTCCTTTATTTTCTATTCTGTTTTATTTTCATCCTGAATTCCTGGGAACCAATCTTCCCTGACATGTTTCACCACTCCTGTTTTGTTCACATGGATAGATGAAGTCCATCCCGTAGGTGATCTTTTTTATTGATCAAAAGATCAGTCAAGGGTTTACGTGAGACTGGCATTCACAGCACAGTAATTATGGAGTATGTTGTGGGTACATGCTCTGCAGACTGTGTGCAGTGTATGCCGTGTGTAAGTTTAGACTCAATATAACAATGCTCCTGCTAAATATTCAGCGCAATATAAGCATACCTCTGCAGGCGGAATATCTTCTCTGCCCCAGGATGTCCATAAGTCTTAAAGATGAATTCCAGGTATGCCAATTTTTACATATTTACTTTGGTCCAGTTTGTATCAATGTAAATATGCATATGCTGTACCTGTGGGATCCCCTTGGAAGCTGGAAATCTGCACCACTACTATAGTGATCACCACTAGCTTCCATGTCTTGTGCTGAGTGGCTACCAACCTGCGTACTGAACACAGTAGGTTGCTTGATGAGCATCATTGAGAGAATACTTAGCATTTTCCAAATGAATGCAAAGTGTTCTTTGATTGAACAAGCTGGGAAGGTGTGGCAGTGATATCACAATTTCCACCTCATCCAATCAGAGAACACTTTGCATTCATTGGGAAAATGATAAGTATTCTCTGAATGGCACCCATGCTCCGCGAGTGACCTCCTTTGTTCAGTAAGCAGTAGAGCAGATGCTCGACATGGGACCCAGAGACTAGTGGAGATCACTGTATTAGTGGTGCCTTCTACAACGATTCCCAGCTTCCAGAGGAATCCCACAGGTATGGCACATACATAATTACATCGAAGCTGGATTAATGTAGCTATGTAAAAATGCTTTTACAGGCTTTTTTTCTGTGTCTCACTATTTTAGCCTATAGCCTCGTACACACGACCGATTTTCTCGTCCAAAACCGTCAAGAAAAGTGCCGCGAGAGCTTTTTTGTCGAGAAAAACGTTCGTGTGTATGGTTTTACGACGAGAAAATTGCCGAGAATCTCGACGAGAAAATAGAGAACCTGCTCTCTATTTTCTCGTCAGGATTCCAGATTTCCTCGTCGTGTTTCTCGTCGGCCTGTTTTGTGACGAGAAAATGGTTCGTGTGTATGCTTTTACGACTCTTCCAAAAGCGCGCATGCTCACAAGCAACTATGAGACGGGAGCGCATCTTCTGGTAAAACAAGCCTTCGTAATGGAGAGAGCACATTCGTCACGCTCCAAATTATTGCATCGTTTAAATGTTCTGCATTGAAATCTTCGTTAGAATGTTACAGTAATCAAAACGAGTGACTTTCTTTTGCTGCTGATATTCACACCGAGTTATGACTATTTTTTTTTAACCTTTTTCATGTTGCTCTTAAGAAGATTTATGTGTATTATATCGTGCAAGTTTTTCGGAATAATTTAAATTGTTATATTTTTCAAAATGATGTTAATTATAATTTCGCAATGTTTTGATAGTGATCTCCCATTTAATTTTGGAATCTATATTAGTTAAATTTTCCACCATCTTTTTTTGCAAATCAGATTTAGTTATTCTTCTATATACTAGGGATGAGCTTCGAGTTCGAGTCGAATTTTGAACATTATGGGCCGTTCACGCCAAATTCGAGTGGCGGGTCACGGCCCATAATTCACTTAGTGTACTGTGTCCTTTGCACAGTGTGCACCTAAAGCTTACCTGAATACAATTGCTGGTGTTCTCATACTAATACAGGCAGGGAGCTGCAGTATTTTGATATAGTGTCCTTTGCACAGTGTGCAACTAAAGCTTATCTGAATACAATTGCTGGTGTTCTCATACTAATACAGGCAGGAAGCTGCAGTATTTTTATTTAGTGTCCTTTGCACAGTGTGCACCTAAAGCTACCTGAAGACAATTGCTGGTGTTCTTCTGATCCTATTAATACCACAGGCAGGCAGCTACAGTATTTACAGTTAGTGTACTGTGTCCTTTGCACAGTGTGCACCTAAAGCTACCTGAAGACAATTGCTGGTGTTCTGATCCTATTACTGTATATACTCGAGTATAAGCCGAGTTTTTCAGCACTTTTTTTGTGCTAAAAATGCCCCCCTCGGCTTATACTCGAGTCACCTTTTTGCGCCTGATCTCCCGGACTTTGGGGATTTGGTACCGGCCCCCAAACCTGGCACACATGTAGCCCCACTCTTCCTCTATGAGTGTGCAAAGTTTGTTGTCCGGGGGACCTACAGCCGGGGAGCACCGATTTTTCAAAGCTTGGCACCCCTTCCATAGACTCCCATGTTAAACGTTAGTCTAGTCATGGACACAGTGAGGCATGGGCACAGTGAGGCATGCAGATGGACACCCTAGGCTTATACTCGAGTCAATACGTTTTCCCAGTTTTTTGTGGTAAAATTAGGTGCCTCTGCTTATACTCGGGTCGGCTTATACTCAAGTATATATGGTAATACCACAGGCAGGCAGCTTCAGTATTTACAGTTAGTGTACTGTGTCCTTTGCACAGTGTGCACCTAAAGCTACCTGAAGACACTTGCTGGTGTTCTCATACTAATAATACTACAGGCAGGCAGCTGATTCTGCTAGCTGCAGTATAATCAGTATATATATACATCCCAGCTTTGTGCAGCTACATCTCACTGCAGGCCATTAGTATGTCTGGAAGGCCAACAAGGAGAGGCAGACAGTCACAAGCCAATAAAAGAGGGCAAGCAGGCTCAGTGTCTAGAGGCCACAGTGCTGGTCGTGGACACGGTGCATCCTCATCAGCACGTGGCCGTGGGACACGCTTGTCCTTTTTTTTTCATCAGCTGGCCATGTTGAGCTGCAACATGCTGAAGACTTGGTAGAGTAGGTACCCATCTAGAGGAAGGCAGTAACGTGAGCCCAGAGAGAGGAAGTGACCAAGAAGGACAGCAATCTGGCAGTCATGTTCCCCCAGCTGAAGCTTACTGCCAGGTTTGCTCCAGTGATGAGGAGGGAGGGGATGATGAGGTCACTGACTCCAAGTGGGTGCCTGATAGGAGAGAGGAGGAGGAGGAGGAGCATCTCCAACGAGTCAAGATGCCCTCCAGGGGCCAGCTTAAGGGCAGCACACTGACTGCATCACACTGTAGAGCTCAGCATGTGCAGGACGCTGCTGTCTCTGCGCGTTATTCCAAAAGTTCTTTGGTGTGGGCCTTTTTTGAGACGCACCGCTGCTATTTGCAACATATGTCTCAAGCGTATCTCGCGTGGCCAAAACATCACCCGCTTGGGCACCACATGCTTGACCAGACATATGTCGACCTGCCATGCAGTTCGTTGGCAAGCGTACCTAAAAGACCCACACCAAAGAACAAAGCGGACCTCTCCTTGCTCCTTATCAGCTGGGATCTCCAACCCCACTATACCTTCAGTCCTCTCTGAAACCTGCACTGACAGGAATGAAGGTGTAGATTTAGGTGTGCCACAGCCAAGTACTTGCGGGCAATCTGCTATCGGTACACCGACGTCAGATTGTACCAGGCAAATTTCCCTGCCCCAGCTGCTGCACCGCCGAAAGAAGTTCGCTCCCAGCCACCCACATGCCCAGCGGTTGAATGCTAGCTTGGCTAAATTGCTAGCACTTCAACTGCTGCCTTTTCAGTTGGTAGACTCTGCCCCCTTCCGTGAGTTTGTGGAATGTGCGATTCCTCTGTGGCAGGTTCCCAAACGCCACTTTCTCACGGAAGGCGATTCTGGCTCTCTACCGGCATGTGGAAGGCAATGTCTTGGTCTCGATGGACAAGGCGGTCAGCGGTAAGGTGCATATTACCGCTGTGTTATGGTCCAGCAGGCATGGACAGGGACGTTACCTATCTTTCACGGCGCATTGGGGGACTCTGCTGGCAGCTGGGAAGGATGCAGGACAAAGTGCAGTAGTGTTGGAGGTTGTTCCGCCACCACGCCTCCAAAATGCTACTACTGGTGATTCTGACACACCTCTCTCCTCCACCTCCTCCTCTTCTTCTTCCTCCATGGCCTCTTCCTGTGCTTTGTCCTCGGAATCAGCAGTGCTCTGTAGGCGTTTAAGGGGCTACGCAAGTACGCAGGCAAAAAGATGCCATGCGGTGCTTGAGCTGGTGTGCTTGGGGGACAGGAGCCACACTGGGGCAGAGATTCTGTCAGCTCTGCAGGGGCAGGCTCAGAGGTGGTTGACGCCACGCCAGCTAAAGCCAGGAATGGTGGTTTGCGACAATGGCACCAACCTCCTCTCCGCCCTCCGACAGGGACACCTAACCCTTGTGCCCTGTTTGACTCACGTCCTTAACTTGGTGGTGCAGCGGTTCTTGGATAGGTACCCGGGCTTACAGGAGGCCCTGAGGCAGGCCAGGAAACTGTGTGCATTTCCGCTGGTCATATAATGCCAGTGCTCGGCTGGGTGACCTCCAAAAGGAATACAACCTGCCCAAGAACCGCCTAATCTGTGACATGCCCACCACGTGGAACTCAACGTTGGCCATGCTGCAGCGGCTGCATATGCAGCAGAGGGCCATCAATGAGTATCTGTGCCAATATGGCACCAGGACAGGGTCAGGGGAGTTTTTTTTTCCCACACCAGTGGGTCATGATCAGGGATGCATGCACTGTCCTGTCACCATTTGAGGAGGCCACAAGGATGGTGAGCAGTGACAGTGCATGCATCAGTGACACTGTCCCTCTTGTCCACCTGTTGGAGCACACGCTTCGTGGAATAATGGACAGGGCACTGGAGGTAGAACAGAGGGAGGAAGAGGAGGACTTCCTTACCTCTCAAGGCCCCCTTTATCCAGACAGTGTTCCTGCTGGCCCGCCTATCACACAGGAAGAGGAGGAGGAGGAGGATTGTGTCAGCATAGAGATGGAGCCTAGCACTCAGCATCAGCAGCAGTCTTCAAGGGATCAATTATAGTCCCAAGAAACCCATGGACTTGTACGTGGCTGGGAGGAGGTGGCTGCGGATCATGTCATCCTTAGTGACCCAGAGGACTCCGGACCGAATGCCCCAGCAAACCTACGCTGCATAGCCTCCCTGATCCTGCAAAGCCTGCGGAAGGATCCTCGTATTCGTGCTATCAAGGAGAGGGATTATTACTGGCTGGCAACCCTCCTTGATCCACGTTACAAGAGTAAGGTTGCGGACCTTATCTTGCCATCGCAGAGGGAGCAGAGGATGAAACATCTACGGGAGGCCTTGCAGAAAGGTCTGTGCAGGTCTGTGAGGTTACAAATTCCTGGTCCTGGACAACGTGTCGCTGAAGCTATGGTCAGTCAAAGAAGGAGCGGTGGAGAAGGTGGCCGTCTGACCGATGTGTTCAGACAATTTTTTAGTCCGCAGCCCCAAGGTATGATCGATTCCAGCAACCATCGCCAGCGTCTGTTTTACATGGTGCAGGAATACCTAGGGGCAAGACCAGACTTGGACACCTTTCCCACCGAAAATCCTCTGGGTTACTGGGTCTTGAGGATGGATCACTGGCCAGAGCTTGCACAGTATGCAATTGAGCTACTGGCCTGTCCTGCATCCAGCGTTCTTTCAGAACGCACATTTGGTGCTGCTGGAGGCTTTGTAACTGATCACAGGGTGCGCCTGTCCACCAACTCGGTCGACTGGCTGACCTTCATAAAAATGAATAAGTCTTGGATCACCACCAGCTACCAAGCACCTGATGCTGATGTAACCGAATATTTTTTTTTGAAATGTCAGATCCCTTCAAGACTGCCTATGCTGGTGCTGAGTGGCTATCCTGTTATGCTGAGTGACTAGCCTCTTCCTCCTCAATGATCCATTTTTTTTCCAGGGGCGTGTTTAACAGGGGCGTGTAATTACAATTTTTTATGAAATAATTTGCAGCAGGGCTCATTCCTGCGCTCCAACTAGAGTATCTGTGAGGGGTTGCAGTGTTGTGGCACCAGCACCAGTGCCTAAGGCCCAATTTTTCTGCCCCTGTTCAACAGGGACATGTAATTACAATTCTTGATCTAATATTTCACAGCAGGGCCCGTTCCAGTGCCCACCAAGAGTAACTGTGAGGACTTACAGTGTTGTGGCACCAGCACCACCACCACCAAAGGCCCAATTTTTCTACTACTGTTCAACAATGGCATGTAATTACAATTCTTGATATAATAGTTTACAGCAGGGCGTTCCAGCGCCCACCAAGAGTAACTGTGAGGGCTTACAGTGTTGTGGCAAAACCAACACCTAAGGCCCAAATTTCTGCAGAGTCAATAGGGCAGGCCCCTACTTTCAAACATCCAACTTTCAAACGACTCCTACTTGCAAATGGAAGGATATAAGAGGAAGTGAGAGGAAATCTACCCCTAGGAAGGGAAATTCTCTCCTGTAAGAGTTAATATGGGAAAAAAACGTGTCTCCTCTCCACTGATGCTTTATCACCAATCCTTGTTTCACTAAAAACCCCAAAAAACATTTGTCATTGGGACAGAAAGTGAGGTGAAATCTTCTGAAGAGGTGCACAGACAGCAAAACAAATGTTACAGGGGTGATAACCCTTCCCTATGTTTTCCAAAAAGCTTAAAAATAGATTTTTTGGTTAGAGCTACACTTTAAAAATGTACCAGTTCAAAATTACAAACAGATTCTACTTAACAACAAACCTACAGTCCCTGTCTTGTTTGCACCGCCTGTATACTGCTGTTCAGAGTATATAGAGCCCGGGGGCCCCACGCCTTTCCTTTTTTTAATTTGGGTGAGGGGTTCCCCTTAATATCCATACAAGACCCAAAGGGGCTGGTAATAGGATGGGGGGGCGGGTACCCATGCCATGTTTCTCAATGATTTTCATCCATATTGCCGGGACCAGACATTACATTAAAGCCGCAAGCAGTTTTAAATGACTTTTTTTCCCTTTAGAAATGTCATTTTGTGCAGGGACAGTTCTAAACACGGGAAACACATGCCACTTCACAGGCATACTATAGACACCCCCAGGTACGATATTTAAAGGAATATTTCACTTTTATTTTTCACTTTAAGCATCATTAAAATCACTGCTCCCGAAAAAACGGCTGTTTATAAAACTTTTTTTTGCATTGATAAATGTCCCCTCGGGCAGGACCCGGGTCCCCAAACCCTTTTTAGGACAATAACTTGCATATTAGCCTTTAAAATTAGCACTTTTGATTCCGAACGTTCAAGTCCAATACACTTTAACGAGGTTATAAAGTTTGCGCTAACTTTCGGTCCGTTTGCAGGTTTTGGTGCAAACCGAACCGGGGGGGGGGGGGTGTTCGGCTCATCCCTACTCCATACGAGAGCCCTGCAGTTCTTGCACCTCAACAACAGCAGAAGAATGGGGTCAGGTACGCCTGACCTTATCAGGGACCTCACCTTCGTCGTCAGTGCTATCTGTCATGGAGCCGCTGTCGTCTACAGGATCGTATTCTGACCCTGAATCTGATAGATGCGTGACCTCTTCACTATCTGTCATGCTCAGAAATGTGTAGGCCTCTTCACTAGTGTACCTTCGATTTACCATTTTGGGCTCTAAATTTACTGGTACACTAGTAAGATGCAAAGGTAAAAAAAGCACCTGACTGTCAGCGACTGAGTCAAACGCTACAAAAAAAACTGTTAGCGATCGCAGGGATCAGGCCTGACTCTGCGAACGCTGCAGTTATGTGTGTTATGTTTTGTAAGTGACAGTGATCGATCGATACTGCATTTGGGTGGGCTGGGCTGGGCTGGGCGGAGGTGAAAAACGCAGGTATCTGGGCTGATCCCGCAAATACTGCGTGTTTGGGAACCCTAAACTGCTGGGGACGCTAGTATAGATCTGATCAGATCAGATATTGATCTGTTCAGATACTATACCACTAAGGGAGGTGTATGCTGCGTGCGTGGGTGTTAGCGCTACTGGCACTAACCTGACGCTGCCTGGGGTGACGCAGACCCTATCTGACGCTAAAACCTTACCGATATCACCTGCCGGGCGATCAGGGGGTTAAACCTTTATTAGGTAATAAATGGCGGGTGCCCTGACGCTATAAAAAGCAAACTAAATTAACCAGCATCACCCGTAACACTTATACGGTGATCACTGGTGAAAGGGTTAACTAGGGGGCAAGCAGGGGGTTAAAACCTTTATTAGGTAATATATGGGGGTACCTGATGCTATAAAAACCTGACGGTGAACCTAAAAAAATAACTGGCTACCTAGCGTCACCAGCGACACTAATACGGCGATCAGAAAAAAGATCGCTTAGTGACACTGGCAACAGGGGGTGAAAGGGTACCTGGGGGTCGATCAAGGGGTTAACCCTATATTAGGGGGGGTACCCTGGACCTGAAGGGGCCTAACACTAATATCCCTGAAACTTTTTGCTGTCACAAATGACACTGCATGCAGTGATCAGTAAATAAATGACCACTGCAATCAGTGACACTGTGACTGGGGGCTGATCGGGGGGGGGGGGTGACTGGGGGGTGTTTAGTGTGCCTATGTGTCCTGGTGTTAGTGGTCTGTTGGTGCAACGTACTTGATGTCTTCTCTCCTCGAGCTCCGGGCGAAAAGACCACCGCGAAGGAGAGATGACATCACTTCCTTCTGCCTGTGTTCACAGACAGGGGAAGCTTCTCATTCGCCAGGAGCGATCGTGAGGGGGTGGCCAGAAATCAATGGCCGCCCCCTCATCACGGATTGCTCCCTGTCCGTGCCATTCTGCCAACGTATATATACAGTGAGCGATCGTTAAGTGGTTAAATAAGTCCAGAGAAAGTCCGCGTACCACCGATATCTATAGGCCTCCACTTCAAACAATAACTCCTTTGGCAAGTACGGGTATTCCCACCCATACTCAGCCGCAACTTTCTGGTTGAACAACCGCTGCATCCTGGATAACAGAGGCATGGTTGCGCGATCTCCCATTCCTGGTAGAATTATGGTATCCGGGTGTCGAGGCACTGTCACTGCCTCCGGACCAGACATAGTGGCCCGCAATGGCACTCGCCCAATCCCGGCAACAGGTGCAGGTATCTCTAATGGTGGAAGGGCAGACAACGGGACAGATTCCTCCTCAGGCTCCTGGGCCTCCACCCGGGGTGTAGCATCCCCAGTGACTATGGGGCATCTTATCCCAACCCTTCCGCTCAAACAGTTCGTCTATGGCCACATCATCCCCTCGGTCGGAGACTGACTCCAGGTCGGAGGTATCACATTCCTCCGCCGGCAGGTAACTCCGGGTGGATGACGAATCACCACCTCTGACAAGTTCAATGGCCCTGGGGTCCCTGACCCACGCACCCCCGACACTATCCCTGACACTTTTTGCTGTCACAAATGACACTGCATGCAGTGATCAGTAAATAAATGACCATTGCAATCAGTGACACTGTGACTGGGGGCTGATCTGGGGGGGGGGGGTGACTGGGGGTGTTTAGTGTGCCTATGTGTCCTGGTGTTAGTGGTCTGTTGGTGCAACTTACTTGATGTCTTCTCTCTCCGAGCTCCGGGCGAAAAGACCACCGCGAAGGAGAGATGACATCACTTCCTTCTGCCTGTGTTCACAGACAGGGGAAGCTTCTCATTCGCCAGGAGCGATCGTGAGGGGGTGGCCAGAAATCAATGGCCGCCCCCTCATCACGGACCGCTCCTGAAGCGATACGGACCGCCGCGGGCACTGGGGGGGGGGCTACGTTACGCCCATATGTCTGCCCATGCCATTCTGTCGACGTATATAGTCGTGCGTCAGTCTTTAAGTGGTTAAAGAAAGTTTGTTTGTCATGTAAATAAAAATTCATATTTTTATATTAAAAAACCTTTGTATAATCTTTTGGTACCTTTAAAGTCCTACCCTTTTCTCAATAAATCTCACAGAGCACTGTTCAATCTATTATCCGAAAATGGAAAGAGTATGGCACAACTGCAAACCCACCAAGACATGGCTGTCCACATAAACTGACGGGCTGGGCAAGGAGAGAATTCATCAGAGAAGCAGCCAAGAGGCACATGGTAACTCTGGAGGAGCTGCAGAGATCACAGCTCAGGTGGGAGAATCTGTCCACAGGACAACTATTAGTCGTGTACTCCACAAACCTGGCCTTTATGGAAGAGTGGCAAGAAGAAAGCCATTGTTGAAAGAAAGTTTGTGAGAAGCCACAGCAAACATGTGGAAGAAGGTGATCTGGTCAGATGAGACCAAAATTTAACTTTTTGGCCTAAAAGCAAAACTCTATATGTGGCAGAAAACTAATACTGCATGCCAACCTGAGCATACCATCCGCACCGTGAAACATGGTGGTGGCAGCATCATGTTGTGGGGATGTTTTTCTTTAGCAGGGACAGGGAAACTGGTCAGAGTTGATGGGAAGATAGATGGACCCAAATATAGAAGAAAATTGTAGAAGAAAACATTTATGCCGCGTACACACGATCGGACAAGAAAACCGTGGATTTTTTTCCGACAAAATGTTGGCTCAAACTTGTGTTGCATACACACGGTCACACAAAATTCCGATCGTCAAGAACGCGGTGACGTACAAGACGTACGACGAGCCGAGATCAATGAAGTTCAATAGACAGTTCGGCTCTTCTGCTTGATTCTGAGCAAGCTTTTAGAGACATACCTAAAAAAAACTTGCAGCTGTAATTGCAGCGAAAGGTGGTTCTACAAAGTATCGACTCAGGGGGGCTGAATACAAATGCACGCCACATTTTTCACATATTTATTTGTAAAAAAAAAAAAAATGTAAAAAAAACATTTATCATTTCCTTGAACTTCACAATTATGTGCCACTTTGTGTTGGTCTATCACATAAAATCCCAATAAAATACATTTAAGTTTTTGGTTGTAACATGACAAAATGTGGAAAATTTCTAGCAGTATGAATACTTTTTCAAGGCACTGTATGTAGCGTCGTCAATTAATGCAGCTCTTTTATATATATTGTGTATTCATATCAGTCCGTACCCTCAAGATGCTTACAATCTCCCAAGGTCTTACAAGATCCCTTAGGCTACTTTCACACTGAAGCGCTTTATGCGCTGGCGGTATAGCGGCGCTATTTTTAGCGCCGTTATACTGTACTTTTTGCCGCGATTTGCGGGCGCTAGCGGGGGGCTTTTAACCTCCGCTAGCGGCCGAAAAAGGGTTAAGAATGCCCGCAATAACGCCTTTTTGCGGCGGTTTGGAGGTGCCACCCCATTGATTTCAATTGGCAGGGGCGCTATAGGAGCGGTATTTTTACTGCTCCTATCGCGCCTCAAAGATGCGGCTTGCAGGAGTTTTTTTACCCTCCTGCAAGCGCAACGCTCCAGTGTGAAAGCCCTCGGGCTTTTACACTGGATACAATGCAGCGGCTTTTTTAGGGAGCTTTGCAGGCGCTATTTTTAGCGCAATAGCGCCTGCAAAGCGCCTCAGTGTGAAAGGGGCCTAACTCACATTTTTACATGCACATACCAGGGCCAATTTAAACAACCTGGGACACACTGTGCACAGAACAGCTGCTCCTCCTGGATGCCCACCCATCTCATTGTACTTGCTCTGTACAGAGAGGGGAGGGATCGGGTAGACCAGTGGCGGCCGCTCATGCAGGGCGCAAGAGCACCACCCCCCTAATCCATGCGTCTGGCCCCTAATCTACATACAGGGCGCCGGACACATGGATTTTTTTTTTAGAAGCACATGATTAGAGCCAGAGGCTCTAATTGGTTTCAAAAGGGTGGGCTCAGGGCGCAGAGCACTCCTAAGACCCGATTGGCCGTGGATCCTAAGTCCTGATTTGCCAGGAGGGGAAGCGACCGCCTGGACTCGGGAGGAGACGCAGGGAGGGAAGCCATGACCTGCATTGGGTAAGTGCAGGGGTTGGCGAAGGGCCTGGTGGGCAACGGGCGAGCGATGCGGCGATCGAGCGATGGGGGAAGCTGCGATTGAATGAGCGCGTGGGGGGTTGGTTGTTTGGTTGGAGGGGTGTTGGCTGGCTGGGGAGGCTGCGGGCCACCCCACATCCAAGAAAATTGAGCACCAGCCGCCCCTGAGGTAGACCATGGCAGGTGACATCCTCTATAACCCTGGACACAGCCGGGAACAGACACACTCTAAATCAGGGACATATTTTTGTAACCAGTGCCAAATTTGGTGACACTTCTCCTGAAGACGTCACTCCCTATGAAGAAACGTGTTGGGAAGTAGCCTCACGTCCAAAACAAGAAATACGTGGCAGCCATATGTGGGAATAAATGCAATTTTAAAAGGCAAACACTTATTTGATTGAATTAAGTGCAATACATTTTAATCTTGCCTGAGCATGGAGGACATATTCTGAGTTACCTTTATCCTGGAGGATTGAAGAGAGAGTTGTTGGCAATACAGTGGCTGTGATAACTGGATTGTAGTTATCACAGCCTGTGATCATTGGACACATGCTGCTTTTGGCTCTCATGCTAACACAAGGAGTCTTGGCCATCTGGTGATTTTGGTGTGAAATTCATGTGGTCTGTCTTTTTCTGGAGAACATACACTTTGGAGCACCATTTTGTATAATTTGGAACTGTCACTAAATACTGACAATTATCTGTGGACTTAGTTTTATGTTTGTGCTAACAGTGGTTCTTACACTTTAAATTAGGGGAGGGGGTTAGCACTGTTACTCATCTGTATTTGGAGATTTATATTGAATTTACCGAGATAGCCAGAATTAGATCTTGAGGCAGTCTCTATTCCACGTTTTCACAGCTCTTACAGTGAAGAAGCCTCCATGTAGCAGCAGACGCTGTTAACCTTCACAGGTAGTATTCAGGTGAGTGTGAAGGAGGCACTGCAGGGAAGATTTTTATCCAAACCAGCCACCTGCTGGTAATGGGCTAAACACTGTTACACACCTAATGTGTATGGTGCTGTATCTCTATAAAGGTATATATAATAAACTACAGCTTTAAAAATATTGCTCAATTTAAAAAAAATTGAGGAAAAAATTACATCTTGCCCAGAGCAATAGACATTATACCAAACAATCAGACGCTTCTTTGTTTTATTGTTAAAACTGAATTTGGAAAATTCATTTGAAAATCTACAGTATTCAAAATTGAATTTATTGAAATCAGAATTCAAATTTTGAAAGATGGTTATATTCTTTCTTTTCCCATTCTATTCTATGTTTTTTTCTATTCTATTTATTTTCTATTCTATTCAAATTTATACTATTTGAAAATTGAATTTTGGAAGATGGTTATATTGTTCTTTCTATTCTATTGTTTTTTTCTATTCTATTATTTTATGTTCTATTCTATACTAATCTATCTTTTCTCTTCTATTCAAATTAAATTTTATTCTATTTGAATTTTGAGAAATGGTTATATTCTTTCTATTCTATTCTTTTATTTTCTATTCTAATATGAATTTATTCTGTTGAAAATTCAAATTTTGGAAGAAGGTAATATTTATTTTATTTTATTCATTTTTTTTTATTTTCTATTCATTTTTTTTTTAATTTAAATGTATTCTGTTTGAAATTAGAATTTTAGAAGATGGCTATATTCTATTTTATTCTATTCTTTCAAATTTGAAATTCAAATTTCAGAAAATGGTTATATTCTTTGTCACAGATCAGCCTAGGAGCTGATCTGTGTCTTACCTTTACTGCTCTAGGTCGGCTGGCACCTGTTCCACAAGCATTTGTTCAGCTCTGGCTGCACTCAGCAACTATGGGTGTCTCCGGCTTCACCTGTTACTTAATATATCTGTAGCGCCCTACCCCAATAGTGGGGACGCTATTTCAAATTTAAGGATGTCTGAGCCAATAGTTGGGCTCAGACTGCTGTATAAATTTGCCTCTGTTCTGGTTTGCCTGATAGCAGTTTCCCTTATTGCCTGTAGGTGGCGTTACCACCTCAGGCACCTGTTGGAACGCAGGCAGACCATGGTCCATTGAGTGACCCTTCTTGGCAGCAGTGCAGTGGGAGTGGTCGACCCGCTGTGCCTGGTGGGAGGGGATACTTAAGGGGCAGATGCCATTGTTCGGGGTCCTTCGCCTCGTGACCCTCCTGGCGCGAGGTATGTGTGTGTGATTCTGGTCTCGGGGCCACGTTGGCCCGGGGCTGCATCGCTATCGAGTAGGCCCAGCTAGGGGCCTACATCCCAAGAGGAGATCCCAAGCTGTTCATCCAAAAAAAGAGGAAGCTGCCTTGATGAAGGAAACCGGGGGAGGACCTGCCCTGGAGGAGACTGGCAAAGCGCTGATGTCTTGGGTGAGGCCTGGTGACCTTGTTGAGGAGGGATCCAATCTACTAAAAGCCCTGCAGTTCGCCGGATCGGCTTAAAGGCTCTCTTGCTGCACAGCTGGAAGTTTGGGACTTTAAATCCTGTGGCAGAGGATTCCTGGACTATACATTTAGCTATCTCTAAAAGAAGGTCTGTGGCAGAGACTGACTCCATCTTAAGCAGTCTGTGGCAGAGGCTGTCTTGTCACGCAGTAAACTTTGAGAAGTAGAAGGTATAGAAGAGTAGGGGAAGGTTCAGGCACTTGCCACTAAATTTGACAAAGGTATAAGTTCAAAGTCACTCACCACTCTCAATGTTAGAGTGCGTATTGGTCACCCGGATAGTCCCCTCTCACATGGCCTAGCAGCCGGGATGACACACAAACCAGCAACGGGGCAATCTCTGCCACAGACTGCCCAAGATGAAGTAGGTCTCTGCCACAGACCTTTTGAAGTGTACAAAGTCTCTGCCACAGACCTTTTGAAGTTGAGCAAACGGATAGTCCAGGAATCCTCTGCCACAGGATTTTAAAGTCCCAAACTTCCAGCCACACAGTTAAAGGGCCTTTAAGCCAATCCGGCGAACTGCAGGGCTTGCAATATAGCGGATCCCTCCTTGACAGTCACCAGGCCTCACCCGAGACAACAGCACTTTGCTGGTCTCCTCCAGGGCAGGTCCTCCCCTGGTCTCCTTCACTAAGATAGCTTCCTCCCCATTTGGACAGTCAGCTGGGAATCCCTTCTCCAAACGTAGGCCGCAGCCAGACTAGCTGGGCCTACTAGATAGCGATACAGCCTCGGGCCAACGTGGCCCCGAGACCAGGACCACACACACACATGCCTCGCGCCCGGAGGGCTGCGGGGTGAGAACGGACCCGAATCAATGGCGTCTGCCCCTTAAGTATCCCCTCCCAGCAGGCACAGCGGGTCGACCACTCCCACTGTACCGCTGTCGAGAAGGGCCACTCAAGGCACCATGGTTTGCTTGTGTTCCAACAGGTGCCTGAGGTGGTAACGCCACCTACAGGCAATAAGGGAAAATACTATCGGGCAAACCACAGCTGGAGCAGAGGTCAAATTAAATGCAATTCAACCGTCTGAGCCCAACTACTGGCTCAGACATCCCTCTAAATTTAAACAGCGTCCCAACCTTTTGGGATGGGCGCTACACTCTATTATATTCTATTCTTTTATTTTCTATTCAATTCTATGCTGTTCCTTTATTTTCTATTCTGTTTTATTTTCATCCTGAATTCCTGGGAACCAATCTTCCCTGTCATGTTTCACCACTCCTGTTTTGTTCACATGGATAGATGAAGTCCATCCCGTAGGTGATCTTTTTTATTGATCAAAAGATCAGTCAAGGGTTTACGTGAGACTGGCATTCACAGCACAGTAATTATGGAGTATGTTGTGGGTACATGCTCTGCAGACTGTGTGCAGTGTATGCCGTGTGTAAGTTTAGACTCAATATAACAATGCTCCTGCTAAATATTCAGCGCAATATAAGCATACCTCTGCAGGCGGAATATCTTCTCTGCCCCAGGATGTCCATAAGTCTTAAAGATGAATTCCAGGTATGCCAATTTTTACATATTTACTTTGGTCCAGTTTGTATCAATGTAAATATGCATATGCTGTACCTGTGGGATCCCATTGGAAGCTGGAAATCTGCACCACTACTATAGTGATCACCACTAGCTTCCATGTCTTGTGCTGAGTGGCTACCAACCTGCGTACTGAACACAGTAGGTTGCTTGATGAGCATCATTGAGAGAATACTTAGCATTTTCCAAATGAATGCAAAGTGTTCTTTGATTGAACAAGCTGGGAAGGTGTGGCAGTGATATCACAATTTCCACCTCATCCAATCAGAGAACACTTTGCATTCATTGGGAAAATGATAAGTATTCTCTGAATGGCACCCATGCTCCGCGAGTGACCTCCTTTGTTCAGTAAGCAGTAGAACAGAAGCTCGACATGGGACCCAGAGACTAGTGGAGATCACTGTATTAGTGGTGCCTTCTACAACGATTCCCAGCTTCCAGAGGAATCCCACAGGTATGGCACATACATAATTACATCGAAGCTGGATTAATGTAGCTATGTAAAAATGCTTTTACAGGCTTTTTTTCTGTGTCTCACTATTTTAGCCTATGTGTCCATGTACACTAAGGGTTTTTTAGGAGTTTAAAGGCTGACCCCCCCCCCCCCCTTTAAAATCGCATTCAGGATAGGAGCCTTTGAGCATAATAAACACTCAAAAGCACCTAAACGCACATTACAGCTAGGCATGTTTATGTGCATTTGCGCGTTAATTCATTCTAATGACCAGAATAAATGAACATTCTGGCCAATAGAATGTAATAATGCCAGGTGCGTGGATATGCGTTAATACGAATAAATGAGTTTTAAGAGGGACATTAAGGGAGCATGGGCGCTGCCCCCCATCCATGCGTCCGGCCCATTGCAGGATGCCGGATGAATAGATTCCAATGGGGGGGGGGGGTTTGAAGCACCTGATTAGAGCTCAGACAGAGGCTTTAATAGGCTTCACAATAGGGTGGGCTCGGGGTGCAGGGAATGCAAACCGAGGCCACCCAGGTGTGTTACAATAGCAAATGAATATTTGCTATTGTAACACTGATCCTCCTCTCGGCCAATCAGGAAGCTTAAGACCCGCCACCCAGTTGGCTGAAAGGACAGGCAATCCTATTGGACACCTAGGAGGTGGTGAGGAGACGCGCCGTGATGGAGTGGAGGAGAGGACACAGTGAGGGGGGGTAGTTCAGCCCCCCCCCAAAAAAACTGTTGCCACTGAGTCTGAACGTGCATGCAGAAACATGGCTTTTTACCACGTTTTTCTGCTGAAAAACTCCTGTAGAAGAAAAGGCATCAGAGAATACAGTGTGCATGTGGCATAAAGTCACAATGTCAGGAAGTGTGCTGTTGGGAATAAATTAAACTAATAGTTTTAACTAATGCAGCCGCCATTCACACATGGGACACACATAACTAGAGGTACTTTGCTGGTACAGGGAAAACGTGCAAAAAATAGGATTTTTGTACTCACCGTAAAATCAGTTTCTCTGACGTCCATGGACTGACACAGCCTCTTCATACTGAACACGTGGGTTTATGTCCCTGCTCGCAGGAGAAGCCTAGGCAGAATGTTAGATGTTACAACATACACATTCTAAAAAGCTGAACAGCTCCGCCCAAGGGGCGGTCCCTCCAGACATAACCCTCCTACTTGCAGCCAGCAGCCCTCAGTTCGTAACAAAGCAGTACAAACCTTAAAAGGAAGGGTGGGTGCTGTGTCAGTCCATGGACGTCAGAGAAACTGATTTTACGGTGAGTACAAAAATCCTATTTTCTCTCACCGTCCATGGACTGACACAGCCTCTTCATACACGTGGGACGTCCCAAAGCAGTATAAAAAAGAGGGTGGGAGCAGTAGTAAAGGAAAAACCAAACTTCACTCCAAACAAGCAGAGCTCCTCATCGGAGGAGTTGCAAATTCAAACAGCGGCCTGCAACACCTTGCGGCTGAAGGAAGCATCCAAAGATGCAGCCACATCAACCTTGTAAAACTTAGAAAAGGTATGTGCGGACGACCAGGTCGCCACCTTGCACACTTGTGCAACCGACGCTTGATGTCGGAAAGCCCAGGAAGCACCAATTGCCCTGGCGGAATGCGCCGTAACCGGAAAGGGAGGCGCCCGCCCCTTAAGGGCATAGGCCTGTATGATGGTCTGCCTGATCCATCTAGAAATGGTGGCAGGCGACGCCGCTTGGCCCTGTTGTGGACCAGACAGACACAAACAGCGAGTCAGACTTCCAAATGGGAGCAGTAACAGACAGGTATACCCGCAAGGCACGTACCACGTCTAGCGCGTGAAGCGCAAACTCTCTGGGATGCGATGGATGAGGACACAAGGACGGAAGAACAATGTCCTCATTAAGGTGAATGGGCGAGACCACTTTCGGGAGAAAAGAAGGTCGCAGACGCAACACAGCCTTATCCTTATGGATGATCAAGTAAGGCAGCTTGTAAGACAATGCCGCCAACTCAGACACCCGTCTGACAGAAGTGATGGCTACCAGGAAAGCCACCTTCTGAGACAAGGTCAAGATAGGGATATCTCTGGTGTTTTCAAAAGGAGGTTCTTGAAGAACCGAGAGCACCAAATTCAGATCCCAAGGAGGGAGAGGAGGTTTGACAGGGGGGGATCACATGGCGAACCCCCTGCACAAAGGTGCGAATAAAGGAATGGCCCGCTAGCGGTCATTGAAAGAAGACAGCCAAGGCCGAAATCTGACCCTTGATGGTACTTAAAGTCAGCTTTTGGGTCACACCACGCTGTAAGAACAGCAGAATCTTGGGAACAGAATACGTCAGTGGACGCCAATCTAGCTCCTCGCACATAGCGATGTTAGCCTTCCAGGTACGGTGATGGATCTTCCTGGAGGAAGATTTCCGTGCCCTCAACATGGTCGAGATGACCGAATCTGAGAGACCTCGGTCCCTCAGCACCTGGCTTTCAATAGCCATGCCGTTAAAGCCAAGGACTGTAAAGTAGGATGAAGTATGGGACCTTGAGACAGAAGGTCCTCCCGCAGAGGTAGTCACAAGGGAACGTCCGTGACTAGCCGCACAAGATCGGCGTACCAATGGCGCCGCGGCCAATCCGAAGCAATGAGGATCACCGGAATGCCCTCGGCCTCTACCCTGCAAAGCAGACGGGGAAGCAACTGCAGTGGAGGGTAGGCATACATCAGGCGATACTGACCCCACGGGGCAACTAACGCGTCTGAGGCGTCCCTGAACCTGGCCACAAACCTCGACACCTTGCGATTGAGTCGAGAGGCCAAGGAGGTCCACATCCAGCGTGCCCCACCGCCGGCAAAGGAGTTGGAACACCTCCGGATGCAACGACCATTCCCCCTTGTCCAACGTCTGACGGCTCAGATAGTCGTTCTGCCAGTTGTCTATTCCTGGAATATAAACGTCTGACAGAGCTGGCACGCTTCTTTCCACCCACCGTAGGATGTGGGCGACCTCGGACACCGCAGCTGAGTTCCCCCCTGATGGTTGACATAAGCCACTGCTGTGGCGTTGTCCGTTTATATCCTGACCGAGCGGCCCTGTAGCCTCTCCGATCATGAGAAGAAGCACAGGTCTGATTGCCCGGAGTTCCAGAACATTGATCGGTAGACGGGATTCGGCCCGGGGTCCAAAGCCCTTGAGCTGAGAGGACTCCCCAAACTCCCCCCCAGCCCGTAAGGCTGGTGTCCGTCGTGATCACCATCCACTGGATAGGAAGGAACGACTTCCCGGACCGAAGGGCCGGGGATCTCAACAACCACGTCAGGGACGCCCTGACCAGGTGACTCACCTGGATCTGATGATCCAAAGACAACAGAGACTTGTCCCAAGTGGACAGGATCCCCCTCTGTAGGGCATAAGTGTGAGATTGGGCCTACAGAACTGCCTCGAAGGAGGCCACCATGAGTCCCAGGACTCTCATGGAGAAACAAATTGACGACCATTTTCGGGACATCAGAAACCGCACCGCAGACTGAAGTGTCTGCAACTTCTCCAAGGGTAGGAATACTTTCGCCTCCAAGGAGTCCAGGATCAAACCTAGATACTCCAGACGTTGAGTCAGGACCAGGACCGACTTCTGAGTGTTCAGGAGCCACCCGAAGTCCTGGAGGGTCTGACTGACTATCGTCACATTTTCTTCTAATTCTGAGCCAGAGTCTGCTCTCAGAAGAAGATCGTCCAGATAACCCACGATAGCAAAGCCAGAATCCGGCAAGCACCTTGGTGAAGACCCGCGGTGCCGACACTAAGCCGAAGGGAAGTACCACAAATTGATAGTGGACTTCACCGATCGCAAAGCGCAGAAACTTCTGGTGACTTGCGCAGATTGGGACATGCAAATAGGCGTCCTTGATGTCCAAGGACACCAGAATGTCCCCGGGATGGAGCGCAGCAACCACCGTGTGAATGGATTCCATGCGGAATTTTTGAACCTTCACAAAGGCATTTAGGGCCTTGAGATTCATAATTGGATGGACTCCGTCCTTCTTTGGGACCACAAACAGATTCAAAAAATATAACTGAAACCTCTCCTGTGACAGTACCGACACAATTACTCTGCACCTGAGCAAGTCCTGCACTGCCCTTAAGAGGGCCGCCCGACGCGCTGGAAGGAGAGGGAGATTTGAGGGAAAGAATCTGTTTGGAGGCCAGGAGCGGAACTCTATCTTGTACCCCAAGGTGACCACCTCGCACACCCACCAGTCGGAGATCCAGGAGGTCCACCGATCCGTGAACCAGCGAAGCCTTCCCCCCACCCCAGAGTTGGGCGGGGGCAAGACTTCATGCGGAGGCGGGCTTGGGAGCCGGCTTGGTCGGCTAACGCACCAAGGGACGTTTCTGTCTACCAGCCGCACTTTTTTCAGTCTGGGAGGGCTTACCCGTGAACTCTGACGAAAAAACCTCTTCTGAGCTGGAAAGGAGGGGCCCGGCTTACGGTGGGGCTCCTTACCCTTAGTAGCCTGAGGAAGGAGGGTGCTTTTACCCCCGTGACATCCTTAATAATGTCTTCTAGGGCAGCACCAAACAGCCTACCGCCCTTAAAGGGCAAGTCAGTCAGGAGCTTTTTAGAGGCCAGGTCAGCATTTCAACCAGATAAGACAACGCAACACCACCGCATACACTGAGACCCTAGAGATTAAGGGAGCAGCGTCCAAAGTGGCATCGCACACATACACTAGGCCCTGCGCCAGTTGGTGGGCCAGTGCAATGGTTTCTGGAGGAAGATTATGCTCCTGCACAGTCTTTGCCCATTCCGTGGGTGTCAGAGACACTAGGGTCGCCGCTACAATAGGACGTAAGGCGGATCCCAGCAAGGTGAACATGGCTCTGCTCACCACTTCTGACCTCCTGTCAGTGGAGTCCTTAAAGGCAGGAGTCCCCTCCATCGGGAAAGTTGTGGCTTTATTCAAACGAGCGACCGTGGGGGGGGGGGTCGACCACCGGAGGAGAGGCCCATTTTTTAATCAGGGCCTCCTCAAAAGGGTACCTAGTAGACAAACGCCGCGGGAGCTCAAAAGTCTTCTGTGGCTTTTCCCAAACCTGATCTATGAACCTGTCAAAATAAGGCATGTAAGGAAAAACTTTTTTAGAAGGCTTTGCTTTAAAAGAACCAAAGGAGACAGCTTCCGCCTGAGTTTCCTCAGCCGCAGCATCCAGCTTGAGAGTGTCCCTCACAGCATCAATAAGTTCACTTAGAAGCACCCTGTCCTTTGCTGACTCAGAGCAGGAGTCTTCCTCACAAGGAATGTCCTGTTCAAAAATATCCAAAAATTCAGAGCTAGGGCCCTGAGCTGCAGCTAGGCCCATATCTGAATCAGAGCACTCCCCTACTGGAGATTGTGTGGGGAGAGGGCGCTTCATAGCCCCCGTGCGCTCGCACACCGATTCCATCATGACAAGAAATGATTCCAGGACCGCCGACAACTGGTCCATAGGGACCACAGGTGCTGAAGCACTGCCTGTTGCCTCTGACATGAATGGGGAAGCAGGTGAACCAGACTCCATACTCGCCACTCTCTGAGACTTTTCCCAATAAAATAAAAAAATCCACCCTCTGGCTGCGGTGACTGTGGGGGGGGTTACCCAGGGGACTCACCAACCCGGATAGGACCGCTCGGTTCCTCTGCCTGTGCTGTGCTCGTACAGCGCGAGTGAGCAGTGAGGAGACTGTGAGGAGAATCACGCCATTGCAGGAGTGATAGGGGCCAAACAATCACAAAAAATGTGCGCGGCTCCAAGAAAATGGCCGCTGCCATTTAACTGCACCATAGCGATCCACGGCAAGATGCCCGCCATGCGCGCCAATGCAAAAAAGACAAAGTGACACAAAAACATGGTGCCGAACGGCACCCAGGCCCAAAATCACAGAAAAACCTCCACAGCTATATGCAGACACCCATGAGCCCCCCCAGGCCAGAGTGACCCCCCGGGCACCCCCATACAGCACAGCGCCAGAGTAAGGTGACAGAGAGCAACAAAAAACAAGGGGGAGACAGGGAAAATCCCCCATACAAAGGAACACACAGCATGTACTCACCTGCGAAGGCAGGAGATACTACTACTGTCCCAGAAGGACCCACTGGCGTGTTCCTGACAGACCTATCCCAGTGCGGTACTAATTAGCTGTTGGCCCGGTCCACCACGAAAGATACAGCAGGACTGATCAGTCTTGTGTGGACCGCGGAGCATAAAAACCCACCGGCCACCCCTGGAGTCATGGGGCATGTCGTGAACTGAGTCGGAGAGAGGAATCAGCACGCTCGATGGTCGGACAGGGAAGACTACGAGGATATCTTGTACCCAACCTGTTGCCCAGCCGACAGTTGATAGAAGATCTCAAAAATAAAAGAATAAAATTCCAAAAGGAATTAAAAAAAAAAAATCTCAGGAGACTGGCTCCTAAGAGAGCAACGTCTTCTCCTCTGCTAGTCAGAAAAAAAACTGAGGGCTGCAGGTAGGAGGGTTATGTCCGGAGGGACCGCCCCCTGGGCGGGCTGTTCAGCTCTGGTTTTTAGAATGTATGTTGTAACATCTAACATTCTGCCTAGGCTTCTCCTGCGAGCAGAGACATAAACCACGTGTTCAGTATGAAGAGGCTGTGTCAGTCCATGGACGGTAAGAGAAATATATTTTTCCCCAGAGTTTAGCTTTAAAGCGAAGGTGCAGCTTTTTTTTTATTTTTTTTAAAGTCAGCAGCTACTAACAGTGTAGCTGCTGACTTTTAATAAGGACACTTACCTGTCCTACTCGCCCACGATGTCGGTCCTGCCACGGCGATCGATCGCTGCTGCCAGGCTCCCGGCTCCTCCATCCTGACTAAGGGAAACAGGCTGTGAAGCCTTGCGGCTTCACTGCCCGTTTCCTACTGCGCATGCGCCACTCGCACAGCGCTTTGTGAATGGGCGGCTTGCCTCCTGGGATACACACAGTTCCCAGAAGGCAGCGCGCCCCATTCACAAGAAGAGAAAACGGAAGTTCTCAATCCGAGGACAAGGAAGAGGCACAGCAGAAGGCAGATTAGGGGACTTCCGCATAGCAACAGGCATTTCGGGTGAGTATAAAAATAAAAAAAATTCTATTTTTTTCTTTTTTTTTTTAGGATTTTTAATGTATTTTTTTTTTCCCGGATGGACCTCCGCTTTAACCTCCACTAGAAAAATGGCAGCTAAGAGACTGCAGGTTCATGTACTCCAGACTGTCTGAAAATGTTGCTTCTACAAGTTCCTGCTCAGAGTTGACATAAGGTCATTATTTGATGTGTACAGTAGGTGGCGGCAGTGATGCAGCCTCTCCCTATAACTAAACAATCACAAGTCATGCCTGTGTATGTAGGAAGTGGTTGTAGCTGAAGTCATGTGATCTCAGTTCCTGGTGTGGAAGTGTTCTCATTACTTACATTAGTGTTGGTAGAAGGAGCCGGCTGCATTATACAAGGTATTCTTATTGTACTAAACTTCTTTCCTTTTTGTTGCTTCTCCTATTCTAGTTGTTTTGTAGTGTAAATGTTTGTTTCTGTGTATATATTTATCAATGAAAATAGATATCTTTGTAGCAAGCCATGTCTTTACAGATCAGTTTTGCTCTCAGTGACATAGAAAGGTGCAGTCCATTCCTACTGAGGGAAAGGAGGGAAGACATCACCCTATATTCCCATAATATGTGGCTTTATGACAAACATGCTGTGTACAGCTCCTGTAAGATCGGGTTACCAGTGATAGAAACCTGCATTTTCAGGGTCTGGGGTATTTATCAGTTTTGGGTGGAGACCAGCAAGTAGAGTTTCCCAGGCTGCGTGCATCTCTGGCATTAGGATCCCTCTTCATCTTGGCTACAGTATTTACTTTACTGAGAGCTGCAGCAGGTGTGCCAACTGGGGATCTTCTGGTCCGATCGCTGGGGTCTCCGACCACCTTTCACCCGATCGCTGGGGTCTCCGACCACCTTTCACCCGATCGCTGGGGTCTCCGACCACCTTTCACCCGATCGCTGGGTTCTCCGACCACCTTTCACCCGATCGCTGGGTTCTCCGACCACCTTTCACCCGATCGCTGGGTTCTCCGACCACCTTTCACCCGATCGCTGGGGTCTCCGACCACCTTTCACCCGATCGCTGGGGTCTCCGACCACCTTTCACCCGATCGCTGGGGTCTCCGACCACCTTTTCACCCGATCGATGGGGTCTCCGACCACCTTTTCATCCGATCGATGGGGTCTCCGACCACCTTTTCATCCGATCGATGGGGTCTCCGACCACCTTTTCATCCGATCGATGGGGTCTCCGACCACCTTTTCATCCGATCGATGGGGTCTCCGACCACCTTTTCATCCGATCGATGGGGTCTCCGACCACCTTTTCATCCGATCGATGGGGTCTCCGACCACCTTTTCATCCGATCGATGGGGTCTCCGACCACCTTTTCATCCGATCGATGGGGTCTCCGACCACCTTTTCATCCGATCGATGGGGTCTCCGACCACCTTTTCATCCGATCGATGGGGTCTCCGACCACCTTTTCATCCGATCGATGGGGTCTCCGACCACCTTTCCTCTCCTTTTGAAGAAGAAATACACCGCTCCAGGTAGCAAAAATCCCTCCTACTCCACTAGAGCTGCACGATTTTGGCTAAAATGAGAATCACAATTTTTTTGCGTAGCATAAAGATCACGATTCTCGCGGTATAACATAATTTTTCACATTATACTAAAAAAAATTGGGCTAACTTTTTACTGTGTGTTTTTTTTTTTTTTTTTTTCATTCATTAAAGTGTATTTAAAAAATAATGATAAATTGCGTTTGAAAGACCGCTGCGCAAATACGGTTTGACTTAAAATATTGCAGCAACCACCATTTTATTCTCTAGGGTCTCTGCTAAAAAAAAAAAAAAAAAAAAATGTCATGTTTGGGTGTTCCAAGTAATTTTCTAGCAGAAAATAATGATTTTTACTTCTAAAGCAACAAATGTCAGAAAAGGTTTGGTCTTTAAATGGTTAAACCTCCCTCATTTGCACGCCGAGTTCTTTCCTTTGATGAAAGAATGAAAAGATACTTTTTGTTTCTACTTATTAGGGGTGTTGTGATTAAAACTTGGCAGGCTGCCTAGATTTTTTTTATTGAATTTTTTCCAGCTGAGAACTCTCTCTGCACTTGTTAGAAAGAAGATCGGGAAGGGAAAAAGTTCGTTTTTTTTTTTTTTTAATTCTTAACGATTAATCGTGCAGCTCTTCTCTGCATGTGGAAAGGGTGCTAGCCCTGCATGCATCAGGAAGCATATAGTGAAAAATCTGGATGGCTGCACTTCCATAAAATCACCTTTATTGATCCATGATAGAAAATCAACAATACATACAGCAAAGCTAACGCGTTTCACACCTTCCCTGGTGCTTGGTCTATGACTAAGCACCAGGGAAGGTGTAAAACGCATTAGCTGTGCTGTATTTGTACCCCCATTGCTGTATGGCATGTTGATTTTCAATCATGGATCAATAAAGGTGATTTTATAGGAGTGCAGCCATCCAGATTTTTCACTATAACTTTCATCCCATCGCTGGTGCATCCACTACCTTTTCTTCAGGCACAATTTTTTAAAAATGTATATAATTTCTCAAGCTCACCTCACAGGTTAAATCTGATTGTAGAATTTCTTTTAGATCTTACAATAAATATGTAGTGCTATGCTGCAGAGTGTGCTTGGCTAGTTTTGGCTCCCACACACAGAAAGGCAGAGCCAGCTGTTAATCAGGCAGCCAGGTAGATACTGACAATATTGTCTGGATCCTTCCTGAGCCTGGCATAGCTCTGTCCTCAGCTGATGGCAAAAAATAGCCCGTTGTCATCTGACTTGGGTTCACAGGAGTACAATGTACTTCTGTGACCCTAAAGAGAAGTGTAGCGCACAGACCCCTTTCTTTACCTGCATTAAAGTGGTTGTAAACCCTGTAGACAAATTTTACTTACCTGCAAGACAAAGCTATAATGAGCTAGTATGACTAGCATACTAGCTCATTATGTACCACTTACCTTCGATCGGGGCCCCCGAAGTCGTCCGTGTCCCTCCTCTAGCCGCATCCATCGCTGCAGCGATAGCCGGAATGTTACTTCCGGGTATCGGCGCTGTGATTGGCCGGAGCGGCGAAGACGTGACTTTGCGCATGCGCTGTCGAATTTGGCTACGTCGTCGAATGTTGCGACCTAGCCGAATTTGTGAATGGGGTGACGTCAGCGTCGCCGCATTTACATGCAAATCTCTCCTTAACCGTGTAGGTTAAGGAGATATTTCATGCACCTACAGGTAAGCCTTTGTTTAAAAAGTGGGTTTACAACCACTTTAACTTTGGCTCCTCGCAGGAAGAGAGAGGCACCCCGCACTAACAGCCCGTACCCTCCTGTGTGAAGAGGTTGAGCGGTGTTGTTGATGGGTCTTCCACAGTCAGACAGCCTGAGAATGTCTCTCACCTCTATATTGAATAAAGATAAGTCCTTGTATCCCCACAGTAACTTGAATTTCCACACCAGCTGCACTCAAACGTAGAGGTTTATTTCTGACAGAAAAGGTTAGAGAGAGAACAGGACAGCTTAAGATGTGGATGAGGTCCAGGCACAAACATTACACAATTCACTGCTCCGATTCTCAAGCAGACTCAGCCCATTCGGATAGTCTCTCTAGCTTAGGACTAGCAGCCAAAATGATGCTCGAACTTTACCCAAAGTCTCTGCTACAGACCTGGTGAGCTTGGTCTCTGCCACAGACCTGGTGAACTTGGTCTCTGTTCAGGGAGAAGACATCCCTCCAGAGAGTTACTGGGACCCTTCCTTCACTGTGATTCCACACCAGTTCTTCGGAACGGTCCTCCCCCAGCCTCCTCATCTAGGATACGGGTCCCCTCTCAAGGCGGCACCCTAAGATTCCTCGATCCCCGGTGGGCTCCAGCCGAAGGTGCTGGGCCCAGACCTTTGTTGCAGTCCCAGGGCTGAAGGTGCCTGGGACCCTTGACAACGAACCGCAGACCCGCCCCTGGGCTAAAGGTGCCCAGGGCGGACAGGAACGAGAACAACCCCGAACAGGCAGCGTCTGCCCCTTTTATATCCTCTCCCAGCATGCCCAGCAGGTAGACCACACCCACTGTATTGTTGCCGAGAGGGGACACACAAGGCGCACAGCACTGTATCAGCGGTTCAACCCTGGCCCACCATGGCAGTGCCACCTGCAGGCCAGGGGAACTGTACACCAATACTCCACCCGTGGACAAAATGGTTACAAGAACTCTAACAATTAGGGTGTTTGGGCATAACTACCACCCAAACACTTCCCCTAAATTTAGCACCCCGCTACAGAAGTACAACCAAATATTAACATGTTAAAAATAGCTTGACAAGTAAGTCTGTTATTTTTTTTTTAACTAACTTTTAACGCACCAAGCTATACAAAAAAAGGGTTGTGACAAACTGTTTTAACACTGACAGGGGTGCTTACAATGGTCAGCTTTTTCTTAATTTATGTAAAACCTTTATCCCAAAAAGGAATAAAAAACGTTGCTCTAGCAGCTTAAAAAGTGCTGGATATCGGCTTTAAAGTGGAATTCCAGCTCAACCCTAACTACTTTTAAAACGGCCCCCTCCCTCTCCTAACATCTGTTTACTAACCTGTGTAAAGAAAGATGCATACAGTATAAATACCCATTTTCAGGCTGCTTTGGTCTGATCACCCTTAATTGGTGCTTCATCCGTTTTGTGGATAAAGGGAGCAGAGATACGAGCAAGGCTTCTGTGAACCAATGTATAGTATCTCTTGATCTATGTCGTGTGTGTGGTGTAAACAGGGAGCTCAACATTTATATACAAATAGGTCCAGTAGCAAGGTACTGTGTCCCTGTCCTCACCTATGGGTATGAATTGTGCATAATACAAAAATAAGGTTGTAAAACAGCATTGAGGAGATCTGGGGCATGACACCAGTGGGGTTAGGTCTTTCAGCTGGCCAGAGATTAGCTCACTTGCAAACCATACAGGGTTACATGCTCTGAAAATACATATAATAATGTAACAAGTGCATTTACCTATATTTTATATAACCAGTCTAATTTTTGCTGCATCTCGCAAATGAAACCTTCAGGTTGTGCTAACATCTCATAACATCCCACCCCGTCAGCAGAACATCCTGCTCAAGTGTACATAATAACATGTGACTTTGCACAAGGTACAGTACTAGGAGGTTGGGTTGGGTCGTGTCCTTTTCCCTGTTTTCTGCTACAAACCTGTAAATCAGGTTTGTTTTTAGCATCTATTGTGAAAAATCAGTTTTTGTTTTGCTTGTGTGGTGGTTTTTTTTTTTTTTTTTTTTTTTTAACAGAGGAATGAGCTAATTTAGCTGTTCAGACCAAGGCCCCATTCTTGCCCAGAGTTAATCACAGTGAAGACCCACTGGGTCTTCCGCAGCTATTCGCAAGAATGATAAATCCCATCCATCCTATAAATACTGTCAGGGAGGCATCTTAGACAACCCCCTCAAATCCTTGGTCTCATCTACAATAGCTCATTTAGTTGTAGCAGAATTGTGGGAGGTCATAACAGGTTTAATCTAGATCAGGGGTCTCTAAACCAATGGCCAGTTTACTGTCCTCCAGGCTTTGGTGGGGGGGGGGGCTGGAATGTGGCCAGTGGGAGTAGAAAGTGTCATAATGTGGGAGCAATCAATACCCCGTCATTGGGAAGAATCGTGCCCCATCGTTGGTGTCAGTATTAGTAGTTTGTCCCCTTTGTTGGTGTCATTGTGAAGAATAGTGTCCCATCTTTGGTGTCAGTGGGAGGAATAGTGTCCCATCTTTGGAGTCAGTGGGAGGAATAGTGTCCCATCGTTGGTGTCAGTGGGGGGAATAGTGTCCCATCGTTGGTGTCAGTGGGGGGAATAGTGTCCCATCGTTGGTGTCAGTGGGGGGAATAGTGTCCCATCGTTGGTGTCAGTGGGGGGAATAGTGTCCCATCGTTGGTGTCAGTGGGGGGGAATAGTGTCCCATCGTTGGTGTCAGTGGGGGGAATAGTGTCCCATCGTTGGTGTCAGTGGGGGGAATAGTGTCCCATCGTTGGTGTCAGTGGGGGGAATAGTGTCCCATCGTTGGTGTCAGTGGGGGGAATAGTGTCCCATCGTTGGTGTCAGTGGGGGGGAATAGTGTCCCATCGTTGGTGTCAGTGGGGGGAATAGTGTCCCATCGTTGGTGTCAGTGGGGGGAATAGTGTCCCATCTTTGGTGTCAGTGGGGGGATTAGTGTCCCATCGTTGGTGTCAGTGGGGGGAATAGTGTCCCATCGTTGGTGTCAGTGGGGGGAATAGTGTCCCATCGTTGGTGTCAGTGGGGGGAATAGTGTCCCATCGTTGGTGTCAGTGGGGGGAATAGTGTCCCATCGTTGGTGTCAGTGGGGGGAATAGTGTCCCATCGTTGGTGTCAGTGGGAGGAATAGTGCCCCAATGTTTTTTTTTTTTTTTGTTGTTGTTTTAAATCAAATAACTTTTATTAGCATAAAGCCAACAGACAATTCCAGTATTAAAAAAAAAAAAAAAAAAAAAAAAAAAAAAAATACACAGTCTATACAAGCAGTAGATTTAGTTTGTAAGGGTTGTATGTATTCACATTGACTGTATACTTTAACTACTTAGGTTAAACTTGTAGTCTATTCGGTTGCATTATGCAAACAATTCTAAAAGAACAACACTAATGCCCCGTACACACGATCGGATTTTCCGCACAATGTTGGCTTGCATGCACACGGTCACACAAGTTCTCTGAACTTTCAACCGACAAGAACGCGGTGACATTCAACACTACGACAAGCCGAGAAAATTAATTCAATGCTTCTGAGCATGCGTCGGAATTGCTACATACGATGGGAAAAATTCCGATCGGAAAAATTGAGAACCTGCTCTCAATCTTTTGCTGGCGGAATTTCCGACAGCAAAAGTCTGATGGAGCATACACACGGTCAGAATTTCTGACCAAAAGCTCACATCGGACTTTTGCTGGCGGAATTTCCGACCGCGTGTACGCGGCATTAGAAATAATAGCTGCACTTTTTCTTCAACTGGAGTGCTATATGTTCGCCACATACATATTACAAAGAAAATATATCTGCTTCATCAATATTGTGTAGGAAATGCATCAGATGGGTCCCTCAATGTTACCTTGTAGTGCCTAATTTCCAGAACAGTTAACCTTGCAGCATTCTATTGAGGCCAAGTTGTGGAGGAGTAATCTCCGGTGCACTCAGCCAGCACTGCCAAATTTTTTTCAAACTTCTTGGGAGATTTCCTATGGTAATGGGTGTGGTTTTTCAGGTATAAGAAGGTTATTAACTGTTTGGATCCATTGCTTGTCGGAGTATAGGTGGACAGCCAGTACCTCGCTATATGTTTCATGGCCAGGTAAAGTAATCTAAAAAGAGCAATATAAACTGGAGGTGTATATAGTTCCTCATCTAGGCCACCTAACAAACATGACAAGGAATCCACTCCATTCATGTAACTATATTGGGGTTCTATAGACTCTATGTAAGATAAACAAGTGTGATAGTATGGTGCCCCAATATTGGTGTCAGTGGGAGGAATGGTGCCCCAACATTGGTGTCAGTGGGAAAAATAATGAATGGGCTAACGCCCCATCATTGGTGTCAATGCCAGTAATTACACTCAGTTGTTAGTGTCAGTGGGAGGAATAGTGCCCCAAGGGCTGGAAAAAGGCAAGAAATGAGCTGCATCCAGCCCCCGGGCCACAGTTTGGAGACCACATGCTGGCAGCAATAAGGCCCCTTTCACACTGAGGCATTGAAAAACCGCAAAAAAATTATGAGATTTTTTTTACCGCGTTCGCGGTAAAAAAGCGCTAACGCCTATGCGTTTTACAGCGGTTTACCGCGTTTTTACCGTATTATTCATTTCAATAGAGATGGGCGTTTTTACAGCGCTATTTTTAGCGCCCTAAAGATGCTCCAAAAAAGCTGTTTGCAGGATTTTTTCCAACGCACAGCCAGCAAAACGCCTCAGTGTGAAAGCCCTCAGGGCTTTCACATTGAGAATGATGGGGCAGGATTATTTCAGGCATTTTTACCGCAAAAACGCGGTAAAAAAGCCTCAGTGTGAAAGGGGCCTTACTGCACACTTTACAGAAAGTGTACAAAGATGGCTACCACTAGTGGTCTGCCATCTGATGTTCGCATCAGTAAACAAATGGAAATACCGTATGTTTTTCACAAGAAGTGTTGACATTGTTTGTTTGTGTTTTTTTTTTTTTTTCCCCATCTGAAACTTTGAAACCGTGATTGTCAGTTATGGTCTATTTTTAAATATAATTTCAAGTGTGTCCTTCTTCCTTCCCCTTTTTTTTTTTTTTTTCTTTTTCTTTTTCCCATCTTAGTACTCTGAGGGGTACATATATTTTAAAGACCTAGGCATTACAAAAATCAGGAAATGTGGGTGTTAGGTTAAAAGCAATAAGATATTTTTTTTATTTATTTTTTGTTTTATGCGACAAAACTCAAGCCTGAAAATCAGCGTATGAGGATGAAGGAGTAATGAAACAAAATGTGTAGTGTTTTTTTTTTTGAACAGGTAAATAAGAAATATTTTGTATCATATAATTTTTATTTTATATTTTTTAGGGAGCAGATGGTGCTTTTGGAAGTATATTTATAAAACGGTGAATGTGACATTCATCAAACATTCACTGCATATGAATCTTGCTGGCACCTGTGTTTAGGCTTCAAGTACACGGGACGTTTTTACAACTGCTCCTGAACGATTTAACTTGACAGATAGTAACCCACGTTTAAAACATACGTTTTGCTGCTTTTACATGCCGCATTTAAAAAAAAAAATAACATACTTTCTTTTTTTAAATGGCCAAAAGCGAAAAACGCCTATAAACGAAACGCTGCTAAATGTGGGTTACCGCGTTTTGGCGTCTGAAACGTGGAAATCTTCGGCGTCTGAACAATTTTTTTGCTTTCAAAGAAACGCTGTTAAACGCAACTGTTTAAAAACGGCAATAAACAAGAGTGTGTACATGGTCACATAGGATAACATTAATTGTGTTCAGGGGCAGTTGAAAAATGTGTCCAACTGCCTCTGAACGTCTGTTTCGCAGCAGCAGTGTACATGGGGCCTTATACTACAGTGATTAATTTGCATGTGGTGAATGACACATTTACTGATTTTATAAATTTGCCCCATCTCCCTTTTTCCTTTTTTTCAGGTCAAACTGCTGAATATGGTGGCCCTGCCCCCTTCTTGAGTTTACCATAATGGTGCATGTGCAGATGGTGCCCCACGGGCTCTCCTCAGCCTTTGGGTCCTGGCAGGGCCCATTGGCACATCTGCGCACTCGCAAAGACAAGATACCTAGGGGACCCAGTGCATGTGCAGAGAGGTACCCGAGCCATGCAGAATTTCTGCGCACAGGGTGTGGACAGCAATTCTTGCCTAGGTGAGAATCGTGGAAGTGCTTTGTAGCACAAAAAAGCTGTTAAAGAAAAAAAATTCAATTTGTAAGGGAGGGGGAATAAGCCCCACATGCCCTTAAAGGGGTTGTAATTATGCATTAAGGTGAAAAAACGCCTTGCACTCTCGGGCCCCCCAGCCCCCTCCGTTTTACTTACCTGAGCCACGAAACTCTGTGTGCTCGTTCCTGCGATGGTTTCCCCCTGCTTGAGGCGGCTCGTCATTGGAGATTGATAGCAGCGCAGCCATTGGCTCGCGCTGCTGTCAATCGCATCCAATGACGTGGCGCGCCGGAGGGCGGGGCCGAGTGATAGTCAGCGGCTATATCACGGGAGCGCGCCCACAAGCTAACCCCCTTGGGAGAGAGCTTCCCATGAAGGGGGCTAGCGCTTGTGGGGAGGAGCCGAGACAGTCGCAGAGGGACCTCAGAAGACCAGGATCGAGGCCACTCTGTGCAAAACGAACTGCACAGTGGAGGCAAGTATAACACAAAAAACAAAGCCATACAACCCCTTTTTAAGGGTATAACCAAATTAATGAATTCATCCCAGTTCCTCATCTCTTATTAGATTGCTCCGTCTTATGCCTCATTAACACTTGCTATTGGGGTCGTTAGTGGATTTCTACAGGAAGAATCTGGATTTTGGAGTATTTCTGCACTTTCGGTTTCAGTGCTGTTTCCCTGGCCGGTACAGCCAGGAAGGCATCTAATCAAACCAATGCTTTGAAGGAGGGATCAGGGGTCTAATAGACCAGCCTTTTTCAACTAGGGTGTCTAAAGGTTTCTTCAGGGGTGCCTTGGCAAAATGCCTAAAAATGGATCAAAAATTGTATACAAGCCAAGCAGGTGGATCAAGCCTGCCTTTTAGTTACACAAAGCCACAGGTTTTTATTGGGCACCATTATGACTTTCTAGACACTGGCATCACCTCTAATGTTGGGTGTCCTATGTGTAGATGTTGCTGCATTGTGTAAAGCTATTAGAATCGTTTTTTAAATTTTAGAATGGGGTGCCTCGAGACTGCCCATAATTTTAAAGGTTGAGAAAAGCTGTAATAGACCCCTGATCTCTCAGTAAAGCGTACCTGTGACTGACCAAAGCGATTACAAAGGATGTTGTTCACCCCTTGTGATAAAAAAAATAAATACATTTTTTTATAATTATTTTTTATTAAAGTTTTCAAACACATACAACACACGCAGCTTAAGCACCTACAGTACAGAAGAAGAACATGTACAGAAAAATATTACATTTCGCAATGTGAACCAAGCGATAGAATGCACAACAATGGAAGGGTACAACGATACCACCCAGGTAGAATCCAAGAGGGCAATAGTATGATAACACATTTAAACCAGTAAAAAACATATCCAAAGTCAACGGAAGAAAAGGAGGGTGTAGGAGCAAGGCAAGAACCCCGACACGATGACCTGGGTCACCCCCAACCCACTAAGCCGTTTCGGGCTCAGCTAACCAAGTGCGCCAGACCTTATCGTACTTCAATGGGCATCCCCGATTAGCATATGTATCCTTGTATAGAGGAAGGCTGATATTCACTAAGCGTTTCCATTGCAACAAAGAGGGGGGGGCATATTTCTTCCACTGCATAGCAATATTCTTGCAAGCATAGAAGAGCAGCAAGGTAATTAGCGTGCGTTTGGCAGAGGATGGTACAATGGTCTCAATGAGCCCCAAAAGGCACACCTCCATTGCCAAAGGTACTGCGACTAAAGCAACTCTGTTAATCATATCTAGCACTGTTTCCCAGTATTGCTGGACCCCTGGACATCGCCAGAGGATATGGGAGAAGTCGCCCGGTGAGGCGCCGCATCTCCAACACTCTGAGGAATGAGCGGGATCCATCTTGTGAAGTCTGTGTGGGGTGAAATAAGCCCTATGAACAATCTTGTATTGCACCAATCTGTCACGCATGGAGACGAGGGTGTTGAAAGGGAGGTCCCACACGTCATTTCAGTCATCATTATCCAACGTGGGGATATCAGTCTGCCATTTAGTCCAGAGTTTGTCAAGAGGTGGAAGAGACACAAAGATCAAATATGAATAGAGATGTGAGGTGGGCTTTTTATCACAGCTAAATCTAAGTGTCCTCTCCAGTTCCGACTGCGCCACAATACATGAAGATTGTGGAAACTGCGCCGCAAATGCATGGGACAGTTGAAGATATCTGAATAGGAAATGGTTAGGTAGGTTATATTGGGAGGAAAGGTGTGAGAAAGGGAGTAAGGAGTTTTGAGACACTATGTGGGACACTAATTTTATACCGTGTTTTGTCCACGCGTAGGGGTCGGGGATTTTGTAAATATGAGATAAGTTAGGGTTCAGCCAGATAGGGGCATTGGGGGAGATTTCAGACTGTTTACATTTCTCAATGGCTAATCCTGTCCGCCACGCCCGCAGGGTGGCAAGCATGGAGGGGGTCAGAGGATAGGGGGCACGAGGGCCCCTAAAAAGTAGCAATTGAAGAGCTTCCAATGAACCGACCACTGCTGCTTCCAGCACGGTCGACGAGTTCGTCCTGTCCGGCTGTAACCACCACGCGCTGTCACCAACTGCGCGGAGAGGTAATACTTATAACAGTCCGGGAATGCCATGCCACCCTGCGATCTAGGCCTCATTAAAGTCGTCAGTCGATACCTGGGAGGAGAGGGGCCCCATAGGAAGGAAGAAAAAATGCGGTTCAATTTCTTAAAAAAGGATTTGGGAACCCATTGTGGGGAGTGGCGGAAAAGATATGTTAGTTTGGGAATAATCTTCATTTTTATGAGGTTAACCCGCCCCCATAATGACAGGGGCAGGTTACTCCAGGATTTAAGCTTCGTCTGGGACTCTAAAAGCACCGGGGCGAGATTTAAAGATATATAGTCCGTGGCTGAACCAGAGACATGCACCCCTAAGTACTTAAAGGAGTCCACCCACAGGAGGGGGCTGTCAGGAGGGGAAGTGGACCTGGCCGCCTGATCAATCGGGAATAGGAGGGACTTAGACCAATTTACCCTAAGACCGGTGACCTCAGCAAAGGCGTTCAGAATACTTAGCGCTCCCTGCAAGGACGGACCGGCATCATTCAGGAAGAGTAGCATGTCATCTGCGTACAGGGCAACCCTCTCCTCCAGCAACCCGAGTCGGAGACCCTTAATGTGAGGTGCGAAGTGCCTCCGCCACCGGTTCAATAGCTAGGGCAAACAAAGCTGGAGAGAGAGGGCAGCCCTGCCTCGTTCCCCTGGTGAGCCCGAAGGGGACAGACAGCCCACCCCCCAATCGCACCGAGGAAGGGGGGCATTTGTAAATCACCTGTAGCCACTTGATAAATAACAGAGGAAACCCCATCCTACGTAATGTTTCCCACAAAAACGGCCACTCGACCATGTCAAAGGCCTTTTCTACGTCTAGAGAGGCCACTGCCCGGGATCCCATATTGAGGTGGTGAGCGTGTATGTTAGGCCCCATGCACACGAGACGCTGTTATTTGCTGTTGAACGCGCGTTCAGAGGCAGTTGGACACTTTTTTCAACTGCTCCTGAACCCATTCAATGTTATCCTATGTGTCCATGCACACAGTCTCGTTTATTGCCGTTTTTAGGCAGTTGCGTTTAACCTCGTTTTTCCAGAAGCAAAAAAATGGGTTTAGACGCAAAAGTTTTCCACGTTTCAGACGCAAAACGCGGCTAAACGCGGCAAAACGCGGTACCGGCGTTTTGCCGCGATTTCGTTTATTAGCGTTTTTAAAGGTGACCTATTTTTTTACATTAGAAATCTCAAAAATGATGGCAAATGATGAAAAACCATCAAAAAAATATGAAAAAAAACTGTAATTGCTTGCATTGCACTGTAGACAATCCACAACTTGTGGCAGGTGACGTGGCAAGTGGACAATCCACAACTTGTGGCAGGTGATGTTGCCAGGTGACGTGGCAGGTGGAAATCCACAAATTGTGGCAGGTGACGTGGCCAGGTGACGTGGCAAGTGGACAATCCACAACTTGTGGCAGGTGACGTGGCCAGGTGACGTGGCCAGGTGACGTGGCCAGGTGACGTGGCCAGGTGACGTGGCCAGGTGACGTGGCCAGGTGACGTGGCAGGTGACGTGGCAGGTGGACAATCCACAAATTGTGGCAGGTGACGTGGCAAGTGGACAATCCAAAACGTGTGGCAGGTGACGTGGTCAGGTGACGTGGCCAGGTGACATGGCAGGTGACGTGGCCAGGTGACGTGGCAAGTGGACAATCCACAACTTGTGCCAGGTGACGTGGCCAGGTGACGTGGCAGGTGGAAAGCCACAAATTGTGGCAGGTGACGTGGCATGTGACGTGGCCAGGTGACATGGCAGGTGACGTTGCAGGTGACGTGGCAAGTGGACAATCCACAAATTGTGGCAGGTGACGTGGCAAGTGGACAATCCAAAACGTGTGACGTGGCCAGGTGACGTGGCATGTGACGTGGCCAGGTGACATGGCAGGTGATGTGGCAGGTGACGTGGCAAGTGGACAATCCACAACTTGTGGCAGGTAACGTGGCCAGGTGACGTGGCCAGGTGACATGGCAGGTGACGTGGCAGGTGGACAATCCACAAATTGTGGCAGGTGACATGGCAGGTGACGTGGCAAGTGGACAATCCAAAACGTGTGGCAGGTGACGTGGTCAGGTGACGTGGCATGTGACGTGGCCAGGTGACATGGCAGGTGATGTGGCAGGTGACGTGGCAGGTGGACAATCCACAAATTGTGGCAGGTGACGTGGCAAGTGGACAATCCAAAACGTGTGGCAGGTGACGTGGTCAGGTGACGTGGCATGTGACGTGGCCAGGTGACATGGCAGGTGATGTGGCAGGTGACGTGGCAAGTGGACAATCCACAACTTGTGCCAGGTGACGTGGCCAGGTGACGTGGCAGGTGGAAAGCCACAAATTGTGGCATGTGACGTGGCATGTGACGTGGCATGTGACGTGGCATGTGACGTGGCCAGGTGACATGGCAGGTGACATTGCAGGTGACGTGGCAAGTGGACAATCCACAACTTGTGGCATGTGACGTGGCCAGGTGACGTGGCATGTGACGTGGCCAGGTGACATGGCAGGTGATGTGGCAGGTGACGTGGCAAGTGGACAATCCACAACTTGTGGCAGGTAACGTGGCCAGGTGACGTGGCCAGGTGACGTGGCAGGTGACGTGGCAGGTGGACAATCCACAAATTGTGGCAGGTGACATGGCAGGTGACGTGGCAAGTGGACAATCCAAAACGTGTGGCAGGTGACGTGGTCAGGTGACGTGGCATGTGACGTGGCCAGGTGATGTGGCAGGTGACGTGGCAAGTGGACAATCCACAACTTGTGCCAGGTGACGTGGCCAGGTGACGTGGCAGGTGGAAAGCCACAAATTGTGGCAGGTGACGTGGCATGTGACGTGGCCAGGTGACATGGCAGGTGACGTTGCAGGTGACGTGGCAAGTGGACAATCCACAACTTGTGGCAGGTGACGTGGCCAGGTGACGTGGCATGTGATGTGGCAGGTGACGTGGCAAGTGGACAATCCACAACTTGTGGCCAGGTGACGTGGCAGGTGGAAATCCACAAATTGTGGCAGGTGACGTGGCCAGGTGACGTGGCAGGTGATGTGGCCAGGTGACGTGGCAAGTGGACAATGCACAACTTGTGGCAGGTGACGTGGCCAGGTGACGTGGCAGGTGACGTGGCAAGTGAACATTCCACAACTTGTGGCAGGTGACGTGGCAGGTGACGTGGCAGGTGACGTGGCCAGGTGATGTGGCAAGTGGACAATGCACAACTTGTGGCAGGTGACGTGGCCAGGTGACGTGGCAAGTGAACATTCCACAACTTGTGGCAGGTGACGTGGCAGGTGACGTGGCCAGGTGATGTGGCAAGTGGACAATGCACAACTTGTGGCAGGTGACGTGGCCAGGTGACGTGGCAGGTGACGTGGCAAGTGAACATTCCACAACTTGTGGCAGGTGACGTGGCAGGTGACGTGGCAGGTGACGTGGCAGGTGACGTGGCCAGGTGACGTGGCCAGGTGATGTGGCAAGTGGACAATCCACAACTTGTGGCAGGTGACATGGCCAGGTGACGTGGCAGGTGACGTGGCAAGTGGACAATGCACAACTTGTGGCAGGTGACGTGACCAGGTGACGTGGCCAGGTGACGTGGCAAGTGAACATTCCACAACTTGTGGCAGGTGACATGGCCAGGTGATGTGGCCAGTGGACAATCCACAACTTGTGGCCAGGTGATGTGGCAGGTGACGTGGCAAGTGGACAATTCACAACTTGTGGCAGGTGACGTGGCCAGGTGACGTATCAGGTGACATGGCAAGTGGACAATCCACAGCTTGTGGCAGATGATGTGGCAAGTGATACGCTAAATACAAGTACACTGCTGCTCTCTCAGCTGCTGGTCTCCCAAAATGGCTGAAATGGTTAAATAATAATGTTTTTTGAGCTTAGGGAGGGTCTTATGATGTTTCTTAACTAAACGCCTATAGACGCAAACATGGTAAAACGCGGTAAAACGCCGCTAAAATCGCGGCAAAACGGGCGTTTTTAAACGCCGGTTTTAGCCTTTAAAAACGTGTGTTCAGCAGAGTTTGCACCGGCGTCTCGTGTGCATGGGGCCTTAGTGAACAGCCGTCTGAGATTGACATCTGTGGACCTACGGGGCATGAAACCCGTCTGGTCTGGGTCTATCACTGAGGGTAGCATAGGATACAACCGAAGGGCCAGAAGCTTAGTCAGAATTTTAAAGTCGGAATTAAGTAGTGCAATAGGGCGATATGAAGCACATGAAGTGGGGTCCTTGGGAGCCTTGTATATCAATGTCAAGTAGGCATGGTACATAGAACCAGGCAGACCACCCTCTGCCAGACAGACAGTGTATAATTGTGCCAACAGGGGTTCTAAAAGTTCCATATGGGCCTTACAAAAGTCTATCGGGAGCCCATCCGGCCCCGGCGCCTTGCCAGGCGGGAAGGACCGGATAGCTTCTATGACCTCCAGGGCCGTAAATGGTTGGACCAAAGTCTCCCTTTCGTGGTCAGAGAGCCAGCCAAGCGCTAACGGATCCAACAGCCCATTCAGCGACTCCGGCTGAAAATCTGAGGACAGACCGGACGAATACAAAGTGCCATAAAAGGAGTTGAAAGCCTGTAGGATATCAGAAGGGGAGGACACCGTCCCGCCCCCGGGGTCCGCAGGGTAGACACAAGGGTAAGGGGTTGGTCATGTTGCGTCAACATGGCCAGCAGGCGGCCATTTCAATCACCATGTTCAAAGGCCCTCTGCCTACCCCTATATGAATCCAGTCGCGTGACCTCAGCCAGGTGTAACTGTAATTCTCTCTGAGCCGCCATCAGCAGATCAAAGTGAACAGGGGTGGGGTCATCGCCATATGTAGCGGTGTGGTCATCAACAGTCTTCTGCAGCGCCAGAGTGGCAGCCGATTGCTTTCTTTTATTGCTGGCAATAGAAGAAATATACTGTCCCCTCGTGAAAGCTTTAAAGGCATCCCAGACAATGTCGGGAGAAGAGGATTCCTTATTATTTTCCCAGAACTCAGACAGCCGGGGCGGCAGTTTGTCGGTAATGTCAGGATAAGAGACCCATTGTGTGCCCAACCTCCAGAGCGCAGCGCTCCGTGAACCCGGGGAGCGGAGCACCACCACCAAGGGACTGTGATCAGACAGCCCGCTAGGCAGATAGGACGTCCCCAACACGTCCGCTAACAGTGCAGGGTTGGAGAAGGCCAAATCTATCCGCGACGCAGTCTTATAGGATGCCGAATAACATGAATAAGCCCTTGTGGTAGGGTGCTTCCACCTCCAGACCTCCACCAGCCCCACCGCCTGAGCCCAGGCAGAGAGGTCCATACACTGTTTCTTAGGCGGGGTAGGTCTATCCAGGGCAGGTGACAAAATGGCATTAAAGTCTCCCATAACCAGAATCTTCCCGGGGCAGAAAGGTGCAATCTTTTCTAGAACCTTGTATAGTAATGCGGATGGAAAAGGGGGAGGGATGTACAGATTGATAACAATATATCGTATAGACCATAACGTGAACACCACTATCACAAATTTCCCCTGGGGATCAGTACGGATCTCCTCAATGACACAGGGGAAATTCTTGTGGATAAGGATCGACACACCCCTGGCGTATGTGGAGTACGTGGCATGTATCGCTCGCTGTATCCAAGGTTTTTTAAGCGTCAAAATCTTACTGCCCATGAGGTGAGTCTCCTGGAGGAGAATAAGCTGGGGGGAGTGAGATTTTAAGTATTTGGAATAAAAGGGCCCGCTTAAATTTTGAGTTAAGACCTCTGACATTCCAGGAAAGGATGGTGAAGGAGTCAGCTAATTGACTAGCCATCGGGCGGTGGGGAGAAATAATTGAGGAGATATGCTAAAGGGCATGTACCGTTGCACCCCATGAGCAGCAAGATCCCAGTCACAGTGCAGAAAATACTGACAGTACTTAAGCATAACACAAAACAGAACATAAAAATAAAAAAAAACAGAAGATCAAGGAATAACCAACTCCTTAATCAAACTTCCCAGGCACAGGTGCCTATCCTACTATATCCCAGCCTTCCTCCAAACAGGGGAGAAGGTCTGGGAATAGTTTTTACCCAGAAAAAAACTTAACTAAAGGGTGCTAGTGAACCCCTCAACTGGGGGCACTACACTACTAGAGCCAGTCCACCCACTCTGTCGACGGGCGATGCCCCTTCCGTCTTGTAAGAACAGGGAGCAGAGGGATGATGGTTAATGAGCCCAAAAAACCAGCGGCAACAAAGTCAGTGGCTAGACAGAGCAGTGGGCAAAGGGTGGGGGGGACGTGTATCTCAACACAGCGAGAAGGGCTGAGCAATCCGGAGGGGGGGTTATAGTTCCTCCAGCTATTGGGGTACCTCCCAAGAGAATGGAGAACACCAGGCCAATCTCTTCTTTCAAAACACCAAACCTAGAGGGTTAAGTGCAAGTCACGCATAAAAGTGTATTCGTGATTGCTCCGGTATTTGTCGAATGTTCGTAGGATGAATTAAGCAAGAATATGGAAGATCCGTGCATCAGGTATAGTAGACTTATAGGACGTCTTAGTGGGGTATATCAGACAAAGGCGTTTAAACACTGTGCATTAGCTTAGGGAATGGGTCTTCAATGCAAGGTGGCCAGCCAGTCATCGGCATCCGCTGGGTTGTCAAAGAATCGGATTGTCCCATCGTGTTGGACTCGCAAGCGGCTGGGGTATAGCATGCCGTATTTTATGTTCTTATCCCTGAGTCGCCTACGGACATCGTTGAAGGTCTTCCTTTTCCGCTGCAGATCCGCCGAAAAGTCCGGGAAAAGAAAAACAGGCGTTACCGTATTTGAGAGCGGGATGTTTGCGGGCTTCGGCGAGAATCTTGTCTCTGTCACGATAATTAAGGAAGCGTACCAGGAAGGGCCTGGGGAGGTTCCCCGGGATGGCGCGGCCGGTGGGCACCCGATGAGCCCTTTCGACCACATATGTAGGAGAAACATCTGTGAGGCTCAGGAGATTTTTAAAGAACTCCTCCGCGAATTCAGCCGGGCAATCCCCCTCCTCCCTCTCAGGCAGCCCCAGGACTCGGACATTGTTGCGTCTGAGGCGGTTCTCTGCGTCATCAGATTTTGCGACAAGGGACTGGACCGTGCGCTGCAGCTCAGCAATGGAAGAGGCATGGGTGGCAGTAAGATCTTCAGTAGCGGATATCCTGGTCTCCGTTTCAGTCATTCTCCCTCTTATTTTGTCAAGGTCATTTCTGATAAGATTGCACTCCTCAGCAAGATGATCGATGCGCACAAGCAGTGAGGACTTACTCTGCTCGATCGCAGCAAGGATCACGGCTGTACTGTCCTGCGATGGCGGGGCTAATTCCGCCGCCGGAACCCCTCCAGGACCCATCTCCAAGTCAGCCAGTAAGGCCCGGAGCTGACCAAGCAGGACGGGGTCCGGCTGTAGCGGAGAGGGTTGTGGCTGCCGGGGGGACGAGCCAATGACAGCGGCCCCGGAGGATTTTTTTTCCCCTTTTTTGGAAGTGGGGGACATCTGGTGGGCCTCTAAAGGGGGGGCCCCAATAGGGGAGCAGCACACGCCAAGATCAGTTTCTAGTGTGCAGCAGGGGGTGGCTCAGATAGGTAGTGGGTCTGGGAGATCACAGTCCAGGCAGATAACCAGCCAGCACACCCAGCCCCTCAGCACTCAGCAAACAACCAGGCAGTGATAGTTCAGTGAGGGTGGCATACAAAGAGTGGAGGCAGGATATGTCTTGAGTTGGGGGACACAGGCAGAAAGTGGCAGAGTCACCAGGCCCCAGGGCACCCCCACAGAGCTAATCCCCACCAGCAGCACACCAGGTCCCTGCAGGGAGGAGGATAAGTGCAGGACCGCTGGATCCGCGTCCGCGATTTTCCGCCCCGCCGGCGCGGCGCACCACCGCCGGGCAGCCACTGCAGGAAACAGCGGTGTCTGGCAGGCTTCACTAGGCCGCGGCCGCCGCGAGCGCTCCCGGCGGCTCCGAAGGCCCCTAGGTCAATCCAGGCAGTGGAGGGGGTAGGCAGGAGAGAGAACAGTCCAGGGATGCAGGATGGTCCCTTACCCCACTACCAGGCAAGGATCAGCTCCCTCCAGACGGTCACAGGCCAGCAAGATGGCGGCGGCAGCTACAGGCAGGGTATAGGATGTCCTCCCGGGCGACCACGGTCGAATCCCCGCTCAATATGCAGTCAGGGCTCAGCGGGGGACATAGAGGAACAAATAGTTGGGGTGGCTGGTGCTGTAGAAGCCATTAGTTGCACGGATGGCAAAGGATGGAGATCAGGATACCCGGAGCTCTGCTCAAACACGTCCGCCGCCGCTCACATCTGGACACGCCCCTCGTGATAAAAATAAAATTTAATGTTGTAGTGTAAAAAAAAAATAAAAAAAAATAAAATAAAAAAAATAAAATACATTTAAAAAAATTAAAACCACCCCACTGTTCACATGCAAATGCAAACACGCTTGTAGGTCTGGCACAGATATGAAAACAGTAATTGCACCATACATGTGAGGTATGAGGTATCCTCACCAATGTCAGAGTGAGAGCAATAATTATAGCAATGAGGCTCACATTTAACACCATAGTGGTAACTCGTTAAGCTTTTAACCACTTAAGCCCCGGACCATTTGGTAGCTAAAGGACCAGAGGTGAATTCAGAATTTTGCACTGCGCTGCTTTAACTGTAAATTGTGCGGACATGCAATGTTGTACCCAAACGAAATTTGCGTCCTTTTCTTCCCACAAATAAAGCTTTCTTTTAATGGTATTTGATTGCCTCTGCGATTTTTATTTTTTGCGATATAAATGGAAAAAGACCGAAAATTTTGAAAAAAAAATGATATTTTCTACTTTTTGTTATAAGAAAAATCGAATAAACTCAATTGTAGTCATACATTTAGGCCAAAATGTATTCAGCCACATGTTTTTAGTAAAAAAAATGTCAATAAGCGTATATTTATTGGTTTGCGCAAAAGTTATAGAGTTTACAAACTAGGGTACATTTTCTGAAATTTACACAGCTTTAAATTTATGACTGCCTATCTCATTTCTTGAGGTGCTAAAATGACAGGGCAGTACAAAACCCCCCCACATGACCCCATTTTGGAAAGTAGACACCCCAAGGAAATTGCTGAGAGGCATGTTGAGCCCATTGAATTATTATTTTTTTTGTCCCAAGTGATTGAATAATGACTAAAAAAAATAAATAAAAAAAAATTACAAAAAGTTGTCACTAAATGATATATTGCTCACACATGCCATGGTTATATGTGGAATTTCACCCCAAAATACATTTTTCTGCTTCTCCTGAGTACGGGGATACCACATGTGTGGGACTTTTTGGGAGCCTAGCCGCGTACGGGACCCCGGAAACCAAGCACCGCCTTCAGGATTTCTAAGGGCGCAAATTTTTGATTTCACTCCTCACTACCTATCACAGTTTCGAAGGCCATAAAATGCCAAAATAGCACAAAACCCCCCCAAATGACCCCATTTTGGAAAGTAGACACCCCAAGGAAATTGCTGAGAGGCATGTTGAGCCCATTGAATTATTATTTTTTTTGTCCCAAGTGATTGAATAATGACTAAAAAAAATAAATAAAAAAAAATTACAAAAAGTTGTCACTAAATGATATATTGCTCACACATGCCATGGTTATATGTGGAATTTCACCCCAAAATACATTTTTCTGCTTCTCCTGAGTACGGGGATACCACATGTGTGGGACTTTTTGGGAGCCTAGCCGCGTACGGGACCCCGGAAACCAAGCACCGCCTTCAGGATTCAAGGGCACAATTTTTTGATTTCACTCCTCACTACCTATCACAGTTTCGAAGGCCATAAAATGCCAAAATCGCACAAAACCCCCCAAATGACCCCATTTTGGAATATAGACACCCCAAGCTATTTGCTGAGAGGAATGGCGAGTATTTTACAGCTCATTTGTTTTTGAAAATGAAGAAAGAAAAAAAAATATATATATATATATATATATATATATATATATATATATATATATATATATATATATATATATATATAATTTTTTTCAATTTTCAAAACTTTGTGACAAAAAGCGCGAACTGCAAAATACTCACAATACCTCTCAGCAAATAGCTTGGGGTGTCTACTTTCCAAAATGGGGTCATTTGGGGGGGTTTTGTGCTATCTGGGCATTCCATGGCCTCCGAAACTGTGATAGGCAGTGAGAAGTGAAATCAAAAATTTACACCCTTAGAAAGCCTGAAGGCGGTGCTTGGTTTTTGGGGTCCCGTACGTGGCTAGGCTCCCAAAAAGTCTCACAGATGTGATATCCCCGTACTCAGGAGAAGCAACAGAATGTATTTTGGGGTGTAATTCCACATATGCCCATGGCATGTTTGAGCAATATATCATTTAGTGACAACTTTGTGCAAAAAATAAAAAATAAAAAAATTGTCGTTTTTCCGCAACTTGTGTCAACATATAAAATGTTCCATGGACTCGACATGCCTCTCAGTATATAGCTTGGGGTGTCTACTTTCCAAAATGGGGTCATTTGGGGGGGGGGTTTTGAACTGTTCTGGCATTTTATACACAACATTAGGAAGCTTACATCCACTCTTCTAACCACTTGAAGACAAAGCCCTTTTTGACACTTTTTGTTTACATGAAAACCATTTTATTTTTTTTGCAAGAAAATTATGTTGAACCCCCAAACATTATATATATTTTTAAAGCAAAGGCCCTACAGATTAAAATGGTGGGTGTTGCATTTTTTTTTTCTACACAGTATTTGCGCAGCGATTTTTCAAACGCATTTTTTGGGTTAAAAAATACACTTTTTTTTAATTTTAATGCACTAAAACACACTATATTGCCCAAATGTTTGATGAAATAAAAAAGATGATCTTGGGCCGAGTACATAGATACCAAACACGACATGCTTTAAAATTTCGCACAAACGCGCATTGGCGACAAACTACATACATTTTTAAAAGCCTTTAAAAGCCTTTACAGGTTACCCCAGTAGATTTACAGAGGAGGTCTACTGCTAAAATGATTGCCCTCGATCTGACCTTCGCGGTGATACCTCACATGCATGGTGCAATTGCTGTTTACATATGACGCCAGACCGACGCTTGCGTTCGCCATTGGGCAAGAGCAGGGCAGGACAGGGGTGCTTTTTTTTTTTTTTTTTTTTTTTTCTTTTTTTTTTATTATTAATTTTGCTTTTTTATTTTATTTTTAAATTGTTCCTTCCAAGTATTTTTTTTTTTTTTTATCATTTTTATTGTTATCTCAGGGAATGTAAATATCCCCTATGATAGCAATAGGTAGTGACAGGTACTCTTTTTTAAAAAAAAACTGGGGTCTTCTAGACCCTAGATTTTTCCTCTGCCCTCAAAGCATCTGACCACACCAAGATCGGTGTGATAAAATGCTTTCCCAATTTCCCAATAGTGCTTTTTATATCCGGGGGGGGGCATTCCCTCCCACTGCTTGTAAAAGCAGTCCAGAGGCTAATTAGCCGCTAGGATTGCTTTTACATGAAAGCCGGCCGCAGGCTGAAAAGAATGATACCAAGATGATACCTAAACCCGCAGGCATCATTCTGGTATAAACATTCAAAGTCCAGCAACATACCAGTACGTTGCTGGTCCTTGTTGGACATGTATTGTAATCTTTTTTTTTTTCATGCAGCCAGTTGGCTGAACGAAAAAAGAGATTGATCGGTGGGTATGCCCACCATTAGAATACCGCCCTTCATCCACCCACTTCCAATGATGGGCATACACGCACCATTTATATATGCCGAAGCATGGGGGCATCCTCCCGCCAAAAAGTTATGCCGCACACACATGGTCGGACTTTTCCACGGGCAAGCCTCCGTCGGAATTTCGACCGTATGTACGCGGCATTAGGAGCAAAATCGCTCCTCCGCCCCTACTGCCCCAATGCTTCGGCATATTTGCTTTTTTTTTTTTTTAACTGTGGTGGTGAAATCACCTCCTACAGCACTGGAGTCGCAGGGATCAGGCCTGTCTCTGCGAACGCTGCAGTTATGTGTGTTTTTGTTTTGTAAGTGACAGTGATCGATCGATACTGCACTTGGGTGGCCTGGGCTGGACGGAGGGGCAAAACGCAGGTGCCAGCAGGTATCTGGGCTGATCCCGCTAACACTGCGTTTTTGGGAACCCTAAACTGCTGGGGACGCTAGTATAGATCTGATCAGATCAGATATTGATCTGTTCAGATACTATACCACTAAGGGGAGTGTATGCTTCACGCGTGGGTGTTAGCGTTACTGGCACTAACCTGACGCTGCCTGGAGTGTGACTCAGACCCTCTCTGACGCTAAAACCTAATTGATATCACCCGCCGGGCGATCAGGGGGTTAAACCTTTATTGGGTTATATACGGCGGGTGCCCTGACACTATAAAAAGCAAACTAACTAACCAGCGTCACCCGTAACACTTATATGGTGATCACTGGTGAAAGGGTTAACTAGGGGCAATCAGGGGGTTAAAACCTTTATTAGATAATATATGGGGGTACCTGACGCTATAAAAACCTGCAGCGAACCTAAAAAAGCTTACCAGCTACCGATCTGCATCACCGACACTAAGACAGCGTTTAGAAAAACGATCGCTTAGCGACAGTGGTGATGGGGTGAAAGGGTTACCTGGGGGGCGATCAAGGGGGTTAAACCTTTATTAGATAATATATTGGGGTACCTGACGCTATAAAAACATGCGGCGAACCTAAAAAAAATTACTGGCTGCCGATCGGCATCACTGACGCTAAGACAGCGATCAGAAAAATGATCGCTTAGCGACAGTGGTGATAGGGGGTGAAAGGGTTATCTGGGGGGTGATCAGGGGGTTAAACCTTTATTAGGGGGGGGTTAGGGGGCTACACTGGACCTAAGACTAAACTTTGGTGACACTTTTACAGTCACAAATGTCACTGATTGCAGTGATCACTAAATAAATGGTCACTGCAATCAGTGACACTGTGACTGGGGGCTGGGGGGGTGATCTGGGGGGGCGATTTATGTCCCTATGTGTCCTGGTGTCAGTGTAGTGTTGTGTGCACTGACCTGATGTCTTCTCTTGTACGGCGCTCGGTATATGTGAGCGCCGCACCAGAGATGACATCACTTCCTCCTGCTCCCTCTGTCTGACACAGACAGAGGGGGCATTTCCATTCGCCGGGAGCGATCGCGAGGGGGTGGCCAGAAACGAATGGCTGCCCCCTCATCCCGGAACGCTCCCGGACACTTAGCCACCGCTCACTGTATAGGAGGGGGGTCCGATTGGACCCCCCAACTATACAAAGGCAATCACGTATGCTCTACGTGATTGTGCCTGTCGGTGCCATTCTGCCGACGTATATATACAGTGAGCGGTCGTTAAGTGGTTAAAGCAAGGGTCTCAAACTGACGGCCCTCCAGTTGTTGCGAAACTACAAGTCCCATCATGCCTCTGCCTGTGGGAGTCATACTTGTAACTGTCAGCCTTGCAATGCTTCATTGGACTTGTAGTTTCGCAACAGCTGGAGGGCCGTCAGTTTGAGACTCCTGTTTAAAGTGTCACCTATGTACAATTTTTGGTTCTGTGGTTTGTTGTCATTTTAAATCTTGACATGTTTGGTATCTATTTATTCAATACAACATCATCTTTTATATTTTACCAAAAAGTTGGGTGTTGTGTTAGGTTTTGTATGCACAAACCTTAATGTAAGTGTCATTTTTTTCCTGAAAATTTTAATTTGATAAACAGCTGTGCAAATATTGTGTGACATAAAAAACAAACGTAACAGCCATCATTTTATTCTCCAGAGCCTCTGCTTTCAATAAACATATAATATTTGGGGGTCTAAGTAATTTTCTAGCAAAAAATGCAGATTCTTAACATGTACACTATGTGAAAATTGTCAAAATTACTCCAGTAGGGAAATGGTTAAAGACACTGCCACTTTGCCCATGCAGGGCATGAGCCCAGTTACACTCCCCTTGCCAGTGCTCCCCGCTGAATATTCCTCCAATGCAGAAGGTGACATTATCTGCTGCTTCAGGGCACAGGGGGAGCATGTATCCTCCCCCCTAACACTGGGCCGGAGTGCTGACACATGACCGAGCGTGTGACATCACCACTTACCCTGGTCGCCTCACCAGTTATTTCTGTGCTGGCTGGCTGAAACTGAGAAAGGAGTGGCGCAGACGTTTTGGGCACTTTTCCTGGATGGGCAGGGTGACGGTGTCTCTTTTAAAGACTAGCTCTATCACCCACCAATTTAGTATAAATGTTAAAGGCTTCACCTATCTACTAGATATTTATACATATTTGAGAACTCTGCTGCATGCTCTTCTGGAGCTCAATATTTTCTACCGCGCCTTGCCGTGTCTCCTTAATTCTGTTGCATTCTTTTGTAATATGATGTAATGACTAAATGCATGTCAGTACCTGTAATTACCTTCACATTATTTGTAGTCCTACGTATTCTTGCTTGATTTAGCAAGTCAAGTGAATATTGACAAACCTATGCCTTATGCTTCCAAATGAAAGTCAGACTTTTGACCATGTGGTGTAAAGTGCGCTGTCTAAACTAAATGTATAAGTTCATAGACTTTTATATATGTAAATACCAAATGTATATAAACAAATGATAAGCTTGAAACAAACCAGTGAAACAAGTTCTGAAATGAAATAAAATTATGAGTGCAAAAAAACCTCTAATAGGCAAGTTCAAAATGATGGTTATGTTAAAAACAACCTTAATGATGTAGCGGGGTGGTCAATTTAGGGGGAGTCTCTGAGTGGTAATTAGGCTCAGACACCTTAATTTGTTAGGGGTTATGGGCCATTTTTGTCCTCAGGGGATAATGCTGGTGATGAGTTCCCTGTGGCCTGCGGGTGGCGCTGCTATTCTGGGCCGGGGTTGAACCGCGAGCGTAGTGCTGTGCCTTTTGTGTCCCCTCTCGGCAGCCGTACAGTGGGGCGGGGAACCTGCTGTGCATGCCGGGAGAGGATATAAAAGGGGAAGACATCTCCTGATGGGGGGGTCCACGCCCAGGCAGCTTCAGCCTGGGGGGTGAGGGAGGTCCGTGCCCTTGGCCTGGGTGCGCTGTGTTCCTGTTCCGTCTTGGGCACCTTCAGCCCGAGGCGAGGTACTATTCTGCTGTCCCTGCCCGCTCGGGGAAATGGAGTTCCAGGGGTTGCAGTAAAGGCCTGGAGCCCAGCACCTTCGGCTGGGGTCCACCAGGGATTGAGGAGTCTCGGGGTGCCGCCTCGTGTAGGGGACCCATGTCCCAGGGAAGGAGGACCAGTCTGAAGGACCGATGCAGAGTCACGGTGAAGGAATGGTCTGTTGACTCCCTGGGAGGAATGTCTTCCCCCTAATAGGGGCCTAGTCCTAAAGAAGGAGACCAAGTTCACCAGGTCCGCGATGGGGGCCTTATTCTCCAGGTCTGTGGCAGAGACTAATTCACCAGGTCAGTGGCAGAGACCAAGTTCATCAGGTCAGTGGCCCTATTCACCAGGTCTGTGGCAGAGACCAACCTCACGGTCTGTGGCAGAGACTGTGCGCCTAGTATACTGCTTGAGAATCTGAGTAGTAAAGATTGAGCTACGTTTGTGCCTGGACCTCCTCTACACCTTGGGCTGTCCTGTTTTCTTGCTCCAACCTTTTTCCTATCCAAAAGACTGTTTATTGCAAAGTGAGAATAAATCTTGAGTTGTAGTTTCAGCTGGTGTGGACATTCATGTTACTGGGGAAGTCAAGGACTTGTCTCTACTCACGGTAGAGGTGCGAATCATTCTCAGGAGGATTTTGGCCCTGGCTGTAGACAAGACCCAACAATAACACCGCTCAACCTTTTTACACAAGAGGGTATGGGCTGGTAGTGCGGTGTGCTTTTCTCCCCCCTGCGAGAAGCCAAGTTAATTGCAGGCTGGGGGAAAGGTGGGTGCGCTACAATGAAAAAAAATATTGTGTATAAAAATTTGTCCATCTGTGAATCAACTGCTAGATCCAATGAAAATGTCCAAAACAATACAAAAGTAAAGTTTCAGTGCAAACATATACAAAAATGCTTCATTGCCATACTGAGGAATAAATAGATGGCAGCTTACCAGATCCAAAGATCCTAAAAGGATCTATATGCACTCGTTTCCACACTGGGAAATCAGCTGTTGATCACTTGCTGGAACTCAGGCTCAACACCGACTCCACCTGCTGCTGAAGAAATCCCAAATTTTGGAGCCTCCAATCCCAGTTGATGCCTATTCAGGGGAAACGCGTTGGACAAGGAGCTAGTAGTGTGGTGGTTTAGACAGAGCACAGACCGTACTGCAGGTGGTCATGCTCCCACTTTTGTGCTATCTTATCAAATTTTTTGTAAGTGCAACTTTTTTATTAAACTTTTATCTGTTTAAAAAGTTCTAGTACTATGAGCTTTTTTCTAACTCTCCAACGCGCTTATTTTTGAGCACTTCAAGCCGGTCTCTAATGTGAATCCCAGCAACTGATCATAACTAGCTGAATTACCCTGGTGGACACACACACACACACACACACACACACCTGTGTTCAGCCTGAGTTCCAGCAAGTGATCATCAAGCGCATATAGATCCTTTTAGGATCTTTGGATCTGGTAAGATGCCATCTATTTATTCCTCCAGTATAGTGGTGAAGTATTTTAGGATATGTTTGCACTGAACCTTTACTCTTCTATTGTTTTGGATGGACATTTTCATTGGATCTAGCAGTTGATTCACAGATGTACTAATTTTTATACACAATATTTTTTTGTAATTAAGGTTGTTCTTAACCACTTCAGCACCGGAAAATTTGGCTGCTCAATAACCAGGCCATATTTTTGCGATGCGGCTCTGCGTCGCTTTAACTGACAATTGCGCGGTCGTGCGACGCGATACCCAAGCAAAATTTCCCCACAAATGGAGCTTTCTTTTGGTGGTATTTGATAATCTCTGCGGTTTTTATTTTTTGCGCTATAAACAAAAAAAAGCGACCACTTTGAAAACACTATTTTGTATTTTTTGCTATAATAAATATCCCCAATTAGCTTTTTTTTTTTTTTTTTTTTAATAGAATTTTTTTTCTCAGTTTAGGCCGATATGTATTCTTCTACATATTTTTGGTAAAAAAAATCGCAATAAGCGTATATTGATTTAGTTTGCGCAAAAGTTATAGCGTCTACAATATAGGGGATAGATTTATGGCATCTTAAAAAAATTTTGTACTAGTAATGGCGGCGATCTGCGATTAAAATAAAATTATATATATATATATATATATATATATATATCGCAGATCGCCACCATTACTAGTACAAAAAAATTAAAAATGCCATAAATCTATCCCCTATATTGTAGACGCTATAACTTTTGCGCAAACTAATCAATATACGCTTATTGCGATATATATATATATATATATATAATATTTTTTTTTACAAAAAATATGTAGAAGAATACACATCGGCCTAAACTGAGGAAAAAAATTATATTTAATTTTTTTTTATATATATATATATATATATATATATTTTATCGGGACTGTGATTATTGCGGCTGGGACCGTTGACAATTATACAGCGATTAGTACTATAAAAATGCACTGATTACTGTATAAATGTCACTGGCAGGTAAGGGATTAACACTAGGGGGCGATCAAGGGGTTAACTGTGTTCTAACTGTAGGGGGGATGGGCTACCTAGGGGGAGAGAGAGAGATCAGTGTTCGTACTTTGTATGAACACACAACCAGTCTCCTCTCCCCTGAAAGCGGAAGTAAACCCATCCATAAAACAGTTTCATTTCCGTCACGTGCCGGAAATGTAACCCTCCCATTGGTTGTGCTCTCAACCAAACCGTCAAACCATCCAATGGATGTGTCATAACTGATCACATGTGCAGCATCATGGCAGTTGTAGATTAAACTGAGGCAAAGATGGCAGCTTCCTTGGCTGAAAATGACAGGGGGGGTTTACTTACACTTGAATGAACAGGGATCTGTGTGTTCTCGCTCTGTCATGAGCGATTGCGGGTGCTCGGCAGTCATCGCGCCCGCCGGGCACTCGCATCGGCTCCGGCGGCAAGCCGTGGGCGTGCGCCCCTAGTGGCCAAAAGGCGAAGCGACATAAGGTAACGCCGTTTCGCCCAGCCCATTCTGCCGCACTAAAATTGTGGTGGCTGGTCGGCAAGCAGTTAATCATTTTGAACTTGCCTATTAGATTTTTTTTGTACTCATAATTTGATTTAATTTCAGGACTATTGTTTTTTCAGACTTTGATTCACTGATTTGTTTCAAGTTTTTTTTTTTTATTAAATGTTTATACACATTTTGGTATTTGCATATAAGTCCATGAACTTATACATTTAGGCCCCTTTCACACTGAGGCGTTGCGATTTTACAGCGATAGCGTTAAAAATAGCGCTAATGCCTATGCGTTTTTACCGCGTTAGCGCTAACGCGGTAAAACCGCATAGACGTTAGCGCTATTTTTAAAAATAGCGCTAACGCCTATGCGTTTTTACCGCGGTTATCATTCATTTCAATGGGGATAGGCGTTTTTACAGCGCTATTTTATGCGCCCCAAAGATGCTCCAAAAAAGCTGTTTGCAGGATTTTTTCCAACGCACAGCCAGCACAACGCCTCAATGTGAAAGCGCTCAGGGCTTTCACATTAAGAATGCTGGGGCAGGATTATTTCAGGCATTTTTACAGTGCTATTTTTACCGCGAAAACGCGGTTAAAACGCCTCAGTGTGAAAGGGGCCTTTAGTTTTGACAGTGCACTTTACACTTAATACCACATCCCACCAATCCCAGGGATTTTTTCAGTGCTTGATAAAATGGAATCAATTTCTAAAGACTTTGCTTTACAGCTTTACTTATTTTCATTTACAGTTTCGAATAGAAGATAAAATGCAGCTGATATATCTGGGCATTCTCCTTGCTCTGTCTGCGCTTTGTTCTTCTTTGGACAATGGCTTAGCCAAGACACCTCCAATGGGCTGGATGACATGGGAACGATATAGATGCAACATTGACTGCAAAATTGACCCAGAGAATTGTATTGGGTAAGTTTTTATAATAATAATAAGTGGAAGTCCACCCTAACACTTAAATTCTCCCCTGCAATCATTAATGTGAACTAAGTTCAGCCTTATGTCTCAAATAAAAAAAATCCCAGATTTTCTACACTTTTTTTTTTTAATTTTTTTTTATTTAGCAGTATCCAGTGCCGTCACATGACTTTGAATCTACTTCCTTCTGAGACAACTGTCAGTGTAGAGAGAAGTGCTCTGGGGTCTCAGCTCACAGTCTACAATGATCATAGTACAGGCAACCACACTTATGCCGCATACACAAGATCGGAATTTCCGACAACAAAACCGTGGTTTTTTTTCGACGGATGTTGGCTAAAACTTGTCTTGCGCACACACACAGTCGGACAAATGTTGCTTGGAAATTCCAATGGTCAAGAAGGCGGAAACGTTCCACACTACGATGAGCCGAGAAAAATGAAGTACAGTGACTCCGAGCATGCGTCAAATTGGTTCCGAGCATGCGCAGCACTTTTGTGCGTCGGAAATGGCTACACGCGATCGGAATTTCCGACAAGAACTTTTGCAGTCGGAAAAATTGAGATCCTGCTCTCAATCATTTTGTTGTCGGAAATTCCGACAGCAAATGTCCGATGGAGCCTACACACGGTCGGAATATCAGACCAAAAGCTCACATCGAACATTTGTTGTCGGAAATTCCGATCGTGTGTACGCGGCATTAGGCTCTGTTTCCACTAGTGCAACTTGCCATGTGACTTTGGACACAGTCACATGACAAGTCACAGCCTATTTATTTCAATGGCGCCCATTCCCATTTATGCGACTTTGAAAATCAGCAACTTTGAAAAGGTACTTGCAATGCTTTGATGTGACTGATCCAGAGAATGTAAAGTTGCATCAAAGTCGCACTCTAAATTGTGCAACTTTGTGGTCGCAATAGTAGAAACGTAGATTAAGGCTCCACCAATATGAACTGTCATGCGACTTTGGACACCTAAAGTTGCATGACAAATCACAGCCCATTGATTTCAATGGCACCCGTTCCCATCTATGCGACTTTGAAAATTAGCGACTTTGAAAAGTTACTTGCAATGCTTTGATGTGACTTTTGATGTGACTGATCCAGAGCGTGTAAAGTTGTATCAAAGCTGCACTCAAGTTGCATCACTCACACTCTAGCCTTAGGCTACGTTTCCACGAGTGCGACTCCAAAGCTGTGCGACTGAGTGCAGCTTTGGTCCAACTTTACACTCTGGATCAAAGTAGTGCAGGCACCTTTTCAATGTCGCATAGATGGGGACGTTTGCCATTAAAATCAATGGGCTGTGACTTGTCATGCGACTTAATGTGTCCAAAGTCGCACGATTGGAAACTCACATGTAGCTCCCTCAGCTGGGCGTGTGCCACACCATGCACACAATGCCCACCACAGTGCCATGCAGAAACAACCACGTGGTTGTACACTGTCAAATCTGCATAATGTATTTCTGAGACCCCCTGTTACTGCAAATGCCAAAACAACCTTGTAATTTAAAGGACTTGGAAGTAAACTTTAGTCAAAACTGAAAATTAATCTTTGAGATGCATACAGGGATCACAACCTACTGATTAAGTGCTTATTTTTCATCCAGGGATATGGGGGGGAAGACAGAGGTAGAAGCAAAGAAAAGGAGGACAGGAGCACCGATTAACTCTTACCTCTCAGACTCATTTTAAGTATGTCATACTGGTGATGGACTCTCATTGGTTGCCTGCTACAGTGCTACCTACCTGCAGTCACCCTCATTCCTCCATGGATCTGGTGTCCCATGTTCTGCCAGATGACCACCAACGCTGCAGGGCTGCTATTCCTCCCTTTGTGTCACTCAGGAAGTTGGGGGGGGGATGGGGGGTGTCGGTAGGTGGGTGGTCCGGCACTCACATAGATCCGCCTCTCGGAGTCCTGCCCCCTCAGGACGGTAAGTAGTCTCTCGCTGATTTGAGCCGCATCGTCCGATCTTCTCCCCTCCATCCATTCATTTTAATATATAAATGTGTATGTAGCGCCCACTACCCTTTTGGTATGTGTAGAAATAGTGTTTATTTGTTTTAACCACTTGCCGACTGCCTCCTGTACATTTACATCGGCAGAATGGCACGGACAGGCACATCAACGTACCTGTATGTCCCCTTTAAATGCCTGTCCTTGTGGTCGCGCGTGGCCGGCGGCGTGCTCGCGACCCTGCCGCCATCCCGTGAGTCGGACCGCGGGTCCTGCGGACTCGATCGCCGCGGGGATCCCCGCGATCATCTCACGGAGGTATAGAGCGGGGAGATGCTTGTGTAAACAAGCATCTCCTGTCTCTGCCTACTGACAATGACACAGATCTCGGCTCCGTGTACTCGGAGCGGAGATCAGTGTCATGTGACACACAGCCCACCCCCCCCCCCCCCTACAGTTAGAAACACTATGCAGGGAACACATAACCCCTACAGCGCCACCTAGTGGTTAACCCCTTCACTGCCAGTGTCATTTTCACAGTAATCAGTGCATTTTTATAGCACTGATCACTGTGAAAATGACAATGGTCCCAAAAATGTGTCAAGTGTCCGATGTGTCCACCATAATGTCGCAGTCACGAAAAAAATCACTGATTACTGCCGTTACTAGTAAAAAAAGAAAAATGCCATAAAACTATCCCTTATTTTGTAAACGCTATAACTTTTGCGCAAACCATTCAATAAACGCTGATTGCGATATTTTTTTTTATTTTTTTTTTTTTTTAATTTCTATTTATTTTTTACCATAAACATGTAGAAAACTACGTATCGGCCTAAACTGAGGAAAAAACGTTTTTTTATATATTTTTGGGGGGAAATTTATTATAGCAAAAAGTAAAAAATATTGCTTTTTTTTTTCAAAATTGTCGCTCTATTTTTGTTTATAGCGCAAAAAATAAAAACCGCTGAGGTGATCATATCACTGGACTATTTGGGCCTAGTAGAGGGACTGTGGTGTCGGAGGGGGATGTGTGAGGATACACTCCGGACGCAGGGCCAGCATTTGGATAACTGTTATTACCTCAGAAAGTCATTCAGAGTGACTTTTCCACAAGAAAGCAAGAAATCAAAAAGGGGTTTTACTCAGAAATCCATAAAGTAATATTCTGCAGGAATCAGTAACAGCATACAAGGGAGCAATAGTCTGCAGTGACGCAGCTCACTAAACTACAATCTTTGTTGTGCCTTATCTTCAGAATCGAATCTACTAAGTACTAATATCTACGGGCATCCCCTGACATTCCTAACTTTCCCTACTCTACCTAAGAAACCTTTATAATAAAAATACTGCAAGGTAAAGCAAGTGACTCTTCATTGTGTCTTAAGAGAAATGGATGAATGGAGGGTCAGACAACACTATATATATATATATATATATATATATATATAGCCAAGAGGGCATTTGCACTGGCTCAATCCCAAGCCACGCTCTGTGTCCCTGCCCCTCGCTCTCTCCTCAGACTGTGATTGACAGTAGTAGGTGCCAATCGCATAACCTATGGGCTGCTTAATAGAGAATTAAATCCTCTGTCATTCTATTTTGCCAGCTGTGTCCCATTGGGAAGAATTCACTTTGCTTTTCTGCCCCAAAGCCTAAATAAAGTGAGAGAAAATCCATCCAAAATGAGGCAATCCCTTGTTGTCACCAGAACTAGTGTACCCATTGGAAAATATCAACTACTCTCACCTCAAGCCTTCTCAGTTTTCCTTCGTGTCCTTAGGAAAGTGGATGCTTTTTTTTCCTTGATGATTTATTTTTTGCTTGAATTGTTTTTTATATTAATGTAAAGTGGTAGTAAAGCCCAATTGTTTACTTGTACTTAAAGGTAGGCCTAAAATAAGACTTACCTGTGGGTACAGTAATATAACGTGCACATGCGCACTGCGCTCTCAATGGTTGGCGTGACATCCATTGAGAGTGCCGTGCTGCGGCCATGGCTCCCGCGTGCATGCGCGAGAGTGATGTCATCACGACTTGGCCAGTAAAACTGCCGAAGCCTGCAAACCTGGAAGGAAGACTGGGTGAAGATGGAAGCCCTGTCAGCGGTAACAGCATGCCACTGGAGCACTTTGTTCCAAGGTAAGCCTTTCATAATTTGCTAGTATGCGATGCATACTAGCACATTATACTATTCTGGAAGGGAATTTTTTTTATTTTTTTTTGCAGTTTACTACCGCTTTAACAGCTACTGATAGATTCAGGCAAGATATTGGAAATCCTGAATGTCTCTCAAGTTATCCAATGAGCATAGGTTTTCCCAATTTGTTAACGCTGTGGTCGTAAACTAAGGATGTTGTCTCTGCCAGTGTCTGTTTTTATTCCCATAAAGCTTTTTTGATTTTTTGAAATAGGTAACTTCGCTCCTTCGAATTGGCACTCCCCTTGACCACCATCAGATAACTGATTGTGTCCTAAGCTACAGGTGTACATGCCCACTCTGCTGGAGTGTCGCATGTCCCCACAATGTAACACTTGTAACGCAGCCCATAACCAATATTGTTTTTAAGTTGCCCCTACCTATTATTGAGACCGCAAAAGCTGCTGGAAAGTGTAATGCAGAGGCATCAGCAGTGCTGCACAGCAAGGTAATATTTTCCATACACTACAGATCGCACTTGTAGACTAGGGATGAGCTCGAACATCGGCTGTTCGATCGTTCGACGAAGATCGAACGATTTGGGCCGTTCGCGCCAAATTCGAGTGACGCGAACGGCCCACAATGCACTACGCCATCGCAGTGCAATCCAGGCGCTGTGATTGGCCAAGCATGCACTGTGACCCCGCATGCTTGGCCAATCACAGCGCCGGCAGCGAGGAGAGCCATAATTGGCCACAGGCAGGATGCCTGTGGCCAATTATAGCTCAGGGGGATTTAGTAAACACCCCACACTATAAAAGGCCGCCAGCGCGGCGGCCTTGTGTAGTGTGTTCCGGTTCAGGGAGAGAGAAGGATAGGCAGGGACAGTGTCAGTGCTATTTGTTCATTTAACTTGCAGGGAGAGAGAAGGATAGGCAGGGACAGTGTCAGTGATATTCTTTGCTAAACCTTGTGTGCAGGGAGAGAGAAGGATAGGCAGGGACAGTGTCAGTGATATTCTTTGCTAAACCTTGTGTGCAGGGAGAGAGAAGGATAGGCAGGGGACAGTGTCTCAGTGTCATTTTTGCTAAGCCTCCTGCACAGTATACACCTGAAGCTAGCCCTTATTGCTGTGTTTCCCTGTTGTGTAACACAGGCAGGCATCTGCAGCACTTATAGCGGGCGTAGTGTGCCTCCTGCACATTATACACCTGAAGCTAGCCCTTATTGCTTGTGGTTTTTTTCTTTTGTGTTACACTAACAGGCATCTGCAGCACTTACAGCGGGCATAGTGTGCCTCCTGCACAGTATACACCTGAAGCTACCCCTTATTGCTGGTTTTCCCATCTCCCTGCAGGCCATTAGAATGTCTGGAAGGCAAACAAGGAGAGGCAGTCAGTCAGGAGCCAATAAAAGAGGGCAAGCAGGCTCTGTGTCTAGAGACAACAGTGCTGGTCGTGGACGCGGTGCATCGTCATCAGCACGTGGCCATGGGACACGCTTGTCCTTATTTTCGGCAGCTGGACGTGTTGAGACGCATCATGCCGAAGACTTAGTAGAGTGGATGACCAAGCCCTCTTCTTCTTCCTCCTCATCCTCTCTCACCCAGGCTCAGGGTACTGGCAAAGCAGCTGCCAAAGCGTCCTCTTCCCTCGTATCAATGTCATCATCAGTCACTCTTTCCCTAGACCCACCGTGTCCTCCTGAGGAGTCCCCCCAACTGTTTGAGCACAGTGTTGGATACATGCTCCAGGAGGATTCCCAGCGTTTCGAAGGGTCTGATGATGATACCCAGCTAGAGGAAGGCAGTAGCGTGAGAGCAGAGAGAGGGGATGCTCAAGAAGGACACCAATCTGGCAGTCATGTTCCAGCAGCTGCAGCATACTGCCAGATTGGCTCCAGTGATGAGGAGAGAGGGGATGATGAGGTCACTGACTCCACATGGGTGCCTGATAGGAGAGAGGAGGATGAGGAGGAAGCACATCTCCAACAAGGCAGGATGCCCTCGGGGGGCCAACGTAAGGGCAGCACACCGACTGAATCACACTGCAGAGCTCCGCCTGTGCAGGGCGCTGCCTCTGCCCGTTATTCCAAAAAATCTTTGGTGTGGGCCTTTTTTGAGTCGAGTGCATCAGATCGCCCCGCTGCTGTTTGCAACATATGTCTGAAGCGTATCTCGCGTGGCCAAAACATCAGCCGCTTGGGCACCACATGCTTGACCAGACATATGTTGACCTGCCATGCAGCTCGTTGGCAAGCGTATCTTAAAGACCCACACCAAAGAACAAAGCGGACCTCTCCTTGCTCCTCATCAGCTGGGATCTCCAACCCCACTGTACCTTTCTGAAACCTGCACTGAGAGTAATGAAGGTGTAGAATTAGGTGTGTCACAGCCAAGTACTTGCGGGCACTCTGCTAGCAGTACACCAACGTCCGATTCTAGCAGGCAAATTTCCCTGCCCCAGCTGCTGGACCGTCGAAAGAAGTTCACTCCCAGCCATCCACATGCCCAGCGGTTAAATGCTAGCTTGGCTAAATTGCTAGCAATTCAACTGCTGCCTTTTCAGTTGGTAGACTCGGCCCCCTTCCGTGAGTTTGTGCAATGTGCGGTTCCTCAGTGGCAGGTTCCCAAACGCCACTTTTTCTCACGGAAGGCGATTCCGGCTCTCTACGGGCATGTGGAAGGCAATGTCCATGCCTCGCTGGACAGGGCGGTCAGCGGTAAGGTGCATATTACTGCTGACTCATGGTCCAGCAGGCATGGACAGGGACATTACCTTTCTTTCACGGCCCATTGGGTCACTCTTTTGGCAGCTGGGAAGGATGCAGGACAAGGTGCAGTAGTGTTGGAGGTTGTTCCGCCGCCACGCCTCCAAAATGCTACTACTGGTTGTTGTGACACACCTCTCTCCTCCACCCCCTCCTCTTCTTCTTCCTCCATGGCCTCTTCCTGTGCTTTGTCCTCGGAACCAGCGGTGCTCCGTAGGCGTTCAAGGGACTACACAAGTACGCAGGCAAAAAGATGCCATGCCGTGCTTGCGCTGGTGTGTTTGGAGGACAGGAGCCACACTGGGGCAGAGGTTCTGTCTGCTCTGCAGGGGCAGGCCGAGAGGTGGTTGACGCCACGCCAGCTTAAGCCAGGAATGGTGGTTTGCGACAATGGCACCAACCTCCTCTCCGCCCTCCGATAGGGACAACTGACCCATGTGCCCTGTGTGGCTCACGTCCTTAACCTGGTGGTGCAGCGGTTCTTGGGCAGGTACCCGGGTTTACAGGATGTCCTGAGGCAGGCCAGGAAAGTCTGTGTGCATTTCCGCAGATCATATAATGCCAGTGCTTGGCGGAGGAGTTGAACCTGCCCAAGAACCGCCTTATATGTGACATGCCCACGAGGTGGAACTCAACGTTGGCCATGCTACAGCGGCTGCACACGCAGCAGAGGGCCATCAATGAGTACCTTTGCGACTACGGCACCAGGACAGGGTCAGGGGAGCTCAGGTTTTTTTCACCACGCCAGTGGGGCATGATCAGGGATGCATGCACTGTCCTGGCACCATTTGAGGAGGCCACGAGGATGGTGAGCAGTGACAGTGCATGCATCAGTGACACTGTACCTCTTGTCCACCTGTTGGAGCATACGCTGCTTGGAATAATGGACAGGGCACTTGAGGCAGAACAGAGGCAGGAAGAGGAGGACTTCCTTGCCTCTCAAGGTCCCCCTTTACCCAGACAGTGTTCCTTCTGTCCCACCCATCGCACAGGAAGGGGAGGAGGAGGAGGAGGAGGAGGATTGTGTCAGCATGGAGGTGGAGCATGGCATGAAGCATCAACAGCAGCAGTCTTTTAGGGATGATTTACAGTCCCAACAAACCCGTGGACTTGTACGTGGCTGGAAGGAGGTGGCTGCGGATCATGTCGTCCTTAGTGACCCAGAGGACTCCTGACTGAATGCCTCAGCTCACCTACACTGCATGGCCTCCCTGATCCTGCAAAGTCTGCGGAAGGATCCTCGTATTCTTCGGATCAAGGAGAGGGACCATTACTGGCTGGCCACTCTCCTTGATCCACGGTACAAGGGTAAGGTTGCGGACCTTATCTTGCCGTCGCAGAGGGAGCAGAGGATGAGACCTCTCCGGGAGGCCTTGCAGAAAGGTCTGTGCAACGCGTTCCCAGAGACTGGGAGGTTACAAACTCCTGGTCCTGGACAAGGAGTTGCTGAGGCTTCGGTCAGTAGCAGAAGGAGCGGTGGAGAAGGTGGCCATCTGACCGATGCGTTCAGACAGTTTTTTAGTCCGCAGCCCCAAGGTATGATCGGTTCCAGCAACCATCGCCAGCGTCTGATATACATGGTGCAGGAATACCTAGGGGCAAGGTCAGACTTAGACACCTTTCCCACCGAAAATCCTCTGGCTTACTGGGTGTTGAGGATGGATCACTGGCCAGAGCTTGCACAGTATGCAATTGAGCTACTGGCCTGTCCTGCATCCAGCGTTCTTTCGGAACGCACATTCAGTGCTGCTGGAGGCTTTGTCACGGATCACAGGGTGTGCCTGTCCACCGACTTGGTTGATTGACTGACCTTCATAAAGATGAACCAGTCTTGGATCACCACCAGCTACCAAGCACCTGAAGCTGATATAACAGAATAATTTATTTTCAAATGTCACATCCCTTCAAGACTGATGCTGATGCTGAGTGACTGTCCTGTTATGTTGACTGACTATCCTCCTCCTCCTCAATGATCCGATTCTTGATGATAGCTTGGAAGATCTTTTTTGTTTCTGGGTGCCGCCACCAGTGGCTAAGGCCCAACTTTTCAGCCCCTGTTTAACAGGGGCATGTAATTACAATTTTTGATGCAATGCTTTGCAGCAGGGCTCATTCCTGCACTCCAACTAGAGGATCTGGGAGAGGTTGCAGTGTCGTGGCACCAGCACCAGTGGCTAAGGCCCAATTTTTCTGCCCCTGTTTAACAGGGGCGTGTAATTACAATTTTTGATGCAATACTTTGCAACTGGGCTCATTGCTGTGCTCCAAGTACAGTATCTGTGAGGGGTTGCAGTGTTGTGGCACCAGTGCCTAAGGTCCAATTTTTCTGCCCCTGTTTAACAGGGGCATGTAATTACAATTCTTGATCTAATAATTCACAGCAGGGCCCATTCATGCGCTCACCAAGAGTAACTGTGAGGGCTTACAGTGTTGTGGCACCAGCACCACCACCAAAGGCCCAATTTTTCCTACCACTGTTCAACAATGGCATGTAAATACAATTCCTGATATAATAGTTCACAGCAGGGCGTTCCAGCGCCCACCAAGAATAACTGTGAGGGCTCACAGTGTTGTGGCAACACCAACATGTAAGGGGCAAATTTCAGCAGAGTATATACGGCAGGCCCCTACTTTCAAACATCCAACTTACAAACGACTCCTACTTGCAAACGGAAGGAGACAACAGGAAGTGAGAGGAAATCTACCCCTAGGAAGGGAAATTCTCTCCTGTAAGAGTTAATATGGGAAAAAGGTGTCTCCTCTCTACTGATGCTTTATCACCAATTCTTGTTTCAATAAAAACCCCACTTTTCAAAAACATTTGTCATTGGGACAGAAAGTGAGGTGAAATGTTCTGAACAAGGGGCACAGACAGCAAAACAAATGTTACAGGGGTGATAACCCTTCCCTATGTTTTTTTGGCTGGAGCTACACTTAAACAATGTACGTGTTCAAAATTACAAACAGATTCTACTTGAGAACAAACCTACAGTCCCTGTCTTGTATGCACCGCCTGTATACGGCTGTTCAGAGTATATAGGGCCTTTTTTATTTTGTGTGCAGGGTTCCCCTTAATATGCATACAAGACCCAAAGGGGCTGGTAATGGGGGGGGGGGGGCTGTTGGGGTAGCCATGCCATTTTTCTCAAAGATTTTCATCCATATTACCGGGACCAGACATGACATTAAAGCCGCAAGCAGTTTTAAATGGCTTTTTTTCCTTTAGAAATGTAATTTTGTGCAGGGACAGTTCTAAACATGGGAAACACATGCCACTTCACAGGCATACTTTAAAAAAAAAACCCAGGTACGATATTTAAAGGAATATTTCACTTTTTTTTTTTATTCACTTTATGCATCATTAAAATGACTGCTCCCGAAAAACGGCCGTTTTTAAAACTTCGTTTTGCATTGATACATGGTGGATGGAGCTCTAGCTACAAGTGATTGTAAGGGATTTCCACCTATTCTTGAGGTTTTATCTGTGCCATGCAGCACAGTGAATCGGTACAAAGCTTATAATGTATTGAGATGACTCCATGTGTCTATGTATCTTTTAAGTATACTGGTGTTCTGTTTGCCAAAGCCCTCAAGTCAGCAGTGAGAACCCCCTTGTGTTCTGCTTGGCACGGAACTTAAATTTTCAGCTCAGGCCAATATATTTGGGGATTACCTGTGGTGTTGTCAGGATCAGAGCTGTTGTCAGTTAGGGGCTAGCAGGCTATGTGAGGTTTTCCCTCCTGTAATGTTCTTGAAGCCAAGTGTGAAGTAGTTTAATATTCTCCTTTTACTACTGGGCATGCCTACATATACAGTAAAACCTTGGTTTGTGAGCATAATTTGTTCCAGAAACATGTTGTAATCCAAAGAACTTGTATATCAAAGCATTTTTTTTTTTACAGGGTATAAAAGAGAAGAGAGGCACCTCTAAGTGTAGCAATAAGTTGCTAAATGTTGTACCTTCATTAAATGTAACCATATTGCTACACTTAGAGGCTCCTCTCTTCTTTTTTTTATACTCAGTTGTGACATGACGCTACTCTTATATCAAGACATTGCTTGTATATCAAGGCAAACTTTATTAAAACATTTTGCTTGTCTTGCAAAACGCTCTCAAACCAAGTTACTCCCAAACCAAGGTTTTACTGTACCTTATGCTTTTATGTTGTTTACAAGTTGGTCACATAAGGAAACCTTTTGATTTATTTTAAATCTAAAGCTGTACTTGTCTGTTACTCCAGCAGCCAGGCACTATTTATGCACAGCAGCCCACCACTTCCTCCCTCTTGCCTTGTAATGTAGCGCTTTGGAAGGTATTTCTTGACTCCTTTATGCCTTGGTGGACTTTGCCCTTTCAATCTATGATCACACCTACTCTAAACTCTGACATTGACCTACTGGTCAAAATCTCTAATGCCGCGTACACACGATCGGACATTCCGACAACAACCGTGGATTTTTTTTCTGACGTATGTTGGCTCATACACACAGTCACACAAATGTTGTCGGAAATTCCGAATGCCAAGAACGTGGTGACGTACAAGGCGTAAGACGGCACTATTAACCACTTACGGACCGCCCACCGCAGTTTTACGTCCTCTGTTTGAAGAGGAATACCGTTGTTATGGTAGCAGCTAGTTACCATAACCCCGGTATTTTCTTCTTCAGCGGGCGGTCCGCTACAAGATAAAAGTGGTCTCTGCGGCGGATACGCCGCAAGATCACTTTTATCGGCGGCGGGAGAGGGCCCCCTTCCCCCTCCCACCGCTTTCCGGTGGCCTCCGCCGCTTACCGGAGCCGGTAGCAGCGGCGGAGGCGATCCGGTCCTCTCTGTTGCTGTGTATGGAGACGAGTGAGGGGAAGATGGCCCCCACCCATCTCCATATCACTGCAGGGCGGAACAGACGTCAAAACGTCACTTCCACCCATACGTCTTAAAGGGACATTTTTTGTTGTAATTTTTTCAAATTTTTTATTTTTTTTTATTGCATTTATGTCCAAATATGAGATCTGAGGTATTTTTGCAACTGAGGTCTTTTCAGCTATTCTGCATTTATCAGCGTTTTTGAGCCATAAGCTTTTATGGGAGTATAGTTTTTGTTAAAAAACTCTACAGTTAACGTTACTGGATTTCTTTATACCGTCCAAGGTGCATGAGGCCTTAACAGGAGTTTGAATGCGATTGCTTAATTCTGAACACAGCTACATCCCCAGTTATAAGAGTGTGTGCATACTTATGCAACCACATTACTGTACTTTTAGTTTTTTATTTTTGCACCCCCCCCCTAAAAGAGTTGTACAGTTTATAGGTCACATTTTAAAGGTTGAAATAATTCTAAAATGATTTATCTTTGTCTGTCTAATTTTTTTACATCACAGAAACCTGACATTTTATATCCACTGTATAGCAATACAATTATTCTTTTGTAATACAAAATAGACAGAAGCTTGGTATATTTTAAGTTTTTTAGTCACAAAGAAAGTATTTTATTCATATACATTTTCTCAATAATTGTTATAAGACAATCCTAAAACCAGGAATACGTTTATATGAAAACACATGTATAGTCAAATTGCACGATCACATGACATATACAGTATATTGCAATTGATCAAAATGACTTCCACCCACATAATAACCCTTCTAAAACTACAACCAACAAATGCATTTCCCTAAAATCTACAAAAATACCTTGATTTAACAAAAATAAAACGTATTCTTGTTTTTTAGTGAAACTTTGATCAAAGGTATAGCTGACAAAATGGCTGACAGTGGCTGGAGGGAACTTGGTTATGTTTATATCAGCATCGATGACTGTTGGGCACTCAAGAGCAGGGATTCCAACGGGCAACTCCAACCTGATCCAGAAAGGTTTCCTAGTGGCATGAAAGCACTTGCTGACTATGTAAGTAAATCAGGGGCGTAGCGTGGGGGGGCCCGGGGGCGGTTTCCCCGGGCGCAAAATTTAGAGGGGCGCAGCGGCAGGCTGCCTGCAGCTCTTCTGCGCTGTGCAGTCTAGGAGACTGTGAGCTCTTCCGCTTCGCTAGGAGGAAGAAGTTGCGGTGCAGTCCCCGCTTAGGCTCCAGCGGTGACACTGACACAGCAGTGAGTAAATGAACACTGAAGGCCATCCATGATGATCCCAGGGATTGTGACCATGCGGGGAAGGAGGAGGGCAGGCGAATCACGAGGCATCCTCTCGATTACACGTTACTCCCCACACACGAGGTCCAGGATCCCGGCTCATGCGACATGCTGTCCATCCACTTAGCCCGCCCCACAGCCCGGACTTCCGACCACAGCCGCTTCTCCTGAGTCCTGCCTGTGCCTGTCAGTGTGCTTCTATGCAGCCCCGGTGTTTCTCAACAGGACACCGGCACTCTGACCCTGCACCGACCACCCCAGAACTGGAGGAAACTGGGGCCAGGAGGAAGAGGATGAGGCATCATCCAAACAGACAGAAGCCCCTCCTCACCGGCAGCTGCACGGACAGTGCCAGTACTCCTCTACAGAGGAAAGCTCTGTACAGGATGATGGCAGCCGGAGGGGGGCTGGGGCTGAGCTCTGAACTAGAATCTGTGGGAAAGAGAGCTTCGTATTTGGGGGGGGGGAGATGCACACAGCGCAACCCCCTCAACTCTGCACACAGCGCAACCCCCTCAACTCTGCACGCCGCACACAGCGCACCCCCCCTCAACCCTGCACGCCGCACACAGCGCACCCCCCCTCAACCCTGCATGCCACAAACAGCACACCCCCTCAACGCTGCACACAGGGCACCCCCTCAACCCTGCACTCCGTACACAGCGCGCCTCTAAACCCTGCACTCCATACACAGCGCACCTCTGAACCCTGCATTCCATACACAGCGCACCCCTCAACCCTCATTGCTCATTGTTAATAATTAGTTCTGTGGTGTGCAGGCAGTGAGATGATGTGCTGTATCCTTAAGCAACAAATCAGTGGGTTGTAATGATGTGCTGTAACCTCTAGCAACCAATCAGTGAGCCATCATGATGTGCTGCAATGTCTAGCAACCAATTAGGGAGCATTAATAATGTGCAGTAAGCTCTAGCAACCAGTGAGTGGTAATGATGTGCAGTAACCTTCAGCAACCAATCAGTGAACAGTAATGATCTGCTGTAATCTCTAGCAAGAAATCAGTGAGCAATAATAATTTGCAGTAACCGCTAGCAACCAATCAGTTTGTAGTAATGATGTGCAGTAACCTCTAGCAAACAATGGGTAAGTGGTAATTATGTGCAGTATTGTCTAGCAACCAATCAGTGAGCAATAATAATGTGTGTAGTGGACAGTGTAGGAATCAGGTAGGTCAGTGTAGTGGTCAGTATAGGAATCAGGTAGGTCAGTGTAGTTGTCAGTATAGCAATCAGATAAGTCAGTTTAGTGGTCAGTGTAGGAATCGGGCAGGTCAGTATAGGAATAAGGTAGGTTAGTATAGTGGTCAAGTAGGTCGGTGTATATTGTATCACAGAGTTATGATGGAGACTACAGTAACACCACCCACCTTTTGGAAAAAGTGATAACACTACCCCCACCCCAAAATAAGTGAGTAATACACAGCAGCTCCCAAGGGAGAGCCTTTTGTCTTAAAAAATGTAGTAGTTATCTAACTCCAGTCATTTGATAGGAACGTTCCAGAGGTGGAGTACAATAGCTAGGCATCGTTTTTTAAAGTTTCACACTGTCTTTGTTGCCCTTATTGCAGCCAGTTATTTTGTGATTAGCATTTAGAATGCTGCTTTGAAAATAAAAGCCAAACTAAAAAAGAAAAAATACTCTTGCAGTGGGGCTCCCTAGCATTCCCTGGGTTAAAGGCTATTTATATACCATGAAAAAGCATTTTCACCTTTTCCTTGCTGTCATGGCAGCCAGTGCCCTCCTATTCCCTCTGGCACGTCGGGTTGTGGGTGGGCCCTCGACGTCCTCAGTGTTGGACTGCTGGTCCTGTATTGTACATGATGACATCGGAGCGCGACCAACGGACAGTGCGCTGAAGAGGAGTGGCTTTGGGGACTAGTCACGTGGAGGTAATGAACCTGCGGGAACAAGAAATAAGGTGTGTAAGGGCTCTTTCACCCGGGTTGACTCCTCCAGTGAATCTGCCTGCTGATGCCCACTGAGCAGGTGGATGACAGGTCTGTGTCCGTTCCGCTTATGCAAAGTGGATGGGCACAGCCTGTTTTCCTCCTATTTCAGCTTTTAATTTTCATCTTAAATGCAGAGTGTGAACAGTCCATTAGAATGACTAACTGGTTAATTCACAATGGATTGCTAACTTTTTTTTTTTTGGATTTTCAGGTACATGCCAGAGGCCTAAAGTTAGGAATTTATGCTGACATGGGTAACTTTACTTGTGGTGGCTATCCAGGAACCACTCTTGACACTATCCAAATTGATGCTGACACATTTGCATCATGGGAAGTTGACATGTTAAAATTTGATGGCTGTTACTCAAATTCTTCAGAAAAAGCTTTAGGTGTGTAGTTTTTTTGTTTGATTTAATTATAACGCATTTCAGGTACCTGCACATTAAGTCAATGTATTTGCTTTTCAATTGCTGGATGATCTGCATCTGGTCATCCTGACATATAAAAGTACAATGGGCCCACTCCTGGGTACCTCCTTAGCTACCACATTAAACCATCACTGTGATGGGCAATCAAGGTGGGAGGGAATAAAGCTTTTAAGCCCAAAAAATTTGACTAAACTTTTGATGCATGAGCCACTAATGGTTTGGGAGCAATCTGGAGCACTGAAGTGGAAATATAACCAGATGTGCAGGAAACTTGGTATGGATGGGAGCTACTGGTTGTATGTAGGTGTTTGCACGATGCTCAAGTCTCCAGTCCAGGACTTTCACAAACACCCAGAAGGACAGATATGGGATAAAGGAAGACACACAGAACAATGCTGCATTGCCAGGTGATGGTAAATGGCTCTCACCCGGGTGCAACAGATAAATAGCCAGTATGCATCCTACAGGATTTTCTAGTTAGACAACCACAGACAGAACTCCAGTACAAAGAAGACAGGCAGAAACAGATGGTCATAACCAGGAGCATCAGCCAAAATCAGACCAGAATATACAAGACAGATGGGCTTAGACCAAATGCAAAAACAGACAAAATTGCTAAGGCTTGCCTTGGGTGACCAACAAACGGTTTTCCCCAACCACACATTTGAGGTGGATGCAGGAATCCTCCCCGCTGCACTATTGTATTCTGATAGCTGGACTCCTGTGCTGCCAGAATACACTGATCAATCATACCATTTCTAACAGTGCTGTTCAAGAGGAATTGATCACTGGGTTGACTTTTCTGGAACAGGACCGACCATAGACAGATTGAAATTCAGCTGGCCCCTGCTGAACCTGCCAAATTTTGATTAATTAATGGCCAGCTTTATTCGGATACACTAGCACTGGCTAGTGAGCGCTTATTAAGCGCCCTTAATAAGCCACAAACACAGAATGTATGAGAAACTCATTAAAAGAGACTAAACTGCCATAACAGGGGAAGCATAACTGACTTGTACTGTTAAGAGATAACACATACCAGATTCACAGCATACCTGGAGATGCCTGTTGTGTAATGTGGGCAGTGGTTCAGAGAAGTATATTTTAGGTATGTTTTAACACATAGGATGTATTTGTTTTGTTCTGTTCCAGGATACCCTAAAATGAGTTATGCACTGAATGCAACTGGGAGGCCAATCTTATATTCCTGCAGCTGGCCTGCATATGAAGGTGGTCTTCCTCCTCAGGTAAGTGAAAATTTTATGGCAAATCTAACAAGGCAAGTTACACAATTTTGGGTTAATTTTGGGCCATGCCAAGGGAATTCTGATCAGGAGGTACAGGACACCCTTTGCTGGGACTTTTAAATAGCTAGCAGGTAATGAGGCATTCCAGAGTTCTTCGAAAACTGAACAGTCAGTATTGGTACAGACAACCTTTAAAGAGGAAGGGTTTTATTTGGTGATGAAACGGGCAGAAAGGAAATCTAGATTAGTGTTTTTTTGTTTTTGTTTTTTTTATATATATACTCCTGCAGAGTCATTAGTAGGGATGAGCCGAACACCCCCCTGTTCGGTTCGCACCAGAACCTGCAAACGGAACTAAAGTTTGTGCGAACTTTAGAACCCTATTAAATACAATTGACTCGATTGTTCGAAATCAAAAGTGCTAATTATCAAGGCTAATATGCAAGTTATTGTCCTAAAAAGGGTTTGGGGACCCGGGTCCTGCCCCAGGGGACATGTATCAATGCAAAAAAAAGTTTTAACAGTTTGTTCGGGAGCTGTGATTTTAATAATGCTTAAAGTGAAACAATAAAAGTGAAATATTCCTTTAAATTTCGTACCTGGGGGGGGTGTATAGTATGCCTGTAAAGCAGCGCTTGTTTCCCGTGCTTAGAGCTGTCCCTGCACAACATGTCATTTAAAAGCACTCGCGGCTATAATGAATTGTCGGCTCCCGGCAATACAGAGAAAAGTCATTGCTAAAAAAAAAAAAAAAAAAGTCTGCTCAGCCAATGACGTAGGTGTAAGGCTGAGCGGACCAGATGGGGAACGTGAGAAGGGGCGGGTCTATTCATTTTTTACACTGCAGAGGAAGTTCCCCATCAGGTCCGCTCAGCCAATGACGTTGGCGGGGTCTGAGATACGAGGGCGCCCCCACCCCCTCATACCTCAGACTCTGCCTACGTCATTGGCTGAGTGGACCTGATGGGGAACTTCCTCCGCAGTGTAGGTCCGCTCAGCCAATGACGTTTCGTGTGGAGTGGAGACTGCAGCGCTGGACATCGGATCGCCGCTGGACACTGGATTACATCGCTGGAATGTTTTATTTATTTTTAATAAAGGACTTTCCCAACGGTGTCTGTGTGTTTTTTTTTTTTACACTTTCTTTGTGAAATGGTAGGGGTACAATGTACCCCTTACCAATTTACATAGGGGGGGCCGGAATCTGGGGGGTCCCCTTTGTTAAAGGGGTCTTCCAGATTCCGATAAGCCCCCTGCCCACAGACCCCCACAACCACCGGGCAAGGGTTGTGGGGATGAGGTCCTTGTCTCCATCAACATAGGGACATGGTGCTTTGAGGGGTCACAGACCCCCAAAGCATCCTCCCCATGTTGAGGGCATGTGGCCTGGTACGGTTCAGGAGGGGGGGCGCTCTCTTGTCCCCCCCTCTTTTCCTGCGGCCTGCCAGTTTGCGTTCTCGGATAAAGGGTCTGGTATGGATTTTTGGGGGAACTCCACACCCTTTTTTTTAAATTTAGGGTGGAGTTCCCCTTAAAATCCATACCAGACCTGAAGGGTCTAGTATGGATATTTGGGGGGAACCCCACGTCATTTTTTTTTAAAAGAATTTGACGCAGGGTTCCCCTTAATATCCATACCAGACCTGAAGGGCCTGGTAATTGAATTTGGGGAGACCCCCACGCATTTTTTTTTTTTTTTTTTTTATCAATGACTTTTCTCTGTATTGCCGGGAGCCAACAATTCATTATAGCCGCAAATGCTTTTAAATGACTTTTTTTCCTTCAGAAATGACATTTTGTGCAGGGACAATTCTAAGCACGGGAAACAAGCGCTGCTTTACAGGCATACTATACACCCCCCCCCCCAGGTACGAAATTTAAAGGAATTTAAAATTGGCACCTTAGATTTCTCCCATAGACTTTTACAGGGTGTTCCGCGGCTTTTCGAATTTGCCACGAACACCCCAAATTGTTCGCTGTTCGGCGAACGTGCGAACAGGCAATGTTCGAGTCGAACATGAGTTTGACTCGAACTCTAAGCTCAGCCCTAGTCATTAGCAGCAAAACATGTTGAATACACGCTAGCCTCCACCTATAATTTAATTTTTTAGTTTTTTGTGTAGACTTCTCATTTAACTATTATTATTCTGGAGTTCAAGTATGCATTTTGATTTAAAAAGAAATGTTCACTTAACCTGACAATCTGTCCATACAGGTGAATTACACGTTGCTTGGCAGCATTTGTAATTTGTGGAGAAACTATGGTGATATTCAGGATTCTTGGGACAGTGTGCTGAATATCCTAGAGTGGTTTGCCTTCAACCAGGATGCGCTACAGTCAGCTGCTGGCCCAGGCAGGTGGAATGATCCAGATATGGTGAGTTGAATGCTGTTTGCTTTTAATTGTGATCATATTGGAATATCATTCTAAATGTTATCTATGCCCCTATTTTTATTTTCCTATTTGTACTTTCGAATATAAATTCTGGAGGATATTTACCTTTTTCCAGGCCTTGAAACCAAGATGGATTAGACTTGCACAAATGTTCCTGACAGCCACTATCCTTGTAGCTCATCACACCTTTTCATCACACATCACAGCATCAGGATGATTTTAGTGGATGTCATAAATGTACACAGGCATCTAAATTACTATGCTTACATGTACACTAATGTTACAGGCAGTTTGTGCACTTGTTGGCAGCATCTTTGGAAGGCATCCTGGTAGGGCCAGGGACCATGAGGTTTTACAGGCTCCATGTATTCTAAATTCCACCTTGCATCTTGTGTGCTGTGCTGAGCATTCCTCACTATACTTTTCCTCTATGTATGCTGTGCTGTAAATAACATATTCTCCACTCTGGACACTGTGCTGCCCATTTTATAAGCCAATGCAGGTGCCAAAACTGCTGCCATGCCTTGGGACCCAGTTGACCTTCATCTGACACTGGTTCTGGTACTTACTGATGTGTCATAACCAAGTACCTTGTGAAAATCTCAAAACTACAGATGTCAACAAGAAATCTACTAACACTTTTAGTTTGAAACATAAAGGAAATATGGCCACGTTGAATGCCTGATCTAGCAGAACTGTAGAAAATATGGCAAATATGTTTTCATCAACAATAAAAGATGATAGGTCTGTCCCCCTTCTTCCTTCTTCTTCTTCTTCTTTTTTTTTTTTTTTTAATGATTTGATTTTTAGCTTCAAGCTTATGCAACTTAATCATATACATTTTGAAATAAAATTTAACATGTTTGTATTATTTTGTAGCTCATAACTGGAGACTTTGGATTGAGTTATGAACAATCTAAATCACAGTTGGCTATTTGGGCAATCCTGGCAGCTCCATTTATTATGTCCAATGACTTGAGGACCATCTCACAAGAAGCCAAGGAGCTTTTACAGAACCGTCTTTTGATCTACATAGACCAGGACTCCCTAGGAAAACAGGGAAGGAGAGTGGCAAAGGTATGTATGTAAGGTAAAAGTGTACATCAGCCCACTAGATCGAAACTTGCAATAATATATTTTTGGAAGTTAATGCGGAAGTAAACCCATCCATAAAACAGTTTAATTTCTGGCACTTGCCGGAAATATAACCCTCCCATTGGTTGTGCTTTTAACCAACTGTCAAACCATCCAATGGCTGGTGTCATAACTGATCACATGTGCAGCATCATGGCAGTTGTAGATTAAACAGAGGCAAGGATGGCAGCTTCCTTGGCTGAATACGATAGGAGGGTTTACTTACACTTTAAATACTGAAAACTGTGTTTCATTTTACCACACCATATGGAATCAAATTTTATAGTTCTAGTCAGGGGAATTCTTGTATATAACTTAAGCAAAATAAAATTAGAGATTTGTTGCGCTGATAGGAAGTGAATAATTAAAATAAAAGCTGCTGACACAATATTGTTGGGTACAATAGACAAAATATGGGGTAAAGGTGTAGCGCTAAAACAAATGGTAGTGAAAAAAGTTCATAAATGGAAACTTCAATGGTTTGAAGATGACAAAAAGTTCATAACAAACTCCACGTTGTAAAATCCGTAAGATGAAGAAGGTATGAAGCCATCACCAACACCCGTTAAAACTGACCCTTACTAGAAATGCATAGGGTAACAGTATTGAGTAAACCAAGGCAATATCCACGGCTCCTCCTTTCCAATGACCAACCGATACAGCGATAAGGAAACTTGTTTGTAATGGCACACCAGATATGCTTGGCTGTGATCCCAGCAAACTTGGCTACACATACACTCCAGAGATGAACCTCAGTAGTCACATATATAGAGGATGGAAAGAAAAACGCTCATTGCGCAGACATCCAAAAACTAGAACATTTATTAAGTGTATGCTAGACATAAAAACTCACATTATGTGAAATGGTAATAAGCGAAAGGAAAGCGTCCAGCGCTTCCTACGAACAAGGTGGTGGCTGTAAACTCCGTCTGCTCCAGTGTGTCACACGACCCTCAATCCACCCGACGTTTCGTCGTCAGCGTACATCTTCACGCCCCTGAAGATGCACGCTGGTGACGAAACCATTTTTACTATTTCACATAATATGAGTTTTTATGTCTAGCATACACTTAATAAATGTTCTAGTTTTTGGATGTCTGCGCAATGAGCGTTTTTTCTTTCCATCCTCTATATATGTGAATACTGAGGGTTATCTCTGGAGTGTATGTGTAGCCAAGTTTGCTGGGATCACAACCAAGCATTTCTGGTGTGCCATTACAAACAAGTTTCCTTATCGCTGTATCGGTTGGTCGTTGGATAGGAGGAGCCGTGGATATTGCCTTGGTTTACTCAATGCTGTTACCCTATGCATTTCTGGTAAGGGTCAGTTTTAACGGGTGTTGGTGACGGCTTCATACCTTCTTCATCTCACTGATTTCTTCAATGTTTTTATTGAGTTTTGCATAAGTAAAGACAAAATATTGTAAACCAGTATAATATAAGATGCATATTAATTCAATAAAGACAAATCCTATAATAACATTACTCTTATCCAAACTACAGGAGAGTGGGAAGATAAAAAAAGTCTTTAGAAATAATACATGGGTGAGTAATGTGAAGACCCAATGAAGGGTTTAAAATTAAAGTAAATTACGTGAAATATGCCTCCTAACCACCCATCCACCCCAAATTAGCTCAATCTGTGGATGAGTGGGGGCATGGTCATTAAATGTTGGAAGTGTAAAAATAATTCATAAGAAACTTATAAGCTGTGTAAAAAGGGGGTATCATACTCTCTTTACTAATTATAGTCTTTTTAGTAGTACATTTAGAACTATCATACTACTGTGTTTGAACTGTACACTCATTAAACTAAAGATGAAGAGAAAGGAAAAATAGTGAATAATCACTCTTACAAAATATATTTTTTCAGTAGTAGGATATATAGCATTGAAAGGAGAAATAAATGGGTATCCCTATATTATAAATCATATAGGGGAAAAAAAAAGAACAAGATTAAATACCTGACACGTCACAATATAACATGCCACCCTTATAAGATAGAAAACTTAAAGACAAACAAAAAGTAAAAAAGAAAGGGAAAGAGAAAAGTTAGAAGAAGGGATTTCCTGAGGTGGTGGCCTGGCTCACGATAAAGAAATACAAATAATTAGCATATAGTCTATGTAACCTAGTGTGGTAACAGTAAAGAGTGGTCAAAATCGGTGGGGAGATGGTGTTCAACCCATGGTTGCCAAATCTTACGAAATCTATTTATTTTATTCTCTTCTATAGCCGTCATCTTGGCATATATAAGTGCTTTGTTCACTCTGTATTTAGCCTCCGCTAAAATTAGAGCTTGGGACTTCCAAGCATTGGCCATACTTTGTTTAGCTGCAGTATTAAGTTGCATAAGCAGGTGAAATTGTGAGTGGGTAAGTGAATCGGGTTTTAGATTAAGAAGTGCTATAGCAGGATCTGGGGGAATTGAGATTTCCAGGGCTGTAGATGCCGTTTGAAAAGTGTTCTTCCAGAATTCTTGGGCCACCGGATATTGCCACCAAATGTGGAAATGTGTACCTGTTTTTTCACCGCCTCTGAGACAATTGTTTGGGTACGTGGGAACAAATTTTGCTATTCTGGCAGGTACTAGATACCAACGTGCTAGGACTTTATAATTTGTTTGTTTCTACAGCATAACAATTAGGAGAGGAAGATTTAGTGGCTAACCATATTTTGGACCAATCTTTGATGTCAAACATTCGGCTCATGTCTTGTGCCCACTTAGTAGCATATGAGGGCAATATCTCGTCAGTAGTGATGAGCCGAACACCCCCGGGTTCGGTTCGCACCAGAACCCGCGAACGGACCGAAAGTTTGCACGAACATTAGAACCCTATTAAATACAATGGATGCGAACGTTCGAATTCTAAAGTGCTAATTATAACGACTATTATCCATGTTATTGTCCTAAACAGAGTTTGGGAACCCGGGTTCTGCACCAGGGGACATGTATCAATGCAAAAAGAAGTTTTAAAAACGGCCGTTTTTCGGGAGCAGTCATTTTAATGATGCATAAAGTGAAAAAAAAAAAGTCAAATATTCCTTAAAATATTGTACCTGGGGGGTGTCTAAAGTATGCCTGTGAAGTGCCACGTGTTTCCCGTGTTTAGAACTGTCCCTGCACAAAATGACATTTCTAAAGGAAAAAAAAGCCATTTAAAACTGCTTGCGGCTTTAATGTAATGTCTGGTCCCGGTAATATGGATGAAAATCTTTAAGAAAAATGGCATAGCTACCCCATCACCCCCCCCCCCCCCACCCCAGCCCATTACCAGCCCCTTTGGGTCTTGTATGGATATTAAGGGGAACCCCGCACACAAAATAAAAAAGGCCCTATATACTCTGAACAGCCGTATACAGGCGGTGCATACAAGACGGGGACTGTAGGTTTGTTCTTATGTAGAATCTGTTTGTAATTTTGAACAGCTACATTGTTTAAGTGTAGCTCCAGCCCAAATACCTATTTTTAAGCTTTTTGGAAAACATAGGGAAGGGTTATCACCCCTGTAACATTTGTTTTGCTGTCTGTGCCCCTGTTCAGAACATTTCACCTCACTTTGCGTCCCAATGACAACTGTTTTTGAAATGTGGTGTTTTTATTGAAACAAGGATTGGTGATAAAGCATCAGTAGAGAGGAGACACCTTTCTCCCATATTAATACTTACAGGAGAGAATTTTCCTTCCAAGGGGTAGATTTCCTCTCACTTCCTGTTGTCTTCTTCCGTTTGCAAGTAGTAGTCGTTTGTAAGTTGGATGTTTGAAAGTAGGGACCTGCCGTATATACTCTGCAGAAATTGGCCCCTTAGGTGTTGGTGTTGGCACAACACTGTAAGCACTCACAGTTACTCTTGGTGGGTGCTGGAACGGCCTGCTGTCAACTATTATATCAGGAATTGTAATAACATATAATTGTTGAACAGTGGTAGTAAAAATTGGGCCTTTGATGGTGGTGCTGGTGCCACAACACTGTAAGGCCTGACAGTTACTCTTGGTGGGCGCAGCAATGGGCCCTGCTGTGAATTATTAGATCAATAATTATAATTGCATGCCCCTGTTGAACAGGGGCTGAAAAATTGGGCCTTTGGTGGTGGTGTTGACACAACACTGTAAGGCCTGACAGTTACTCTTGGTGGGCGCAGCAATGGGCCCTGCTGTGAATTATTAGATCAATAATTATAATTGCATGCCCCTGTTGAACAGGGGCTGAAAAATTGGGCCTTTGGTGGTGGTGTTGACACAACACTGTAAGGCCTGACAGTTACTCTTGGTGGGCGCAGCAATGGGCCCTGCTGTGAATTATTAGATCAATAATTATAATTGCATGCCCCTGTTGAACAGGGGCTGAAAAATTGGGCCTTAGGCACTGGTGGCACAACACTGCAACCCCTCACAGATACTGTACTTGGAGCACAGCAATGAGGCCTGTTGCAAAGTATTGCATCAAAAATTGTAATTACACGCCCCTGTTAAACAGGGGCTGAAAAATTGGGCCTTAGGCACTGGTGGCGGCACCCATAAACCAAAATGATCTTCCAAGCTATCATCATTAATCGGATCATTGAGGAGGAGGAGGAGGATAGCCAGTCAACATAACAGCACAGGCACTCAGCATCAGCATCAGTCTTGAAGGGATGTGACATTTTAAAATCAATTAGTCTGTTATATCAGCATCATGTGTGTGGTAGCTGGTGGTGATCCAAGACTGGTTCATCTTGATGAAAGTCAGTCGATCAACCGAGTCGGTGGACAGGCGCACCCTGTGATCCGTGACAAATCCTCCAGCAGCACTGAATGTGCGTTCTGAAAGAACGCTGGATGCAGGACAGGCCAGTAGCTCAATTGCATACTGTGCAAGCTCTGGCCAGTGATCCATCCTCAAGACCCAGTAAGCCAGAGGATTTTCGGTGGGGAAGGTGTCCAAGTCTGACCTTGCCCCTAGGTATTCCTGCACCATGTATATCAGACACTGGCGATGGTTGCTGGAACCGATCATACTTTGGGGCTGCGGACTAAAGAATTGTCTGAACGCATCGGTCAGACGGCCACCTTCCCCACCGCTCCTTCTTTGACTGCCCGAAGCCTCAGCAACTCGTTGTCCAGGACCAGGAGTTTGTAACCTCCCAGTCTCTGGGAACGCGTTGCACAGACCTTTCTGCAAGGCCTCCCGGAGTTGTCTCATCCTCTGCTCCCTCTGCGACGGTAACATAAGGTCCGCAACCTTACCCTTGTACCGTGGATCAAGGAGAGTGGCCAGCCAGTAATGGTCCCTCTCCTTGATCCGAAGACTACGAGGATCCTTCCGCAGACTTTGCAGGATCAGGGAGGCCATGCAGCGTAGGTTAGCTGAGGCATTTAGTCCGGAGTCCTCTGGGTCACTAAGGACGACATGATCCGCAGCCACCTCCTCCCAGCCACGTACAAGTCCACTGGTTTCTTGGGACTGTAAATCATCCCTAAAAGACTGCTGCTGATGATGCTGAGTGCCAGCCTCCACCTCCATGCTGACACAATCCTCCTCCTCCTCCTCTTCCTGTGCGATGGGTGGGACAGAAGGAACACTGTCTGGGTAAAGGGGGCCTTGAGAGGCAAGGAAGTCCTCCTCTTCCTGCCTCTGTTCTGCCTCAAGTGCCCTGTCCATTATTCCACGCAGCGTGTGCTCCAACAGGTGGACAAGAGGTACAGTGTCACTGATGCATGCACTGTCACTGCTCACCATCCTCGTGGCCTCCTCAAATGGTGCCAGGACAGTGCATGCATCCCTGATCATGCCCCACTGGCGTGGTGAAAAAAACCAGAGCTCCCCTGACCCTGTCCTGGTGCCGTAGTCGCACAGGTACTCATTGATGGCCCTCTGCTGCGTGTGCAGCCGCTGCAGCATGGCCAACGTTGAGTTCCACCTGGTGGGCATGTCACATATAAGGCGGTTCTTGGGCAGGTTCAACTCCTTTTGCAGCTCAGCCAGGCGAGCACTGGCATTATAAGATCTGCGGAAATGCACACAGACTTTCCTGGCCTGCCTCAGGACATCCTGTAAGCCCGGGTACCTGCCCAAGAACCGCTGCACCACCAGGTTAAGGACGTGAGCCATACAGGGCACATGGGTCAGTTGTCCCTGTCGGAGGGCGGAGAGGAGGTTGGTGCCATTGTCGCAAACCACCATTCCTGGCTTAAGCTGGCATGGCGTCAACCACCTCTCGGCCTGCCCCTGCAGAGCAGACAGGACCTCTGCCCCAGTGTGGCTCCTGTCCCCCAAACACACCAGCGCAAGCACGGCATGGCATCTTTTTGCCTGCATACTTGCGTAGCCCCTTGAACGCCTACGGAGCACCGCTGGTTCCGAGGACAAACCACAGGAAGAGGCCATGGAGGAAGAAGAAGAGGAGGGGGTGGAGGAGAGAGGTGTGTCACAACCAGTAGTAGCATTTTGGAGGCGTGGCGGTGGAACAACCTCCAACACTACTGCACCTTGTCCTGCATCCTTCCCAGCTGCCAAAAGAGTGACCCAATGGGCCGTGAAAGAAAGGTAACGTCCCTGTCCATGCCTGCTGGACCATGAGTCAGCGGTAATATGCACCTTACCACTGACCGCCCTGTCCAGCGAGGCCAAGACATTGCCTTCCACATGCCTGTAGAGAGCCGGAATCGCCTTCCGTGAGAAAAAGTGGCGTTTGGGAACCTGCCACTGAGGAACCGCACATTGCACAAACTCACGGAAGGGGGCCGAGTCTACCAACTGAAAAGGCAGCAGTTGAAGCGCTAGCAATTTAGCCAAGCTAGCATTCAACCGCTGGGCATGTGGATGGCTGGGAGTGAACTTCTTTCGACGGTCCAGCAGCTAGGGCAGGGAAATTTGCCTGCTAGAATCGGACGTCGGTGTACTGCTAGCAGAGTGGCCGCAAGTACTTGGCTGTGACACACCTAATTCTACACCTTCATTCCTCTCAGTGCAGGTTTCAGAGAGGACTGATGGTATAGTGGGGTTGGAGATCCCAGCTGATGCGGTGCAAGGAGAGGTCCGCTTTGTTCTTTGGTGTGGGTCTTTAAGGTAGGCTTGCCAATGAGCTGCATGGCAGGTCAACATATGTCTGATCAAGCATGTGGTGCCCAAGCGGCTGATGTTTTGGCCACGCGATATACGCTTGAGACATATGTTGCAAACAGCAGCTGTGCTATCTGATGCACTCGCCTCAAAAAAGGCCCACACCAAAGAACTTTTTGAATGACGGGCAGAGGCAGCGCCCTGCACAGGCGGAGCTCTGCGGTGTGATTCCGTCGGTGTGCTGCCCATACGCTGGCCACCCAAGGGCATCCTGCCTCGTTGGAGATGTGCCTCCTCCTCCTCCTCTCTCCTATTAGGCACCCACGTGGAGTCAGTGACCTCATCATCCCCTCCCTCCTCATCACTGGAGCCAATCTGGCAGTATGCTGCAGCTGCTGGAGCATGACTGCCAGATTGGTGTCCTTCTTGAGCATCCCCTCTCTCTGCTCTCACGCTACTGCCTTCCTCTAGCTGGGTATCATCATCAGATCCTTCGAAACGCTGGGCATCCTCCTGGAGCATGTACCCAACACTGTGCTCAAACAGTTCGGGGGACTCCTCAGGAGGAGGACATGGTGGGTCTAGGGAAGGAGTGACTAATAATGACATTGATACCAGAGAAGAGGACGCTTTGGCAGCTGCTTTGCCAGTACCCTGAGCCTGGGTGAGAGAGGATGAGGAGGATGAGGTGGGCTTGGTCATCCACTCTACCAAGTCTTCGGCATGATGTGGCTCAACATGTCCAGCTGCCGAAAAGAAGGACAAGCGTGTCCCATGGCCACGTGCTGATGACAATGCACCGCGTCCATGACCAGCACTGTTGCCCCCAGACACAGAGCCTGCTTGCCCTCTTTTTTTTGCCTCCTGACTGTCTGCCTCTCCTTGTTTGCCTTCCAGACATTTTAATGGATGGCCTGCAGGGAGATGGGAAAAACAGCAATAAGGGCTACCTTCAGGTGTATACTGTGCAGGAGGCTTAGCAACAAAGACACTGACACTGTCCCCTGCCTATCCTTCTCTGTCCCTAAACACAAGGATTTGCAATATGCTTCAGCAAGATTGGTTTAGCACAGAATAGCACACTGACAGTTTCCCTCACTGTCCTTCTCTGTCCCTACAAACAAGATTTAGCACAGAATAGCACACTGATAGTTTCCCCGAGTGTCCTTCTCTGTCCCTAAACTCAAGGATTTCAAATATGGTTCAGCAAGATTGGTTTAGAACAGAATAGCACACTGATAGTTTCCCCGAGTGTCCTTCTCTGTCCCTAAACTCAAGGATTTCAAATATGGTTCAGCAAGATTGGTTTAGAACAGAATAGCACACTGACAGTTTCCCTCACTGTCCTTCTCTGTCCCTACAAACAAGGTTTAGCACAGAATAGCACACTGACACTTTCCCTCACTGTCCTTCTCTGTCCCTACAAACAAGATTTAGCACAGAATAGCACACTGACACTTTCCCTCACTGTCCTTCTCTGTCCCTACAAACAAGGTTTAGCACAGAATGACACACTGGCACTCTCCCTACCTATCCTTCTCTGTCCCTAAACACAAGGAATCCAGGATTAGTAAAGGAAAAAAATGACACTGTCCCTGCCTATGCTTCTCTTTCCCTGCTCCGGAACACACTACACAAGGCCGCCGCGCTGGCGGCCTTTTATAGTGTGGGGCGTGTACTAAACCCCCTCAGCAATAATTGGCCACAGGCATCCTGCCTGTGGCCAATCGTTGCTCTCCTCGCTGCCGGCGCTGTGATTGGCCAAGCATGCGGGGTCACAGTGCATGCTTGGCCAATCACAGCGCCTGGATGACACTGCGATGGCGTAGTGCATTGTGGGCCGTTCGCGTCACTCGAATTTGGCGCGAACGGCCCAAATCGTTCGATCTTCGTCGAACGATCGAACAGCCGATGTTCGAGTCGAACGTATGTTCGACTCGAACACGAAGCTCATCCCTACTCGTCAGAGATCACATTGAGTTGTTGGTATAGGGTGGAGATTAGTCCTCTAATATGTGGATCGCTCATACAAATCCGCTCGAATTCAGTCATTTGGTTGAGAGATGAACCTGTACTAAGTAATGGTTCGTAGAAGTTTTTTTAATTTGTAGATAACAAAAAATCTAATTCTTAGGAAGACCAAAGGTTTCACATAGTACAGGGAAGGTATGAAACGTAGTGGCAGAGGTTAGTTTGTATAAGCGAAGCAGATTACAAGAGGACCATGCAGAAAATGATTTTGGGAATTTCCAAGCAGCATAAAAGGCCGGATTACTCAGGAATGAAAGTAGGGGATTATGTGGGGATTGGAGATTTATGTAAATTTTTAAATTTATCCCAAATAGTTAGTTAGGTTACATCTCAACAATCGTATAATGAAACAATCTACAGGGCAAAGCCATAATATGTTGGCCACCGAGATTGGATCGGTATCTACAGATTTGATAGCTACCCATAAGGGTGTTTCGACCGTAGTATATTTGGGAAGGAGTGTGATTTGTGCAGCATGAAAATAAGAAGTGAAGTTGGGTAGTCCTAAACCACCTTTCAATTTATGAAGATTAAGCATAGATTTAGGTATGCAAGGTTTAGTGGTACCCCAAATAAAGAACATAACTCTCCGTTGAGTGAGTCTTAGGAAATAAGATGGTAGCGAAATTGGAAGGACTCTAAATCTAAGAATTTTGGCAGTATAGACATCTTTATAGCATTGATCCTACCCAGCCATGAAAGTGTAAGAGAGGTCCATTGCTTCATTAAGCCTGAAGTTTCTTTCAGAAGAGGAAGATAATTGCCCACAAAAAGAACCTTAAGAGAGATTGTAAGTTGTATTCCTAAGTATGGGAGTTGTTTAGGAACCCAAGGCTTGTGCATGTTGAAGTTCTGATGATGATAGGGAAATATTTGACACATTTGATTTTGTGGGGTTAACATGAAGTCCTGATATGTGGGCAAAGTTATCTAATGTAGCTAGTAAATTTGGGGTAGATATATGAGGATGTGACAGACAAAGATATCATCCGCAAAGAGGCATATTTTGTGCTGGTAGCCACCTAGTTCAATGCCTTTTTAATATTGGGATTGGACCTGATTAGTTGAGCCAGGGGTTCAATTAGTAAGGTAAAGAGTAACGGGGAGAGGGGACAACCTTGTCTGGTTCCTCTTCTGATGTTAAACATTGTCGACTTATATCCAATGTATTTAATGTATGCTCTCGGGTTATTATATAGAGAGGAAACCCAGGTTAAGAAATGGTTTCCAAAACCCCATTTTTGAAGGGTATATTCCATATAAGGCCAAGTGACGGAATCAAATGCTTTCCTTATATCTAAAGATACAAGGCAAGCTGGGATGCGTCTAGATTTAGTGGCATGGATAAGTAAGAGTGCTCGCCTAATGTTATCACCTGCCTAACGTTTAGGCATAAAACCTGTTTGGTCTTTATGAATAAGATGGCCAATGATATTATTCAATCTAGTGGCTAAGAGTTTAGCTATTTATTTAACGTCTAAATTTAGGAGGAATATAGGACGATAGTTGGTCCAGGAAGTTGAATCTGAGTGTGGTTTGGGGATCATAGCAATGATAGAGGCAAGTGTCTTTGTTCTAAAAGAATGTCCTTTTGAGGATCGAATTGAAAGCCCTAGTTAAGACTGGTGTTAGGATTTGTGCAAACTGTCTGTAATGTATTGCCGAAAACCCATCCGGGCCCGGTCTCTTTAATTTTAGAAATTTTATAGCTTTCTGGACTTCAGTGTCTGTAACAGGGCATTCAAGAAGATCACGTTCTTCATCAAGATTAGGAAGTGTGATATTAGAAAATAGGTTATCAGCTTTTGTCTTATCAAAAGTCGGGGCAGAGGAATATAGTTTAGCTAAATTAGAGCGGAAAACTTCCAGAATTTTTACTAGATTACTCGTGTACGCTTCTCGGGATAATTTCAGTCTGATGGGAGTTTGTGTGTTGTGTAATCTTTAAAATTCTGGCCATGGGCGTATCGGGTTTATTTGCCTTGAGATATTGAATATGCTGGCGCTTTCGTAAAGGTTTATCTGTGGAGTCAGTCAAAAAAAGATCTAAATCGAGGCAGGCTTTTTCTAGTTTAGAATTATTAGAAGTAGTCGGAAGTTTAAAAAGCCTGGTGGCAGTTATTAACCACTTAAGCCCCAGACCAATACGCAGCATAAAGACCAGGCCCCTTTTTGCGATTCGGCACTGCATCGCTTTAACTGACAATTGCGCAGTCGTGCGACGTAGCTCCCAAACAAAATTGACGTCTTTTTTTTTCCCCACAAATAGAGCTTTCTTTTGGTGGTATTTGATCGCCTCTGTGGTTTTTATTTTTTGTGCTATAAACAAAAATAGAGTGACAATTTGGAAAAAAATGCAATATTTTTTACTTTTTGCTATAATAAATATCCCCCAAAAATATATAAAAAACATTTTTTTTTCCTCAGTTTAGGCCGATACGTATTCTTCTACATATTTTTAGTAAAAAAAATTGCATTCAGCGTTTATTGATTGGTTTGCGCAAAAGTTATAGCAGTTACAAAATAGGGGATACTTTATGGCATTTTTATTAATAATAATTTTTTTTTTTTACTAGTAATGGCGGTGATCAGCGTTTTTTTTTTTAATCGTGACTGCGACATTATGGCGGACACATCGGACACTTTTGACACATTTTTAGGACCATTGTCATTTTCACAGCGATCAGAGCCATAAAAATGCACTGGTTACTGTGAAAATGACACTGGCAATGAAGGAGTTAACCACTAGGTGGTGCTGTAGGGGTTAAATGTTCCCTGCTTGTGTTTCCTTACTGAAGGGGGGGGGGCGGGCTATGTGTCACATAACACTGATCTCGGCTCCGTGTCATTGTTACTTGGCAGAGCAGGGAAATGCTTGTTTACACAAGCATCTCCCTGCCCCATACCTCCGTGAGACGATCGCGGGGATCCCCGTGGCGATCAAGTCCGCGGTCCGACTCACGGGGAAGGCAGGGGGAGCACTCCGCGCGTGACCCCCGACGTCGGGCAGTTAAAGGGATGTAAAGGTACGCGATTGTGCCTGTACGAGCCATTCTGACGACTTATATATACAGTGCATGGTCGTTAAGTGGTTAAAGGAAGTTTCAAGTTTTGCAAAAGTGAGTTTACGTTCTCTCAAGCGCAGTAGCTTGTTGTATCAGTTTCCCCCTAATAACAGTTTTATGAGCTTCCCATAATGTGAGGGCTGAAATGTCACCTGTATGGTTGGTTTCAAGGTAATCGGATAATGCTTTTTCAATCTCAACATGAGATGGATGAGTCAACATAGAGTCAGTTATACACCAAGTGGTGTCATTTGATCTAGGAACTGTGGATGCAATAGTGGTGAAAACTGCACAGTGATCAGTCCATGGAAAGGGAATCATTTTAAATGAAATTATTTCTCTGCAACATGCTAGATGGGACGAAGATGTGATCTATCCATGAAAATAAGTTGTGCGGGTATGAATAGTGAGTAAAACGTCTACTGGTTGGATTAATTTCTCACCAAGTATCTACCAAGCCATGAGTTGTAAGCAAGTGTTGAAAGGCTAGGTTTATTGTGCCCATGGTAGGCCCTGTAGGAGATTTATCCAAAAAAGGGAAAATTGTTGCGTTGGAATTACCACACAAAACAACTGTACCAGACTTATGAGCTTCTACTACTTGGAGGAGATGAGACAAAAAGGCAATTGGGCATTTATTGGGAGCATAGTAGGATACAATAGTAATAGGATTATCAGAAATGTAACCTGTTAGAAGTATATATCGTCCCTTGGGATCTTTTATTCGTGAAACAAGATTAAACGGAGTGGAGCGATGAAAACCAATGAGGGTTCCACGCTGTTTAACTGTGGCAGAGGCAGTATAGAATTGTGGATAGGAGGATGAAAGAAATTTAGGGTGAGCTTTATCTATGAAATTGGTTTCCTGCAAGCAGATAATATGAGCTTTCTTCATTGTGAAGGAACGAAGTGCCTTGGTGCGTTTTTGTGGGATATTAAACCCTTGTACATTCAAAGACATGACATTTTATATGAGCCATAAACCAACTAGGACGACCATTATATTATGGTAAATACAGTACTTACCGAGATCCAGAATCACAGACGGGAGAGATGAAAATGAATAGAATAAGACAGAGAAAAAAGGAAAAAGAAAAAACAATAGAACAAACCCTTTATATAAACAATGTATCAATATATAGAAATAAGACAATAGGGCGTGGAGCATCTCAGGGGAGTAATCAAAACTCCCTGAGAGGATCCGGGCCCATCAGCAGAGTCCCCCATTGTAATGGCAGGAGTCTACGGATGGAATGAAGGGCAGCAAGAAGTTCCTAAGGGAAGAACAGCACCGGAGAACTACAGGTACTGTACAGTAGCTATCATATAAATTTATAGCTTTATAAATTTAACAGGAAAGAAAAAATATATATATATATATGAAAAATAGAGAAATAAATAAATAATTAGGACTTATGGTAACTTAAGCAGAACCTTGTCGCCAAGGCTCATTCATCTCACTGATTTCACAATGTGGATTTTGTTATGAACTTTTTGGCATCTTCAAACCATTGAATTTCATTTATGAACTTTTTTCACTACCATTTGTTTTAGCGCTACACCTTTACCCCATATAACTTAAGCAAACCAGACTCCTTTTTCACACGTATAGTGAATGTATATGTGTGTGCTCTAGGGTTGTCCCGATACCGAGCATTTCCCCAAGTACTTGTACTCGGGGAAATGCTCCGATGCTTCACCCGATACCTGGGCAGTCAGGGATGATCGGTGCGGCGGGGGGAATTACAAGCACTGATCTGCCTGTATACATTTCAATAAAGCCTGACAGCTTCTCCCCGGACCCCCCCCCCCCCTTTTTAGCTGCTTTAGTGAAATTTATACAGCGGTAATCAGTGCTTGTAACTCCCCCCCAACACACACTGATCACCGCTGACTGTCACTGTATCTTTCTCCGTTCTGCTGCTATACTCCTCCACGCTCTGTGTCCCCCTCGGTGCTGCTCTCCCTCTCCGTGCTCTGTGTCCCCCTCGACGCTGCTCTCCCTCTCCGGTTCGTTGTCCCCCTCTGTGCTGCTCTCCCCCTCCGTGCTCCCCTCGGTGCTGCTCTCCTTCTCCGGGTGTCCTTGTATCCCCCTCCGTGCTGCTGCTGTCGGCGCTCCGTGTCCCGTGTCCCCCTCCTGCTGCTCTCCCCCTCTGCGCTCCGAGTCCCCCCACCATGTCCTCCTCCACCCCCTCTGTCCTCGGTATCTCAGGATGGAGAGCAGAGGTAGGAGCCGCTAAAGCCGGCTCCTTCCTTTTCGAATGAACAGAGTCAGTGATCACTGACTCTGTTCATTCATATAACTGAAACATCGTAACCTGTGTTTACGATGCTTCAGTTTATGAATGGAGAGGAGCCTCCTGTCCATTCATTTTAGCTGAGGCTGCAGAGAAAGGGACTGGGGAATCTGTGTCCCTCGTCCCTTTCTCTGTCTCATAGGGGAGATGTCAGAGGTCTGTTAAGACCCCTGAAATCTCACCAAAGCCCCCCAACAGCGCTAAAAAAAAAAAAGGGAAAAAAAAATGAATTGTAAAAAATAATAAAAATAAAAAAAACACACTGACACAATCCACTCCCCCCCCCCCCCTAAAAGAAAATTAAAAAATAAAGCACTGTAAAAAAAAAAAAAAAAATTGTAAAAAAAAAAATGACACATGACATTAAAAAAAAGTATCGGTAATCGGTATCGACGAGTACTTGAAAAAAAGTATCGGTACTTGTACTCGGTCTTAAAAAAGTGGTATCGGGACAACCCTAGTGTGCTCCATGATGACGACAACAGCATTTAACAAAATGAAGGCAGACATTACAATTTGGTACACAAGGAATTGGAGGGCCCTGCTCATTATAGCTTACAATCTAAGAGGGAGGGTCAATTGATACAAAAGGTAATAGCTATGGGGGTTGAGCTAATGGAGAAAGTAAAACAGTGTATTAGAAGCCGGATAGGCTTCTTTAAAGAGAAGGGTTTTCAGGGATCGTCTAAATATGGAACATTCACTTGTTTTTGCTCTATGTACATAGTACAATAGGCAATCTTTAAAGCTATTAGATCTTGCTGCCCCTTATCCAAAGATTTTTCAGGTAATTTTTACACTTTTTTTTTAAATCTCCCTGTGCAACCAATATTTTTTATAAATTGTACACCGCAAATTACAAGAATAAACTGTTGGCAAATGTCCCATACTCAGTTCTTTGTACTTCTCTTCCTGCAGGTGAGTTCTCTGGAAGTCTGGATGAGAGAGCTGGTTGATGAACAGTATGCCGTGGCTGTCCTGAATAAAGGAACAGATGGAATTCCAAAGCGTTTCTCTTTGAGCCTCGCTAACTTGAATATCACAGAGTGTGCACTCGGCTATAAACTCTATGATGTGTTTGAAAAAGAGTACTTGGGAAATGTTAAACCTGAAACAAATATTGAGATGAATATTAATCCAACAGGGGTAGTCATGTTATTTGTTCGCCCAGCTTCTGTCAAGTTTCATCCTGTGTAATTTAAGCAGGGTATTTAAAATGATGGGAGCTGATTTAATACTATAGAAAATAGTGATAATTTTTATCACAAGGGATTAACAAAGGAGTTCGTATATGAATGCTGAACAGAGGTGCCATTATACAGGGTAATGTGTGGCTTATTTTTAGACTTGAAATTGGTGAACACTACCTAATTTATTTTGGTTTAAAAAAAAAAAAAGAATAATGTAATATTTGCCAACGGCATCTTTATATTCAGCACCTCACAGCAAAAAAATGCTAAAAAGTTCTTGGACCAAAACATATACACCTGTAAATTTTCATACAAGCAAATTAATCTAGATTTACTTAATTTCATTTACTTAATATCATACTTGTGAATCTTGATAGAGAAAGCACGTTATGAAACTTAAATCAAGGTAATCTGAGTAATAATCGTCATAATAATAAAAGCCCGAATTCAGAAATGGCAAAAGTCAATCCGAGATGTCCAATGCCATTGAGCGAGGGTCACTTGTCTTTTTTGATGCCCAAATAGCAAACTTGATTAGTGAACTTTGTATTTAAAGTGTTTGTATAGTCAAGTTTTTTTTATCATTGTTTCGAATAGAGGAGAATTAGAATCCCTGTCAGGTCCCTCTTGGGGAAATTCAGCCCATTTGGTCCAGGTGACCACTGTCTTTGGTACAGAAATCTTGTTAATGTGACAGACTACAAACAATTAACTGACATGTTTTAACCCTTTGCTAATTTATCCGAAACTGAACAAAATGTTGGCTCTACAAACACTTTAAAATAAACCTCTCCTGAAAAACATTGAGACTGCCACTGTGGGCCTCTTCTGAAATAGCTAGTTGTCTACATGTGTTTTTGACTCTCTAGCTTCAACACTTTGAATAACTGATCAAGAACTTTCCTGATCCACATACTTATTTTAGGGCAGTGATTTACAAGGCATTAAGCCAGTTGGTGAGAGTAACAGGCAAACAAATGGCATTTCTTGACTAAACATGTTTATATTCATTCATGATTGTATGTTGATTAGCCCTACAGCACAGGATGATTGTGACCACTGTGTGCCAATTGGGCAATGGTCCCTGTGCAAATCTTTTTTTCTGGGGTATTTTGTTATTTGGGGAGCAAATAAAAGTAGACAAATAAAGATAGGTCATCAAAAGTCAGTCATTCTATTACTGGGACTAGATGTACTGTATGCTCTAAACCAGAATATTGGTCGATTTTATAAATTTGCACTGTCCTCTACCTATAACTAGCTAAATGTTATTTCTAAATGTGGAAGAACACTCCGGATACAAAATGCAGGTAAAAGCTAGAGCCCTGCATCTACTGTATATTTTTTGGAGAAATGTAGTTCTTATGGTTGTGGTAAGGGAAGCAGGATCCTGATAATGTTCTATGACATTCATGAAGGACACCCTGAGGGAGATTTACTAAAACTGAAGCACTCAGAATCTGGCGCAGCTGTGCATGGTAGCCAATCAACTTCTAACTTCACCTTGTTTGTTTAAGCTTTGACAAAATGGATGCGGATTGATTTCATATGCATATGTGCAGACCAAACAAAGTTCCCTGGAACTCATCCATGCAAATCAGCAAAATGAACCTAACTGTAATCACTTTCCAGTGCAAAATACATTTTCATATACACAAACTGTAAATTATTTTCAAATCCAAGAAATTGCATGATTTCAATGTAAAATAGATGCTGTTTTTTCAATGTAAATAAAATTTCAAATTGAACCGGTATTTGTTGATTTTGTCATCATGTCTGTGATTTCTGGACTTTGTCTTTCTGCCTGCCATGAGATAGAAGTGTTTACAGTAAGAACTGTTAAAACCAAATTACCACTGCTGCAGCCTTGTTCTGTGCCGCCATCTTTGCTGCTGATATCCAGTGCCTCTTTCTGGTTCAGGCATCCCAAATCCCAGTGACCCACATCTGGCCTGCCCTCCTCCAGCTGCTGTGAATAGAAAGGCATAGGCGAGAATGGCAGTCAGACCCAGACCAAAAAAGAAAAATGTTAAACAAACATAGAAACAAAATGCAATTTTATATTGCTGGGTGGGGGAAGAGCAAGGATTCCCAGTGCATCCACAGAGTGAAGGTCCACTTTAAAGTCTAACTCTCTATATTTTAGTGACCATGTCTCATCAAGACTTTAACCAATATAAATTTCTGCCTCCACATTGCCAAACAGACACCATATGGTCAGGATCCACCCAGAAGCATGGACCCACACCTGGCTCAGCCTTTCAGCAATCTGCTGAGAGCCTGAGCCAGCCCCTCCTACCCCCTACACAGACCAGCGCTCCAGTGAGTACTGGAGAGGCAGGGCAAACAGTCATGGCTCTCTGCTCAGAGCAGAGGGGGAGAACTGAGCGATCACTAGTGTTTGATCACACATTTTTTTTTTTTTTGTGAAGTCCATACTTCTCTTTTAACTGTGCTACTGTAGACAAGGTTGCTACAATTTTTTTTTCTAATGCCCACCTAACCACCTGCCCACTGGACCCTGTTCCCTTGCAAATACTATGGTCACGCTTTGACTCTATCTTACACTCTCTAACTCTCATCTTCAATCTCTCCTTCTTCTCTGGCATCTTCCCTAACTCTCTCAAACATGTACTGGTCACCCCATACTTTAAAAGCCCTTGCCAGGTCTTAACAGCCTATGACCTATCTCCTTGCTCCCCATTACCTACAAACTCCCTGAACGCCTGGTCTACAAACACCAGAGAATACCCTTCTTGATGCCCTTCAGTCTTTAGTTTGCCCACAACACTCTGCAGAAACTGCTGTCCTAACACTCGCAAACTATTCACCAATGGATAAAACCAATAGTCATCATTATGTACTCCGAAGGGCCATATATACGGGCTGAAAATCTATTGAACCGCACATTCGGCCCATGTGTATGGCAGCTGGTCCGACAGAAACCAGCCATTTGGCTGGCTTCGGTTGAAGGGGCATGACTAAAAAAGGTCAATCAGCTAATGGCTCCACTCATTTGTGACTGCACCCTTAGTTGGTTCTCTTCTTGCCTATCCCACTTACATTTCTATCGCCTCCTCTCCAATTCCTTTTTCTGTCTGGGTCCCCCAAGATTCTATTCTTGAACCTTTCTTTCTCGATCTACACCTCCTTCCTGGGTCAGCTGATGGTCTCTTATGGTTTTCAATACCTTTTCTATGCTGATGACATCCAAATCTATCTCTCTGTCCCTCTGTTCACTCCATCAGTCTCCTCATGCATCACTAATTTACTGACCGACATATCAGTCTGGATGTCACACCATTTCCTCAAACTCAGTCTAGCCAAAACCGAGCTGCTAATATTTCCCCCCCCCCCCCCAACTGCCCCTTCCACTGACTTCTGTCCAGATCGATCGCACATCTATCAGTCTGTTCCCGCATGCCTGTGTGCAAGGTGTAATCCTAGGAATACAGCTATCTACCATAGACAAAAAGGGGAGGGGGGAGGGGTGGCCTAAGATTAGGCAGGCTGGAAGGGGTTACTTTTAGCAATAAATTATGATCAAAAACTGGATTAATCCAAAATTCATTATGTTCCAATATAAAAAGCCTAATATATTTAAGGTAAAAATGCAGTTTTAATGAACCATTGAGAAAGGAATTTCAAAATGGAAAATAATTGCCATGGACATAAATGACAAACCGGACACACAAATGACAAAACATAAAACACAGCACTAGTCCGGACGTTGTAGTCCAGCCACAAGTTATGCGCGCACCATTCCAATCGGAGTAGTAATTTAACCCTATGAGGAAGGGCAACTATTTTAAATAGTAAGTAAATAAATTGTATTTCACTTAAAGGTAAAATGGGTGCAACTTACAAGGGGCTGAACCAGGTGTGGGGGGAGGAAGGGTGGGAAAGTCAAAATTCACCTGAATATAAATAGATACAGGGCATGCGATCATTAAATGACAAGTCACATTTGGTATTTCCAACCTCTAGAGTAAATCCTGACGTAGGCAAGAAGAATAGAAATAAATCAATTATCCACAGGGACCAACAATGTTACTGAGATAACAGTTTGAGTTGCCTGTTTGGTCTCATATGTAGACCTCAGTGAACTGTAATTATGTTAGTCCATCATCGTTGTAGTTAGGTTTCAAGATTTGGTCACTAAGTCACTGGTCATATTGTATTCAATCATTTATTGCCCCACACTGGGCTTGGTCAGAAATGAATGATCAGCAATGGGCTGAAAATGACAGCAACACTGGGTTGGTAATATTAGGTCCGTTCAATGCGATAACAGCAAATGCAAGTTTAGTATATGCAGTCATACATTACCGCGGGATTCCCCTTTTGTCACTCTCAATGGTGTTGGCTACTTATCGATGCTGCAGCTTGCTGGGATTTTTTTTAAATCATCTATTCAGCGTGACGGCACAGTAAGGGAGACGAGGCAGTACTGGGTCTCCGCTAGTAGATGTAAATGTGTCCAAGCATTATTCAGTATGATCTGCACCAGCAAGGGGATTTATACAGGCAGCTGGTCATCTCCCAGCCCCGAAAGTGCTAGTCTTAGCTTGGTAGCCCGGTCATTCCACGGCTTCCTTCGTCAGCTCCGCTCACTCCACACCAAACAACGTCGCGTGACTGTGCAGGATGGTGACGTCCTCGTCCTGTAGCCAACACCATTGAGAGTGACACAGGGGAATCCCGTGGTAATGTATGACTGCATATACTAAACTTGCATTTGCTGTTATCGCATTGAAAGGACCTAATATTACCAACCCAGTGTTGCTGTTATTTTCAGCCCATTGCTAATCATTAATTTCTGACCAAGCCCAGTGTGGGGCAATTAATGATTGAATACAATATAACCAGTGACTTGGTGACCAAATCTTGAAACCTAACTACAACGATGATGGAATAACATAATTACAGTTCACTGGAGGTCTACATATGAGACCAAACAAGCAACTCAAACTGTTATCTCAGTAACATTGTTGGTCCCTGAGGATAATTGATTCATTTCTATTCTTTTTGCCTACACCAGGATTTATTCTAGAGGTTGGAAACACCAAATGTGACTTATTTAATGATCGCATGTGCTGTATCTATTTATATTCATCTAGGTGAATTTTGACTTTCCCACCCCTCCTCCCCCCGTTCCCTCCCCCAACACCTGGTCCAGCCCCTTGTAAGTTGCACCCATTTGACCTTTAAGTAAAATACAATTTATTTACTTACTATTTAAATAGTTCCCCTTCCTCATAGGGATAAATTACTACTCCGATTGGAATGTGGTGCGCATAACTTGTGGCTGGACTGTGTTTTATGTGTAGCACTACCCCCGTAGGAGCTGCTGGATTTGTTTGGGTCTGCCCTCTGATTCTCAACCCCCAACTGGTTCGAACCCTCCCTTGGCACAACTGGTAGTGAAAAATAGGATTTTTATAACAGCTTACCTGTAAAATCCTTTTCTTGGAGTACATCACGGGACACAGAGCGACATAGTCATTACTAATGGGTTATATAGATACCGTCAGGTGCTGGCACTGGCAACTTCCAAAACCGGAAGTACCCTCCCCTATATAAGCCCCTCCCATCCGGGAGCACCTCAGTTTTGTAGCAAAGCAATAAGTGTCCCCAAAGAGGGGCGGGAGCTCTGTGTCCCGTGATGTACTCCAAGAAAAGGATTTTACAGGTAAGCTGTTATAAAAATCCTATTTTCTTTCTCGTACATCACGGGACACAGAGCGACATAGTCATTACTAATGGGATGTCCTAAAGCAATGCCCAATGAGGGGGGGGATACACCATATATAAGCTGAGCGCTATCAGACATGAGGATCTTTTGCGGCCTGCAACACACTGCGCCCAAAGGCGACATCCTCCTGACTTCTAACGTCCACCTGGTAGAACCTAGTAAACGTGTGTACTGAAGACCATGTTGTGGCCTTACAGATTTGAGCCAGGGAGGCCTGGTGATGCACTGCCCATGAAGTTCCAACTGCTCTCGTGGAGTGCGCTCTAACTTTGAACGGAGGCGGTCTCCTTCTCAAGCCATAGGCTTGTATTATGACCTGTCGAATCCACTTGGCTAAAGTAGATTTTGACGCTGCCTGACCCTTTCTGGGGCCTTCCGGCAGAATAACCAAAGTATCCGTTCTGCGAATCTGAGCAGTGGCCTTTAGATAAGCTTTAACTGCTCTTACTACATCCAAAGAATGCAATAACTTTTCCTCTACCGAAGTAGGTTTGGGGAAAAAAGAAGGAAGAACCACATCTTGGTTCAAATGAAACCTCGATACCACCCTAGGAAGAAAGGCTGGATGAGGACGTAACACTACTCTATCCTTATGGATAACCAAATATGGCTCCTTACAGGACTTAGCTGCTAATTCCGACACTCTTTTAGCCGAACAAATGGCTACTAGAAAAATCAATTTCCTGGTGAGAAGCACCAAAGAAATATGCTGTAATGGTTCAAATGGTTGTTTCTGTAGAACCGACAGAACCAAGTTTAGATCCCATGGACATATGGGAATATTAATCGGAGGACTAATACGCATCACTCCTTGTATAAAGGCTTTGACTAGTGAATGCGAAGCCAAGGGCCTTTGAAAAAATATTGACAAGGCCGAAATCTGACCCTTGATAGTACTCAAGGCAAGCTTCCTATCTACAGCCCATTGTAGGAAGTCCAGAATCCTACCTATTACGTACTTATGTGGATGCCATTTCTTGGCCTCACACCACGCGATGTACGCCTTCCAGATTTTATATTAGATCTGCCTGGATATTGGCTTCCTGGCATTGATCATGGTAGATACCACAGGATTAGAGAGCCCTCTCTTTTTTAGAATGTGGGCTTCCATAGCCAGGCCGTCAAACCTAGGGCTGGTAAGGAAGGGTGGTATATCGGTCCTTGCGAAAGCAGGTCCGGACGACGTGGGAGAGTCCAAGGACTCCCCACTGAAATTTTACAATCTCCGCGTACCACGCTCTTCGGGGCCACGCTGGAGCCACCGGAATCACTGGTTTCTTTTCTACCCTGATTCTGCGGAGTAATCGAGGTAACCATTGTGGCGGTGTGAATGCATATATCAGCTTGAACTGATCCCAAGGGAACACTAGGGCATCCGAGCCGCAAGCTAGGGGATCCCTTGTCCGAGAGACAAACCTGTCCCCCTTTGCGTTGAATCTGGATGCTAGAAGATCTACATCCGATGTTCCCCACCGCTGACATATTGTCCAGAAAACCTCGGGGTGAAGGGACCCTTCCTCTGGGCCTAATTGCTGGCGACTTAGAAAGTCCGCCTTCCAATTCTCCACTCCTGGAATGAATACCGCAGATATGGCTGGGACATATTTTTCTGCCCATTTCAGGATGTAATTTACTTCCCTCTGGGCTGCACGACTCCTGGTGCCCCCCTGATGATTGATATATGCCACTGCTGTGGCATTGTCTGATTGAATTCTGACAGGGGACCCTTGGAGTTTGGATGTCCATGCTACTAGGGCATACCGGGCTGCTCGTATCTCTAAGAGATTGATGGGCAGGGCCTTTTCTGCATCCGACCATCTGCCCTGGAGAGACTATTGCTCCAGTACTGCTCCCCAGCCTATAAGGCTGGCATCTGTAGTGACCACCTTCCAAGAAATCAGACTGAAGGATTTCCCTTTTTCCAGATTCTGGGGAACCAACCACTAACGGAGGCTCTTGCGAACGGAAGGGGACAAGGACATTGTAAGTCTAGGGCCTGAACTTTTTTGTTCCAGGCTGACAGTATGGCCCCCTGCAAATTCCTTGAATGGAATTGACCGTAGGGTACTGCTTCGAATGATGCCACCCTTTTTCCCAGCAGCCTTATGCACAGGCGTATGGACGGCTGTCTTTTTTGTACCCACTAAGTGGATCAAATCTTTCAAAGACAACACCTTTCCTCGAGGCAAGAATATTTTTCTCTGGCCTGAATCCAACCTTAGCCCCAAGTATTCCAGACTTTTGACTGGTTTTTAGGGCTGACTTTTCTCGGTTGATAATCCAACCGTGAGATTCCAGATACTTGATTGTCTTGTGAACGACCACGTCTAGTTTTTTCACTGAGTGGTCTATCAGCAACAAGTCATCTAGATATGCCATTATCATTACACCTTGTGTTCTTAGATTGGCCAATAAAGGGCCAGAATTTTTGTAAACACTCGTGGTGCTGTGGCCAAACCGAAGGGTAAGGCTCTGAACTGAAAATGGCGCCCTTCTACTGCAAAGCGTAGAAACTTTTGGTAGACTGGAAAGATGGGAATGTGCAGATAAGCATCTTTGATGTCGATCGCGGCTAACCAATCCTCCCCTTGTAGGGCAGTGGCCACCGATCGGATCGACTTCATCGGAAAGTCCTGATATACAGGAATTTGTATAGCCCTTTTAGAATTAATATGATCCTCCCGTCCGCGTTTGCTTCGGGACTGTAGAGAGGTTTGAGTAAAACCCGAACCCTCATTCTTCCAGGGGAACCTCCATAATTACTCCTTGGAGCAATAGTTGTTCTAGTGCCAACAGGAGGGACTCTCTCTTCTGGGGATCCCTTGGCACGTTTTGACCTCCAACATACTGCGGAGAGCACCTATCTGTCTTGATCGCGTCCCGCCAGGTCTCTTGTGAACAACTGGAGTCCTCCCCCCACCCGACTGAGTGGGGGCAACCCTTCAATGAATTTAACTTTGGGGGAGGTTTTGTACCTCCCCTGACCCAGGGTTTCTCATTACCCTGCTATTGTCCCTGTTTTTTACCCCCGGGAATTGACCGAGGAGGCCGTCGGAACTGTTACACAGCCGATGCCCCAGGGACTGGAGAAGCAGGCCTCTTAAAGAGGGACCTCTAACTCTGTTTTTAACCGGCAAGAGTGTATTTTTACCGCTGGAAATTTTCTGAAGATATTTGTCCAGGTTTTCCCTGAATAAGCGTTCACCATGAAATGGGACGCTAACCAGCCATTCCTTACAGGGAGCTTCAGCAGACCAGTTTTTGAGCCATAGAAGCCTACGCATATGTACTCTAGACAGCGTAAGGCGGGAGGCCTGATGGACTGAATCCTTTATGGCGTCAACCGCAAAGCCTAAGGCTCTAGGTAGATCAGCTAGGGCAAGGCCTGCTGATCTGTCAAGTCCCTCAAGACCTGTTTTAACTGATCCTTCACTGCTTAGCAGACCCCAATAGCTGCTACTGCTGGTTGTGTCACCAAGCTTGCTGTAGAAAGAAGCAGACTTTCATAAGGACTCCAATCTTTTATCTATTGGGTTCTTGAACATTTGGACATTATCCACTGGACATGTCAGTGATTTATACATACAAGAGATGGCTGCGTCCACTGTAGGGACCTTCCATTTTTTTTTTTTTTTTTTTTTTTGATGAACTTATCCTCCATGGGATAGACCACCGGAAATCTCTTGGGGGAATAATATTTTCTCAGGACGTTCCCAATCCTGGTAAATAAGCCCTTTCAGTAAAAGGGTGAAGTGGAAAAGAACAGACAGTCTGGGGGCTTCTAGTGACCCCAACGAGGATACAGTAGTGGTTGATGGTTCCGCAAGGTGCATTTTTAATGCCGATCGGACCATGTTAGTCAGAGACTGAACCCATAATCTTTCAGCTTGAGCTGCTGAGAAGGGTTCCTCCACTGTTGATTCCTCTATAACAGAATCAACCTCATCCTGATCCCCTTCAGGCAGGTCGATCCCTGTATGGGACTGTTGCTCTGCTAACAGGCACTCTGAAGGAGGAGACGGAGATCGGCGTGCTTTCCCTGACAGGGAGGCAGCGATCAATGTTGACCATCTCTCTCTAATCCTCCCAGAGCTGAGGAAAAAACCTCCTCTGTTACATACACAGGAGCAGGTGACTGAGGACAGCCACAGTACCAAGTACCCCTGCGGGGTCTCTATGGTCACTTACCTCTGAACTTCAGGGGAGACTGGTGCAGCAGAAGCATGCCCACCTCAGAGCCCGATGAGACCCCCTTCGCTTCCTGGAAGATTCAGTTCCGGAGCTTCTGGACGGCATATTCTTAAGCCTAAAGCTGAGGTATTCCAGCCGTAATACACCACTTTTACTGAGAATAGTCTAGCACAATTGCTGCTATATCACAGTTGGTGTCTACTAAAGTGCCTTTCTAGGGGATGCCTGCATCAACCGCCTCTGTGTGCCTTTATCTGTTGCTAGCTCTGTCTGTGCATTCAATAGCCAGCTATCTTTAAAACACGCTGGACGCCCGCACATGCGCAGTAGCGCCGCGGCGCACACCTGAGCGTCATCCACCCGCTCCGCCCCTTTTTTCAGATCGCCTCTATGAATAGAGGCGCGTGGGCACGTGCGCCTTCGGCGCCCTTTTTTAAAAACAATAAGGAGCTAGATGGGAGCCAGGGCCCCCTTTGCCGCAGGGCCCGGGGATGGATGAGCGCAGCAACAGGGCAGAGGAGACAGCTTCCCAGCAGAGAACATACCAACTGCCTGGATTTGATTCTGGAAGAAAAAAATCCACATTACAAGAAAAAGAACCATAGCGGCCTCTAGTGTCTAACACAGGTACCGCGGTCTTACATTTTTTTTTTTTTTCTTGCCTACTATTAAAATTTTTACATTTTCTCAGTAGTAACAGGCATACACAGAATATTAGCGGGAATACCTTAGGTAAAAGGCAGAAAGACAAAATAGGCTTGGGGGTCCCTCAATAGAACCAAGTTCCTGAGGGCCCCCACTTACCTTTTCCTCGCCGCAGGACTTTGTTTGGTCCACAGAAGCCCAAACTTCACCTATCACGGCAGGCATTGTAATCAAACCTTCAGGGACCGGGTTCCCAAGGATTCCACTCCCCTGGACCTGTATAGCACCCTGCACAGAAAACATCTTGGTCGTGGGTATGACCAGAGCTCTGGATCCCAGGGTCCAGCTCTCCTAAGAGAAGCATTACAGGCAAAACCTTGCTCTTCTCTGCAAGGCCCGGGTACCGACCGTTTAGCTATGAAGCTTTTTTGGTCGGATCCGGAATAGCTTACTGAGGCCCAAAAGAACCTGTACGCAAGCTCAGTGAAAAACACATGTTTCTTCTTGGCCAACACCTTAGACACTGGCAAAAAACTGAGGTGCTCCCGGATGGGAGGGGCTTATATAGGGGAGGGTACTTCCGGTTTTGGAAGTTGCCAGTGCCAGCACCTGACGGTATCTATATAACCCATTAGTAATGACTATGTCGCTCTGTGTCCCGTGATGTACGAGAAAGAAAGAACTGCAAATCCCACTGGCTATTGGGAAACACAATTCTGTATGTGTGTGTGTATGTATATATATATATATATATATATATACACACACACCACATTAAGTACACACATATTGCCTTTCTCCGTTGAGGTCCTTCAGGCTAATAAAAGTACTTCACACAGGTATATACTTGAACAAAGATAAAGTTTACTTTATAAGAGATAATAAACAGGTTAAGACAAATATATATATATATATATATATATATGTGTGTGTGTGTATAGATTCAAGTGACTTTGCAGGGCCCTGCAAGAGTCAATGATATGTATAAAATAAAGTTCTGCAATATGCTAATGTCTATTTCCTATGAATAAACAATCTTAAGCTCGCGAGCGTAGCAAGGCGTTAGTGCACTTTACGTCTTTAATCTCCTTTGGATTACAATTATAAACGAAACTCCCGCAATGCTTTTGGGAGTGAAGCTCTCAGTCAGTATAATGCCAACTTTAACTACGCCGCTACCAAACGCTGCGCTATGTCCTAGTGTACGTGTGGCGCACTACTCTGAAGATGGTGGGCCTTCAAGAGTCACAGGCCTAACAAACAATTGTAGATTCTGGGCAGGTGCCCGCTCACCCTGACAGGCCTAGTCCGCCTGAAACACTCCGATCCGCGGCCTCTCCGCAACGTACAGCCTCCGGTCCCTCCCTCAGCCGCCGTAGATGTCGGTTGAAGGGTGGCTCCGGTCTCTGAGGAGCGCGAGCTGGTCACACGGAAAGAGATCCCTCTTCTGGCTTCCTGATCCTCCACAAAGCTGTAGGCCCAGGCTTCAGGCCTAGTCCGCTCCAGCAGCAGGCCTCACACAGACTTCCTGCTTGGTTGGGAGCGAAGTCCAGAGAGACCGAGCGTGGCTCTGCCCCTCCTTTAGGTAACCTCCCCCAGCAGGCTGTGTGGTGGTTGTAACGCATTCTGGGAGTACAGCTGCACTGTGGGTACCATAGTCTATTAGGTATCCATGGCAATGGAGTCCCTTTACCATAAGTTCCACACGCATTACTGAACATAAGTAAACAATAGTCTGTAGTAACTAGAACACCGGGGGAAGTTTTGGGGTGTACACATACAACAATAGTCCATAACAGTAGAACCCCGCTACACATGTTTTTTTGTCATTTGTGTGTCCTGTTTGTCATTAATGTCCATGGCAATTATTTTCCATTTTGAAATTACTTTCTCAATGGTTCATTAAAACTGCATTTTTACCTTAAACATATTTAAAGTGGATGTAAACCCAATTTTATTTATTTATTTTTGCTGTCACAATGTAGAGTACAAGATTTCCTATCATCTGTGCCCAGTCTTGCCACAAAGAGTTAATCCAGCTCTGAGCAATCCTCTTTTATTGTTCAGTGAGATTGACAGGTTATTTACATATCTCGTGCACTAGCTTTAGACAGGCATTATTTTTTAATTCCCACCCCCACTCCTTTTCTGAAGTCATGTGGTTACTTTTCTGGATTTTGACTGGATGTTAGTGATCATAGCAGAAGGAATACACAGGAGAAAATGCATGTTGACAAGGGGAGTTTAGAGGTGGGAGGGGAGTCTACTGACATCACAACTCCACCCACCGAGCTCCAGACAACAGATCCACCCACAGAATCTGCAGTTTTTCAGTTCTTATAACAGACAGAGGGGAGACATTTGACAGGTAAGGATACATGAAGGAGGCATCTATATCCTTATAGATCAGCACTATGGCAGTAGTTTAGAAAGGATGAGAGTGGGTTTACATCCACTTTAACTTTTGATATTGGAATAAACATAATGAATTTTGGATTACTCCAGTTTTTGATCATAATTTATTGCTAAAAGTAACCCCTTTCCATCCTGCCTAATCTTAGGCCACCCCTTCCCCCTCCCCTTTTCGTCCATGTTAATTGGTTACAGCAATAACACCCCACAAGGTGAATGATCTATTACAGGTATTCCATATAACTACCTGTACACTAGTCGCCACAACTTGCACCTCCCCTTTCCCCATTATTCCCTTCATCTTTAAACTATCTACCATAACCCGGTACTCTCTTCAAGAGCGGGCGGTCCGCTTTCAAATAAAATTGGTCTCTGCGGCAGATTCACTGCAAAATAACATTTATCGCCGCTCTCCGGTGCCCTCCAGAGGCAATTGGGTCCTGTTCCTGGGCTAACATGGAGACGAGTGAGGTGAAGATGGCCCCCACCCGTCTCCATATCATTGCAGGGCAGAAGTGACGTCAAAACGTCACTTCCGCCCAATGCTCTTAAAGGGACATTTAAAAAAAATGTAAATGACATATAACAATTATATATTTTTTTATTGCATTTTAGTGTAAATATGAGATCTGAGGTCTTTTTGACCCCAGATCTCATATTTAAGAGGTTCTGTCATGCTTTTTTTCTATTACAGGGGATGGTTACATTCGTTGTAATAGGAATGAAAGTGACCCAAAATTTTATTTTTTTTAAAACGGTGTCAAAATACAAAAATAAAAGTACAATAAATAATAAAAAAAACACACATTTGAGGTATCGCCGCAATTGTTAGAGCAAAAGCAATAATTCTAGCCCTAGACCTCCTCTGTAACTCAAAGCATGCAACCTGTAAAATGTTTTAAACGTCGTCTATCGTCTATGGAGATTTTTAAGGGTAATAGTTTGTCGCCATTCCACGAGCGGGCGCAACTTTGAAGCGTGACATGTTGGGTATCAATTTACTCGGCGTAACATTATCTTTCACAATATAAATAAATATTGGGCCAACTTTACTGTTGTCTTATTTTTTAATTAAAAAAAGTTAATTTTTTCCAAAAAGTGTGCTTGTAAGACCGCTGCAAGTATTGCAACGACCGCCATGTTATTCTCTAGGATGTTAGAAAAAAATATATAATTTTTGGGGGTTCTAAATAATTTTCTAGCAAAAAAAAATGTTTTTAACTTATAAACACCAAATCTCAGAAAGAGGCTCGGTCCATAAGTGGTTAAAAATGGACTGACTGCTTTCTTACACTGGTGTTGCTCACAGTTAAAATTATTGAACGCAGATTCACCCATGGTTTAGATCTGATATTCCTTGTGCCTCAGGTGCCTCAGGTTTATTTATTTTTTCTTCCTGAATGGCAAAAATGTCTAGTTGCTCTTCAGGAGGTTGTTTTTATCTACTGGAATTTGATTGAAAGGTATTTTTACTCTTACAGTATAGTGCTATTGCTGGTAATCGGAAATCCATTATTTTCCTTAAAATTCTACAAACAATACCCCATAATGACAACGTGAAAGAAGTTTGTTTATAATCTTTGCAAACATTAAAAATAAAATAAATCCCATGTACATAAGTATTCACAGCCTTTGTGGAAGCACCTTTGACACTTTTTGCCCCAGTCTGACATCCAGAGCGCTCTGGAGCAGGTTTTCATCAAGGGTGTCTCTGTACATTGCTGCATTCATCTTTCTTTTGATCCTGACTAGTCTTCCAGTTCCTGCCGCTGAAAAACATCCCCACAGCATGATACTGCCACCACCATGCTTCACTGGGATGGTACTGGCGAGGTGATGAGCGGTGCCTGGTTTCCTCCAGACATTAGGCTTGTCATTCAGGCCAAAGAGTTCAATCTTTGTTTCATCAGACCAGAGAATTTTGTTTCTCATGGTCTGAGAGTTCTTCAGGAGCCTTTTGGCAAACTCCAAGCTGGCTGTCATTTGCCTTTTGCTAATGAGTGGCCTCCGTCTGGCCATTCTACCATACAGGCCTGATTGGTGGAGTGCGGCAGAGATGGTTGTTTTTCTGGAAGGTTCTCCTCTCTCAGAGTGACTATCGGGTTCTTGGTCACAGACTTGTGCCGTGTACACACGGTCGGAATTTCCAATGTAAAAGGTCAGACGTAATTTTTTCATCAGATATTCCGACCGTGTCTGTGTGCCTCATTGGACTTTTTCTGTCGGAAATTCCGACGGCGTTAGAAAGAGAACATGTTCTCTTTTTTTCCGATGAAAAAAATTTATATCGGAAATTCTGTTCGTCTGTATGGAACTCCGTTGGAGAAAAAAACATGCATGCTCAGAATCCAGTCGACGCGTGCTTGGAAGCAGTAGTGTATTTAGGTTTTGTGCTGCCCTAGGCCTGACTAAAGTCGTGCACTCCCTAATTTAAATATGACCCACCCCTTCCTGTCAAGGCCACAACTCTTTTTTCCGAATGGGGACACTAGTTCTTAGGGCCTGGGGGGGCAATAGATTACCTTAATTTGCATAGATTTCTTCTCACTTCCTGTTTGGCTCTGGGGCAATAAGTGAAGGGAAATCTCTGCAATGGGACAGGGATGGTAAAAAATTAACTGACAGGGGCTATAACCCTCCCTTACTCGAAAAAAAGTGTTGCCTACTTTAACCACTTCCATACAGGGCACTTATACACCTTCCTGCCCAGACCAATTTTTAGCTTTCAGCGCTGTTGCACTTTGAATGACAATTGCTCGGTCATGCTACACTGTACCCAAACTAAATTTTTATCATTTTGTTCCCATAAATAGAGCTTTCTTTTGGTGGTATTTGATCACCTCTGGGATTTTTATTTTCTGCTAAAAAAAATTAAAAAGACCGAAAATTTTAAAAAAATATTTTTTTTTGTTTCAGTTACAAAACTTTGTAAATAAGTAAGTCTTCTCCTTCACTGATGGGCACTGATGGGGCTGCACTGACGGGCACTGATAAGGCGGCACTGATGGGCACCGATGAGGTGGCACTGATGGGCACTGATGGGCACTAATGGGCACTGATAGGTGGCACTGATATGCAGCACGGATGGGCACTGATAGGCGGCATGGATGGGCACAGATAGGCGGCATGGATGGGCACAGATAGGCTGCACGGATGGGCACTGATAGGTGGCATGGATGGGCACTGATAGGTGGCACTGATGTACTGTAATGTGTTGTACTAATGGATGCCAATCAGTGCCAAACAATAATGCCTGCCAATCAGTGGTGCCCATTGTGGGCACTGATTGGCATACATTGTGGGCACTGATTGGCATCCATTAGGCATTCCTGATTGGCATCCCTGGTGGTCTAGGGTGGCATACCTTATGGTGGGCATCCCTGGGGGTCTGGTGGCATCCCTGGTGGTCCAGTGTGGGCATCCTCGGAGGGGCTGCGCTGATAATCGATCAGCACAAACCCCCCCTGTCAGAGGAGCAGCCGATCGGCTCTCCTCTACTCGCGTCTGACAGACGCGAGTGAGGAAAAGCTGATCACCGGCTTTTCCTGTTTACATCGTGATCAGCCGTGATTGGACACGGCTGATCACGTGGTAAAGAGTCTCCGTCAGAGACTCTTTACCTAGATCGGTGTTGCGGGGTGTCAGACTGACACCCCGCAACAACGATCGCCGCAATGCGCGCCCCCGGTGGCGCGCAGCGGCTCAATATCCTGAAGATGTCATATGACGTCCAGTCAGGATATTGAAACCACTTTGCCGCCGTCCTTTCGCCATAGGGCGGGCGGCAAGTGGTTAAGCACAAATTTCTGATAATTTTATGGAGAGGACTAAGAAGATATAACCATGCCAATGGTGCAGCAGAAAACATATAGCACTTTGAGGAAGGTTTGTGGTGCAGGCTGATAGGACAGTCAAAATTAGAAGCAGCTTGTGTTACACTAACAGTGTAGCACAAGCCGGCGGGGACTCTTTCTGTGCTGCCCCCCTGCAAAGTGCTGCCCTAGGCCTGGGCCTTGTTGGCCTAGGCCAGGATACAGCGTTGCTCGGAAGCATTGAACTTAATTTTTCTCAGCTCGTCGTAGTGTTGTACGTCACCGCGTTCTTGACGGTCGGAATTTGGTGTGACAGTGTGTATGCAAGACAGCTTGAACGGAATTCTTCGGAAAAATCCGTTGAAGTTTATCCCGATGGAAAATCCGATCGTGTTTACAAAGCATAAGGCCCTTATCCCCAGACCGCTAAGTTTGGCTGGGCGGCCTGCTCTAGGGAGAGTCCTGGTGGTTCCAAACATTTTCCATTTTTGGATGATGGAGGCCACTGTGCTCATTGGGACTTTCAATTCTGCAGAAATTCTTCTGTACCCCTCCCCAGATCTGGGCCTCGATAAAATCCTGACTCAGAGGTCGCCGGACGATTCCTTGGACTTCATGGCTTGGTTTGTGCTCTGACATGCACTGTTAACTATGGGACCTTATATAGACAGGTGTGTGCCTTACCAAATCATGTCCAGTCAACTGAATTTACCACAGGTGGACTGCAATCAGGTTGTAGAAACATCTACATCTCTTGGTGTATTGGTGTTAAATATAGTTTGAGCTTTAATGGCTGAACTATTGGTAGGTTAAAGGTTTAAATATATTTCTTGTTAAAAAAAAAAAAAGGTTTAAATATAGTTTGAGCTTTAATGGGTGAACTATTGGTACGTAAAATATGTTGTAAGTTAGTGGTGTAATTTTAATAAATATGGTTATAAATAAACTATTATTGGTAAATCGTATTTTTTTATGCCAATAATAACCACTTCAGCCCCAGAAAATTTGACCCCGTTCCTGACCAGGGCACTTTTTACAATTTGGCACTGCGCCGCTTTAACTGACAATTGCGCAGTTGTTTGACGCTGTACCCAAACAAAATTTGCGTCCTCCCCCCCCCCTCCCCACAAATAGAGATTCCTTTTGGTGGTATTTGATCACCTCTGCAGTTTTTATTTTTTGCACTATAAACAAATAAATAGCGACAATTAAAAAAAAAAAAAACAATATTTCTTACTTTTTGCTATAATAAATATCCCCAATTTATTTATTTTTAAAACAAATTTCTTCATCAGTTTAGGCCAATATATATTCTCCTACATATTTTTGGTAAAAAAAATCACAATAAGTGTATATTGATTGGTTTGCGGAAAAGTTATAGCGTCTGAAATCTATGGGAAAGATTTATGCCATTTTTATTATTTTTTTTTTTACTAGTAATGGCGGTGATCTGCGATTTTTAGCGGTATTGCGACGGACTGATCAGAGACTTTTGACACTTTTTTGGGACCATTGGCATTTATACAGCGATCAGTGCTATAAAAATGCACTGATTACTGTGTAAATGTCACTGGCAGGGAAGGGGTTAACACTATGGGGCGATCAAGGGGTTAATTGTGTGTTCCCTCAGTGCGTTCTAACTGTATGGGGATAGGATTGACTAGGAGAGGAGACATATCGTTTTTCCTACTTAGTAGGAACAAACAATATGGCTCCTCTCCTCTGACAGCACAGGGATTTGTGTGTTTACACACACAAATCCCCGTGCTGGCGCTCGTGCACACGATCGCGCGTGGCCGGAGGCGTTCGTGCCCACCGGCCACATGCAGTGGGCGTGCCCTCTGGTGGGCGAAAAAGGGTAGGACGTACCTGTATGGGATTTCGCCCAGGAGAGCCATTGTGCCGCAGTATATCTGCGTGACATGGTCCAGAACCGGATAAAGGACCGCAGCCATTTTTATCCATGAGAAATTTTGATTGTATTTATTTATTTATTAAAGATTAATATGAGTTTTCAGGCACTGGTCCCATCAATTTTCTTCACCAATTAAGGCCAATATGTATTCTGCTACATTTTTTTGGTAAAAAAAAAAAAATCAATAGGTGTATATTGATTGGTTTGCGCAAAAGTTATAGCGTCTACAACTATGGGATATGACACCAATACAGTGATCGGTGCAAAAAAAATTCACTGACACTGTATTATTGACACTGGCAGGGAGGGGGTTAACACCAGGGGTGATCAAAGGGTTAAGTGTGTCCCTAGGAGGTGCTTTCTAACTGTATGGGGAGTGGATGCACTGAAGGAAAAGAGAGATCAGTGTTTCAGCTTAGCAGAAACACATGATCTCTCCTTTTCTCCCAGAACAGCGGTCTGCCTTGTTTACATAGGCAAACCGGTGTTCCTTCTCTCCTCTAAACGATCGGTGGTTCCCAGCTGCCATTGCGGCCACTGGACCAGCTGTGTCCAATTACAGAGGGAGTGGCACTCCGGCGGTACGCGCGTGCCCCCTAGACCGCGTGCACATAATAACTTACAGGTATGTGATTTTGCGTAGTCGGCCACCCTGCCGCAGTATGTATGCGGTGAGCGGTCCGGAAGTGGTTAAACCACAAAGTGAGTCTTTGAATTGTATGTCATAAAACAACAGTTGTGAGGGATAACTGAACATTTGGTTAACCAGCTCAAGACCAGAGTGCATTTTATCCTGCCTGTGCCTGCGGAGTGATAACTATTTATTTATTTGGATTTATAAATAGTCTGATTATTAGCCATCTGAGGTCATCAGTTATACTTTACTTTTACAAAAACCTGTTTATGGGTACTTTTTTTTTTTTATTCATCACTAGGATTTTTGTATTGTGATAAAGGAGGAGCATTACATATATGTAGGGGGAGATGCACAATGATCCCCAAAGCCAATATTAAGTTTACAATCCAAGTTAGGTAAATTAGTCTGTAAATCTAAATCACTGCACCAAAGACTATGTCTATATCACCTACCCCTGCTGGAGTACCATAAAACTATCAGTGTTAATAACATGGGTCTTTAAACCAGATATAAAATAGTGTATGTGTGCTAGTTATCAATTTTGGTCCCCAGAATAACAGTGTCCTAAACAATATAAAAACAACAATTTCAAACAACCATATATAAAATACCAAAATGTAAAATAATGAACTATAAAGTGTCCATATAACAATCCAACACGTGAAAAAAATCCAAATGTGTTAATAGTGCTCTATCCAAAGTTCTCAAATTGTGCTCCACTCTTAATCACGCAAAAACTGTTGCTCTTCAAAAAAATGCTCTCTGATGATTCCATCAGAGAGCACATGGCACACTGACACTGACCAGATGCGTATGAAAATGCCAGGTTCCGTATCTCCACTTTCCTCTATGTCTTCTTATCTCCAGTCAATCAAGTCAGGGACAAAAGGTCAGAGACAAATTCATTGCACAACCAGTTTAATGATATTGTAATAGACAAAGGTATAAGAATAACACTCACATTTCCCTGTGCCCTAGCCAGCACCAAGAAAATTTTGTCAGTGTGTCAGACAATCTTATGCTGGTTGCCCTCTCTTGGCATGGAGGATCAGTTGCGTCGCCCGGAAGTGGCGTCAGTGGCTACATAACCCGCCTCACCGCGTTTCGCCGTCATCCATGTCTTCAGCTCCCTGAAGACATGGATGACGGCGAAATGCAGTGAGGTGGAGTTACGTAGCCACTGACGCCACGTCCGGGCGACGCAATTTCTGGCTGTCCTTATATATGCTCCTCTAATTCTGACTGGAAAATTTTAACTGTTTCAACTCTTTTTAATAAAATTTACACACTGCTTAAATTCGTTTACAGTTTTTCATATGGACTACATACTAATCCAATCCTTCTCCCCAAATATGTTAAAATCATGTAAACAACCATAGTCATTCATTGTTGAAAAAATAAAAATGATAAACAATGCCTTTACTCCTGCTAACCTATCCACTTCTAAACCTTTATCACAGTATTTAGCTCTTGCTATAACTTGCCATCTAGTGGTAATTTAGGAGATGAATATTCTACATAAAACTTAAATATTAACCCGTTAAAAATATATTATAAAATTCATATAGAAATTTGTTATAAAAAAAAAATGTAATTATTGTTTTTTTTTTTTTTTAATCTGGCTCTGCACTCTTTATCTCATTTAATATTAGCTATGAAGCAATTTATATCTAAATCTATGTTAAGCCGCCGAGGAGCCAAAGTCCTTAATACAAAAACCCACCCTGTTTCATTTTCATATTTTTAAAACCATTTTTAGAAATATCCTGTTTAAATTTGAACCTCTCCAATGTTGCTCCTTACTCCTTTATCCATAAAAAATAAGCCCTTTGGATCCCTGTTGTGCACTATTCTAAAATGGTTGAAGACAATATATTTTTAAAAACATTTTTTTTAATATTATTTATGTGTTTATGTGTACTTAATTTCCGAGTGGTACGTTCAACATATTGGTAACCGCTTTCACACTCCAACACATATGTAACATATTGCATGTAATGAATTGTTTAATTTCATACTTCATTCTTGTTTAATTAGATTAGAGAACAAATCCTTCTGTTAGTCCTAGAAACTGACTTACATGGAATACATCTTACACATTCAAAAAAAGTGTCTAATTTAAAAAGGTTATTGTTTTCCTTGGAAAATCAGGGATATTATGTACCATCTTCAACCATGAATTCAAAGCCCGTCTGTAAATTTGGGTCTTTTAGGCAGGACTTTTCCCAAAATGGTGTCCCTCTTTAGAATGGGCAAGTTTTTCTTAGTCATAGTAATCTTTTCCTTTTAAACATGCTCTTTGTATATCATTCAGGTGCATGCAGTAATTGGCGTTCTTATGGATGTTACAGACCCCTTGGTAACTGTCATTGAAGTGGAGAAAGCCCCTCAGGAGACATATGCTGATATCGGGGGACTGGACAACCAAATTCAGGAAATTAAGGTTTGTTTTGTGAGCGTGTATTAATACTGTATTTAGGTATTCATACTGTGCTTTAGCAATGGGCTTTTTAACCGCTGTATGTTTTACTAAAATCTCCTAAATAAATGCACATTTAGAGCCTCTTCACAAAATGTGTTTTAAATTGTGCTTTTTATGCTTTGTGGTGCACTTCTTACAATTATTCTTTAAATGACACCCCATTCCCACCTGATCCCCAAAGTGTTATACTTGTCCACAGACATCACATTTTTAAGTTTTAAGTTTGACTCACAGGAGACCTGATGGAATTTCCTGACCAGTCCTGAAGTCTTCTGCACATATGCAGACATCCCAAACATTTCTCTGGAAAGGGCATATATTATCGGTTTGAATGATAGATAGTCTCTGCATAGGAATAAATGGGATTTTGAGACGCATGCAAAAGATTAGTTGTGGTCTTATTCAGAGATGGTTGTGTTGTTTCCCTTCGGTTACATATTGTCATATTGTGGGTTTGCTGTGACCGTGAACGAGGGGGGGGGGGTGTAAAACCTGGGGATGGGGGTTCATTTAAAGTACAATGCAAGTTATCAATTTTTATGTACTTTTTAGGATGGTGACTCCTACTTCGTGTGTGGTTTTATACCTGCTTTATCCTTTATCTGTGTGGGTAAAAGAAAATAAATGATAGCATGAAGGATATTTTTGAAATGGACTGTTGAGCTGAAACATTGGCCCACACCATTAATTTGGCTTAGGTGCATAAAAAGCTGCTGGAAGTCAAACCTGAAGATAATTGTAGATGGGCCCTGAGAAAAGAAAAGTAGAATAAGGGGCTCATAGGTGACCTCTGTAGAGTTCACACAGCTTACCTTACTTTGCTCAAAATGACTAAAAAGTGTTTCTTCAGGGTGCTTTGTTTTCTTGGCTTGAGCAAGTGCCCGTTGTTGTATAAAGAAAACCCACACATTTTCTATGATTTATATCTTTGTGACCTTTGCATTGTAGGAGTCTGTAAATCTTCCACTCACTCACCCTGAGTACGAAGAAGAGATGGGCATCAAACAACCTAATAGAGTCATCCTGTATGGTTCTCCTGGCACAGGTACTGTGGTATAAGACTCTACTGGTTATCTTATCTGTTTGTATATCCACATAATGCCAAGCTCATAAGAATCTCCTCATAGGGAAAACCCTTCTGACCAAGGCTTTAGCCAACCAGACATCGGCCACTTTCCTGCAGATAGTGGGCTCAGAGCTGATTCAGAAATATCTGGGAGGCGGACCCAAGCTGGTATGGGAGCTTTTCAGAGTGGCTGAAGAACATGCTCCATCCATTGTTTTTATTGAGGTATGGCAGTGTTATTACTTGGTTCTTCGGTATCAAATGTTGGTATTGGAAACTCATTATGTATTATTTGGTTCATGAAAAGATACGAGAGGTAAATAGGAGGAAATGCTTAGTTTTGTGCAATAGTTGTGGCAGTAATTTTTGGTGTCACTCTGCCTGTGGATTTTCTCTCATCCTCTCTTCCAAAATCACAGTAGTAATACTCACCCGTGTGATTAGTAACTGTAGGAAAAGTGGCTGATGAAGTTTTGCTTCTTTAGCTCTTTTCTCCAACAGTAAAGAAGTAGCTCACTAATTCGTTAATCTCCCTGCTTTATCAGTCTTACAGAACTGAGCAAAACTATAGATAGTGATTGGCTATTTTGCTCTATCCTAGTGTGAGCGCTGCTGTGCATGCATTTATAGGAGGCTAATTGCAAGACCCATTTCTGGAACCTAAGCTACCTGCATTCCAAAAATACCTTTAATGAGCTTTATGGCATATATGATTGGGTTGACTGGCTTAAATGGTGTTTCTTTAAAGCGGGTTGTAAATCGCGGACGTTGCAAACCAAAAAAATAAAACGTGCAAGGCAATGGCATAATGTGCTTGCACATTATGAAATACTCACCTTGGAATGAAGCCCTCACCGCTGAGAGGGCTGACATGTTCTCCCTGTCTTTCTTCCGGGTTTGCGCGTGATGGCTATATGATTGGCTGGAACCACGATGACATCACTCCCACGCATGCACACGGGAGCCCTCGGTTCCAGCATGAAGCTCTGAAGTTTTGGTAAGGTATGCCGGACCTTCAGAGCGCATGCGCCAGTGATGTCATTGGCTGCATGCAGGGTGAATATCTCCTAAATGGTGCATGTTTAGGAGACATTCATTTTACCTACAGGTAAGCCTTATTATAGGCTTACCTGTAGGTACAAATAACTAAACAGGGTTTACAACCGCCATTCCTGGTTAGGTTCCTCAACTACTGTGACCGGGATATGATCCTGCGAGAATCTAGGAAACATCAGGAATTGCGCTTTGACAATACCAAGGTGATGCTGTTCCCTGACTTCTCGGCTGAAACTCAATGCAAGAGGCGATTCTTTAACGATGTCCGGAAGAGGCTGAGAGAAAAAGAGATCCAGTATAGCATGCTCTACCCTAGCAGGCTCTGAGTACAATATAAAGGAGCTGTTAAATTCTTTGATAACCCGGTGGAGGCCTGTGAGTGGCTTGACAGAAATCCCTGAATCTGCCTGGTTTTGAAGCATGTTTGTTCCTGTTTTTTACAAGGCTCTGCTATTTCAGATCGTTGTGGTGTTCTGGGCTGCTTTCCTGTTCTTTTGCACTGCATATATCCTTTCCTTTTGCCCATGCATGGTCTTTTTCACACGGTTATTCCCTGTGGGGCCACTAGAGGGCTCCATTAGATCACTAACTGTTTTCTGCTATCAAGTCAAGTGTAGACTGAATGTTGTTCCTTGATCCTTTGCACATGGGGCTCCATGTGGACACGCAATAATGTCATCTTAACTTGCCGAACTATTCGTCACAAGGTTGGGGACTTCCTATTCTATTTATGTTTTCTCCCCTTTTTTGGGAGTTTGGGACTAAGCTGCATACCAGTGTTTGTTTTTTGCATTTTGCAGGTCTGTCCCGGGCACTTTCATTCCAGGACAATACAGTGTCCCGGAATGAAAAAGACACAGCCACCCCCTGGGCCAATCTGATGCCCCCAAAAAAGGCTGCCACATCACCGCTTTACTCACTGACAGTACTTGCCCTGGCCGGGAATGCCTGGAGGAGCACAATCCCTGCCCCCTGTTTGTGATTGGAGAAATCATAAATCCCGCCTCTTGTGTCAAATCACTGTGCTGTGATTCGTTACAGCACAAGCTGATTTTTGGGAAGGAAGGGTGTCCCTGAATTGTAGTTTGGAAATGTGGTCACCCTAATGGCATTGGTTCAGGGTCTCTGGTAGCACATGTATATTGTACAGAGTATTGCATCCAGGCTCCTGGTATTCAGACTTTTCCCCACTGAGTAATGGCTACGTTTGTTCAATTTGTGTCATGGAATGTGAGAGGACTGAATAACAAGTTCAAACGAGCCTCAGTGTTTCAGTATCTTAAACAGTCCAAGCTGCATATCGCTTTTCTGCAAGAGACTCACCTGGATGGTAACAGGGTCCTTGCGATGCGCAGGCCCTGGGTTCAAAAAGCTTTTCATGCAACTTATTCCACATTTGCAAGGGGGGTGTCGATCCTTATTAGTGTAGCGGGTATGTACTTTCCCGGGTGTAAATTTGAACTTGGCAGAGACATCAGTGATGTGTAATTCCCTGCAGCCCAGTGGGTGGCGCTGTTGCCCTGGGCTGGGGTTGAATCATTGCTGTGTGCTGTGCCTCCTTTTTGTCCTCCCTCGGCAGCGGTATGGTGGGGCGGGGAACCCGCCGTGCTTGCTGGGAGAGGGTATAAAGGGGCCGGCCATCTTTGTCATGGGGTCGGAGTCCCAAGCACCTTCAGCTTGTGGACGGTGGTTCGTGTCGGTCCTCTGGGTGGCCTAGGCCTAGAGGACAATCGGAGGTCGTGTTCCATCCCAGGCACCTTTAGCCTGGGGTGAGGTACTCGGATGGAGGTCCGGAGCTCAGTGCCCAACACTGAGTTCCGCGAGGGAAGGAGATCCTAGGGAACCCCGGGAGTGGGTACCCGAATCCGGAAGGCGCAATGGACCGGAGGGAGCTCCTCACTTGAAGACCCGGTGCAGCATATTGCCGGTGACAGGTGAGCCTCTCGTCGGAGACCGCCTGGAAGGAAATTCCCCCTCGTGCGGAGACCGTAACCCACTTTCAGGAAGGAAAGTGGAGAACTACATTGTGTCTGGGCCTATTCGCATTCACACCTCCTTTTCTGTTCTGTTTCTACCAAGGGAGTTCAACTGATTGTGTTCATTCGAGAAGAATAAAGGAGTGTTGAACTTTAATGGTGTGGGGCTCATTTCCTAACAGACATTGTTCAAGGTGACTCTTGGAGGGAGGATCCAGGTGCACAGCACTGACCCGAAGGTAATACAAGAACGTTGCTTATACCGCACTGACACATGTGGTGGAAACCAGGCATGGTGTCCCCGCTCCCTCCCCTCTAAGATACCCCTAGACAAGAGAAAGACGAGACGAGAGAAAGAGGGGAGTGAGGAGGGCGCTACACGTGGGGGCTCGGGTCCGGGATAGTGTTTGTGCACCACAGTATTGAACGTGTCTGTTGGAAGAGTTAAGCGAATAGGCAGGCCTTCATTGGCCAAAGTGCATCCCTGCTCGAAGTCGTGGACATGACCCAGTGAAGGGAAAGGTCCGCGCAGAAGAGTGGAAAGAGGGGGAAGTTCAGCCGTGTGAAGTACTACACGTGGGGGCTTCTATTTGCACTGCGCCACCAGGCACACCCCCATAGCTTAGTTCGTGGGCGTGACTCCGCAACAGAAAAGAAGAAAAGCCCGCGAACTGGAGCAAAGGGGAGGAGTCCAATACGTGTGAAGGACTACACGTGGGACATTGGCGCAAAAACTTTGCAGTGTGCGATGGATCAGCAACAGGTCGCCATGTTCGGACATACATCGTGGATTTCAGTTCACCCTTCCACCACGACATTGACTGCTTCTGCTCCGGTAACAGATATGGGGATCCGGCTAGAGCCAAGGGGTCGATTCGCCCTGTACTCGTGCATGGACGTTGAGGCCCTGGGTGTGATTTGTCCCGGCTGTTCGGGACTGGTGTGTCAGCTGAAGCCATTCGGGCGATGTGAGGCCTGTGGGGAGTTCCTGTTCGAAGTGGATCCGGCGGTTGAGAGGCCGAGAACCATTTACCCCGGCCGTGCTGCGGGCAACACCACTCAGAGAGGAGGAATCACTGCTGTGAGAGCCATCCCTACGCACACTGCAGCGACTGCGGAGGAGGTCGTAAAACCCCAACGGGAGAACCCCGAGGATGCTGACTCGGTCACCACTGTCTCGCAGCGTCCGCCACCGAAGAGAAAGACCGGCATGGTAGCCCCGACCAGCAGTTGTGGTGGACCGTCTCGCCCGCTTACGCCCGGCCTGGATGGATCCGTCGACAAGAGTTCCGGACGTCCCGCTTCAAGTAAAGGCCGAGGTAAGCCAGGCGGAGAGATGTGGTGTGTGGGCGGAGGTGTCGGGAAGTCATGGCCTAGCGAATCCACGGGAGGTGGTGGCTCTGTTTCTACAACCGGCTACATACTCGCGGAGGAGTGTGACACCTCTGACCTGGAGTCGCTCTCGGACATGGGAGATGACGTTGCCATAGACGATTTGTTTGCCGGGAAGGGCTGGGACAAAATACCTCTTGCTTCATCTCGGAGGATCAGAGATCCACCCATGTCAACAGGGGAAAGTACACCCCGGGTGGAGGCACCAGCGCCTGAAGAGAGGTCCTGTCCCCAGCCTGCTTCTACATCCCCGGTGCCATCTGTACCGAAGGCCGGGGAAAAGAGACTGTTGCTACGGGCGCCTATGCCCAGATCAGATGTGATCAAGGTCCCTCGCCACCCGGACTCGATAGTTTTGCCTGGCGAAGGGGACAGAGCTACTATGCCTCCTTTGGCGAGATTACAATGGCTATTTGGCCAGAAGGTTGCTGCAGACTATGGATGGGAGTATCCGTACTTGTCGAAGGAACTGCTGTATGAGGTGGAAGTGTGTCGGGAGCGCTGGTACAATGACTTTGTGTGGACCCACCTTCAGGTTCCCCACGCCCGCAGGTACCTGGCATGCTCTCCAAAGGCCTCTCAACGTTTTAAAGACTGCAAGGCAGAATGGATGTTGGGACGACACATCCATGCAGATAAAGTGTTGATCCGGCGCAAAGAAGGAGGAGATGTGGAGTATCATCTGGAAACTATGGATCAGCACTTGAAACCACTTGTTCTGCCGCATCCCCGCTTTTACTTGTAGGAGAAAAGAGACTCCGTTCTTATCATGCTGCTGAACTTTCTGGGGCCTGTTGCTTTTGTGCCCAGAGGAATGAAGAACTGTTCCTGTTTGTTCTTCACTTTTCCTGCAAGAGATTATGGACTCTGGGGTAGATAGGGCCAAAGGAAAAGAGGAAAGTTCCACAAGTGCAGTTACCACGGTGCTGTCACCAGGTGGCAGTGTTGCGCAACGTTAAGACACTTTTCATGCACTCACTCTTTGGAGAAAAGGGATTTCTTCTCTGAGAAGTTTCTTTTCCATTACACGAATACAGGTGTCAGGGTTATGTGTGTTAATCCTTTCTTTTCCCTCTGCAGGAGAACATCCCATCAAGTTCACTAAGGATGGGGTGGGTCTTAGTCAGAATGGGTGGGAAAAGTCAAATGTGAATATGTGATTCAAAGTTATGAATCAGTGCTGTTGTTTTCTCTTGTCTTTATTCCCTTTTCTTTACAGGGCTCAGACACAATGTTTCAGTTGGATAGTTTTTCTAAAGTTTTACATTTTTGTACAATTGTTAGTCGGTTTCTGGATTGGATTATGTCAGCCGTTGAGGGCATGATTTACTCCAGACACTGGGGACCAGTGTCAAATGACCAGGGGGAGAGTGTAGCGGGTATGTACTTTCCCGGGTGTGAATTTGAACTTGGCAGAGACATCAGTGATGTGTAATTCCCTGTCAAGGTCACCTGCGGCCAGGTGACAGATGCACACCGTAGGGGGACAGGAGTGCACCGCAAGGTAGTGAACCCTATGGCTGACTGCTGCGGATAGGAAACTGGGTGGTTGAGGAAAGCGGGACCAGAGGAGCACAACCGGGATCCTAACGGAAGCTAGAGCCAAGATTCCCCAGGGCGCGGAGTCTAAGACCCAGCAGGTCTTCTCCAGGTCCTCTAGTGGTGAGGATGTTATGCTGCAGGCTGGGACCAGGTCGCGGCCCCTGGAGTTTCCTAGCTCACGCCCCGTAGGATAAGGGGAAAAGAGGGGAAGCAGCAGCACAAGATATGAGAGAACCGAATAACAAGCTGAAGGTCAGGGGCCACAAGCAGACAAGGATAACGAAAGAACGAGCCGAAGGTCAAGGGTCACGAGCAGACAGGGATAGTCGGGGACAAGCCAAATATGTAACAGAGAGACAGACGTAGCACACGGCAGGCAGGAACCCAAACACACAATGCCTAACAAACACGTTGATCAGCCAAGCAGGCTTGCAGTGCACAGGTTAATATAGTGTTCTGTGATAGGGCCTGGGGTGGAGTCTGGGTGGGAGGAGATTATAAAGGAAGCCAGGTGAAAGGGCTCAGGCCTCTAAGATGAACACATGGGAAGGAAGGTAAGCTGACAGACAAACACTACTGCATATCCATGACAGTACCCTCCCTCTTATGGGCCCTCCCCCGCCTGGGCCCAGGCTTAAAGGGAAATCTCTGATGAAACCTTCTCAACAGATGAGGTGCAGCGACATCAGATGCAGCGATCCAAGACGCCTCCTTAGGACCAAAACCTCTCCAATGCACAAGGTACTGAAGAATGCTTCTGCAGAGCCAAGAATCCAGAACTTGTCTAACCTCGTACTTAAGATTATCCTCAGAGACCGAAAACGAGGTAGGGAGATGACAAGAAGATCTATTGAGGACCAAAGGCTCTCTAGGAATAAGCAAGGGCATGAGAGGATCAACAGGAATCTGAGGAGGGTCCCCTAGACCCTTAAAGGGGAACTGGTCATCTTGCACAGGACCATCAGACTGGGCAGATGTCAGTGGAACCCTGAAGTCAGGTTGGTTAGAAGGTGACATGTCGCCGGAGTCAAACTGAATAGCTGAAGGACAAGCAGAATGTCCCGAACAAGAAAAAGTAGGAGGCTCACTGGGCATGGGCTGGACTGGCATAACTAGTACAGAGGCAGAGTGAATAGCTGAGTCAGGTGTAGCGACTACCTGAATCACATCGCAAGACGTAGCGACTGCTGGACTTGTAGACAAGCTAGCCTGGCTGTGCGTCCAAGGGTGGTTAGGGACAGAGAAATGTAAATGGTTATGCAACCTGGAATGAATGACCGGCTCAGATTCACAGGGGGCAACCGTGGGTAGGCAGGACGAGGAACAGGAGGGACCCCAAGCCAGGATCTGTCCAGTAGTCCAGTCCACATGAGGAGAATGGAGCTGTAACCATGGGAGACCCAAAATTATAGGCGTTGAGGCCTTGGGTAAGATAAGGAAGGATATCCACTCCTGGTGGAGTGTCCCTACCGACATCTTAACAGGGAGGGTCTGGAAGCGGATAGGTCCCCCTGGGAGAACAGTACCATCAATCGCCAAGACCACCAATGGTGTGGTGAGGGGCAAAAGAGTAAGTCTCATGGACGATGCGATTTCCCAGTCCATAAAATTACCAGCGGCTCCGGAATCCAGATATGCTGAGACCGAATGAGAAGAAGCACCAACATGAAGGAACACAGAAAGCAGAAGACGAGAAGGGGAAGGTGATATTTCTGGGTCCAATACTCCACTTTCCAGATGAAGTGGACCCGAACGTTTTTCTGGACAAAGAGCAAGTGTCACGAAAATGACCTTTGCCCCCACAGTAAAGACACAGACCAAGAGTTCTGCGCCTAGCACGTTCCTCGGGGGATAGCCTGGTCCGACCCAGCTGCATGGGTTCCTCAGCTGGTAGGAGATGCTCTACGGGTCGAAGAGAGGGGAGCTCAGGCTGACTAAGAACCAAGGAGTGCTGGCATTGCTTTTCTAAGGTCCTCTCCTGAAAGCGAATATCGATCTGGTTACACAAGGAGATAACGCCCGCCAGATCAGTGGGGATGGTTCTTCCTGCTAATTCATCCTTCACTCTATCAGACAGGCCATGCAAAAAGGTTGCGACTAAGGCCTCATTGTTCCAGCTCAACTCAGCCGACAGTATGCGGAAATGAAGGGCATACTGTCCCACAGAAGCAGACTCTTGGCGGAGACGTAAAAGGGCACTGGCCGCTGAAGAGACACGAGCCGGTTCTTCGAAGATATTCCGAAAAAGTTTCAAGAAGCCAGACAGGCTAGAAACCACTGGATCATTCAGTTCCCACAGAGGGGCTGCCCAGGCTAAAGCTTCACCAGAGAGGAGGGAAATGATATAGGCTACCTTAGCCCGATCAGACAGGAAGTTTTGGGGCTGGAGCTCAAAATGAATTGTGCATTGGCTAAGGAACCCCCTGCAAGCCTTGGAGTCCCCAGAGAAACGGGACGGAGCTGGCAGTTGTAGTGAGTGTGTGGCTGCGACTGGTGCAATAGGTGCAGCCGCTGGTTGTATTTGAGGTTGCGGATTCAGGGTTCCCAAGGAGGCCTGAAGCTGCTCAAAGCGAGAAGCCAGATCCTGGAGGAATCGCATCACCTGAGTCTGATTCGATTCCTGGGTTTCAAGTCTGCAAACTATGCCCTGCAACGGATCATCCACGGGTAACGGGATGTCAGCCGGGTTCATGGCTGATCAAACTGTCAAGGTCACCTGTGGCCAGGTGACAGATGCACACCGTAGGGGGACAGGAGTGCACCGCAAGGTAGTGAACCCTATGGCTGACTGCTGCGGATAGGAAACTGGGTGGTTGAGGAAAGCGGGACCAGAGGAGCACAACCGGGATCCTAACGGAAGCCAGAGCCAAGATTCCCCAGGGCGCGGAGTCTAAGATCCAGCAGGTCTTCTCCAGGGCCTCTAGTGGTGAGGATGTTATGCTGCAGGCTGGGACCAGGTCGCGGCCCCTGGAGTTTCTTAGCTCACGCCCCGTAGGATAAGGGGAAAAGAGGGGAAGCAGCAGCACAAGATATGAGAGAACCGAATAACAAGCTGAAGGTCAGGGGCCACAAGCAGACAAGGATAACGAAAGAACGAGCCGAAGGTCAAGGGTCACGAGCAGACAGGGATAGTCGGGGACAAGCCAAATATGTAACAGAGAGACAGACGTAGCACACGGCAGGCAGGAACCCAAACACACAATGCCTAACAAACACGTTGATCAGCCAAGCAGGCTTGCAGTGCACAGGTTAATATAGTGTTCTGTGATAGGGCCTGGGGTGGAGTCTGGGTGGGAGGAGATTATAAAGGAAGCCAGGTGAAAGGGCTCAGGCCTCTAAGATGAACACATGGGAAGGAAGGTAAGCTGACAGACAAACACTACTGCATATCCATGACATTCCCTGCAGCCAGTGGGTGGCGCCGTTGCCCTGGGCTGGGGTTGAATCATTGCTGTGTGCTGTGCCTCCTTTTTGTCCTCCCTCGGCAGCGGTATGGTGGGGCGGGGAACCCGCCGTGCTTGCTGGGAGAGGGTATAAAGGGGCCGGCCATCTTTGTCACGGGGTCGGAGTCCCAAGCACCTTCAGCTTGCGGACGGTGGTTCGTGTCGGTCCTCTGGGTGGCCTAGGCCTAGAGGACAATCGGAGGTCGTGTTCCATCCCAGGCACATTTAGCCTGGGGTGAGGTACTCGGATGGAGGTCTGGAGCTCAGTGCCCAACACTGAGTTCCGCGAGGGAAGGAGGTCCTAGGGAACCCAGGGATTGGGTGCCCGAATCCAGAAGGCGTAATGGACCGGGGGGAGCTCCTCACTTGAAGACCCGGTGCAGCATATTGCCGGTGACAGGTGAGCCTCTCGTCGGAGACCGCCTGGAAGGAAATTCCCCCTCGTGCGTAGACCGTAACCCACTTTCAGGAAGGAAAGTGGAGAACTACATTGTGTCTGGGCCTATTCGCATCCACACCTCCTTTTCTGTTCTGTTTCTACCAAGGGAGTTCAACTGATTGTGTTCATTCGAGAAGAATAAAGGAGTGTTGAACTTTAATGGTGTGGGGCTCATTTCCTAACAGACATTGTTCAAGGTGACTCTTGGAGGGAGGATCCAGGTGCACAGCACTGACCCGAAGGTAATACAAGAACGTTGCTTATACCGCACTGACACATGTGGTGGAAGCCAGGCATGGTGTCCCCGCTCCCTCCCCTCTAAGATACCCCTAGACAAGAGAAAGACGAGACGAGAGAAAGAGGGGAGTGAGGAGGGCGCTACATTAGCAAGGCTCTGCCATGCACTATACACCAGGTGTTCTCGGATCCGAAGGGGCGGTATGTGGCGGTTCTGTTAAATATTTTTCAACACAAAATGCTACTGGTGAATGTTTACTTACCTCCTCCTGTCAATATACAAGTGTTATATGATATGTTTACTAGACTGGCTCCCTTTGCCCATCTCCCTCTTCTGCTGATGGGCGATTTCAACGCTATTTTGGATGCGTTGGACTCATCCAATCCAGGGAGGCAGGGGTCTGCGGAGCTTCTCTCCTGGGCATCGGTGACTGGGCTGACTGACCTGTGGAGATCTAGAAACCCCCTTCGCAGGGCCTATTCCCACGTCTCAGTGACCCATCGTCATCGGCCAGGATAGACTTGGCGTTTGGCAACCAGACCTTATTGCCGTTTGTCCATGATACTGAGTACATGGCCGGGGGCATATCTGATCATTGCCCCTTGTCCCTTACTCTCAGCTTCTCTGCTGGGGGGGGAGCTGGAGGCTGTCTCCAGGTTAGCTACAGAATGAGCAGGTGTCTTCCCGCTTACAGGAGGCTATTGGTCAATTAATGAGGATACTGCGGACCCGCCTGTGGTGTGGGATGCCTTCAAGGCAGTGATTAGGGGTGAGTGCATCTCTGCTATTAAATCTGAACGGGTAGCCCATAATGCTGAAATCCACAGGTTGCAGGACACTGAAAAGGAATGTGCGGAGAGGTACGCCAGCTGTTCCTCTGATACCTCATATTCGTCTCTGATGGAGGCTAGGCGTCTTGTCTCCTTGCATTTCTCTGACCTGGCTCATACAGAGACTAAACACAGGGCGAACTCTATTTTCTCAGAAGGGGATAAGAATGGGAAGTTGTTGGCGAGATTAGTGGCGGTGGACAATCAGATTACAAACATCCCGGTCATTAGGGATAGGAGTGGAGATCTTGTTAGTGACCCTTCTGAGATACTGTCAGAATTTAGGGATTTCTTTGCTAACCTTTATGCCCCTGTGCCAAGTTATGATCCTGCTGCATTGGAGGCTCTCTTGGGGGGCTTGGCCCTCCCGAGGTTGTCTGATGCCGATCAGTTGGCTTTGGATGCTAATATCACTAATAAGGAGCTAACCGCAGCTATTTTTGACTTTCCCCCTCATAAAGCTCCGGGGCCGGACGTTTTCCCTGCTGACTTTTATAAAAGTTTTGCTGACGAGATAGCACCTAGACCAGGGGTCTCCAAACTGCGGCCCGAGGGCCAGATGTGGCCCTTTGCTAGCCTTCACCCGGCCCTTGGGGCAGTATTGCTCCCAACAGTATGAGGCACTATTCCTCCCAATGACACCAACAATGGGGCACTATTTCTTCCACTAATATTAATGATGAAGCACTATTCCTCCTCCTACTGCCCACCAGCACTGGGGCCGTGTTTATTCTCACTGATGCTCGGCCCTGGGGCATTTTCTACACCCATTGGTCAGACTCCAGCCCCCCTGAAGTCTGAAAGACAGTAAACTGGCCCTTTGCTTGAAAAGTATGGAGACCCCTGACCTAGACTAAACTTGCTACTGGCCCAATGCTTGGAACTGAATAGGCACCCTGCCTCCATGTTAGATGCGTACATGGTCCTCTTGTTAAAACCGGGAAAAGACCCTCTAGACTGCTCAGCTTATAGGAGGATAATAGTGCAGCACTACATGTAGACCAGTAAAAACTGGACTATATCTCAAAATGTGACCATAAATTAAGGCACAAGGAAGGGACAGGCTGGAGGTGCCCAATCCAATACACAAAATGTCCAATATGTGAACCACTAAACAAAGTGATAAATGTCCAAAAAGAAAATAGGTGAGTAACATGGAATGGATAGAGAAATCCCGGCACAATTCTTCACGTGAATGATGACATACATGTGCGCTTACCAGAAACGTTGGATCCGAATGTCACATGACAGCGGATCAATCAAGCTTAGGGGTATCCCAAACGACTGCTCCACAGGAACGTCACCGAATCTCTGATGCCTAGTGGGCACACCTCATCACTCATCAGAGATTCGATGACATTCCTGTGGAGCAGTCGTTTGGGATACCCCTAAGCTTGATTGATCCGCTGTCGTATGACATTTGTGTCCAACGTTTCTGGTAAGCGCACATGTATGTCATCATTCACGTGAAGAATTGTGCCGGGATTTCTCTATCCATTCCATGTTACTCACCTATTTTCTTTTTGGACATTTATCACTTTGTTTAGTGGTTCACATATTGGACATTTTGTGTATTGGATTGGGCACCTCCAGCCTGTCCCTTCCTTGTGCCTTAATTTATGGTCACATTTTGAGATATAGTCCAGTTTTTACTGGTCTACATGTAGTGCTGCACTATTATCCTCCATTTTGTTTGAATTTGTCACATTCCAGTGCAGCTGCTTCACCTCCCTCTGTAGGGTTGTTATTATTTATATGTTTTTCTTTTTGGGTAGCTCATTTTTTTTTTCACTATTGCTCAGCTTATAGGCCTATTGCTCTGCTAAACATGGACCTTAAAATTTTGACGAAGGTCTTGGCCAATAGGCTTGTCGGGGTGATCTCCTCTCTGGTCAATATTGATCAGACGGGGATTCATGCCCGGATGTCTATGGATACCAATCTGCGGAGGCTATTTACTCATCTCCAGCTTTCGGGGCCTGATGCTGGTACCAGGATCATTGTGTCAATTGACATTGAGAAGGCTTTTGACTCGATTGATTGGAAGTACATGCTCCGGGTGCTGGAGAGGATGGGGTTTGGACAGGTCTTCCAGCAATGGATAACATTGTTGTATAGCAATCCCAGGGTGACAATTAGGCTTGGTCAGGCGGCCTCTCCCTTCTTTTCAGTGGGTTTGGGGTACTAGGCAGGGGTGCCCTTTATCCCCGTTTATATTTGCACTTATGATGGAGCCCCTCGCTGTGGCACTCCGATCATCTAGTGAAGTCAAGGCTATCAGCGTGGGGTCTATTCGGGAATGTCTGGCATTATATGCTGATGACATGCTTTTATTTCTTGAGGACCCCGGGTCTTCGTTTCACGCGGCATTGAGGATCCTGAATGATTTCAACACTTTTTCGGGCTTGAAGGTAAATTGGAGCAAGTCCTCCATATTCTGCCTTTGGATACGGGGGCCAGGGTGAGGGCTGATCCCTCTATGCCTTTACAATGGGTCTCCTCCATCACTTATCTAGGAGTCAAAATAATGGCTGGCAGTACTGACTATATAACACTTAACTTGTTGCCCCTGTTGGCTTTCTTTAAACAGAAGGCCCAGGCTTGGCAGAGGCTTCCGCTGTCGCTCATAGGAAGAATAAAAATTATGCCTGCACCCAGTGCATGTGTAGAGGGGGTGCAAACCACTGTGTTAAATTTAAATAACACCTGTGAATGTATAATACAAATACCTACATATACAAAAAGACAATAGTATAATACCAACCCCCAAAAAATGCAATCAGATTCTAGTCACTGCAGCTCTACTGCTAGAGCTCAGTTAGACTGAAAAACACCAAAATAATTAACACACCCACTGATGTGTGTCAAAAAATAGTTGTGACAATGTCCATAAAATGTCCTCATTCAATTTCCATATGAATATGCAATATTATTTCCAAATGTTCATATTATTCAATGATGCAAAATCTGTGATAAACTTGATCCAAACCAAAAATTATCTTGTAGTGACAGCCTTCACCAAATCTTAATGTGTAACACCCAATAGTGCTGTAAGGAGATTGGCCGCTTACCAGATCATGTTGACTCATTTAATTAAAAAGGAGTCAATAACGCTTGTTGCAAGTGCCACTTGCTAAATGGATAGAGATGTCATTGGTAAAACTGAGAATTCCTGCCTCCTAGAGACTCAGGCGTAGATGTGCGGAACATATAAGAGAGAAACCGGCAATAGTGTAATACCGTTTAATTAAATATAAATAAAAAGTGGACAGACAAATGCTCCCTTACTTGATACAGTGCCACAGACCCGGCACTGAGGCTGGATAGCTTTGTACAAGCGGGGCGTAGGGATCCGATCGGGAGAAACGATCCTGAGGAACGATCGAAAGAACCGATCCAGCGTGCGTTCCACCTTCCTCGAGGACAGAACCAACAGGACCGGAAGTATCGCCAGGAGCGTAGCCTAGCGTCGACTCGACAGCTGTTTCATGTTGTACGTCATCAGGACTAGACATGTGCATTTCGTTTCGTTCCGAATCGAAATTCGGACGAATTTTTCATTATTCGGACATTCGGATGCATCAGAATTACCGAATTACAATACTAACGAATTTAACCGAATCCGAATTTTTTCGAATTGAAAAATCGCGGACGAAATTCGAATCGAATTCGAAATATTTTTGAATCGAATTCGAAATATTTTCGACTCGAATTCGAATCAAATTCAATCGAATTAGAAAAAATATAAATCGTTTTTAAAAAAAGAATACAATAAAATAGAATATAAAAATAAAAAGCAATAGAATAGAAATAAAAGAATAGTAGAGAATAGAATAGAATTGAATAGAATGTAATAAAATACAATAGAATATGACCGTCTATATTTTTTTTATTCTATTCTTTTCTATAGTTATTATATTCTAATCTTTTCTATTCGAATTCATTCTGTATGAATTTCGAATTTCAGAAGATAGTTATATGTATAAATATTTTGTATAGAATGAATTTGAATTCGAATAGAAAAGATTAGAATAGAAATAGAAAATAGACTAGAAAAACAATAGAACAGAATAGAATAAAATATAATTATATATATATATATATATATATATTTATTATATTTTATTATATTCTATTGTTTTTCTATTCTAATCTTTTCTATTCAAATTTGAATTTATTCTATACTAAATTCGAATTTCGGAAGATGGTTATATATACACATACATATAAATAACCATTTTCCAAAATTCCAATTTCATATAGAATAAAATCGAAAATGAATCGAAAATATTCTAAAATAATAGAAAAAAATATCATAAAAAAAACAATAGAACAATAAAAAATATATATATATATATATATATATATATATATATATATATATATATAAAACCATGTTCCAACACTCGAATTTCATATAGAATGAATTCGAATTCCAATTAAAAAAGATTAGAATATAAATAGAAAATAGACTAGAAAAACAATAGAACAGAATAGAATAAAATATAATATATATATTGTATTTATTCTATTCTGTTCTATTGTTTTTCTATTCGATTCTTTCCAATATTTTCTATTCTATTATAATCTTTTCGATTCGAATTTGAATTCACTCTATACGAAATTCTAATTTTGGAAGATGGTTTTATAAATATATAAAATACTTTGTGATGTCATCACCTCCCCCCCTCCCCTGAGAGACAATCACCTCCATACACCATCCAATCAGAGCTTAGCATCTCCATCCATCCCCCCAAAATCACTAATACCCCTCACATTATTGTAGCACATCTCCTGTAGTCTATTAATAGCTATTTCATTTTTTATTTTTTTCATTTTTTGCAGATTACGATCCATTTCCTTTTATTTCCAGCATATCTCCTGCAGACTATTAGCATCTATTTCATTTATGAATGGAGGAACGGTTTAAGGAAGAGACAACAAGAGGGACATCATCACCGCTTATATCTCTATTCACAGGGAAATGGTTGCTAATAGTTTGCAGGAGACCAGCAAAAAATAAATAAATAAATAGATGCTTATAGTTATAGTCTGCAAATCTGATGAGAAAATTAAATAGATACTAATAGTCTGCAGGAGATCTTCAAAAAAAATATATAAAATGCTAATAGTCTGCAGGAGATCTGATGGAAATAAATAGTAATCTGCAAAAAAAATAAAAAATAGATGCTAATAGTCTGCAGGAGATGTGCTGAAATAAAGAAATTGGCTGCTCTAATGCAAAAAAAGAAAAAGAAAAATGAAATAGATGCTAATAGTCTGCAGGAGATCTGCAAAACAAATACAATAGATGTTAATATACTGCAGGAGATCTAATGGAAATAAATAGTAATCAGCAAAAAAAAAAAATGAAATTGATTCTAACAGTCTGCAGGAGATCTGCAAAAAAAAAAGACGTGAAATGGCTGTTAATAGTCTACAGGAGATCTGCTAACAAAAGAAATAGATGCTAATAGTCTGCAGGAGATCTGGTGAGAAAACGAAATAGATACTAATAGTCTGCAGGAGATCTGCAAAAAAAATAAATAGATGCTAATAGTCCACAGGAGATCTTATGGAAACAAATAGTAGTCTGCAAAAAAAATTAAAATGAAATAGATAGTATCTATATTCTATTCTGTTCTATTGTTTTTCTAGTCTATGCTCTATTTCTATTCTAATCTTTTCTATTCAAATTCAAATTCGTTCTATACGAAATTCGAATGTCGGAAAAAAAATATATATAACCATCTTCCGAAATTCGAATTTAGTATATAATGATTTCGATTTTAATAGAAAAGATTTTAATAGATTATAAAAGAATAGACTAGAAAAACAATAGAACAGAATAGAATAAAATATAATATATTCTATTCTGTTCTATTGTTTTTCTAGTCTATTTTCTATTTTATTATAATCTTTTTTCTATCCAAAGTGAAAATTAATTAATGAAAAAATTTGAATTTATTCTATTCGAAATTCGAATTTCAGAAGATGGTTGTATATTCTTTCTATTTTATTCTATTAAATTATATATTTTTTCTATTCTGTTCTAATCTTTTCTATTTGAATTATACATTTTGGAAGATGGTTATTTGTCCACTTGCCACGTCAACTGCCACAAGTTATGGGGTTCCTAAACCCAAGTGACCCCCAGATATGGGCGATATGTCAAGTACTTTTCTGCAGCAGAGAATGACATTTTGCGACCCGATTTTGGGGCCACATATCTCAAGGCCACTTGTAGCTAGAAACCCCATATTTGGTATGCAAACACAGTAGAACTAGCACTACAACATCTCCAAATTTGGGGTTTCTATCACCAAGTAACCCAGAGATACATGGACCCAAAATTCGGGTTGCAAAATATTTTCGAATCCGGTTGAAATAGTATCAACATGATTCGAAATTATGAAACTATTTCAACCGGATTCGAAAATATTTTGCGACCCGAATTTGGGTCCACGTATCTTGGGGTTACTTGGTGATAGAAACCCCAAATTTGGGGTTATTGTTTTTCTATTTTATTATAATCTTTTCTATCCAAAGTTAAAATTAATTAATTAAAAAATTTGAATTCATACTATTCGAAATTCACATTTATTCTATTCGAAATTCGAATTTCAGAAGATGGTTGTATATTCTTTCTATTTTATTCTTCTAAATTATATTTTTTTTCTATTCTGTTCTAATCTTTTCTATTTGAATTATAAATTTTGGAAGAAGGTTATTTACTTACTTATATACATCTGTCACATAAAAAAAAAGATGTGAAATGGCTGTCATGGATGTTGATCGCAAGGCAAGTACATATGCTGTATGTCATTGTCCACTTGCCACAACACCTGCCACGAGTGCCACGACACCTGCCACGAGTGCCACGTGAACGGCCACGAGTGCCACGTGAACAGCCACGAGTGCCACGTGACCTGCCACGTGACCTAGTTGTGGATTGTCTACTTGCCACGTCACCTGCCACAAGTTATGGGGTTCCTAGCACCAAGTGACCCCCAGATATGGGCGATATGTCAAGTACTTTTCTGCAGCAGAGAATGACATTTTGTGACCCGACTTTGGGGCCACGTATCTTGGGGCCACTTATAGCTAGAAACCCCAAATTTGGTATGCAAACACAGTTTGGGGTTATTGTAGTGCTAGTTGTAATGTGTTTGCATACCAAATATTTTGGGGTTTCTAGCTATAAGTGGCCCCGAGATACGAGGCCCCAAAGTCGGGTCGCAAAATTTCATTCTCTGCTGCAGAAAAGTACTTGACATATCGCCCATATCTGGGGGTCACTTGGTGCTAGGAACCCCATAACTTGTGGCAGGTGACGTGGCAAGTGGACAATCCACAACTTGGTCACGTGGCAGGTCACTTGGCACTCGTGGCCGGTCACGTGGCACTCGTGGCAGGTCACGTGGCACTCGGTCAATGACATACAGCATATGTACTTGCCTTGCGATCGACATCCATGACAGCCATTTCACATCTTTTTTTTTATGTGACAGATGTATATAAGTAAGTAACTAACCATCTTCCAAAATGTATAATTCAAATAGAAAAGATTAGAACAGAATAGAAAAAAAATATAATTTAATAGAATAAAATAGAAAGAATATACAACCATCTTCTGAAATTCGAATTTCGAATAGAATACATTCGAATTTCGAATAGTAGGAATTAAAAAATGTGAATTAATTAATTTTAACTTTGGATAGAAACGATTAGAATAGAAATAGAGAATAGACTAGAAAAACAATAGAACAGAATAGAATATAGATACTATCTATTTCATGTTAATTTTTTTTGCAGATTACTATTTGTTTCTATAAGATCTCCTGCAGACTATTAGCATCTATTTCATTTTTTTTGCAGATCTCCTGCAGACTATTCGTATCTATTTCGTTTTCTCACCAGATCTCCTGCAGACTATTAGCATCTATTTCTTTTTTTAGCAGATCTCCTGTAGACTATTAACAGCCATTTCACTTCTTTTTTTTTTTTTTTGCAGATCTCCTGCAGACTGTTAGAATCAATTTCATTTTTTTTTCAAAGTCGGGTCGCAAAATATTTTCGAATATATTTTAAATAGTATCAACATGATTTGAAATTATTTCAACCGCATTTGAAACTGTTTCAACCGGATTCGAAAATATTTTTGACCCGACTTTGGGTCCACGTATCTCGGGGTTACTTGGTGATAGAAACCCCAAATTTGGAGATGTTGTAGTGCTAGTTCTTCTGTGTTAGCATACCAAATTTGGGGTTTCTATAACTAAGTGACCCCGAGATACCTGGACCCAAATTCGGGTCGCAAAATGTCAAGCACTTTACTGGAGCAGAGAATGACATTTTGCGACCCGATTTTGGGGCCACATATCTCGGGGCCACTTGTAGCTAGAAACCCCAAATTTGGTATGCAAACACAGTAGAACTAGCACTACAACATCTCCAACATGAATCGAAATTATTTCAACTGCATTTGAAACTATTTCAACCGGATTCGAAAATATTTTGTGACCCGAATTTGGGTCCATGTATCTCGGGGTTACTTGGTGATAGAAACCCCAAATTTGGGGTTATTGTTTTTCTAGTCTATTTTCTATTTTATTATAATCTTTTCTATCCAAAGTTAAAATTAATTAATTAAAAAATTTGAATTCATACTATTCGAAATTCAAATTTATTCTATTCGAAATTCGAATTTCAGAAGATGGTTGTATATTCTTTCTATTTTATTCTTCTAAATTATATTTTTTTTCTATTCTGTTCTAATCTTTTCTATTTGAATTATAAATTTTGGAAGAAGGTTATTTACTTACTTATATACATCTGTCACATAAAAAAAAAGATGTGGAATTGGCTGTCACGGATGTCGATCGCAAGGCAAGTACATATGCTGTATGTCATTGTCCACTTGCCACAACACCTGCCACGACACCTGCCACGAGTGCCACGACACCTGCCACGAGTGCCACGTGACCGGCCACGAGTGCCAGGTGAACGGCCACGAGTGTCACGTGACCTGCCACATGACCAAGTTGTGGATTGTCCACTTGCCACGTCACCTGCCACAAGTTATGGGGTTCCTAGCACCAAGTAACCCCCAGATATGGGCGATATGTCAAGTACTTTTCTGCAGCAGAGAATGACATTTTGTGACCCGACTTTGGGGCCACGTATAGCTAGAAACCCCAAATTTGGTATGCAAACACAGTAGAACTAGCATTACAACGGGGTTACTTGGTGATAGAAACCCCAAATTGGGGGTTATTGTAGTGCTAGTTGTAATGTGTTTGCATACCAAATATTTTGGGGTTTCTAGCTATAAGTGGCCCTGAGATACGTAGCCTCAAAGTCGGGTCGCAAAATTTCATTCTCTGCTGCAGAAAAGCACTTGACATATCGCCCATATCTGGGGGTCACTTGGTGCTAGGAACCCCATAACTTGTGGCAGGTGACGTGGCAAGTGGACAATCCACAACTTGGTCACGTGGCAGGTCACGTGGCACTCGTGGCCGGTCACGTGGCACTCGTGGCCGGTCACGTGGCACTTGGACAATGACATACAGCATATGTACTTGCCTTGCGATCGACATCCATTTCACATCTTTTTTTTTATGTGACAGATGTATATAAGTAAGTAACTAACCATCTTCCAAAATTTATAATTCAAATAGAAAAGATTAGAACAGAATAGAAAAAAAATATAATTTAATAGAATAAAATAGAAAGAATATGCAACCATCTTATGAAATTCGAATTTCGAATAGAATAAATTTGAGTTTCGAATAGTAGGAATTAAAAAAATGTAATTAATTAATTTTAACTTTGGACAGAATAGATTAGAATAGAAATAGAGAATAGACTAGAAAAACAATAGAATAGAATATAGATACTATCTATTTCATGTTTAATTTTTTTTGCAGATTACTATTTTTTACATAAGATCTCCTGCAGACTATTAGCATTTATTTTATTTTTTTGCAGATCTCCTGCAGACTATTAGTATCTATTTAGTTTTCTCACCAGGTCTCCTGCAGACTATTAGCATCTATTTCTTTTTTTAGCAGATCTCCTGTAGACTATTAACAGCCATTTCACTTCTTTTTTTTTTTGCAGATCTCCTGCAGACTGTTAGAATCAATTTCATTTTTTTTTCAAAGTCGGGTCGCAAAATATTTTCGAATCCGCTTTAAATAGTATCAACATGATTCGAAATTATTTCAACCACATTTAAAACTATTTCAACCGCATTTGAAACTATTTCAACCGGATTCAAAAATATTTTGCGACCCGACTTTGGGTCCACGTATCTCGGGGTTAGTTGGCGATAGAAACCCCAAATTTGAGGATGTTGTAGTGCTAGTTCTCCTGTGTTTGCATACCACATTTGGGGTTTCTATCACAAAGTGACCCCGAGATACGTGGACCCAAAATCGGGTCGCAAAATGTCAAACACATTTCTGCAGCAGAGAATGACATTTTGTGACCCGAATTTGGGTCCATGTATCTCGGGGTTACTTGGTGATAGAAACCCCAAATTTGGGGTTATTGTTTTTCTAGTCTATTTTCTATTTTATTATAATCTTTTCTATCCAAAGTTAAAATTAATTAATTAAAAAATTTGAATTCATACTATTCGAAATTCAAATTTATTCTATTCGAAATTCGAATTTCAGAAGATGGTTGTATATTCTTTCTATTTTATTCTTCTAAATTATATTTTTTTTCTATTCTGTTCTAATCTTTTCTATTTGAATTATAAATTTTGGAAGAAGGTTATTTACTTACTTATATACATCTGTCACATAAAAAAAAAGATGTGGAATTGGCTGTCACGGATGTCGATCGCAAGGCAAGTACATATGCTGTATGTCATTGTCCACTTGCCACAACACCTGCCACGACACCTGCCACGAGTGCCACGACACCTGCCACGAGTGCCACGTGACCGGCCACGAGTGCCAGGTGAACGGCCACGAGTGTCACGTGACCTGCCACATGACCAAGTTGTGGATTGTCCATTTGCCACGTCACCTGCCACAAGTTATGGGGTTCCTAGCACCAAGTAACCCCCAGATATGGGCGATATGTCAAGTACTTTTCTGCAGCAGAGAATGACATTTTGTGACCCGACTTTGGGGCCACGTATAGCTAGAAACCCCAAATTTGGTATGCAAACACAGTAGAACTAGCATTACAACGGGGTTACTTGGTGATAGAAACCCCAAATTGGGGGTTATTGTAGTGCTAGTTGTAATGTGTTTGCATACCAAATATTTTGGGGTTTCTAGCTATAAGTGGCCCTGAGATACGTAGCCTCAAAGTCGGGTCGCAAAATTTCATTCTCTGCTGCAGAAAAGCACTTGACATATCGCCCATATCTGGGGGTCACTTGGTGCTAGGAACCCCATAACTTGTGGCAGGTGACGTGGCAAGTGGACAATCCACAACTTGGTCACGTGGCAGGTCACGTGGCACTCATGGCCGGTCACGTGGCACTCGTGGCCGGTCACGTGGCACTTGGACAATGACATACAGCATATGTACTTGCCTTGCGATCGACATCCATTTCACATCTTTTTTTTTATGTGACAGATGTATATAAGTAAGTAACTAACCATCTTCCAAAATTTATAATTCAAATAGAAAAGATTAGAACAGAATAGAAAAAAAATATAATTTAATAGAATAAAATAGAAAGAATATGCAGCCATCTTATGAAATTCGAATTTCGAATAGAATAAATTTGAGTTTCGAATAGTAGGAATTAAAAAAATGTAATTAATTAATTTTAACTTTGGATAGAATAGATTAGAATAGAAATAGAGAATAGACTAGAAAAACAATAGAATAGAATAGAATATAGATACTATCTATTTTATGTTTAATTTTTTTTGCAGATTACTATTTTTTACATAAGATCTCCTGCAGACTATTAGCATTTATTTTATTTTTTTGCAGATCTCCTGCAGACTATTAGTATCTATTTAGTTTTCTCACCAGGTCTCCTGCAGACTATTAGCATCTATTTCTTTTTTTAGCAGATCTCCTGTAGACTATTAACAGCCATTTCACTTCTTTTTTTTTTTGCAGATCTCCTGCAGACTGTTAGAATCAATTTCATTTTTTTTTCAAAGTCGGGTCGCAAAATATTTTCGAATCCGCTTTAAATAGTATCAACAGGATTCGAAATTATTTCAACCACATTTAAAACTATTTCAACCGCATTTGAAACTATTTCAACCGGATTCAAAAATATTTTGCGACCCGACTTTGGGTCCACGTATCTCGGGGTTAGTTGGCGATAGAAACCCCAAATTTGAGGATGTTGTAGTGCTAGTTCTCCTGTGTTTGCATACCACATTTGGGGTTTCTATCACAAAGTGACCCCGAGATACGTGGACCCAAAATCGGGTCGCAAAATGTCAAACACATTTCTGCAGCAGAGAATGACATTTTGTGACCCGAATTTGGGGCCACATATCTCGGGGCCACTTGTAGCTAGAAACCCCAAATTTGGTATGCAAACACAGTAGAACTAGCACTATAACATCTCCAAATTTGGGGTTTCTATTACTAAGTGACCCTGAGATACGTGGACCCAAAGTCGGGTCGCAAAATATTTTCGAATCCGGTTGAAATAGTTTCAAATGCGGTTGAAATAATTTCGAATCATGTTGAAATAATTTCGAATCCGGTAGAAATATTTTCGAATTCGGTTGAAATATTTTCGAATGCGACCGATTTTCGAATTCGGTCGAAAACAAAACGAAATTCGAAAACGAATTTAACAAATTTAACGAATCTAACTAAACGAAATTAATTAATTAACGAATTAAAACGAAACGAAACGAAACAAATTTTTTCCTTTTGCACATGTCTAATCAGGACGCTTCCTGATGACGTGCAACGCGAAACAGCTGTCGAAACGACGCTAGGCTACGCTCCTGACGATACTTCCGGTCCTGCTGGTTATGTCCTCGAGGAAGGTGGAACGCACGCCGGATCGGTTCTTTCGATCGTTCCTCAGGATCGTTTCTCCCGATCGGATCCCTACGCCCCGCTTGTACAAAGCTATCCAGCCTCAGTGCCGGGTCTGTGGCACTGTATCAAGTAAGGGGGCATTTGCCTGTCCACTTTTTATTTATATTTAATTAAACGGTATTACACTATTGCCGGTTTCTCTCTTATATGTTCCGCACATCTACGCCTGAGTCTCTGGGAGGCAGGAATTCTCAGTTCTACCAATGACATCTCTATCCATTTAGCAAGTGGCACTTGCAACAAGCGTTATTGACTCCTTTTTAATTAAATGAGTCAACATGATCTGGTAAGCAGCCAATCTCCTTACAGCACTATTGGGTGTTACACATTAAGATTTGGTGAAGGCTGTCACTACAAGATAATTTTTGGTTTGGATCAAGTTTATCACAGATTTTGCATCATTGAATAATATGAACATTTGGAAATAATATTGCATATTCATATGGACATTGAATGAGGACATTTTATGGACATTGTCACAACTATTTTTTGACACACATCAGTGGGTGTGTTAATTATTTAGGTGTTTTTCAGTCTAACTGAGCTCTAGCAGTAGAGCTGCAGTGACTAGAATCTGATTGCATTTTTTTGGGGTTGGTATTATACTATCGTCTTTTTGTATATGTAGTGTGAGGGGGTTAACTCAGCAGCGGGTGTGTGTGACCCCCTGGATGGGTTCACCACACAAAAACAGGAACAGCAGACAGTGGTAGGAGAAAACAAAAGGGTGTGGTATTATTTGAACTATATACACAGACAAAAAAATACAGCAAAAACACAAGAAACAGGAAAAGAAATCCTGGTCAACTTGACCGCTCACTACACACGTTGGTGTCCCTAACTAACAACTGGGTACAGCCTTGTGCTGTCCCAGTCCCTAGCTCCCTGCTTTTAGAAGTTCTTAGCAATAACCACACAGGCTTTGGCTCACCGCACAGAGATCACACTCCCCAGACTATCCACACAGATCTGGTTCCAGGTTGGAGCATTTCCCTTAGCATGCTGGGAGTTCTTGTAGAGGCCCTAATGAGCCCACTTGCTTCAGCTGTGCTCATTAACTCTTCCCCTGCAAGACTCCCAGCACTCCCCCTAGTGGTATAAATCGGCATAAAGCCTGAATCTAGGACATACATATCTACCATCCTGGATGCAACCTGGTGATTTTACCTGCCTGCTGTCACATACCCCCCCCTCTTGTTTTAACCTTGGGGTTGGAACACAAGCAATCAGGCATGCATGTACTCGAGACAAAGCATCCACATTCCCCATTTGAACGCCAGGGCGATGCTTTACCGTAAAGTTGAATTCCTGTAAGGCCAGGAACCACCTATTTACTCTTATATTTGTCTCTTTGTTTTGAGCCATCCACTTTAAAGGAGCGTGATCAGTAATCATGTCAAAGTGCCTGCCTAGCAGATAGTACCGAAGGGAATCTAGAGCCCACTTCACCGCTAAACACTCCTTCTCAATCGTGGCGTAATTTACCTCATGGGACTTCAATTTCCTGCTGAGGTAAATGACTGGGTGCTCTTCCCCGTTCCAGACCTGGGACAATACTGCTCCTAACCCAACGTCGGATGCATCACTTTGTACGACAAAGTCCCTAGAGAAGTCTGGTGAGTACAACACTGGCTGGCTACATAAGGCTTTTTTTAATAACTGAAATGCAGCCTCTGGGGTCCATTTAACCATGACAGACTCTTTCCCTTTTGTCAGGTTGGTTAGGGGCACAGCCTGAGAAGCAAAGTGTGGAATGAATCGCCGATAATAACCAGCGATTCCCAGAAAGGCTTGTACCTGCTTCTTGCTGTTGGGACGTGGCTAATTACTTTGGGATTCCTCTATCACACCTAATTTAAGCATTTTCTGTACTTCCTCACGTATTGCCTCCCGTCGGGCCTCCGGGATCTGATAGGGTTTTAGCTTCACCCTTTCACCGGGCGGGGTAATAATATCATGCTCTACCCCAGACGTTTGTCCCGGCAGCTCAGAGAAAACCTCCTTGTTGCGAAGCACAAACTCCTTAACCTCCTGTTGTTGGGGGTTTGACAAGGTGACTGCTATTCCAACCTCAGGAATCACGCAATCAGACTGAGCTGGTGACAAAGTTTCTGCGACTAGGGATTCCCTATCCCGCCAGGCTTTCAACAGATTAATGTGATAGATCTGTTCGGGCTTTCGCCTTCCTGGTTGTCTGACCTTGTAATTCACTTCGCTCACTTTTTCCATTATCTCGTAGGGGCCTTGCCATTTGGTGAGGAACTTGCTTTCAACTGTAGGGACAAGTACCAATATCCTATCCCCCGGGAAAAGGTACGGGTCTTGGCTCCACGGTTGTACACTCTCTGCTATGCCAACTGCGCTTGGGCCAAATGTTCCTTTACGATTGGCATTACCTGTGCAATTCTATCTTGCATCAGGGCGACATGCTCAATCACACTCCTGTGGGGAGAACTCTGACTTTCCCAAGTTTCCTTGGCGATATCCAACAGCCCTCTTGGGTGTCTCCCATAGAGTAACTCAAAGGGTGAGAAACCCGTAGAGGATTGAGGTACCTCCCTAATAGCAAACATTAAATAGGGAATTAGACAGTCCCAATCCTTTCCATCTTTATCCACCACCTTCTTTAACATTTGTTTTAGAGTTTTGTTGAATCTTTCAACCAACCCATCTGTTTGGGGGTGATACACAGATGTACGCAATTGTGTCACTTTGAACAACTTGCACAGCTCTTTCATAACCCGGGACATAAAGGGTGTACCTTGGTCCGTAAGCAGTTCCTTACAAATACCCACACGGCTAAAAACAAGAGATAGCTCTTTGGCTATGGTTTTGGCCGAGGTATTTCGGAGAGGAATCGCTTCCGGATAACGGGTGGCATAGTCCAATATAACCAAAATGTACTGATGCCCCCTAGCGGATTTCATTATTGGACCTACCAAATCCATTGCGATCCTCTCAAAGGGAACCTCAATGATGGGAAGAGGTACCAGCGGGTTACGGAAGTGTGGCGTCGGTGCCGACCTCTGACACACAGGGCAGGAGGAACAATAATTTTCTGTTTCCTTCATGACCCCAGGCCAATAGAATCTCTGCAATACTCTCTCTCGGGTTTTCTCTGTCCCCAGATGACCTCCAAGAATGTGCCCATGGGCCAAATCTAACACCAACTTCCTGTAAGGTTTGGGCACCACAAGCTGCTCAATGGTTTCTTCTGCCCTTTTAGTAACCCGATACAGTAGGTCCTTTTCCACGATGAAGTATGGGTAAGTGTAGGTCTCATCTGGGTTCACTAACTCGCCATCTATTTCCACTACGTTTTCCTATGCCTTTATTAGGGTGGGGTCTTTTAACTGTTCTGTGGCAAAATTTTCCTGTGAACCTCGAGATCAGAAAACTCCACAGACGGCATGTTTTCGTCTGACGATGTTGGCTCCTCTCCAATTTCTCGAGTCTCCCCGGCCAATACCGACAAGGGGAATTCTGGAGAGTCCTCACCACTCTCAGAGGAATTCTGGCTATCACATTCCTGGTATATAGGGGCACCAGTGGGGGGCTCAGGATAATCCCATAGTTCCCAGAACTTTGGAAAATCCCTTCCCACAATGGCATCATGAGGCAAGTGAGACACTAACCCCACCTGATGAGAGAGGGAACCTTTGGGGGTCTCAAAACACACTGTAGTCACCGGATACTCTCGGGTGTCCCCATGCACACAAATAACAGCTACCTTGTTATTCCCAGAGACCTCTGTAGTAACTAATTCAGCCTTTATCAGTGTCACCAGGCTACCTGAATCCAGCAACACAACAACATTTCTACCATTAAAGTGGTTGTAAACCCACTTTTTAAACAAAGACCTACAGATAAGCCTAGATTAAGGCTTACCTGTAGGTGCATGAAATATCTCCTTAACCTACACGGTTAAGGAGATATTTGTATGTAAATGCGGCGACGCTGACGTCACCCCATTCACAAATTCGGCTAGGTCGCAACATTCGACGACGTAGCCGAATTTGACAGCTCACGCACGCATGCGCGGACTCACGTCTTCGCCGCTCCGGCCAATCACAGCGCCGGAGCGGCGCTGTGATTGGCTGCAGCGGCGATACCCGGAAGTAACATTCCGGCTATCGCCGCAGCGATGGATGCGGCTAGAGGAGGGACACGGACGACTTCGGGGGCCCCGATCGAAGGTAAGTGGTACATAATGAGCTAGTATGCTAGTCATACTAGCTCATTATAGCTTTGTCTTGCAGGTTAGTAAAAAAAAAAAAAAAAAGATAAAAGGGTTTACAACCACTTTAATAAACATTTTGCATAAATGTTTCTCAGTTCCCCGAATGGCAGTGCATGCGGCTGTCGCAAACAGCGACTGACGTCTGCCCCTTAGAAAGTCACATTGCATGGGTTCATCCATAACTGGGCAATTTGCTTCAATATGTCCCTATTGTCGGCAGCGGTAGCAAACAATCCTTTTTGCTGCCTCTTGAGCCCCTGACTTCCCGGGCTGTTCTCACCAGACCTTAGGTAGAACTCCCACCCTCTCACTCTCTCCACCCTCACCCCTTGGAATCATCTTACCCGCCACTGGGGATGGTCTGGTCTTAGGGTGGAAAGTCCGTGAGTCTCTGGAAGAGGCAGTCAGGTTTTCTGTAGCCAAGTACTTCTCTACACGATCCACAAGATTATCGGCTATTTCTGGGTCTCCATGGCTTACCCATTTTTGGATGGCAGTAGGAAGAGCTCTCAAGAAACGATCCATCACAACACGTTCCACAATCTTTGGTGCGGATAAAGTCTCTGGCTGTAGCCACTTCCTGCTCAGATGAATGAGATCATACATTTGAGACCTGGGGGGTTTCCCAAGCTGGAAAGTCCAGTTATGCACACGCTGAGCCCGGACAGCCAGGGTGACACCCAGCCGTGCCTATATTTCCGTTTTTAGCATCACATAGTCTTTTGCTTGGTCAGGCTCTAGGTCATAGTAAGCTTTCTGCGATTCACCAGTTAACAGAGGAGCCACCAGTCCAGCCCACTGCTCCTAACAATATACAAAAATGCAGCGCTATGCGTATAACAATGTAAAACACCCAAGTGCTCGAAATTAAACTAAATCACAAATGATTAAGTATAAGTCCAAATGTATATGAAACTCCAAAGGATGTGAGAAACATAAATTCGAATCAGTTCCAGTTTGAATCAGTCCCAAATTATATAGGTGAATCTTCCAAAGTAAAAAAGTGACTTGTAACGTAACCACCACCACGTGAAAGGGAGGCTTACCAGATGTAATGGACCCAATGCACGTATGTGTAAGGGGTCAGACAGGCTGAATATGTATATGTCCATACATATGGAAACCAGGCCGGCACAGTGCACCCTTGTGTCCAAGGTTCAAACTCAGGAAAAAACACCGGAAATTCAAGCCAATAGGAGTATTGAATTGGCTCACATAAAGTTCTGAAACAATTGTAGCCCTCTTTTGGGGGTTATGAGAAATGGCCTTCCCCACACAGGATAGTGCGCTAAACCTGTAGGTAAATAAGAGAACCAGAACCTTCGCTAAGTGGACGAGTGGGTACGATAATAAAGTTGGCAGTGCTTCCACCCACCTTCTTGCTCTCACAAACCAACGTTGTCTGTGTTTCCCAGGCTCCTTAGGCCACTTTTCTCTTTCAGCAGTCCTTTCAAACGTGGTCAAAAACACCTCTGGATCATCCTCTCCAGTAATTTTTGTCAATAAACGACTCACCCCAAAGGACGCGGTATTAGTGGAACGACTTGCCTCACTGGTCTACGGATGTTGCTGCATTAATGTTTCCATTTGTTGTAGTCTCTGCTCTTGCTTCTGTAACAGGTCTATGAAGCGGGCCTCAGATTGCTGCTGGGCTTGTTGCTGAGCTTGCTGCTGGGCTGCGAGGCTCTGTTGCAAAGTTGCATTTGTCTGCTGCTGGGCTGCAAGGCTCTGTTGATGAGCTGCGAGGCTCTTTTGCAAACCTGCATTTGTCTGCTGCTGATTGGCATTTGCTAGAGCCAGCTGTTTCAGTATCTCCTCCATGCTGGCCTTAAAAAAAAAACTGCCACTGGTTCTCCACCAACTGTGAGGGGGTTAACTCAGCAGCGGGTGTGTGTGACCCCCTGGATGGGTTCACCACACAAAAACAGGCACATCAGACAGTGGTAGGAGAAAACAAAAGGGTGTGGTTTTATTTGAACTATATACAGACAAAAAAATACAGCAAAAACATAACTAACAACTGGGTACAGCCTTGTGCTGTCCCAGTCCCTAGCTCCCTGCTTTTAGAAGTTCTTAGCAATAACCACACAGGCTTTGGCTCACCGCACAGAGATCACACTCCCCAGACTATCCACACAGATCTGGTTTCAGGTTGGAGCATCTTCCTTAGCATGCTGGGAGTTCTTGTAGAGGCCCTAATGAGCCCACTTGCTTCGGCTGTGCTCATTAACTCTTCCCCTGCAAGACTCCCAGCACTCCCCCTAGTGGTATAAATCGGCATAAAGCCTGAATCTAGGACATACATATCTACCATCCTGGATGCAACCTGGTGATTTTACCTGCCTACTGTCACAGTAGGTATTTGTATTATACATTCACAGGTGTTATTTAAATTCAACACAGTGGTTAGCGCCCCCTCTACACATGCACTGGGTGCACGCATAATTTTTACATGTTTGTTTCATATATTTGGAATTTGGGGTAGCAGCTTATATTTATATTTATCATTTATTTTTTAATTTTGAGCGCGAGATTGTCTATTTACCACATAGGAAGAATAACTTACTGAAGATTAAAATTCTTCCCGTTATTTTGTATTTCTTGCGACATGCCCCTGTGCGGGTCCCTAAGTCCTTTTTTAAACAGCTAGATGGCATCACAAGTTCATTCCTTAGGCCCCCAAATTACCACGTATCGGTCTCAAGGTGCTTCAGGAACCCTGGGGACAGGGAGGGCTGGCTCTGCCTGACTGGAGGAAATATTATCTGGCCAGTCAACTGGTATTTGCCCATAGATGGTTGACTTCTGATGCTGGAGATTCCGCCACGGTAGTGGAAGTGGCTCACTTGGGGTAGTTTGAGACCCTTCGTTTGGCCATCCACAGGGGGGTAAAGTCTGACCTGCAACTGACATTGTCCATGAAAGCAACTATTAAAGCATGGGAGGAGGCGGTTGAGCTGGCTTGCCCGAGTTATTTGGGTTTCTCGCCACAGACTCTGCTGTGGGGGAATCCTAAGTTTATCTAATTTTTACTCGTTCCCGGATCCGGGGCTGTGGGTGGTCAGGGGAATTAAGCTCCTTAAAGATATCACCATGGACAGGGTACTCCTAACTTTTGATCAATTCAAGGCCAGACATGATCTCCCCAACTCATATTTTTTCAGGTTCATACAGCTTCGTCACGCTTTCAGGGCTCAATTCCGGGAAAGGGCGATCTAGTCCATCCTGTCGGCCCTGGAAGATTTGCTCATGGTGGAGGACCTTCCTAAAGCCCTGTCTGTTACATATAAGGAGCTGTTTAAGAAGAGCCCAGCGGCATTAACTAAATGTAGGGAGCGGTGGGAGAGGGATGTCCCTGGGATAGATGGTGAGGACTGGGATGATATGTGGGATCACCCCTTTAAACACTTGGTTTCTGCAAGGAATAGACTGATACACTTTATATTTTTACACAGGATATACTTCACCCCTGCCAGGCTTTCAGTTATCTACCCGTCTGTCTCCTCGGAGTGCTGGAGATGCTCCTTTTCGCTGGCTGATGCTACACACATCTTCTGGGGGTGCCCTCAGGTATTCTGGGAGGGGGTGGCTTCCTGCATTGAAGACATTTTGAAGGTACCTATCCCCCTGTCAGTTCGGGTATGCCTTTTGGGCCTTGTAGAGGAGGTAGTCCCCTCCAGAGCTCTTAGGACGTTACTGAACATCCTATTATTTTATGGGAGGAAGGCCATTCTGCTCAAATGGAGATCACCTGCTTCCCCATATATTGCTTTTTGGAAGGGGCTTGTGAATTCCATGCTGCCCTATTACAAGGCAACATATCTCTCCAGGGGGTGTGAAAAAAAGTTTGACAAAGTTTAGCAAGCTTGGTTTAAATCTGATACAACTGTTGGCTAGGTCGGATAGTTGTCTAGCTTGCTATGTACATTGGACCCCCAGGCCAGATTTGGTGGGTTCACTGACATTGCCCTGATGAGCTGAGGGGTGACATTTTGTGCCTACTGGTCAGTCCTCTGGTAATGGTGTCAGTCTGCTGATGCTGGAAAAGTATTGTCATATTTTTATTTTTTACTTTTGTTGGCCATGAATGACCCGTGCTTCCCCTTATTATTGGGTATTTACCATCTGAGAAATGTGGTGAACTGAGTTCTGGGTGGTTCGGGGGAGGGGGGGGTTGGATTTTTTTTTTCAGTAATTACACGCGGTCAACTACCTATGTTGGGTAGATGGTGCTAGTTGTGTATTGTTGACCATGTTGGTCGTGGAGGGACCTGGTGTCTTGCCAAGGTCACCCTTTTCAATGTTTGTATGTCTTATATAAAATGCCTTAATAAACATATGTAGTGGGTATGTACTTTTAAATCTGGTGAAGACATCAGTGATGTCTAGTTCCCTGCGGCCCAGCAGGTGGCGCTGTCACTTTGGGCCAGGGTTGAACCATCGCTGCAGTGCCGTACCCTTTGTGACCTCTCACAGCAGTTGTACAGCGGGGCGGGGAACCCGCTGTGCTTGCTGGGGGAGGGTATAAAGGGGGCGGACATCTTCGCCACGAGGTTCGAGTCCCAGGCACCTTCAGCCTGAGGGCTGCTGTTCGCAGTCGGTGTCCAGGCGGCATAGGCCTGGACACTTGGAGTTCGTGTTCCATCCCAGACACCTTCAGTCTGGGGTGAGGTACACAGCCTGAGGCCTGGGGCCCAGTACCTTCCGCTGGGTCCCGCAAGGGAGGGATTGTCCTAGGGGGCCCCGGGAGTTGGGCTCCCGAATCCAGAGGCGTAAGGGACCGGAGGAGGGATTCATCCGAAGATCTGGTGCAGCATATCGCCAGTGCCGGGTGAACCTCTGGAGACCGCCCGGAGGGATATCTTTCCCGAACAGGGGCCAAGTTCATAGAGGAAGGTGGTTCATGTTCTATGACCGGTGGCAGCGGTCCAAGTATTCAACTCAGGTCAGTGGCAGAGACCTGCTATTAGGCCTGTGGCGGGGGCCTCAACAGTTCATCAGGTCGGTGGCAGCGACCAAAACTCACGGTCTGTGGCAGAGACCATGCGCCAAGCCTATTCGCTAGCAAAGGAATAGGAGAGTTCATTCGTGCCTGGGCCTACTCGTATCCACACCCCTGTTTGTCTGTTACTAAAAATTCAACTAATTGTGCTCACCCTGAAAGCAGAGAAATAAAAGAGTGTTGAACTTTTGATTGGTGTGGGGCTCTGTTATTGGCAGACACATCTCCACAGTACAAGGAGAGGCTTCGTACGCAGTGAACAGACCCGGAGGTAATTCAAGTGACTTTGCTCAACTCTCATACACATACGAGGGGAGAGCTTGGCGGAGTGTTCCTGCACTCTCGTCTCCCAGGTACCCCTAGACACAAGCCACTCAAACGAGAAAACCGAGAGGGAGAGTGAGGCTCCGCTACACATAATTTTCAAAAAAAATAATATTTGCATAGGCTTCATCTTAAATTAAATTCACATGGGCATACTTTTAAAAGACATTTCTAAATGCAAATAAATCCAAGTGTAGCAAGGTCCCAGAGGCCTAATGGTGACCTCAAGGGTTAGGGAGAGCTGACATTCTTCCTTGTAGAGTGGGTTACCAGGCATGGTGGGTGTTATGCAAGAAGAAATGATGGGCGCCAGTCACTTTTGAATGCAAACAAGGGATTTATTGTCTCTTAACAGAACTGTGGGAGAGAGTAACCCTGGACACCCCTGAGTAGATGCAATGACAATTGGCAGACTCTGAGACTTTTATAGGTAGACAGCTATATAGTGGAAGGCCTCCAGCCTGATAACACTTTTGTATAGGTAGGACCGCTGTCTCCTATTGCAAATAATAATAATGGATCCCCTGAGCTCTTCCACAGCTATCCTGCTGTATACTCCTCAAGCATCACCCCTGCTATCCTGCTGGGTCCCTGGCTTGGCACTTGCTGATGCTTTCCCACTTCTTCACCGTCCCCGGCTATCTCTCTCTATATAGATATATTACAGAGAGATTTTGGTTGTTCAAGGCTCTGATGAAGAAGAACCCCCTTGAAACGCATTAGCCCTTTATTCATTTTATCCCTTGTATGGACATAATTTTCTACTATTTTATCAAATGATAACACTGTTATTTATTTATTCATGAATACATATTATTTTTCTCTGTATATACTAATTTGTTTAGAATAAACTTTTATATCTCGATTCATGCATCAGGCTGTGGTGTGCTGTGGTCAGATGAGACCAAAATTAAGCTCTTTGGCCTTAGCTTAAAGTGGTTGTAAACCCTGCTATTTTTTTAATTTTTTTTAAACAACCTGCAAAACAAAGACATAATGAGCTAGTATGCATAGCATACTAGCTCATTATGAATCACTTACCTGAGATCGAAGCCCCCGCAGCGGTGCTTGGACACCTCCGTCACCGATGCCATCTTGCTCCCCTCTGCCTTCCATGTATCGCCGCTCCGGCGCTGTTATTGGCCCAGGAGCGGCGATGACGGCATGCGCGCTCAGGCCAGGTAACGCCATTCAGAAATCCGGCTACTAAGCCTGCCCGCTAGTGCGCATGCGCGTGACGTCAGTGGCGCCAGTTTTAAATGCAAATATCTCCTTAACCGTGTAGGTTAAGGGGATATTTCATGCACCTACAGGTAAGCCTTAATCTAGGCTTACTTGTAGGTGCATGTTGTCAAAGTGGGTTTACAACCACTTTAACTCATCGTGTTTGGATGCAGAAAAATGCTGACTATGACAAAAAGAACACCATCCCTACAGTCAAACACAAAGGTGGAAACATGATGCTTTGGGGCTGTTTCTCTGCTAAAGGTACAGGCTGACTTTGCCGCAGTGAGGGGCCGGCCATGTATTGTAAAATCTTGGATGAGAACCTTCTTTCCTCAGCCAGAACACTGAAGATGGGTCGTGGATGGGTCTTCCAGCATGACAATGACCCAAAACATACCGCCAAAGCAACAAAGGAGTGGCTCAAGAAGAAGCACATTAAGGTCATGGAGTGGCCTAGTCAGTCTACAGACCTTAATCCTATAGCAAAGTTAAGAAGGGAGATGAAACTTCCAGTTGCCAAGTGACAGCCAAGAAACCTTAAGAATTTAGAGAAGATCTGTAAAGAAGTGTGGGCCAAAATTCCTTCTGAGATGTGTGCAAACCTTTACAATCACTTTAAGTCTGTTTCCTTGTTGCATTTTGTGATGCTGTGGCCTCTTAATTGCTTGTGTGAACCCTGCCCTGTTAATCACCAGTCCTTCTAGTATGTAATTTGCATACAGATTTTAGAGCCAGTTCACATCTGAATTACAGGTGCATTACCATTGAAATCTGTATAATGTGCATTTTCAGGAAAGCAAATCAAATATGCAACTTTTTGGGGGGGGAGATTTTTTAACGCACCACACCTAAAACTCACATAAACGCACAGTTGTGAACGGAGCCATCTTGTTTATTGATCGTTATTTTTATGGCTTTTATGTCATGCATCACATGCAGCACCACCTCCTCTTCCTGCTGCTGAACGTCTGCTGCTGTAGGAGTGAACAGCTTTGGGTCTTCAGGCTCAGTTGCACTAATAATTATACAAGAGGGACACTCCCCCTCCTGCTTTCTCCTCCCTGGAGAAAAGTTATTTCATTGATTACACTATCTGTGAATGGGAGAGAGAATCAGACTTTGATCCGACTGTCCCCATTTATAGATCATGTTACAGGTAGTGTAATTAATTGAGAACTTTTCAATAAAGGGGAAGAAAGGCATGGTATGCCCATCTGATTCTGATCATCTTTAGTGCAGCTAAGCCTGTAGACCCGAAACTGTATACACCCACAGCACCATAAGTTCAGTAGAAAGAAGAGGACAGAAAACCCTGCAGTGAAGATTTCTACAGAATCCAGCAGCCTACATTGTGGGACATGATTTTATATTTGTCACCTACCGCACTCCAAGACCAGGCCAGATGGAAACCCTTATGCCCTGTACACACGATCCGATTTCCGATGGAATAAAATCCGATGGATTTTTCCGCCGGAATTCCGATGAAGCTGACTTTCATCAGTCTTGCCTACACACCATCAGACCAAATTCCGACCGTCCAAAACGCGGTGACGTAAAACACTCCGACGAGCCGAGAAAAATGAAGTTCAATGCTTCTGAGCATGCGTCGACTTGATTCTGAGCATGCGTGGGTTTTTTCACCGATGGAGTTCCCCACAGACGATCGGAATTTGCTATCGTTTTTTTTTCCATTAGTAAAATTTAAAACATGTTCTATTTTTTTACACCGATGGAAAAAAGACCGATGGGGCCCACACACGATCGTTTTTTCCGATGAAAAAAGTCCATCGGTCTTTTTTCATAGGAAAAACCGATCGTGTGTACGCGGCATTAGACACACCTATCATATAACTTTAAACTCCAACATGCTTAAATTCCTCAGGTCAATCACAGAAAAGCTACACCAGACATATTTTTGTTTTCACATCATTTTATGTTGTTCCTTCCTCCTCTATCAAACTGGGAATGTTATCATGAATTGTCTGTATTTCATATTTGAAAATGAAGAAGAAAAAAAAAGATGTCTGAGTATGTGCTTTACCACAAGCCACCTCTACACTTCTATTCTGGGTTTACCTTGGCTCCTACACTATTCTCCAGTGCTAGATTGGTCTTCCTCTCAGTTGGTCATCCATGGGCCTCCCTGTTACCCCACATGCCTCACTAAAATCTTGCCAGTTAAATTTCTTCCTGTGGAGCTAGGTGGTTTACTATGATAGTTTGTCAGAATGTAAGGCAGATAATTTACCACCCCATTATCTCTACAATTGTGCCATTGACCTGTTTCCAGGCTCCACTTCCCTAGAGGATGGGTGTATGCTCTCAGTCTCCCAGATACCAAGGCCATGTTGATATACTTCACTGAGAATCTCCAAAAGGGTTTTATCTGCAAATCAACTTCTTCTGTTTCTTCCTGCATCTTCTTTGTTAAGAAAAGGGAAGTTTCTCCCTGTCCCTGTACTGGCTACCACACACATAATGCCATCATTAGCAAGACTGGTGTCCCTTATTATGGAGCTCTATCGAATGCCTTTGTGTACCCAGATATTAACAAAACTAGACCTATGAGGCACATGCAACTTCGAGTGTGATAAATTAATACCAGGGGTGGCCACTACAAATACCTAGTAATGCCTTTCAGCCTCTGTAATGCCCCTGCAGTCTTCTAAGATCGGCTGTATGAGTGTATTGTCTTCTCCCTAAATTATCCCTGACTTGATAAGCCTTGGGAGTACATATATGTGGTATCCCTGGTGTACACTGATGTCTTTGTGATATATAATTTTTTTATCTTATGTTATGGGATAATTGTGTGAATCAATAGAGTGGTGGAATCCCCTGGTGACAACACAAAAAACTATGAGTGACCTTACGCTGGAACTGTTGCTTTAAGAATGGCAGCCTAGATTATGATGCTTTATATACCAGTGACAGGAAAAGAGTCTCCTTATCCTGACGAAGTTTCGGGGGAGGAACGAAACATGTATATACATGTAGCGGTCCTCCCCCAGCTTCTCCCCTCTCTTCACGGCTTGTTCTACTCATCTAGGGGTATCTGGGAGAAGGGGGAAAGATGCACACCACCAGCTCGGCTCTCTGATGTAGGATGCAGAGATATGAGCTAAACCATTACACTCGGGTCTGCATTTTAGGCCGGAGCCTCAGCTTCTCCTATGGAGGATGATTGTCACTGACACTGACAGGGACACTTAGCTTCCAATAACACGAGTTCCACACGAAGAAAAGTCCAACACTGTTTTATTGACTCGAACTGGTTGACTTTTAAAAGAACAAACAAGGTGTAGGGAAGAGTAGGTCCAGGCACAACTAATGAATAAAGTTTCTCCTGTTCCGTTTAGTGCAAACAGGCTTGGCGCACAGTCGCTGCCACCGACTGTGAATTTGGTCACTGCCACTGACCCAGGTGAACGTTGAGGCCCCTGCCACAGGCCTTGGATGAGGCCTGCCACTGACCTGAGAAAGTTGGGTCCCTGCCACAGACCATAAGAACATGAAGTACCTCCTTTAGAACAAACGACCCCTGTCAGAGGAAGACATCCATCCGGGCAGTCACCAGAGGCCTCCACCGGCACCAGCAAATGCTGCGCTGGCTCTACGGGGAGGTCACGTCTCCGGTCCCTTACGCCCAAGATTCAGGCACCCAATACCGGGGGGAACCTTAGGAATGCTTCGCCCTCGCGGGACCCAGTCGAAGGTACTGGGATGGAACTCGACTCCACGCACCCAGGCCAAGGGCATCTAGGCACAGACGAACCGCAGCAGCCCCCAGGCTGAAGGTGCCTGGGGAATGGACCTCGTGCGCAAGATGTCCGCCCCCTTTTATATCCTCTCCCAGCAGGCACAGCGGGTTCCCCACCCCGCCGTACTACTGCCGCGAGAGGACAAAAAGGGCATGGCTCTGGAATGGTAGTTCAACCCCGGTCCCAAGTGACAGCGCCACCCAGGGACCGCAGGGAACATGACACCATTCATACCTCCCACGCTCCAAAATGTCCATAAATCCCTGAAATCAATGTATCTGGGCCATCTATAGCCCAGATACACCCCACTAAATTTAACACCCGCTACATACAACATAGGAAAAGACCCCCCACCCCCTGCTGTACTGCATGCATCCATTGTTTGATTGACCTGACAGAGAATCCTGGAATCCTGAATATCAGGGCTTTATGGCCATTTGACAGCCTGATGGCTGAATCTGCTATCAGTGCTCTATCTCATGATAGCTATCTCCCCCATTGGGAATATGGCTTCTTGATCAATCAGCTGGTGTTACCTGACACGTGCATAGGACAACATCTGCTCGCAATAGCAACATTGAGGATATACATCCCTCTCGCTTGGAACGCATCTGCTGTGAGTCTGATCTAACCTAGGATGCCTGGCCATCTTTACATATGGGACAGTGAGTAATACAACTATATGCAGATTGATCATATCGGCAGCATCACTGCACTTGGGACCCATCACTTCACCACTTGCCAAATCAAATGCATAGCACATTCAAATACCATTATGCCCATACTGTTATAGGTTTTTGCCCATGTAGCGGCCTCACCCCATCTCTTTTGTCTAGGGGTATCACACACGACAGGGTGAGATGCACTAGGGCCCATGTCCTCCCCATAGCTGTGGGTGAGGTGAAGGCCAGTATCAGATATTTCCTCGGGCCTGTGTGTTTCTGTAAAGGATCAAGTCCTGCTGTGCCAACACTTCCCTTTGCTCCCATTAACCAGAGTTCCACACACCGATCACAGTCCAACTCTTGTTTTATTGCATATCTCACAATAAACAGTGCTTCAGTAGCCAACTGGTTGAGACTTGATAACAGTTTGATACGGGGGATGAGCAGGTCGAGGCACTATCCTGATTGTCAACTAAACCACTGTGATTTCACCAGCGGTTACTATAGCCTTGGCTAGAAAGGACTTAGAACTTGAGAGTCTCTACCAGCGACTCAAGAGAACGTAGATAGGAGTACCTTCGCTGCATTGTGGCCCCTGTCAGGGGAAGATGTCCCTCCAAGGGAGGTACCAGAGGCCCATCCGTCACTGGGTTGATGCTGCTCCAGACTCTCCGAATGGGTAACCTCCCCGGCCTCCTCACCTCAGACATGGGCCCCATCCACCTCAGGGACCCTCGGACTTCTCCACCCTCGCGGGACCCAGTCGAAGTCACTGGGCCCCAGGCCTCCTGGTTTAGTACCTCACCCCAGGCTGAAGGTGCCTGGGATGGACTCCAACTCCATTCCGGTCAGGCCTAGGGCACCTGAGCCGGAATCCAGAACCGCCCGCACCCAGGCCTAAGGTGCCTGGGCGCGTGAAGAAGAAGATCCCGAAGACCTCGTGGTTAGGGCGTCTCCCCCTTTTATCCCCTCCCTTGACGCCACGGCAGGTTCCCCGCCCTGGCCGTACCATCTCCGGAAAGGGACAAAAAGGACAGCACTGTGGCAGCATTTCTACCTCGAATCTGCGGGCACAGCGCCACCCACAGGCCAAGGAGAATAATACACCACCCAGTCCTCCACGAACACAAATGCCGCGTACACACGATCATTATTCACGGCGGTTAAAAAACCGCCGTGAATAATGACAGGAAAAACGAGGGAACCGCTTGGTTCCCTACACACGGTCGTTTTTCCCGTCATTTTTTCTCTTGACGAGAAAAACGACCGTCTGTGGGCTCCGCGGCAGTGTTTCCCTATGGGAAAACTGCCGCGGAAAAAAATGCTGGAAAAAACGATGAGAAAATTTAGAACATGTTCTAAATTTTCTCGTCGTTTTTTATGCCGTTTTTCTAGACGAGAAAAACGACATAAAGCCCACAGACGATCGTTTTTCTCGGCGAAAAAATAAAATGCTGTTTTTCTCGTCGAGAAAAGCGGTCGTGTGTACGCGGCATAAGGGTCCAAAACCTCTCATGATTTACACACCTGGGTCATACTATGACCCAGGTGCATCCCAACTAAATTTAAAGACCCCGCTACATACTCCCCCATGTGATTTGACGCTGGTCCCCAGCGTCTGGTGCAAACCCATGTCTCCCAAGGAGTGGTGACATAAGCCTGACCCCAGAGGCTATCCCTAAAAAATGTAATCCCAAGTGTGCCAAGACCTGCTCAAGGAAAGGGGAAACATAAAACAATAAAACTTTTCATAAAACCCTCTAAGCATGTACACATATACAATCCCTCCCTTTACTGTCTAAGAACCACCCCATACTCAGTAGTCTTGACAGACGAATCTCCTGCAGAAGGGAAAAAAAACAACACACAAGAAAGCCACATCCTGACATTCTGTGTTAATTTGGAATGAATGGGTCCATCAGCCGAGAGACCCATTCGCTCCAATGAGTAAAGTGATGCAAATGTTCAAACAACAGCCGTTGCGCAACACCGCCACCTGGTGACGATGCCACGGTGATGACACTTGGTGAAATCTTCAGTCTTCCTGCGTCCCTACTCTGATTCTACCCCCAGAGTCTCTGTCTTTAAATTGTGAAAGAAGAGAGAACAAACAAACAGCTCTCATTCCTCCAAAAGAGTAGAAAAAAACAAAAACCCAAATAAAAAACTAGGGTACAGTTCGATGCTCCGGCAAGAACACTTCCAGAAAGTTGCTACAAAAAAAAACACAAGTGAGTCTCTTCTCACAAGTAAAACTTCGGATCAGGCATGAACAAGGGCTTCAGATGTTTATCGAAAACCTCAATCGAATAGTCAGCGTCCTCTCCATCTTTCCTGCAGATGCGCACCTTGTCTGCGTGGATATGGCGGCCCCACATCCAATCTGCTCTGCAGTCTCTAAACTTTTTCGATACAGGTGGCGAACAGGACAAGTATCGCCGGGCATGAGGCACTTTAAGTTTCTCCCAAACGAACTCATCGTACCACCGCTGTCGCAGGACTTCAACTTCAAACAGTAAGTCCCTGGGCAGGTAAGGATATTCCCATCCGTACTCGTGAGCGACCCTCTGCGAAAAGAGTCGTTGCAATCGGGCCAAGGGAGGCATTGTGGCCCGCTCACCTTCTCCTGGTTGAACAATGGCCTCCGGGTGCCGAGGTACTTTCACTACCTCTGATGGCTTTTCTCTCGGTGCCCGTAGTGATGCTCGCTGTTTCCCCGCCAACAAAACGGGTGATGCTGTGGATTGTGGAAGAGCAACTGGAGGACTAGGCTTCCTCGTAGACTCTGGGGCCTCCGCACGGGGCGTGCTGTCTCCTATAGACATAGGCGAATCTTGGGGTGCACGTAGCATAGGTAATGGGCATTTGTCCCAGCACTTCTGGTAAAACAGTTCATCGATCTCACCGTCATCTCCACAATCCGACAGCGACTCTAGGTCGGAAGTGTCATACATCTCCGCGGGAAGGTAGTCTCTAGTAGACGTGGAACTACCCTCCCTAGCGGGCTCCACCGACTGTGGACCCCCGACACCTCCAACCACCACCACAGTCCCAGCCCCTGGCTCACCTTGACCTTTTGTAGAACTGGGATGTCCAGGACTCTTCCAACCGGATCCATCCAGGCCAGGCAAGCGACGGGGTGCAGCTCTTCCACGACCATAGGAGGCCTGCACCAGGCCGACTTTCCTCTTTGGAGGTGGAAGCAGAGAATCTGTGGTGACCGAAGCAGCATCCTCGGATTTTTCTTTCTCAGTCTCTGATTGGGCAGTCACATCGCCCTGGTCAGTGCGTACGGGAACCTCCACAAAGGCCTGGATCTCCCCTTCCGGAGTAGCGGTACCTGTGAGGCTGTTGAGGCAAAGGGCCCGGGGCCTTACTGTGGATGGCTCCACCTCGAACAAGAACTCTTTGCATGCATCGCAACGCCCGAATGGCTTCAGGTGGACCACCAGTCCCGAACATCCGGGACAGATCACGCCGAGGGCCTCCGTGTCTCTGCAGGTGTACAGAGCCAACTGCCCTCGGGGCCTGAGTCTTATCCCCGTGTCTGTAAGGGGAGCAGCAAAGGTAGTCATCTTCGTGGGGTAGGGAACCGGAATCCACGGGGAGCTTGAGGCCATCCCGACTGTCTGCTGCTCCATCACGCACTGACCACGCGCCAAAGTCTCCACGTGAGTTCCTCCACATGGCCAGACTCCTCCCACGACTTGCACGTTTTTGCGGGCTTCCATCAAACTTCGCCCACGAACTGTGTAGTCACGGGGTGCCTCGTGGCGCAGTGCAGTAAAAGCCCCCACATGTAGTACGTCACACGGCTGGACTTCTCCCTCTTCTCGCTCCTCCGCATGGGCCTTTCCCGTCTTAGGGTCATTTCCACGACTTTGAGCAGGGATGCACTTTGGCCGATCACATGGCCGACCTGCTCGGAACTCCTCCGGGCAGCAAAGTCCAGACACAGCCATTCTTACTTCCAAAGTCAAAACACACATCATCCCGGACTCACGAGCCCCCACGTGTAGCGGCCTCACCCCATCTCTTTTGTCTAGGGGTATCACACCCGACAGGGTGAGATGCGCTACGGCCCATGTCCTCCCCATAGCTTTGGGTGAGGTGAAGGCCAGTATCAGATATTTACTCGGGCCTGTGTGTTTCTGTAAAGGATCAAGTCCTGCTGTGCCAACACTTCCCTTTGCTCCCATTAACCAGAGTTCCACACACCGATCACAGTCCAACTCTTGTTTTATTGCATATCTCACAATAAACAGTGCTTCAGTAGCCAACTGGTTGAGACTTGATAACAGTTTGATACGGGGAATGAGCAGGTCGAGGCACTATCCTGATTGTCAACTAAACCACTGTGATTTCACCAGCGGTTACTATAGCCTTGGCTAGAAAGGACTTAGAACTTGAGAGTCTCTACCAGCAACTCAAGAGAACGTAGATAGGAGTACCTTCGCTGCGTTGTGGCCCCTGTCAGGGGAAGATGTCCCTCCAAGGGAGTTACCAGAGGCCCATCCGTCACTGGGTTGATGCTGCTCCAGACTCTCCGAATGGGTAACCTCCCCAGCCTCCTCACCTCAGACATGGGCCCCATCCACCTCAGGGACCCTCGGACTTCTCCACCCTCGCGGGACCCAGACGAGGTCACTGGGCCCCAGGCCTCCTGGTTTAGTACCTCACCCCAGGCTGAAGGTGCCTGGGATGGACTCCAACTCCATTCCGGTCAGGCCTAGGGCACCTGAGCCGGAATCCAGAACCGCCCGCACCCAGGCCTAAGGTGCCTGGGCGCGTGAAGAAGAAGATCCCGAAGACCTCGTGGTTAGGGCGTCTCCCCCTTTTATCCCCTCCCTTGACACCACGGCAGGTTCCCCGCCCTGGCCGTACCATCTCCGGAAAGGGACAAAAAGGACAGCACTGCGGCAGCAATTCTACCTTGAATCTGCGGGCACAGCGCCACCCACAGGCCAAGGAGAATAATACACCACCCAGTCCTCCACGAACACAAAGGGTCCAAAACCTCTCATGATTTACACACCTGGGTCATACTATTACCCAGGTGCATCCCAACTAAATTTAAGGACCCCGTTACACCCATATGCATGATTGATGCTAATTTACTCCCTTCAACACATGACATCACATAGAAGTGGAGTAATTAGTGGGACTTTTCAATCCATGGTGCGGTTCTTTACAACATCGATTTAGCAGATTGTTGGAATACAAACTTTTTCAGTGCCATATACTTCAAGGTCTTACAGGCATCCACCTTTACCAATTTACACAGGACTGATATCGATTGATTTTTGATCCTGTTCCAAGGAAAATCACTAGTAGGGTAACCATTCCATCTATTGACCATCCCCCAGGACTACCTGTCATGATGGGCTGCACTGTATTCGCTCATTGTGGCTATAAGGTGTAGTGCCATCCCATCCAGGATCCTGGGGTATCTGGAGTCCCTGCATTCCTGGACTTTTTTCACTTTGCAGGTGCAGTCACCAGGGGTTCTATCTTGGGGGGCAGTGGTTGGCAGCCATGCTGTCCCAACTCCTCAGGGAGGTCTCTGTCAGCTGGTCCATAGGGTTAGGGGTCCCAGGGGAAATAGTGGGTGTGGGTTCTGGGAGGGGTGGGGTGGGGTTATTAGATGGGGAGCCACTGGTATAGGTCATAGAGGGTAACTGTGGTGAGGAAGAGGGGAGGGGTACCCTGGAGTGGAATTGAAAACAGTTTTTATTTTGTACATCACTTGATGCTGTTTTATACCAATAATAAACAATAGGAGGTAGCCTTTGGGTGTGTACGTATTTTTCTTTATTTTTGTTAGATCCTATGTTGTCTAGTACACCCCATCTGTATCTTATAGGCGGCATCCCTAATTAATTAATTACCATTCAGGCTCCCAGTCCTTTTTCTTTCTTCTTTTCCTTATATCAGTTCTCCCTAGATTCGCCTGCTCATAGATATCATGTCTGCTCCATCTTGCAAAGCCTTGATTAAAATTAACTCTATACCAAAGCCAAAATATGTCTCTCAAGACTTCTGCAGGTGCTTTTTCTGGGCTATATTGTCTCTAAAGATGATCTTTCCATGGACTCTGAATTTGACGAGAAAAACGATCGTCTGTGGGCTTTCTGTCGTTTTTTTCGACGAGAAAAACGGCATTAAAAACGACGAGAAAAATTAGAGCATGTTCTAATTTTTCTCGTCGTTTTTTTCGACATGTTTTCCGCGGCAGTGTTTCCCATAGGGAAACACTGCCGCGGAGCCCACACACGGTCGTTTTTTTCGACCAAAAAAAATGACATTTAAAACGGCCGTGTGTGGGGGGAACAAGCTGTTCCTCGTTTTTAACGTCGATTTTCTCGACTGTGTTTTCACCGTCGAAAAAAACGATCGTGTGTACGCGGCATAAGAAAGTTGTTGCTATTTTCAATTAACCCTGTCTGAGAGCTACACAGTGCTTACTAGGGTTTAATATTTACTACTGGCAGTTTGTCAACAACTACTCTATTTTGGTTGCTACCATTGTCACCAGGAAAGATGCCGACCCTAAGCACTGGCCTCCTGATGCATTTGAAGCATTTCTTTTTTTCCAGCCCTGCCCTAATGAGATTGGACTAGGGCTGCAACTAACGATTATTTTCATAATCGATTAGTCGGACGAATTTTGTTTCGATTAATCGGTTAATAACCTTAAAAAAAAAAAATGGTAATTTTGCGACGTTTTGCATTTTTACATTTTGTTTTGGCCAATTTGTTGTGTGGCAGATTAAAGAAACACAAATTGCCGCAAAAATGCATTATTACATGCTTTTCTGCAGCCTCTCTATTGAAGTATATTGAACCAAAAAAAATAACAAAATGGCACCGTTTTGCGTTTAACCACTTAAGCCCCGGACCATTTGGTAGCTAAAGGACCAGAGGTGAATTCAGAATTTTGCACTGCGCTGCTTTAACTGTAAATTGTGCGGACATGCAATGTTGTACCCAAACGAAATTTGCGTCTTTTTCTTCCCACAAATAGAGCTTTCTTTTAATGGTATTTGATTGCCTCTGCGATTTTTATTTTTTGCGATATAAACGGAAAAAGACCGAAAATTTTGAAAAAAAATGATATTGTCTACTTTTTGTTATAAGAAAAATCGAATAAACTCAATTTTAGTCATACATTTAGGCCAAAATGTATTCAGCCACATGTCTTTAGTAAAAAAAATGTCAATAAGCGTATATTTATTGGTTTGCGCAAAAGTTATAGCGTTTACAAACTAGGGTACATTTTCTGGAATTTACACAGCTTTAAATTTATGACTGCCTATCTCATTTCTTGAGGTGCTAAAATGGCAGGGCAGTACAAAACCCCCCCAAATGACCCCATTTTAGAAAGTAGACACCCCAAGGAAATTGCTGAGAGGCATGTTGATTATATGTGGAATTGCACCCCAAAATACATTCTGCTGCTTCTCCTGAGTACGGGGATACCACATGTGTGGGACTTTTTAGGAGCCTAGCCACGTACGGGACCCCGGAAACCAAGCACCGCCTTCAGGATTTCTAAGGGTGTAAATTTTTGATTTCACTCCTCACTACCTATCACAGTTTTGAAGGCCATAAAATGCCAAAATAGCAGAAAACCCCCCCCAAATGACCCCATTTTAGAAAGTAGACACCCCAAGGATATTGCTGAGAGGCCTGTTGAGCCCATTGAATATTTTTTTTTTTTTTTGTCCCAAGTGATTGAATAATGACAAAAAAAAAAAAAAATTACAAAAAGTTGTCACTAAATGATATATTGCTCACACATGCCATGGTTATATGTGGAATTGCACCCCAAAATAAATTTTGCTGCTTCTCCTGAGTACGGGGATACCACACGTGTGGGACTTTTTAGGAGCCTAGCCGCGTACGGGACCCCGAAAACCAATCACCGCCTTCAGGATTTCTAGGCACAAATTTTTGATTTGACTCCTCACTACCTATCACAGTTTCGAAGGCCATAAAATGCCAAAATAGCACAAAACCCCCCCAAATGACCCCATTTTGGAAAGTAGACACCCCAAGCTGTTTGCTGAGAGGCATGGTGAGTATTTTACAGCTCTCATTTGTTTTTGAAAATGAAGAAAGAACATTTTCTTTTTTTTTTTCAATTTTCAAAACTTTGTGACAAAAAGCGAGATCTGCAAAATACTCACAATACCTCTCAGCAAATAGCTTGGGGTGTCTACTTTCCAAAATGGGGTCATTTGGGGGGGTTTTGTGCCATCTGGGCATTCCATGGCCTCCGAAACTGTGATAGGCAGTGAGAAGTGAAATCAAAAATTTACACCCTTAGAAAGCCTGAAGGCGGTGATTGGATTTTGGGGTCCCGTACGCGGCTAGGCTCCCAAAAAGTCTCACACATGTGGTATCCCCGTACTCAGGAGAAGCAACAGAATGTATTTTGGGGTGTAATTCCACATATGCCCATGGCATGTTTGAGCAATATATCATTTAGTGACAACTTTGTGCAAAAAAAAAAAAAATTGTCTTTTTTCCGCAACTTGTGTCAACATATAAAATATTCCATGGACTCGACATGCCTCTCAGTATATAGCTTGGGGTGTCTACTTTCCAAAATGGGGTCATTTGGGGGGTTTTGAACTGTTCTGGCATTTTATACACAACATTAGGAAGCTTACATCCACTCTTCTAACCACTTGAAGACAAAGCCCTTTTTGACACTTTTTGTTTACATGAAAACATATTTTTTTTTGCAAGAAAATTCTGTTGAACCCCCAAACATTATATATATTTTTAAAGCAAAGGCCCTACAGAATAAAATGGTGGGTGTTGCATTTTTTTTCTACACAGTATTTGCGCAGCGATTTTTCAAACGCATTTTTTGGGGAAAAAATACACTTTTTTTAATTTTAATGCACTAAAACACACTATTTTGCCCAAATGTTTGATGAAATAAAAAAGATGATCTTAGGCCGAGTACATAGATACCAAACACGACATGCTTTAAAATTTCGCACAAACGCGCATTGGCGACAAACTACATACATTTTTAAAAGCCTTTACAGGTTACCCCGTTAGATTTACAGAGGAGGTCTACTGCTAAAATTACTGCCCTCGATCTGACCTTCACGGTGATACCTCACATGCATGGTGCAATTGCTGTTTACATATGACGCCAGACCGACGCTTGCGTTCGCCATTGGGCAAGAGCAGGGCAGGACAGGGGTGCTTTTTTTTTATTATTATTAATTTTGCTTTTTTATTTTATTTTTAAACTGTTGCTTCCATTTTTTTTTTTTTTTTTTATCATTTTTATTGTTATCTCAGGGAATGTAAATATCCCCTATGATAGCTATAGGTAATGACAGGTACTCTTTTTTGAAAAAAATGGGGTCTATTGGACCCTAGATCTTTCCTCTGCCCTCAAAGCATCTGACCACACCAAGATCGGTGTGATAAAATGCTTTCCCAATTTCCCAATGGCGCTTTTTATATCCGGGGGGGGTCATTCCCTCCCACTGCTTGTAAAAGCAGTCCAGAGGCTAATTAGCCACTAGGATTGCTTTTACATGAAAGCCGGCCGCTGGCTGAAAAGAATGATACCAAGATGATACCTAAACCCGCAGGCATCATTCTGGTATAAACATTCAAAGTCCAGCAACATACCAGTACGTTGCTGGTCCTTTTTGGACATGTATTGTAATCTTTTTTTTCATGCAGCCTGTTGGCTGAACGAAAAAAAAAGATTGATCGGTGGGTATGCCCACCATTAGAATACCGCCCTTCATCCACCCACTTCTAATGATGGGCATACATGCACCATTTATATATGCCGAAGCATGGGGGCATCTTCCCGCAAAAGTTATGCCGCGTACACATGGTCAGACTTTTCCACGGGCAAGCCTCCGTCGGAATTTCGACTGTATGTACGCGGCATTAGGAGCAAAATCGCTCCTCCGCCCCTGCTGCCCCAATGCTTTGGCATATATGCTTTTTTTTTTTTTAACTGTGGTGGCGAAATCACCTCCTACAGCACTGGAGTCGCAGGGATCAGGCCTGTCTCTGCGAACGCTGCAGTTATGTGTGTTGTGTTTTGCAAGTGACAGTGATCGATCGATACTGCACTTGGGTGGCCTGGGCTGGATGGAGGGGCAAAACGCAGGTGCTAGCAGGTATCTGGGCTGATTCCGCTAACACTGCGTTTTTGGGAACCCTAAACTGCTGGGGACGCTAGTATAGATCTGATCAGATCAGATATTGATCTGTTCAGATACTATACCACTAAGGGGGGTGTATGCTTCACACGTGGGTGTTAGCGTTACTGGCACTAACCTGACGCTGCCTGGGGTGTGACGCAGACCCTCTCTGACGCTAAAACCTAATTGATATCACCCGCCGGGCGATCAGGGGGTTAAACCTTTATTGGGTTATATACGGCGGGTGCCCTGACACTATAAAAAGCAAACTAACTAACCAGCGTCACCCGTAACACTTATATGGTGATTACTGGTGAAAGGGTTGACTAGGGGCAATTAGGGGGTTAAAACCTTTATTAGGTAATATATGGGGGTACCTGATGCTATATAAAAACCTGACGGCGAACCTAAAAAAAAATTACTGGCTACCGATCTGCATCACCGACACTAAGACAACGATCATAAAAACGATCGCTTAGCGACAGTGGTGATAGGGGGTGAAAGGGTTACCTGGGGGGCGATCAGGGGGTTAAACCTTTATTAGATAATATATGGGGGTACCTGACGCTATAAAAACCTGCGGCGAACCTAAAAAAAATTACTGGCTACCGATCTGCATCACCGACGCTAAGACAGCGATCAGAAAAATGATCGCTTAGCGACAGTGGTGATAGGGGGTGAAAGGGTTACCTGGGGGGCAATCAAGGGGGTTAAACCTTTATTAGGTAATATATTGGGGTACCTGACGCTATAAAAACCTGCGGCAAACCTAAAAAAAATTACTGGCTACCGATCTGCATCACCGACGCTAAGACAGCGATCAGAAAAATTATCGCTTAGTGACAGTGGTGATAGGGGGTGAAAGGGTTACCTGGGGGGGCGATCAAGGGGGTTAAACCTTTATTAGGTAATATATGGGGGTACCCGACGCTATAAAAACCTGCGGCGAACCTAAAAAAAATTACTGGCTACCGATCAGCATCACCGACGCTAAGACATCGATCAGAAAAATGATCGCTTAGTGACGGCGGTGCTAGGGGGTGAAAGGGTTACCTGGGGGGTGATCAAGGGGGTTAAACCTTTATTAGGTAATATATGGGGGTACCCGACGCTATAAAAACCTGCGGCGAACCTAAAAAAAATTACTGGCTACCGATCAGCATCGCCGACGCTAAAACATCGATCAGAAAAATTATCGCTTAGTGACCGTGGTGATAGGGGGTGAAAGGGTTACCTGGGGGGCGATCAAGGGGGTTAAACCTTTATTAGGTAATATATGGGGGTACCCGACGCTATAAAAACCTGCGGCGAACCTAAAAAAAATTACTGGCTACCGATCAGCATCACCGACGCTAAGACATCGATCAGAAAAATGATCGCTTAGCGACGGCGGTACTAGGGGGTGAAAGGGTTATCTGGGGGGTGATCAGGGGGTTAAACCTTTATTAGGGGAGGGTTAGGGGGCTACACTGGACCTAAAACTAAATGTACTGACACTTTTACAGTCACAAATGTCACTGATTGCAGTGATCACTAAATAAATGGTCACTGCAATCAGTGACACTGTGACTGGGGGCTGGGGGGTGATCTGGGGGGTGATCTGGGGGGGCCTGGGGGGGCGATTTATGTACCTATGTGTCCTGGTGTCAGTGTAGTGTTGTGTGCACTAACCTGCATCTTCTCCTGTACGGCGCTCGGTATATGTGAGCGCCGCAGGAGAGATGACATCACTTCCTCCAGCCTGTGTAAACAAGTACACAGGCAGGGGAAGCTCTCATTCGCCGGGAACGATCGAGAGGGGGTGGCCGGAATCGAACGACCGTCCCCTCATGCCGGATCGCTCCCGAAGGTAAAACGACCGCTCACTGTAAAGAAGGGGGGTCCGATCGGACCCCCCAACTATACAAAGGCAATCACGTACATATACGTGATTCTGCCTGTCGGTGCCATTCTGCCGACGTATATTTACAGTGGGCGGTCGTTAAGTGGTTAACCACTTGCTTACTGGGCACATAAACCCCCTTCCTGCCCAGGCGAAATTTCAGCTTTCGGCACTGCGTCGCTTTGAATGACAATTGCGCGGTCGTGCGACGTGGCTCCCAAACAAAATTCACGTCCTTTTTTTCCCACAAACAGAGCTTTCTTTTGGTGGTATTTGAACACTTCTGCAGTTTTTATTTTTTGCGCTATAAACAAAAAAAGAGTGACGATTTTGAAAAAAACCACAATATTTATTACTTTTTGCTATAATAAATATCCCAATTTTTTAAAAATAAAATAAAATTTTTCTCAGTTTAGTCCGATACGTATTCTTCTACATATTTTTGGTCAAAAAAAATCGCAATAAGCGTTTATTGATTGGTTTGCGCAAAAGTTTTAGCGTCTACAAAATAGGGGATAGTTTTATAGCATTTTTATTAATATTTTTTTTTACTAGTAATGGAAGCGATCAGCGATTTTTATTGTGACTGCGACACTATGGCGGACACATCAGACACTTTTGACACCATTTTGGGACCATTGTCATTGACACAGCGATCAGTGCTAAAAAAATGCACTGGTTACTGTAAAAATGACACTGGCAGGGAAGGGGTTAACACTAGGGGCGAGGAAGGGGTTAAATGTGTGCCCTATGAGTGATAACTACTGTGGGGGGAGGGGAGTGACTGGGGGAGGAGACCGATCTGTGTCCCTATGTACAAGGGACACACATCGGTCTCCTCTCTCCCTGACAGGACATGGATCTGTGTGTTTACACACATAGATCCATGTCCTTGTCTCTGTACCAGCCGATCGCGGGTGCCTGGCGTACATCGCGGCCGTAAGGCACGCGCATCGGCAGTCAGTGACACGCCGGGCGCGCGCCGCCGGCGGCGCTCGCGCACACCCCAGTGGCCGGAGGAGCCGAGGATGTCTATTGACGTCCTCCCGGATTTTAAGAGCCACCTTGAGGCCGTCATTCGACAATGGCCGGGGCTCCAACTAGTTAAAAAAAAAAAACTTCACCTTTCCAAATACTTAGCGGCTGAAAAAATCATGGATGTGAATGTGTCCTGTAGGAAACCATGTAAATGAACTGCAGTGCGTTTCTGCAAAAAGCACCAAAAAACACAGAGGTGTGACCCAGGCCTGAGATGTTTAGTAACATAATGGGGTTAAAAAAACTAAAATTAGTACAAAAAGAGAAAATAATCGCTACTGTAAGGGGTTCATTTTTTACTGTGGGACAGTAACTGCCAGTTCACACAGGGGCGACACGACTTTGTGCGCGACTTTGCGAGGCGACTTCAGCGTGAACCACAGAGCCACCCACAGCGCGACTTAGGGCGACTTGAAGTCGCCTCCAGGGCAGGGGACTTTGCCAGTGGCCATTCAAAGAGTAATCAGCTCTGTGGGAGGGGTTTTCCGAGAAAACTATTTTTATTTCCTGTAAAGTTGCTTCAGTTAAGACAGGGGATCCGACTTGGAGGCGACTTCCATTTAAATCAATGGGTACAAGTCGCCTAGAAATCGGATTGAAGTCGTACAGGAACCTTTTCTGAAGTCGGAGCAACTTCAGTAGTGTACATTAAGACGGCTCCATTCACTTCAATTGATTTTCTCAACCGCGCGACTTGGGGCGACTTCAAGACGGATTTCAGGATGCCCCTGTGTGAACCGGCTTTAAAAGTAATATTTACAGTAGGGATTTGCTCTTTTTTGTACTACAAAGGGCTAATTTGAGCTTTTTTTTAACCCCATTATGTTACTGGCCGATTAATCGATTATGAAAATAGTAATCGATTAATTTCATAATCGATTAGTTGTCGATTAATCGATTAGTTGTTTCGGCCCTAGATTGGACATTACTAAACCCTCTCCAATGAGGTTTATGCCTCATCCCTGGAAGTCTTTCCAGTCCCCAGGATAGCTAGGTGCCCTTGCTCCTCTTCTCTAAAATGTTCTCTCCAGCAGAGAATTATTTAATAAGAGAACTGCTCGCTGTCAAACTGACTCTTGAGGAGTAGGGATATCTCTTGGAAGGGTCACCTCATTAAATTACAATTTACACAGACTGTCAAAACATCCAGTACTTACACACTGCCCATCGTGTAAACCCCATGCAAGCCCATTGGTCCTTAATCTTCTTCCCTGCCACTCTCATGTTCTTTTGACTCTCAAGATTCCAAAGCTTCAGCTGACCCAGACTCCATTATTCCTGCTTCTCACATCCTGAATCTGATTTCTATCCAAGACTCAACCAAACGCCTAAAAAAGGCCCACAAATCCTCTGTGGCTCTCAAAGCTCTACAAGCATTCCATGTCCACCTGTGCTGAGGGTCGAGCATCCAAAGGAATGTAGAAGTACTTAAAAGCTTGTGAGATCTGTGCCAAAACCAAGTCTTCTACCTGTGAACCAGCCAGTCCTCCTCTTTTGCTACCCATCTCCGGAGAATCTTGGTACCATCTCACCATGAACTTTAATACTGACCTACCTCTTTATAAAGTTTGTATGGTTTTTAGGTAGTGGTAGACCGCATTTCAAAGATGGCATATTTTGTATCCATCCTTTACTGCCATTGCATGCCAACCTGCTTTGTTTTTGTATCATGGGGTCCAATTCACATCCTGTTTCTGAAAAGGCATATGTAAGTCCTTGAATATATCCTTAGTATTCCTTGGCTTACCATCCACAGACCAACAGTGTCATGGGTGCCAAAAGTCCAGTCCACTGAAGCTTCCTTCTGGAGGTAATCTTGGATGTAAGGGGCTCATGCAAACTAAAAGGAAGATTCCCAGAAAATCCACACAGGAAGGCAGCTGGCCAGGAGACTTTGCCCTGCGTTATATTAAGCCTTATGCTGTTACTGTCAGTCTCAAATTGTAGTGGGTGGGGTCTGGTGGTGGGAGTGATCATGTCACTGCTACAATTACAATGTATAAATACATTTGGAAAGGTCTAATTTTTGCAAAGACAGAGTCCTTTTTTTAAAATCTGCAGAATATAATATACTAACTGCCATAAGATTTCAGGGGAGCAATTCTTCCATCATCAGATGTATTAGAAAAAGTGCAGACGGATGAAGCTAAAATTGTAAGCAAAGCATATAACATAGTAACACAAAAGAACTGTTTGACAGAGGCTGTGGACATGCCCAAAATCCACTAAATATTACTGCCATGGATATGACGACAAAAGAACAATCAGCATGGCTAAAAATAGAAGCAGAGTAATGATTCATATGTCACCTCGCAACTGAGGTCCTATATGTACATGTGTGATAAAAAAATTCAGTCAAAGCGGTGGAAGTAGTATACCACTTATGCCGTGTACACACGATCGATTTTTTCGACGGTGAAAACACCGTCGAGAAAATAGACGTGAAAAACGAGGAACAGCTTGTTCCCCTACACACGGCCGTTTTAAATGACATTTTTTTTCTTGGTCGAAAAAAACGACTGTGTGTAGGCTCCTCGGCAGTGTTTCCCTATGGGAAAACTGCCGCGGAAAAAAATGACGGGAATCACGACGAGAAAAATTAGAGCATGTTCTAATTTTTCTCGTCGTGATTAATGCCGTTTTTCCCGTCGGGAAAAATGACAAAAAGCCCACACACCGTCGTTTTTCTCGTCCAAAAGAAAAAATTAAATTTTTCCCGACGGGAAAAATTATCGTGTGTACGCGGCATTAGTGTCATCACTGCATTAATAAAGGTGTCCGAGATAGATACTAATGTGATTGGGGATAGATGAGAAACACTGGAGGGTGGGAAGATTTAAATCCTAAAGAGTATCAAAATGAACCACCCAAACTAAGAGGAGAAGCAGTAAAAACAAGTAAAGTAAAGACATAATGAAATGGCCACATCAGTGACCATAAAGTCCCAGGAGATTTTGAATTGCTTCAAACAGGAGTAACATAAGGCAAACAATCCAACAAGTTTAGCCTTTGATCAGGGCTTAAAAAGTGTATAAACTTCAAACGTGGGACACAAAATCAGGGGTTGATGCCACCTAAGGCTTCCATTTTTGCCTCCCCCCACCCTCCATGCCAAAGGATGACCAGCTCGGGCATTAGCTCTGCAGTCAGCTTAGTGACAGTCCCTGTCAAAGGTGCAAGCTCACTGCATCACTAAAGAAGCTTGACTGGTCACGAAGCTCATTAATGCTAAGCCTCTAGTTTTACCAGGCTTAGTGTTACTGAGATGCACTAAGGACAGTTTGTCCAGTATGGACTAGTTGTGCAACGGATCGGTGGTAATCCGTGATCCGAATGGGTCACCCTGCTCCGGAGCCTCGGCCGTAGGAAAGGCAGCGGCTTCGGCCTAGCTCCGGAGCGGCGGCCATCTTGGTATACCCGGCGGCGGCCGCTGTAGTGACGTTTCGCCTCCATCTTGCTCCACCCCACACTCCTGCACAGTAATGATAGAGAAGGGGCCAAGCGGACATCTTGTTACACCCAACGGAGTTTTAGATTTTAGTTTATTTCAACACAAAACTGAGCTTATAAACTTAAATACATTTGGAAATCCAACGGACTGTTTACATGTTAAATTTAAAAGCAGCAGCAAACTTACTTGCTTGCTAATGTGACGGAACACCTGATTTTCACATTTAGCATTTCGTTAAATGTGAAAATCAGAGGTGTTCTGTCACATTAACAACCATGTAAAGTCAGCAGGTTTGCTGCTGCTTTTAAAATTTAACATGTAAAGAGTCCGTCGGATTTACAAATACTGTATTTAAGCTTATAAGCTCCGTTTTGTGTTGAAAATAACTGAAATCTAAAACTCAGGTGGGTGTAACAAGATTTTGTGTTTTTTTTTTTTGCTGATCCGAAAAATTATCCGATCCGTGCCTCTGATTCGAGGATTGATCCGATCCATGAGTTTTTTGATCCGTTGTACCCCTAGTATGGACTCTCTGGCCTTAGTTCTGCCTTCCCCACTGTGCCTCCATGAGTGTTGTCTGTGACAGCTGCCTCAATTGGCTGCAAAGTCACCACAGCCATCTCAAAATAATTTGTCAATGGAAAGCTATAATTGTTATATTTGTTCAAGGTTAGGAGTTTACCTAGCTGGTGATAAACATGAGACTGGCTGTCAGTGGACCAGGTTTCTGACCAGGTTTCTTGGGCTGGAGCGCCCCTCCCCCTCCTCATTACCTTTTATTAGTGGCCACCAGTGCATAGGAGGAATCCCTTCAGTTCTCCCACATAGAGGAGTTTATCTCCCATAGTTGAGACACAGGTTCTTTCATTCTATTACTAGGTTAGGACCCACTAATTGGGGGGGATTTGTCGCAGTAAGTGGGCTTAGCACTATATGACCATATAGTATGACCAAACCCCCGTATTTTCGAATATGTTCAGGTGTTTTTAACTAGCCCTGCAGGATAAATGCCATTTTTGCATGTGTGCGCTGTAATCTGTTTTGTATTGTCTTTGGTCTTATAGCAGCACCATCTTAGATGTAAAGCATTTTTAGGGTGTGCACCCCACGTATGTTTTTGTTTGTTTGTTTGTGGCTGTCAGTGGAGGCCCGTCAGCCAGTTTTACATTGTTATTACCAAAGGAAGAAGTGATAGAACATTGGAACAAAACTGAAAGTATTTTTGAATAGGTCACAGTGGCGGCCCGTCCATACTGGGTGAAGGGGCACCGCCCCCCTAATTAATGCGCCCAGCCCCTAATCTACATGCAGGGCGCCGGATGCATGGATTCCAACGTTTTTTTTTTTTTTAAAAGCACATGATTAGAGCCTCAGCCCACACAGTTGTATGACAGTAGCAAATTAATATTTGCTATTGTCTTCCTGATTCTCCTCCTGGCCAATCAGGAAGCGGGTCTTGTCATCTGATTGGCCGAGAGGAGAAGCGATCCTATTGGCCGCCAAGGAGGAGGAGGGAGGAGGCGCAGAGGAAGCCACCGTGAAGCAGAGTAGGAGGAGAGGCAGGGTGAAGCTGCCGCCCGGAGGAAGTGCTGCCCGCGACCTAGACGGGGTAAGTGCGGGGCTGGTGATTGACCGACCGGGGGGTGTGCCTGTGACCCGACCGACCGGTGGTGGCGGGTGGATTGCCGCCCCCCTCAAAAAATATACCACCAGCCGCCACTGAGTACAAATATGCTGAATAAAGGTAATTAAACATATTCTAAGTTAGTATAAGATGGGACAGCAGACAAATACATGGCCCTGCTTCTGTCCACAGTATTTTCGCTGCCAGGACAGAAATTGATCCTCTAAAACAGTAATTCTAATGTTGAATGAAACACAGATCGTTTTAAAATGTGGTGATCCTTGATACAGATGTGTTTTGGATCATTATAGTCCTTTAAAAATAATAATTATAAAGACCAGAGATGTAAGTGCGTTGTGCACAATTTGCATTTTGAACCCCTTCGAACAGAACTGATTTGAAGTTTGTGCTTCTCACCCCCGCTTCCCACAACAAATGTAATTGTGGTCTCTGTAGAAAGGGGATGGACAGCTCTACGTTACAAAAGAGGAGAAACAAAGAAACTTTTTATGGTTTTAATAATTCTTGAGGTAATCCTGCAACTACTCCAGGGGGGTAACAAAGCAGCTTTGTGCTGTAATTCTTCTGTTAATGTCACAATCTTCAGTCATATGATCTTTGAGCCAAAAATGGAGAAGTATGAAGGTGTTCGAAGCTCTTGCTCTCACTCGGGAAAGATCTTCAGATGTTAAAACACTATATTCAGCACGTTTGGTAAGGCATCATTGTAAAGAAACCCTGTCACAGCCTGAAGCCTATTATAATCAATATTAAAATTAAAAGTTTCAACTTTTCTATAAATAGCCTATGCAGTCCAGGGGCCCCAGTAGGTAGTAAAAAAAAACTGCACAGCTTTGTAAAATGTTAACCACTTCAGCCCCGGAAGGATTTGCCCCCTTAATGACCAGAGCATTTTTTACAATTTGGCACTGCGCTGCTTTAACTGGTAATTGCGCAGTCATGCAATGCTGTACCCAAACTAAATTTGCTTCCTTTTTTTTCCACAAATAGAGCTTTCTTTTGGTGGTATTTGATCACCTCTGCAGCTTTTATTTTTTGCGATATAAATGAAAAAAGACAGAAAATTTTGAAAAAAAAAATATATTTTATAAATTTTGTTATAAAAAAAGATGCAGTAAACTCAATTTTAGTCATAGATTTAGGACAAAATGCATTCAGCCATATGTCTCGGGTAAAAAAAAAAAAAAAATAGGCGTTTATTTATTGGTTTGCGCAAAAGTTATAGCGTCTACAAACTAGGATACATTTTCTGGAATTTACGCAGCTTTTAGTCTACGACTGCCTATCTCATTTCTTGAGGTGCTATAATAGAAGGGCAGTACAACCCCCCCCCAATGACCCCATTTTGGAAAGTAGACACCCCAAGGAAATTGCTGAGAGGTATGTTGAGCACATGGAATATTTAATTTATTTGTCACAAGTGATTGAAAAATGAAAAAAAAGAAAAACCTGAAGGTGGTGATTGGTTTTCGGGGTCCTGTACGTGGTTAGGCTCCCAAAAAGTCCCACACATGTCCCCTCAGGAGCAGCAGCAGAATGTAATTTGGGGTGTAATTCCACATATACCCATGGCATGTTTGAGCAATATATAATTTAGAGACAACTTTGTGCAAAAAAAAAACAAATATTATTTTCCCGAAACTTGTGGCAAAATATCAAATATTCCATGGACTCAACATGCCTCTCAGCAAATAACTTGGGGTGTCTACTTTCCCAAAGGTTCATTTGGGGGGGTTTTGAACTGTCCTGCCATTTTATGCCCAACATCACCCATTCTTCTAACCACTTATACCACCAAGTCCTTTCTGACACTTTTTGTTTACATGAAATTTATTTTTTTTGCTAGAGAATTACTTTTAAGTTTTAACCCCCAAACATTATATATTTTTTTAAAGCAGAGGCCCTACAGATTAAAATGGTGGGTGTTGCAAATCTTTTTTTCACAAAGTATTTGTGCAGCGATTTTTCAAATGAATTTCTTTGGGGGAAAAAAACACTTTTTTAAATTTTAATGCACAAAAACGCACTATATTGCCCAAATGTTTGGTAAAATATAAAAGATGATACAAGTACATGGGTACCAAACACGACACGACAACAAACTATATACATTTTTTAAAGCCTTTAAAAGCCAATACAGGTTACCACTTTAGATTTACAGAGGAGGTCTACTGCTAGAATTACTGTCCTCGATCTGATGTTCACAGTGATACCTCACATGCATGGTGCAATTGCTGTTTACATATGACACAAGACCGACTCTTGTGTTCACCTTTTCACGCATGCATGGGGGGACGGGGGTGCTTTATTAATTTTTTTTTGTAATTATTCATTTTGCTTTTTATTTTATTTTTACACTATCCCTTTCATTTTTTATTTATCATTTTTACTGTTATCAAAGGAAATTTAAATATCCCCTATGATAGCAATATGTAGTGACAGGTACTCTTTTTTGAAAAATTTGGGGTCTATTAGACTCTAGATCTCTCCTCAGCCCTTAAAGCATCTGACCACTTCAATATCAGTGTAATAAAATGCTTTCCCAATGGCGCTGTTTATATCCGGTGAAACCGAAGTCATAAAATGCTCGTAGCTTCCGGTTTCTTAGGCCATAGAGATGATTGGAGCCATTCTAGTCTTCGATCAGCTCTATGGTCAGCTGGCGGAACCACCAGCTGCATTCTCTGGTTCCCCGGTGGGACAGGAGAGCCCGACTGTCAGAGAACTCACCTTGCTGGACGTGTTGTGCATACTCCTGTGCGCGCTGGTTCACGTCCTGGACTGCGGGTGCACGCGCCTGTGCACGATGGTGTGCCTGTGCGCGCTGGTGCATGTGCACGCCGATTGCTTGCGCACCATTGCTTGCTCCATTGGGCTCACCAGTCTGGTACGTATAAGTCTGACACCGACCATGGAAGATGTGTTCACTTCCACTGCTTGAAAAAGCAGTCTAGCAGCTAATTGTCTGATAGGATTGCTTTTACATGAAAGCCGACCACAGGCTGAAAAGAATGATACCAAGATGATACCTAAACCTGCAGGCATCATTTCGGTATACCCACTCAAAGTCCAGCAACATACCAGTACGGCGCTGGTCCTTGTTGGGCATATATTGTAATGTTTTTTCTTCTTTTTTTTCATGCAGCCTGTGGGTTAAATGAAAAAAGAGAATCAATCAATCGGTGGTATGCCCACCATTAGAATACCACTCTGCATCCACCCACTTCTAATGATGGGCATAGTACCGTTCTAAAAATATATGCCGAAGCATAGGGGCAATCCGCATATATGCTCTCTTTTAACTGTGGTGGTGAAATCACCTCCTACAACGCGGGAGTAGCTGATTTACGTATCGTGAGAGCAAACACTGTTACTGTCAAGATAAATAAATCAGTGCTGCAGCTGAATGGCATACCTACAAAGAAAATAATGGTTAACAATAAAACACAGTAAGCAGTAAAGTATAAAATAATTATATACCTGCAAAGCAAACATGATAAAACATATTAATAATAAAACATTGCAGTTAAGCATGAAATACAGTAAAACAGAGCAGAACAATAGAGAGAGAAGAACAAGAAAATGACAACTATTTTTGTCATGATCACTTAAGTGCTCCTGCTCCCTATTCAAGCAGCCGGATATTGGCTGTTGCATCCTCCCTGTCCGTGTTCACCTGTTAGGTGATTGAACTGAATTAACAATATGCACCCTTTTTGCTTTTTTTTCCTTGTCTTTAAAGAAGACACCTGAAAGCCTAAGCTAAAAATGTTATAATGGAGAGTGGAAAGAAAGGAAAATAGCAATGATGGTAAGTGCTCAGGTCTGCAGCACTATATGCATTTTTCCTGTGAAAGTTTATTATCACTTTAACCCAGGGGAGGGCTGGGCCAGGGGGCAGGGTGGCAATTGCCCCCCAGGCCGCCCTAACTTATGTTAAAAATGTCCGGCAGCCGCTGCCCACTACCATTTTCTTTTTTATTCTGGTCTAGGACGTCGGGCCGGGGGCATGGCCATGGCGGCCGACCACTAGCTGTTGCATTCCGGGAGTTGTAGTCCGCACTCAAGCTTCTGGTGGGTGGAAAACACAGCAGCGCAAAGGAAACTACAACTCCCTGGGACCGGATTCTTGGAAGCAGGCAGAGGCAGGGCGTGCCAGGGTGTCGGGACGCAGGGCTGCAGGGCTGGGCGCTGGCTGCAACTTGACCCCAGGATCAGGAGCGTTCCCCCCCCCAGGAGACCATGGCGTGCAAGGACCTGCTGAGCTGAGATCGCTGAGGTGAGAGACCCTGACACCCCTAGCTGACCCCCCATCTCCCCCCCATACACCCCTTGTAACCTGTTCCAGTGATCAGGCTGCATTGATGGGCACTGGAGTTGGCTGCACTGATGGGCACTGTTGAGGCTGCATTGAAAAAACAGGTAGGCCATGGATAGTGAACTGATTCGGCGGTTTAATGGGCCACTTGACTGGACTTGCCCCCTGTCATGGATATGCATTAATGTCTGTCTGCCATCTTACCTTCCTCCTCATGTGTTCATCTAGAGACCAGACCTCCTTCACCTGGCTTCCTTTATAATCTCCTCCCAGCCTGACTCCACCCCAGGCCCTATCACTGAACACTATATTAACCTGTGCACTGCAAGCCTGCTTTGCTGATCAACGTGTTTGTTAGGCATTGTGTGTTTGGGTTCCTGCCTGCCGTGTGCTACGTCTGTCTCTCTGTTACGTTATTGGCTTGTCCCCGACCATCCCTGTCTGCTCGTGACCCTTGACCTTCGGCTCGTTCTTCGTTATCCTTGTCTGCTTGTGGCCCCTGACCTTCGGCTTGTTATTCGGTTCTCTCTATCGTGTGCTGCTGCTTCCCCTTATCCTACGGGGCGTGAGCTAGGAAACTCCAGGGGCCGCGACCTGGTCCCAGCCTGCAGCGTAACATTCTTACCACTAGAGGCCCTGGAGAAGACCAGCTGGGTCTTAGACTCCGCGCCCTGGGGAATCTTGGCTCTCGCTTCCGTTGGGATCCCGGTTGTGCTCCTCTGGTCCCGCTTTCCACAACCACCCAGTTTCCTATCCACAGAAGCCAGCCATAGGGTTCACTACCTCGCGGTGCACTCCTGTCCCCCTACGGTGTGCATCTGTCACCTGGCCACAGGTGACCCTGACAGTTTGATCAGCCATGAACCCGGCTGACATCCCGCTTCCCGCGGATGATCCATTGCAGGGCATAGTTCGCAGACTTGAGACCCAGGAATCAAATCAGACCCAGGTGATGCGATTCCTCCAGGATCTGGCTTCTCGATTCGAGCAGCTTCAGGTCTCCTTGGGAACCCCGAATCCGCAACCCCAAGTACAACCAGCGGCTGTACCTATCGCACCAGTCGCAGCCTCACACTCACTAAGATTGCCAGCTCCGTTCCGTTTCTCTGGGGACTCCAAGGCCTGCAGGGGGTTTCTCAGCCAATGCACTATTCATTTTGAGCTTCAGCCTCAAAGCTTCCTATCTGACCGGGCTAAGGTAGCCTATATCATTTCCCTCCTCTCCGGTGAAGCTTTGGCCTGGGCTGCCCCCCTGTGGGAGAGGAACGATCCGGTGGTTTCCAGTCTGTCCGAATTCTTGAAGCTCTTTCGTAATATCTTCGAAGAGCCGGCTCGGGCTTCTTCAGCGGCTAGTGCTGTCTTACGTCTTCGCCAAGAATCTAGTTCAGTGGGGCAATATGCTCTTCAGTTCCGTATCCACACAGCTGAATTGAGCTGGAATAATGAGGCCCTGGTCGCTACCTTTTTACATGGCCTCTCTGACCGAGTGAAAGACGAATTAGCGGGAAGAGCCATTCCCGTCGGTCTGGACGATGTAATTTCATTATGCAACCAGATCGACATTCGTTTTCAAGAGAGGTCCTTAGAAAAAAGACGCCAGCACTCTCTAGGTCCTAGCCAGTCTGAGCTCCCCTCCCTTCATTCCGTGGAGCATCCTCTACCTGCTGAAGAACCTATGCAGCTGGGCCGGACCAGACTAACCCCCGAAGAACGTGCTAGGCGCAGAACTCTGGGCTTGTGCCTCTATTGTGGGGGCAAGGGTCATTTTCGTGACTCCTGCTCGCTTCGTCCGGGAAACGCTCGGGTCTAATACATTTGGAAGGTGGAGTATTGGACCCAGAAACATCACCTTCTCGCCTGCTCTTGCCGGTGTCCCTTCATGTAGGCACTTCTCCTCAGTCAACCCTTGCATACCTGGATTCCGGGGCTGCCGGCAATTTCATGGATTGGAGAACTGCTTCTTCTATGAAGCTTACCCTTTCACCTCTCACTACCCCATTGGTAGTCTCGGCAATTGATGGCACTGTTCTCCCAGGGGGCCCTATTCGCTTCCAGACGCTACCCATTAGGATGTCGGTAGGGATTCTCCACCAGGAGTGGATATCCTTTCTTATTCTACCCAAGGCCTCTACCCCAGTTGTATTGGGCCTCCCTTGGCTACAGCTCCACTCTCCACATGTGGACTGGGTCTCTGGGCAGATCCTGGCCTGGGGTTCCTCATGTTTCTCGTCGTGTCTTCTCAAGGTGACCCCCAAGGAGAGTCTTCCGGTTGCTGCCACTTCTGTTTCTTCTGATCTTCCCGCCGCATACAGCGATTACCGGGATGTGTTCTGTAAAAAATCAGCTGAGGTGCTTCCTCCCCACAGGTCTTTTGACTGTGCTATTGATCTTGTCCCCGGAGCAACTCTACCCAGGGGTCGTACCTACCCTCTGTCCATCCCAGAGACCCAGGCCATGTCGGAGTATGTAGCAGAGAATCTGGAGAGAGGGTTCATCCGGAAATCCTCATCGCCTGCAGGGGCAGGGTTCTTTTTTGTTGCCAAAAAGGATGGTACCTTAAGACCCTGCATCGATTATCGGGGTTTAAATGCGGTTACTATTAAAAATCGATACCCCTTACCCTTAATATCTGAGCTATTCGATAGGTTGAAGGGTGCCTCCATTTTCACCAAGTTGGATCTCAGAGGCGCGTACAATCTCATTCGAATACGGGAGGGTGACGAATGGAAGACTGCATTTAACACTAGAGACGGGCATTACGAATATCTGGTGATGCCTTTTGGTCTGTGTAATGCTCCAGCCGTGTTTCAAAACTTTGTCAATGAAATCTTCAGAGATCTGCTGTACCAGTTTGTTGTCATCTATCTGGATGACATTCTGATCTTTTCTGAAAATCTGCTCGTCCACAGAAACCATGTCCGCACTGTACTTCAACGTCTTAGAGAGAACAATCTCTATGCCAAGCTGGAGAAATGTTCCTTTGAATGTTCTGAGGTCCTGTTTTTGGGGTGCTTTGTCTCATGTTCGGGGCTTCGTATGGACCCTGGGAAGGTCTTGGCTATCACCAACTGGCCTCTTCCTGCTAGCCTCAAGGCCACACAGCGCTTTCTTGGCTTCACTAATTATTATAGGCAGTTCATAAGGAATTACTCTTCCATTGCCGCGCCTATTATCGCTTTGACCAAGAAGGGTGTGAATGCCAGAGACTGGCCTCCCGAAGCTGTCTCTGCATTTCACAACCTGAAACAGGCCTTTGTTTCTGGCCCCCTCTTGAGGAGACCAAATCCTGGGAATGCATTTTTTATTGAAGTGGACGCTTCCTCAATGGGGGTGGGAGCTGTGCTTCTTCAAATCTTTGAGAAGAGACGCCAACCATGTGCGTTCTTCTCCAAAAAATTTTCTCAGGCAGAGAGGAATTATGCCATCGGTGATCGGGAACTTCTCGCAATTAAATTGGCGTTAGAGGAGTGGCGTCATCTCTTGGAGGGTTCCCCTCACTCCATAACGATCTTTACCGATCACAAGAATTTACAGTATCTACAGAATGCTAAACGTCTGAATCCTAGACAGGCCAGGTGGAGTCTCTTCTTTGCCCGTTTTAATTTCACGATTACCTACAAACCTGGTTCCTGCAACGGTCGGGCTGATGCGCTCTCTAGGTCATTTGACACTTTGGACGAGGAGTCCGCCCCTGAACCTGAGCCGATCATTCCCACCTCATGCATTGTTGCCCACTCTACCACCCTGAAGTCTAAAATTCCGCCTGGTAAGACCTTTGTCCCCACTGGGCTAAGAGCTAAGATCCTTCGTTGGGGACATGATTCCAAGGTGGCAGGGCATTCTGGATTCCTCCGATCCTTCCTACTCATCAGTCGTCACTACTGGTGGCCTAATCTCCGCTCAGACGTCAAAGACTACGTTAAAGCTTGTCATGTCTGTGCTCAGTCCAAATCCTCCACACAAGCTCCTGCTGGTCTCCTCATGCCCTTGCCTATTCCTAAGGAACCCTGGGCCCATATTGCCATGGATTTTATCACCGATCTCCCACTGTCTGAGAATAATACAGTCATTTGGGTGGTAATCGATCGATTCTCCAAGATGGCTCATTTTGTTCCTCTTCCTGGTCTTCCTTCTGCCCCTGCCTTGGTTCCCATTTTCATTCGAGAAATTCTCCGCCTACATGGGGTCCCTTCTCATATTGTTTCCGACAGGGGAGTCCAATTCACGTCTCGTTTTTGGAGAGCCTTTTGCAAATCCCTCAATATTGTCTTGGATTTTTCTTCTTCTTACCATCCCCAATCCAATGGACAGACTGAGAGGGTTAATCAGGAGTTAGAGGTCTTTCTTCGCACCTTTGTGTCTTCTCACCATGACGATTGGTCCTCTCTACTCCCGTGGGCAGAATTCTCCCATAACAATCATGTGAATACCAGTTCGCAGAAGACACCCTTTTTCACAGTTTATGGAAAACACCCTCAACTTCCTCTTCCTATGATCTGTTCTCCAGACATTCCAGCTTTGGCTTCGGTTCAGGAGTCTCTCAATTCCGTTTGGGGTCACGTTCATGATTCCCTCCGGGCAGCTGCTGAAAAATTCAAAGGCTTTGCCGACCGCCGCAGGCGTAAACCGCCTTCTCTTCAGCCAGGGGACAAAGTCTGGCTCTCTACCAGGAACATCAAGCTCCGAGTTCCTTCTCTGAAGTTTGCTCCACGATTCATCGGTCCATACACGGTAACTGCTAAACTGAATCCGGTTTGTTTCAAACTCCAGATTCCTAAGAGCCTTAAAATCACTAACTCCTTTCATGTTGCTCTTCTAAAGCCTTTAGTCCTCAATAAATTCTCTCGTCCTCTTCCTACCGTGGCGCCTGTCTCTGAGGATAATCAGGAGTACGAGATCAGTCAAATTCTGGACTCCCGACTCTGTAAAGGCGTTCTTCAGTACCTCGTTCATTGGAAAGGGTTTGGTCCTGAGGAGAGGTCTTGGATCACTGCATCTGAGGTCTTTGCACCTCGTCTGTTAAAGGAGTTTCATCTGAAGTTTCCCTCTAAACCTGGGCCCAGGCGGGGAAGGGGGAGGCCTCGTAAGAGGGAGGGTACTGTCATGGATATGCATTAATGTCTGTCTGCCATCTTACCTTCCTCCTCATGTGTTCATCTAGAGACCAGACCTCCTTCACCTGGCTTCCTTTATAATCTCCTCCCAGCCTGACTCCACCCCAGGCCCTATCACTGAACACTATATTAACCTGTGCACTGCAAGCCTGCTTTGCTGATCAACGTGTTTGTTAGGCATTGTGTGTTTGGGTTCCTGCCTGCCGTGTGCTACGTCTGTCTCTCTGTTACGTTATTGGCTTGTCCCCGACCATCCCTGTCTGCTCGTGACCCTTGACCTTCGGCTCGTTCTTCGTTATCCTTGTCTGCTTGTGGCCCCTGACCTTCGGCTTGTTATTCGGTTCTCTCTATCGTGTGCTGCTGCTTCCCCTTATCCTACGGGGCGTGAGCTAGGAAACTCCAGGGGCCGCGACCTGGTCCCAGCCTGCAGCGTAACATCCTCACCACTAGAGGCCCTGGAGAAGACCAGCTGGGTCTTAGACTCCGCGCCCTGGGGAATCTTGGCTCTCGCTTCCGTTGGGATCCCGGTTGTGCTCCTCTGGTCCCGCTTTCCACAACCACCCAGTTTCCTATCCACAGAAGCCAGCCATAGGGTTCACTACCTCGCGGTGCACTCCTGTCCCCCTACGGTGTGCATCTGTCACCTGGCCACAGGTGACCCTGACACCCCCTAGGCCTAAGGCCGCCAGCCCTCCCCTGCTTTAACCCCTTCCATACCAGGCCATAGCAAAATTACGCCAGCAGGAACCCTCTCTCTCTCCGGGTGGACGTCATATGACGTCCTGGGTTTGAGGGGGGATATCTGAATGATGCCTGCAGCTAGAGGCATCATTCAGATATCCTTTTTTTCAGCCGGCGATCCTGCGCACCATAAGAATGATCATAGCGGCGGTTCCACCGCTTGATCGTTCTTATAGGCGGCGGGAGGGGACATCCCCCCCCTCCCGCCGCCATCCGATGCTTCTCCGGGCTCTCCCGTGCGATCGGGGACCCGGAGAGAATCGTCGGCTACGGTGGCGTGTCACGTGATGAGCATAGAGATGACTGGTGACCAGATGGTCACCAGTCATCTCTATGATCGTCCGAGGCCCGGGCGCGATGTGAGGACGTCACGCCCGGGTCCTCAAATGTAAACAAAGCCGCCATTGCGGCTGTAAGTATGAGATCGTGAAAAAAATTTCACTGATCTCATGCTTTCCAGCCTGGAGGAGAGATGTGGGGTCTTATTGACCCCACATCTCTCCATAAAGAGGACCTGTCACACACATTCCTATTACAAGGGATGTTTACATTCCTTGTAATAGGAATAAAAGTGTAAAAAAAAAGTAAAAATAAAAAAAATAAGTAAAAAAAAAAATATATATATATTTTTTTAAAACGCCCATCCCCAATAGGTCGCGCTTAGAAGCAAACACACACGTAAGTTACGCCTGCATATGTAAACACCATTCAAACCACACATGTGAGGTATCGAAGCGTGCGTTAGAGCGCGTGCAACAATTCTAGCACTAGACCTCCTCTGTAACTCTAACCTGGTAACCTGTAAAAAATTTCAAAGCGTCGCCTATGGAGATTTTTAAGTACCGAAGTTTGGCGCCATTCCATGAGTGTGCGCAATTTTAAAGCGTGACGTGTTAGGTATCTTTTTACTCTGCGTAACATAAGCTTTCATATTTTACAAAAGAATTGGGCTAACTTTACTGTTTTGTTATTTTTTAATTCATGAAACCATTTTTTCAAAAAAGGCGTTTGAAAAATTATTGCGCAAATACCGTGCAAGATAAAAAGTTGCAACGACCGTCATTTTATTCCCTAGGGTGCTAAAAAAAACATATATAATGTTTTGGGGTTCTGAGTAATTTTCGAGCAAAAGAATGATGATTTGTACATGTAGGAGAGAAGTGCCAGAATAGGCCCGGTATTGAAGTGGTATAAAAAGCCCTGTATGGAAGTGGTTAAGCACAACTATGTGTTGCATTAAGGCTGTCTGTTCATTATGAATTGGCTGCCAATACACCACAACTAGGGATGAGCTCCGCGTTCGAGTCGAACATACGTTCGACTCGAACATCGTGTGTTCGATCGTTCGACGAAGATCGAACGTTTTGGGTCGTTCGCGCCAAATTCGAGTGATGCGAACGGCCCAAAATCCTGGCGCTGTGATTGGCCAAGCATGCACTGTGACCCCGCATGCTTGGCCAATCACAGCGCCTGCAGTGAGGAGAGCCATAATTGGCCACAGGCAGGATGCCTGTGGGCAATTATAGCTCAGGGGGGTTTAGTACACGCCCCACACTATAAAAGGCCACCAGCGCGGCGGCCTTGTGTAGTGTGTTGGCGTGCAGGGAAAGACGTACATAGGCAGGGACAGTGTTAGAGAAATTGTGTGTAGGGAGAGAGAAGGATAGGTAGGGACAGTGTCAGTGATATTGTGTGTAGGGAGAGAGAAGGATAGGTAGGGAAAGTGTCAGTGATATTGTGTGTAGGGAGAGAGAAGGATAGGTAGGGACAGTGTCAGTGATATTCTGCTAAACCTTGTGTGCAGGGAGAGAGAAGGATAGGTAGGGACAGTGTCAGTGATATTTTTGCTAAGCCTCCTGCACAGTATACAACCGAAGCTAGCCCTTAGTGCTGTGATTTCCTGTTGTGTAACACAGGCAGGCATCTGCAGCACTTAAAGCAGGCGTAGTGTGATTCCTGCAAAATATACACCTGAAGCTAGCCCTTATTGCTCGTAGTTTTTTTTCTTTTGTGTTACACTAAGGGCTCTTTCACACAGGACGGATCAGTAATGATCCGCCCCGTGAAGCTCCGCTTGCTCAGCGGGGATGGCTCTGTTGATCCCCGCTGAGCCGGCGGATGACTGGGCGGTTCCCGCACACTGTGCAGGGACCGCCCTGTCAGAGCGCCGCTCTCCCCTATGGGGGGATCGGATGATGATGGACCGTAGAGTCCGTTGTCATCCAATCCGCAGACGGAAGGAAAAATAGGGTTTTCCTCCGTCACACTTTTGCGGATCGGAGCGGGTCGGATGTCAGCGGACATGTCACCGCTGACATCCGTGGCTCCATAGGAGGACATGTAGCATCCGTTCAGGTCCGCCTAAAAAACTGACAGTTTTCCCCTTTTTACATGGCTTGTTGTCGCCATATTGGTTTGGATTTCTTCCTTTTCGGGTTGGAAATACGGACCAGTGGTGCTGTCGGCATAAGGAAGGAGGTGTCTTGCAGATCCTGACTGTTCCTTGGGTCCACAGAGTGGACAAAGCTTTGCTGATCCACCACCGTACGGTGAGCTGGGTCCACTCTGTCCGGTAAGAGCATTTACTTCTCCCCCATTGGCCCAAGGTGAAGGCACTCCCGGGTGATGTCATATATCCTATATGCCTATAAAGAAAATGTGATAGATGCACCCTTTAAACCTATTTTCAAACGATGCAGCTCCTTGTTGGATTTTGACCTATGAACTTCTTTTCATATGTGATAAGATTGGACATTATTCTATATACATACTCATCTGTGACGCCTTATATGAGTTTGTCTCCACCTACATTATATTTTCATTTTTATTTTTGTTTATTATGGGTATGAACAATATTCCAGTTTAATTGCTGGTTTTTGTTGTGCACCTATACCCCATACCAATTATTTCACTGTTAGTATTCACTTACATTTTTATCACATTCATTTGTGTACACCTATTGTGTACAAACATTTTGTTTGACACCATATTTTTATGTGCACCATTGTGCTATACATGAAGTAGGGTTTTTTACTACTTCTCTCACAGCGCCACATTATATATTTTTTATACGTTCTATATATCCTGTCTGATTTTATGTTTGGCTGCTTCATTTAGTATTTAGAGTTGGCGCAGTATTATTATTATTTAATCTGCAGGGGCATGTAATTACAATTATTGATCTAATAATTCACAGCAGGGCCCATTCCTGCGCCCACCAAGAGTACCTGTGAGGGCTTAAAGTGTTGTGGCAACACCACCACCACCAAAGGCCCAATTTTTCTGCCCCTGTTCAACAGGGCCATGCAATTACAATTCTTGATCTAATAATTCACAGCAGGGCCCATTCATGCGCCCACCAAGAGTAACTGTGAGGGCTTACAGTGTTGTGGCCCCAGCACCACCACCAAAGGCCCAATTTTTCCTACCACTGTTCAACAATGGCATGTAAATATAATTCCTGATATAATAGTTCACAGCAGGGCGTTCCAGCGCCCACCAAGAGTAACTGTGAGGGCTCACAGTGTTGTGGCAACACCAACATGTAAGGGGCAAATTTCAGCAGAGTATATACGGCAGGCCCCTACTTTCAAACATCCAACTTACAAATGACTCCTACTTGCAAACGGAAGGAGACAACAGGAAGTGAGAGGAAATCTACCCCTAGGAAGGGAAATTCTCTCCTGTAAGAGTTAATATGGGAAAAAGGTGTCTCCTCTCTACTGATGCTTTATCACCAATCCTTGTTTCAATAAAAACCCCACTTTTCAAAAAACATTTGTCATTAGGACGGAAAGTAAGGTAAAATGTTCTGAACAGGGGCACAGACAGCAAAACAAATGTTACAGGGGTGATAACCCTTCCCTATGTTTTCCAAAAAGCTTAAAAATATATTTTTGGGCTGGAGCTACACTTAAACAGTGTACCTGTTCAAAATTACAAACAGATTCTACATAAGAACAAACCTACAGTCCCTGTCTTGTTTGCACCGCCTGTATACGACTGTTCAGAGTATATAGGGCCTTTTTTATTTTGTGTGGGGGTTCCCCTTAATATCCATACAAGACCCAAAGGGGCTGGTAATGGGCTGGGGTGGGGAGGGGGGGGGGGTGATGGGGTAGCTATGCCATTTTTCTCAAAGATTTTCATCCATATTACTGGGACCAGACATTACATTAAAGCCGCAATCAATTTTAAATGGCTTTTTTTTCCTTTAGAAATGTCATTTTGTGCAGGGACAGTTCTAAACACGGTGAAACACGTGGCACTTCACAGGCATACTTTAGACACCCCCCAGGTACGATATTTAAAGGAATATTTGACTATTTTTTTTTCACTTCATGCATCATTAAAATGACTGCTCCCGAAAAACAGCAGTTTTTAAAACTTCGTTTTGCATTGATACATGTCCCCTGGGGCAGAACCCGGGTCCCCAAACCCTTTTTAGGACAATAACATGCATATTAGTCGTTATAATTAGCACTTTAGATTTTGAACGTTCGCATCCATTGTATTTAATAGGGTTCTAACGTTCGTGCGAACTTTCGGTCCGTTCGCGGGTTCTGGTGCGAACCGAACCCGGGGGTGTTCGGCTCATCCCTAACCACAACGGATAAAAACCGTACATCACCCATTTTTAAAAATGCAACACATGGTATGTGCATTGTGTGCCGGGTTGTACTGCCCAACTGTACTATGAATGATGAATGGTGCCATATGGCACCGCACATAGAGCAGATAGGTTGCCATGCGTTGTGGTAATACATGTTTACTCATGTGTTTTAGTGTGCTGTGCCACAAAGGACACGTGTAAATTGTCTGTAAGTGTTTCTTAAAACTGCCCTATTAACTTAAAATGATTCCCAGGAAAAATGTAGACAGCGAGGTTTATTCAAAAGCCAAACTCAGCAATATGCTGTAAAATTACCCTTCCCTATCTGTCATGACTGCTTTATTCACATGATTTGCAATAAAGAAAGCACTGGGAACTCTATGGGGTTACCTCTGCAACCACCAGAAAAGAGAAACAGAAGTGAATTAGACTGTTTGAGATTCTGAAAAAAATACTTTCACTTCCTCTGCAGCTGTATGAATACACTTTTATTCCTGTAATTCTAAAACAATGATTAAATAACATTTATTGTTTCATTTAGATCTGTTCAATGGTTATATTTATGACTCCAAACTAAGTAATCATGTGACAATAGAAAAGTTTTTGTTTAGAAGGAAGTTCTTCCAAATGTTCATATGATGGGTACAATCTCTATTGAAGCCTACAATATTTGTTTGTAGCATTATGTACTTTCCAGTAAGTGTTATGTACTTTCTAATATTTTCCTATCATCATTGTTCTAAAACCTTGTTATACTTCCAGTTTAGATAATTGGTTACATTTATCCTACCACACTTACTATATTTTCACTAAGGTTTTTTTTACCTCCTTTAGACCCCTTTCACACTGGGGCAGTGCGGATGTTAGCGGTAAAGTGGCGCTAGTTTTAGCGGCGCTTTACCGCTGTTACAGCGGCGCTTTTCGGCCGATAGCGGGGTGCTTTTAGCACCTGGCTTTCCAGGTGCTTCGTCAGCGCTGCCCATTCATTTCAATGGGCAGGGCGTTTTGGGAGCATACAGTGTATACAGCGCCCCAAAGATGCTGCTTGCAGGACTTTTTTTTTCCCGTCCTGCAAGCTCACCGCCCCAGTGTGAAAGCACTCGGGCTTTCACACTGGGGTGGCTTGAGAGGTGTTTTTCAGGCATTTTACAGGCGTTATTTTTAGCGCTATTGGGTGGGGGGATGAACAGGGATTCAAAACCTGAAATCTCTCATCTAAATGTGGTAAATGAGCAAAGGTGAAAGGGATGACCACACTTAGTGGGTCTAGAAGGTGGCACTATACAAATAGCGCAAGTGACTGGTGCACATGAGAATGGATAGTCTGATATTGGTACTAATCCACTAATATAACAATACAATGAGTGAACTGCACTGTGTAAATAATAATGAAGTAAACAGTGAACAAATACAACCTGAACATGAGAACAGACATAGAGTGATACCAAACAATCAAATAAAGTGATGGCATCCAATGAACAACGTGGTAAGTGTAACCAATGGAGCAAGCAAGCTCTAAGTGAAAGTCCAAAAAAGTCCCATGTGCTGTTAATACCTTCACCAAGTTCAGGTACAAACAAACAAACCCAGAAGTGCTGGTGATCTTCAATCAAACTCTTCAGTGAGCCCACCTCAGTGTCTACAAGCAGCTTACCTCACTGCTGTTAAGACAATAATGGTATCACTCTGTGTCTGTTCTCATGTTCAGGTTGTATTTGTTCATTGTTTACTTCATTATTATTTACACAGTGCAGTTCACTCATTGTATTATTATATTAGTGGATTAGTACCAAAATCAGACTATCCATTCTCACGTGCACCAGTCACTTGCGCTATTTGTATAGTGCCACTTTCTAGAAACACAGAGTGTGGTCATCCCTTTCACCTTTGTTCATTCACCACATTTAGAAGAGAGATTTCAGGTTTTGAGTCCCTGTTCATCCCCCCTGCCATTAGCTTTGGTATCACTCTAGCCCCCTTCCTATTTACTTCACAGCGCAGTCACTATTACTTTTCAAAATTATACACCAGTCTTGCAGGATTAGACCTTCCGGTGTCTGCAGCAGTGTTTCTCGTAATTTCTTAGATCTTGCCCACAGACAGCGCAGGAGTTCCCTCTCACATATTCATTTTTAGCGCTAAACACCTGAAAAGCGCCCCTGTGTGAAAAGGGTCTTAAAGTTTACCTAAACTCAGAAACCAAAATGTTGTTATATATTGCATCTTTAGGCCTCATTTACACAGGCGCTGAAGCCTATACATTGTGAATGGGCTACCAGGTGCCTAGAGCTGGTATCCCATGATGTAAGTCTATGGATATGCAGTGGCTGTACAGACACAATTGATCATCCTAATTTGACAGGGCTACAGGTAAGTGGCCCTGAACAAAGGATTAGGATGAGTGACTATATCTGTGGAGCCGCTCTGTTCCCATAGACTTATATGGGCTACCTGCACACAGGATCTTGCAACTGCAGCTGCATAAGCAAGAGGCCCCTTTATGGTGTGTGGGCTTCAGCGCCCATGTGAATGAGGCCTTAGATGTGGTGGCTGTGTTTAGTTTTCTTTAAAAAAAAATTCTGTAAAAAACTAATTTGTTCCTGGGTGACTACGTTCACTCCTCCACTGTACCTAAGAAGAGAGCCATGCAAGCTGATTGAGGGCAGGGACTGATGTGAATGTGCAATATACTGTATACTGTTTGTAAAGTGCTGTGTAAATTGGAGGTGCTATATACAGTAAGTACCTGTAATAAATAAACTAAAAATTCTTAAGCCCTGTACACACGATCGGATTTCCTATGGATTCTAATATGATGGATTTTTCCATCGGAAATCCGATGAAGCTGACTTCCATCAGTCTTGCCTACACACCATCAGTCAAAAATCCGACCGTCCCAAACGCCGTGACGTAAAACACTCAGACGAGCTGAGAAAAATGAAGTTCAATGCTTCTGAGCATGCGTCGACTTGATTCTGAAAATGCGTGGGATTTTTCTCCGATGGAGTTCCACACAGACGATCGGAATTTGCTATCGTTTTTTTTTCCATCGGATAAATTTAAAACATGTTCTATTTTTTCTCACCGATGGAAAAAAGACCGATGGGGCCCATACATGATTGGTTTGTCCGATGAAAAAAGTCCATCGGACTGTTTTCATCGGTAAAACCGATCGTGTGTACACGGCATTAGATGCTTGTTTCGGTTTATAGAATTTGGAAAAGCAGAATTACCTACCTGATCTTCCATGCTGCTAGACTGGTCCCTGCAGCCTCTTTTCCCTTATGGTCTATTGTCCCCTTGCATCACCAAGAGTGATGCAGCTACCACAGCCCTGCAGTGGACATGAGGATGCCATTTGACAGTCCACTGATGGAGCATGAGGGAGTGCCTTCTGCCAGGGGAGCAGAGGATTGGGTAATTAGAAGGGATTTTGTTATTATGGATATTTCTTATGGGACACCATGACAGAAATAACTAGAAAACTGACTGCTTATTTCCAGACAAATGACACAGAGGATGTTCCCCCACACACTCTGGGAAGCGCATAAATGTCCGGTAAGACATCTATTTATTAAACATGGTTCCTGACTGAAAAAAACAATACTCGGCCCAAAGCTAATTGCTCCATTCTTAAATACAAAAGCTACAAACTCTACACAAAAAAATCTCAGGCAACATTAAATTACAAAGAACTTCAGTCATTGCAGGGAAGACTAAACTCTTTTTTTATAACAAAACATTAAAGTGTTACTAATCCCACAACAGTAAAATCAGTGTCTACAGTATATACAGTAAAGCATGCTTATTATACTGACTATGGAACCTAAGGGGTTAATCCTCTGCATTGTGTAAAAAGGCTGTTTGATCCTGTATGCACAGATCCTTCCATTCTTGCATTGCCCCCAAAACATGTCCAGATAACAGAGTAAATGGAGTCAGGCTGCACATGTTCAGTTTGGTGTGCATTGCTAGAGAGTTTTTTTTTTTCTTGGGAGAGTGCATGTGATCAGCACTGTCCAGACAGAGGGTCAGGGGTCCTGCATCCTAATAGGGCAGCCAGGGAAGTATGAAAAATCCTCCTACAAGCTTTAACCAGGCAGGAAGAATACCAGCAAGGGCGCTGAGAGGACTTAATACTAAGACATTTCTACAACATATCAACTCACCCTCAGGCATCAAACTTAATACATCAAAAATGTTAACACAAGAGTTTCAGTCATATTACCATAAGTTGTACAATGTAAAGACTTCAGCGCAAGGCTCACCTGCCTCTGACCTATTGACTCCTATCTCAAAGCATCTGGTCTCTTCATGCTCCACCAAAAGGCCAGAGAAACACTAAAGCAGGGGTGCCCAACCAGTGGCCCGGGGGCAACATGTGGCCCGCAGAGCCCTCTGATGTGGCCCGTGACCTCCTTCTCTGGGATGGTGGGTTGGCAAGCCCAGATCATGGTTTTCCAACCTGCCATCCCAGAGCATCAGTGTTGTGAATGAAGAAAGCGGTAGAGCAAGCAAGCGGCTGCGCAGCAGAGCCGCATAAGCTGATGCTTCCTGTATAGCGCTGAGTGATACCAAATGCACTCTGTTTTAACCTGCAGGTTTGGTGAGCTTTCAGACAGTTCTCCACACCTGCAGGATATAATAGAAGTCTATTGCAAAGTGCAGCTAGCCTGCTGGAAAGCCACTGGTGCACTGTGCTGCACCCGCGGAGTGGGTAAACCACAGCGCATCAGTGTGAAAGAAGCCTTAGACCCCTTTCACACGATCAGTGGACCCTCAATTCACCTGTATGGAGCAGTAGATGTAAACAGACTTGTGACCGTTTACACCCACCTACCTCTAATCCGATCCCCAAAAAACAGAAGGGTATTTGTCCCCTTCCATATGGGTGGATATTGTGGCTCGTGACCAATTACCAAGTTGCTTAAGTGGCCCTTGCTCTTCAAAAGGTTGGGCACCCCTGCACTAAAGGGTCTTATATTGACTGAAGAGTTGTACCTTGCTATCTCTACTGCCAAGACAGAACATCTGGTCCTGGAGATTTACCTAACTCTTCAGTACAACAAAAAAATGAGGGACCATCTGACCCCATTTTTGTAGGGCATTCAACTCTCGAAAAGAGAGAGAGTCCTCTTTCCTACAGACTCACTAAGAGCTCATATAACGGTACTGCCACAGTAAGATAATGCCCTAACCCAATGTGGCAGCTATAGGCCAATTGCTTTACTAAATGTAGATCTCAAATTATTCTCAAACATTTTAGCAAATAGACTCCTTTCACATTGGTCTTACATTATACATAGTGATCGGATTGCATTTATTCCTTTAAGAGAAGCATGGGAAAACACTACAAGAGCAATTCAGCTGTTCCACTTGGATCAATGAAAAGCCGAGTCACAGCTTATGATCCTCTCAGGGAACATGGAAAAGGCCTTTTATCAATTTGACTGAATACCAACTCTGTGACATATAGACCTAGGTGCTCACATGTAGGCCTGGATATAGACTCTCTACTCCTACCCACAAGTGGTGGTTCGCATAAACAAAACCTGGTCAGAATATTATACTATATCTAAAGGAATTAGGCAGGGGTATCCTCTATTGCCTCTGATCTTTGTGTTGATGCTTGAACCACTTCTCTGCACCATTAGGGCTGATCGAGACATCTGTGGAATTCTGCGTGAATCCACCCATCCTAAAGTGGTGGCGTATGCAGATGACCTGTTATTTCTTGTTTCCAACTCTGAAGTCACCATTCCAAACCTGATGTCCCTTTTTAGCCAATATGGGGAGTTGTATAACTATAAGATAAGTTTTAGGCAATAAATATCTCATTAGAACCTTTCAGGGTTAGAAGTTTAAGTCAGTCTTTCCCCTTTCAATAAACCTGCTCCAGTCTTAATACCTGGGCATCAGACTCACACCTGATCCTGTTCAGCTGTAGGAAACCAATTTGCGTCCACTTCTGACCAAGATCTGTATTGCCCTATCGAGATGGAGATCACTGAATCTTATGTGGTTTGGCGGAAGTAGGGCATTAAGATGACAACTTTTCCTTAAAGCGTAACTCCACTTTTGTTAAGAAGAAAACATTCATCCCTGGCTGATCTATGTACATTGCAATGATTTTAACAAACTTTGTTGCAGATTCCTACCTTTTGTTATTCTGAGGAAATTCCTGTGTTTCTTTGTGCCCATGTTGGAAAGTGAGTCTAATAGGAGTGGTTTCCTAGTTATCAATCAGCTGTGGCAGCTGCAGGGCACGAAAAAGAAAAGCTGCTGTGCCTGCATCCCTTTAGACGTGTTCCTTTTGGGAGTATCTCACCAAAAATTAAATTTTTGTTCCAGGGGATGCCTGAAATCTGACTTGTATCTTAGTGCCGACTTCTGGGAAAATCAGTGAGCCAATCACACAAGCAGGAAATTATGTTTCTGAGGGGCCTTCAGTACACATTTTGTGTACAGAACACCTCCAGGTAGCCATATATTTTCAGAAAACTACAGCGGCTGCAGATTAAAAAGGAGGGGTAATTTTTAATAACATTCAATTACAATATGATTTGTGTCGCAATTGTACACGCTATATTATTTTTTCTTTATGTGCTACCCCCCCCCCCCCCCAAGAAAGTGGAGTTACCCTTTCAGTGTTAGACTTAATCTATATGCTTCCTGTAGTGGTTACATAGCAGTTCTTTACATATCTATGATCTTTACAGTATCTCACAAAAGTGAGTACACCTCTCACATTTTTGTAAATATTTTATTATATCTTTTCATGTGACAACACCTAAAGAAATTACACGTTGCTACAATGTAAAGTAGTGAGTGTACAGCTTGTATAACAGTGTACATTTGATGTCCCCTCAAAATAACTCAACACACAGCCATTGGCAACAAAAGTGAGTACACCCCTAAGTGAAAATTTCCAAATTGGGCCCAAAGTGTCATATTTTCTATGGCCACCATTATTTTCCAACACTCCCTTAACCCTCTTGCGCATGGAGTTCACCAGAGCTTCACAGGTTGCCACTGAAGTCCTCTTCCACTCCTCCATGACGACATCACGGAGCTGGTGGATGTTAGAGACCTTGCGTTCCTCCACCTTCCATTTGAGGATGCCCTACAGATGCTCAACAGGGTTTACTATTGCGACAACACATCATCAGTAGGGTAAAACTAACCTGTCTCACGACGGTCTAATCCCAGCTCACGTTCCCTATTAGTGGGTGAACAATCCAACGCTTGGTGAATTCTGCTTCACAATGATAGGAAGAGCCGACATTGAAGGATCAAAAAGCGACATCGCTATGAACGCTTGGCCACGCTTGGACATGCTGGGGTCCATCACCTTTACCCTCAGCTTTTTTTAACAAGGCAGTGGTCATCTTGGATGTTTGTTTGAAGTCATTATTATGTTGGAATACTGCCCTGTGGCCCAGTCTCCGAAGGGAGGGGATCATGCTCTGCTTCAGTATGTGACAGTACATTTTGGCATTCATAGTTCCCTCAATGAATTGTAGCTCCCCAGTGCCGGCAGCACTCATGCAGCCCCAGACCATGCAGTCCCACCACCATGCTTGACTGTAGGCAAGACACACTTGTCTTTGTAATTCTCACCTGGTTGCCACCACACACTCTTGACACCATCTGAACCAAATAGGTTTATCTTGATCTCATCAGACCATAGGACATGGTTCCAGTAATCCATGTCCTTAGTCTGCTTGTCTTCAGCAAACTGTTTGCAGGCTTTTTTTGTGCATCATCTTTAGAAGAGGCTTCCTTCTGAGATGACAGCCATGCAGACCAATTTGATTCAGTGTGCGGCATATGGTCTGAGCACTGACATACTGACCCCACACCCCTTCAACTGTATGTTGAGTTATTTTGAGGGGACAGCAAATTTACACTGTTATACAAGCTTTTGTGAGATACTGTATATATATATCATCAGGCTGGACAGCGGGCACCGGCACATCAGGCTGAACAACGGGCACCGGATCATCGGGCTGGACAGCGGGCACCGGATCATCAGGCTGGATAGAGGGCACCGGATCATCAGGCTGGACAGCGGGAACCGGAACATCAGGCTGGACAGCGGGAACCGGAACATCAGGCTGGACAGCGGGCACCAGAACATCAGGCTGGACAATGGGCACATCATGCTGGACAATGGGCACAGGCACATCAGGCTGCACAATGTGCACAGGCACATCAGGCTAAACAATGGCACTGGATCATCTGGCTGAACAGTGGGCACAGGCAGATCAGGCTGGAAATTGGGCACCGGATCATCAGGCTTGACAGCGGGCACTGAAACATTAGGCTTGACAGCGGGCACCGGAACATCGGGCTGGACAGCGGGCACCGGAACATCAGGCTGGACAGTGGGCACCGGAACATCGGGCTGGACAGTGGGCACCGGAACATCAGGCTGGACAGCGGGCACCGGAACATCAGGCTGGATAACAGTCAGAGGATTGGCAAGGTCAGGTGGGTCATCAGGTTCAGGACCATCAGAGGCTAGCCTAACCCAATTGGCAATCATAGAGGCAGGCTGGAGCAGATTGGCTGGTGTGGAGGCAGGCTGGAGCAAATCGGCTGGCGTGGAGGCAGGCTGGAGCTAATCAGCTGGCGTGGAGGCAAGCTGGAGCAGATAGGCTAGTGTGGAGGCAGGCTGGAGCAGATCAGCTGGTGTGGAAGGGTTGGTTAGTGGCAGGAATGTGCACGTTTCTTTTTAGGTTTAGCCACTGAAGTTTTGTATGTGAATGCAGGGCTGTAAGTAAGGGATGCAGCTGGTGGAAGAAAAGAGCTGGAGGATGGTAAACAAGAGAGCAGTTGCTAAGGAGGATTTTTGTGGGATGGTTGCAGATAGCGGAGAAGAAGTAAATGGGTTGAAGGCAGGATAGGTGCAGCAGGTTGAAACAGGGTACTAAAAACTTAGTTGGTAGCAGGGTATACTGGGCTGCAACTGTGGTTGCTGTGGGTGATGCAGAAAGAGACATCTGAGCAGGCAGGTCTCTGGCAGCAGGAATGGGCTGTTGCAAGCTGACTGAGGCCGAGTGCAATATATATGGCCATGCCTGTAGTAAAGTTTGAACAAAATTAGGCTTACACGCTGCCTGTCTGACCAGAGACTGCACTGCATTAATACACTCTACTAACACCTGCTGGGAACATGAAGCGTGCTCAAAGAAATAAACCGAGTCATCCTCCAATAACCACACCAGAGATTCTACCTGAGCCAAATTGAAGGAGGGAGAAAAGTTATCATTGCCTTTAGGAGTACTGGATAAAGCTAACTCCACACAAACCTGAATCAGAGGTTGAACGTCTCCAAACAACACACTGCCCTGATCAACTAGGGAATGAGCAAGTTGGATACATTCTAATAGATGGTCACTGGTCCACTCCTTTAATATCTGGCGGGAGTATTCATTATCCTCTGTCACCGGCAAAGAAAAATAATAAAACCATCTCCGGATGTATTTTCCCCCAAATGGCAGAACTAAGATGTCTTCCCTGTGAAGCCACTTCTGGTCAGGACTGGCCTTGGTATTATGTCAGGGACTCGTGTGACCAGAAATGTATGGACTGCAACAGAGTGTACCAAACACAGGTAAGGTATAAATAATATGATTTATTAAAAGATAAGTGAACAACAAAGAAAAATGCACCTCTAATACAGTAAATAGTGTAACCCAACCAGTGAACACAAAACAAACGACAGTCTAAATACAATATGTACAGAGCATGGGATAACCAAATCGTGATCATACCAGAGCGAGGGTCAAACATGGGAGCTCAAGCATAGGGGAGCTGGGAATAAATCCAAGAACAGGAGACAGGATGCAGGCTTCAGGAACACAGGAACACAGATCAGAGGCACAAAGAGAAAATACCAAGGCAAAGTGTAATAGCATTCACCAGGTTTAGACCTCATACACACTATTAGATTTTCTGCAGTTTCTTTCTGTCAGGGCAGGGCTCAGCCCTTCCTTCTCTGTGCTGGCAGCTCAGCTGTCAGCTAATTGCCAGCTCCCATCTCTCCACAGTGATCCACCTGTTGATGATCCTGCTCGTCAGCTCTGCCTACTTAAAGCCTTCCAGTTCATTTGCTCTCCGCCTTCGCCTGTGTTAACATCACAAGAGACTTTCTCCTGCATTCCTGTTTGAAGACCTGCTTGACTGAAGTTCCCTCTGGCTACAGATCCTGATTGCTGTACTACTACCTCTATCGCTGGCTCTTGGACATTGGCTTGGCCGACTACTCGATCCGGTTACTTAACTCTGGCTATGTTTTGACTACGCTTACTCTGTTTACCTTTTTATTTTTATTATTAAACAAGTGTGATTTAACTGTACTTCTGTCTCGGTCTGATTCATGGTTTCTGACAGTAGGCGAAGGCCATGAATTCAGAAGATGTAGCCAATCCACTTGTTGAGAATTTTTTTTCAAGATTGGATTACCTGGATCACCGCATGGATCAGTTTGCCACGACGATACAGACGCTCCTGAGTCGCACGGCTCGTCTAGAATCTCCCACTGTGGCCGCTCCGGTAGTCTCTGTACAGGCACCCGCCTCGAGTATTACCTCTATAAGAGGTATGTCTGGTTCCGCTCTGCTTCCCCAGCGATTTGGGGTGATCCAGTTCAGTGCAGAGGGTTTCTCAACCAGGTTGAGATATACTTTGAGATGCTGCCCCAGGCGTTTCCCACGGACAGAAGCAAAGTGGGTTTTATGATATCTTTGCTTTCTGACAGAGCCTTGGCCTGGGCAAACCCTCTATGGGAGACGCAAAAACCTGTGGTCCTGAGTTACCCAGAATTTGTGGATTCCTTCAAAAGGTATTTGACGTTCCCGCACGCTCCGCTTCTGCTGCCAAGTGCCTCATGTCCATCAAACAGAGTATGAGGACGGTTGCCGATTACGCCATTGAATTCCGTATTCTGGCAGCAGAGGTTGCTTGGAACAATGAGGCCCTCGTGGCTGCTTTTTCTCATAGTCTCTCGGATAACATCAAGGATGAGAAAGCAGCCCGAGATATACCCACTGAGCTGGAGAAGTTGATCACATTTGCCATCCTCTTTGACTTCAGACTCCGAGAGAGATTCTCTCTTAAGGAGCAATTGCAGAAGCCGCCTGTACAGTTGCCTCCGAACTTTGCAGTCCCACCCTTGCCTCCCTCACCTCCCATGCCTCCTGGTACTGAGTTGGTCTGTGAAGATGAACCCATGCACTTGGGCTTCACGTGTCTCTCTGTGGACGAGAGAGCCCTTAGGAGGAGGGAGAGATTGTGCCTTTATTGTGGCCAGGCTGGTCACTTTTTGAAGTCTTGTCCTACCCGTCCAGGGAACGCCCAAACCTTGAGGTCCTGTCACGGACAGACCTTAGGTGGCATTGTTTCGTCTCCAGTTTCCCAGAAGGATAAGCCCCTGGTTTCGATTACCCTGTCGTGGGCTGAGTCGTCCGTCGAGATACAGGCTCTTATCGACTCCGGGTCTGCAGGCCTGTTCATTGATGCTGCCTTTGTATCAAAGCACTCGATTTCGCTGCAGCTGCGTGACACTCCACTTGCCATTGAGGCTCTTGACTGGAGACCTCTACAGCCTGCCCATATGACAACATGAGACTGTCCCGTTCTCCATGGCTGTAGGGGCTCTTCACCATGAGATAATCCAATTCCAAATTATTTCCTCACCTAAGTTTCTGCTGGTTATTGGTTATCCTTGGTTACAGAGGCAAAATCCCTCTTTTGATTGGCTCCATGCTGAGTTTCTGTCCTGGTCACCACAATGCAGTAAGAGTTGCTTTCAAAGGATAGCCAAGGTTCTGTGCACCTCTTCACTCTCCTCCCTGCCGGAGGAGTATCGCAATTTTAGCGATGTCTTTGATAAGGGTCAAGCCGGTACTTTGCCTCCACACCGGTCGTATGATTGTGCAATTGACCTTCAACCTGGTGCCATACCCCCTCGTGGCCGGGTTTACACTTTGTCGGTCTTGGAGGATAAGGCCATGGAGGACTATGTTGCAGACGCACTCTCTCGATGTTTCATCCTCAATCCTCGTCTCCTGCTGGTGCTGGTTTCTTTTTTGTGAAGAAGAAAAGTGGTGAACTGAGACCTTGCATTGATTATAGGGGTCTCAATCGTCTCACCATTAAGAATTCCTATCCAATTCCATTGATTACGGAGTTATTTGACCGCCTCAAGGGAGCAACGGTTTTCACAAAGCTTGATTTGAGAGGGGCATACAATCTCGTGAGGATTAAGGAGGGCGACGAGTGGAAAACTGGCTTTAATACCAGAATAGGTCATGAGTATCTCGTAATGCCTTTTGGCCTCTGTAACGCTCCGGCAGTTTTCCAAGAGTTTATTAACCATGTCCTTCGAGATTTGTTGCAGTTATGTGTGGTGGTCTATTTCGATGATATCCTCATATTTTCCAAGTCCCTGGAGAGCCACCACACAGATGTCTGTCGAGTGCTACAAAAACTAAGAGAGAACAATCTCTATTGTAAACTGGAGAAATGTGAATTCCATCGGGAACAGGTCAAATTCCTGGGTTATGTAATTTCCACGACTGGTTTTTCGATTGACCCAGAGAAACTTTCTGCTGTCCTACAGTGGCCTTGACCCGTGGGTTTACGTCCTCTACAGCGTTTTCTTGGCTTTGCCAACTATTATCGGAAGTTTATTCATAACTTCTCGTCTCGGGTCAAGCCCCTGACTGATATGACCAGAAAGGACGATTACCCACAGAGTTGGTCTCCAGAGTCCATTAAAGCGGTTGTATACCCTGTTTTTTAACTTTTACCTACAGGTAAGCCTAAAATAAGGCTTACCTGTAGGTAAAAAGAATATCTCCTAAATTCTCCTCGCAATGAGCCTCTGACTGCAGGTCTGACTCTGACTGCAGCGGCACATGCGCAGCGGGGATTCTCGGCTAAAGCCTGGCAGCCGTCGGACCTTGCTGGCACGCGGGAGTGACGACATCGCCGCTCCAGCCACTCACAGCACTGGAGCGGTGATACCCGGAAGACACGCCAGAGCAAGATGACATCTCCCTCGGCGTGGACCAGATAAGTTACTGACGCCTCGTTCTAAGGTAAGTATTTCATAATGAGCTAGTATGTGGTGCATACTAGCTCATTATGGCTTTTGCCTTTCAGGTATGAAAAAAAATACAACCGCTTTAAGGCTTTTGAGAGTCTTAAGACTACCTTTGTTTGTGTTGGCACATCCTGATCCTACGTTGCCTTTTATCCTTGAAGTTGATGCTTCTGAGACTGGAGTTGGCGCCCTTCTGTCTCAACGTCCTAGCTCTGACAGCGCTATGCATCCGTGTGGCTACTTTTCCAAGAAATTGTCAGCTGCGGAGTGCAATTACGAGATTGGTGACAGAGAGCTGTTGGCGATCATTTTAGCCCTGAAAGAATGGAGACATCTCCTCGAAGGTACCACGGTCCCGGTTCTCATTCCTACTGACCATAAAAATCTCACATTCTTGTCTGAGGCTAAGCGCCTCTCTCCCAGAAGGGCATGATGGGCTCTTTTCTTGTTGAGTTTCAATTACATTGTCTCATTCTTACCCGGTACTAAGAATGTAAGGGCTGACGCCTTGTCACAACAATTTTCCTCCACTTCCAAAATGGAGTCGGTTCCGGTTCCTGTGATTTCTCCTGATCGTATTCTGGCTACGGCTCGCACCAGTCTCACTTCTCCTTTGGGAGACCAAATTCTTGCTGCTCAGGTCAATGCCCCTCCTGAGAAACCTTGTGACCGCTGCTTTGTTCCAGAGAGTCTCCGTACTGCCGTGCTCCAGACTTACCATTCTCCCAAGACTGCTGGCCACCCTGGGAAGAATCAACTCTTTTGGGCCATTTCTCAACAATTCTGGTGGCCTAGTCTATGTGCTGATGTAACCGCCTTCATAGCTGCCTGTTCTGTGTGTGCTCAGAGTAAAGCCTCGTACACACGGCCGGTTTTCTCGGCAGGAAAACTGCTGGCAGAGCTTTTTGCCAAGAAAACCGTTCGTGTATATGTTTTCTCATCGAGAAAACTGCTGGGAATCTCGACGAGAAAAATAGAGAACCTGCTCTCTATTTTCTTGTCGGGATTCTCATCGGCCTGTTTCCCGTTTGTGTATATGAGGCTACAAGCTTACCTGTCCTCCGGTAAGCCCACGCATGCTCGATGAGACTTTGACGCATGCGCGGTAGCTTACAAGGGTAGTGTAGGGTGAAGCAAGATGGCGGCGACGGCATCGAATGTGACGAGCGCATGCTCGTCGTAGTCGATGACGTCACCGCATTCTTGCCACTCAAAAGAACGGCGGTTCTTTTGAATGGCTGTCTGTATGCACGGCTTGGCAAGAAAAGCTTGCCAGGAATCTCGTGGCGGGATTCTCGGCCGTGTGTACAAGGCTTAAGACTCCACCTTCCAGTGGGCCTCCTACAACCCATACCCAATGGAGAGAGGCCCTGGACCCACCTGTCTATGGATTTCATTGTGGAGTTACCCAACTCCCAGGGCAACACAGTTATCCCTATGGTGGTAGACCGGTTCTCGAAAATGTCTCACTGTATTCCACTTAAGAAGTTGCCTACGTCTAAGGAACTGGCTTCCATTTTTGCTCGGGAATCTTTCGCTTGGCCTACCCAAGGTCATTGTCTCAGACAGGGGAAGTTAGTTTGTGTCCCGGTTCTGGCGAGCCTTTTGTGCACAGTTGGGAATTCAGCTTGCTTTCTCCTCTGCGTATCACCCGCAGTCTAATGGGGCCGCAGAACGAGCCAATCAGTCCTTGGAGCAATTCCTGAGTTGCTATATTTCTGACCATCACAACAACTGGTCAGACCTTTTATTGTGGATGGAGTTTGCTCACAATAGCGCTCTGAATTCTGCTTCCCGTTTGTCCCCGTTTATGGCGAATTATGGTTTCCAACCTTCCATGTTGCCTGACTCGTTTGTTCCTTAGAGTATTCCTGCGTTAGAGGAACATCTCCGTGGTCTTCGTTCCACTTTGGTACAAGTCCAGGAGGCTCTGCAACAGGCTAACGAGAGGTACAGACTCCATGCTGAGCGCAGACGCCTGCCTGCGCCTTCCTACCAAGTCAGGGACAGGGTCTGGCTGTCATCTCGCAACCTCCGACTTCGTGTTCCTTCTCTGAAGTTCGCACCTCGGTTTATTGGGCCTTTCCGTATCCTTTGCAGGATAAACCCAGTGGCTTACGCGTTGGACCTTCCTTCCAGTATGCGTATCTCTAATGTGTTTCATGTCTCCTTATTGAAACCCTTGGTCTGCAACCATTTTACCACCTCGGTGCCACGTCCTCACCCTATACAGGTTGAGAACCATGAGGAGTATGAAGTACAGTCCATTGTTGACTCCCGTAGGTTCCGTGGGCGCATACATTACCTGGTGCATTGGAAGGGGTACAGTCCGGAGGAACGCTCTTGGGTCCCATCCTCGGACGTACATGCCCCTGTCCCCCTCCGTGGTCCTCCGAGGGGGAGGGGACGTTGAGAAGGGGGTACTGTCAGGGCTGGGTTCAGCCCTTCCTTCTCTGTGCTGGCAGCTCAGCTGTCAGCTAATTGCCAGCTCCCATCTCTCCACAGTGATCCATTTGTTGATGATCTGCTCGTCAGCTCTGCCTACTTAAAGCCTTCCAGTTCATTTGCTCTCCGTCTTCGCCTGTGTTAACATCACAAGATACTTTCTCCTGCGCTCCTGTTTGAAGACCTGCTTGACTGAAGTTCCCTCTGTCTACAGATTGTCAGGAAATGTTCCATCCGCTGGTGGCATTTATTATTTATCTTGCTGTACTGTGGTCCACCAGCAGGTGTCTCCTGGCAGTTTGTAACTGTCAGGAGAATCTTTCCCTGCTGGTGTTGTATTATCTTTTGGACACAGTACTGGTTTCCACCAGCGGATGGATCCTGGCAGTGTGGAGCAGACTGCCCTCCCTCCGATCAGGTGTGACCTGAAGCTAATCAAGCATTCCTATAAATACCCGGCAGGTGTATACACACACTGCCCTGGTATCGCTCTTCCTGACCCCCTGGACTTGTGACCTGGACTTTTGCCTGTACCTGTACCTGTACCTGTTCCCGTTCCCAACCTGCACCCTGCCTGATCTGATCCGACCCGGTCCCTACCTTGAACCTGCATCCTGTTAACCTGATCCTTTCCTTGTGCCCATCCTGCAGCTTCCCCTTCTGTCACCTGGATCCCTGCTCCGCAGCCTATCCATCCATCCCCTCCTTGTTCCTGCTTCCTCCCATCCATACCCATCTGCTTGATCCCCTTGTGCATGACCTCGGCCTGGCTCTTACCACGATTCCGGTATCTCCCTTATTTGTAAATATTGTTGTAGTCACTGTTGATTTGTTGCACTGCGTTCTTTTGGTTGTTGTATGTTGGTCACTCACCTTTTTAGTAAATTATATATTTTCACTTACACCTGTTTGGTTTCCTTTTATGAGGTCACACAGTCTGGTCAACTAACAATCCATGACAGTATACCAGGGCCATCCCTGATCAGACGTGAGGAACCATCCTGTGGTGTGTTTGGCTGATATGGATTACGATGAGATCCTGTACTATTCTCTGCTGGCGACAGAGGATGGTGACTATTGTCGCCAGGTGTTAAAGGGATGGACGAGTGACCAGCTGAGGGAAACGATCCGATCAGCTAATCTCTGGGTGGATCAGGGTTACATGCAGCCTGAGGATGTACTGCCGTTGACCCGGCTATGTGTAGAACCAGCCCTGTCATTTATTCCCGAAGGAGGTGATGACTTCTCGCCCCCTTTCAGTGGTGATCAGGTTGAGTCCCTGGTTTGGCTATTAGAGGATGATCCAGTGTATTTTGATGAACATTATTCCCTCTGTTCCCAGCAGGTCTTATCTGAATGTGTTAGTTCTGTGCAGTGTCTGATTAGACAGGGTGTGTGCGAATCAGTTTTTGTTCAGCCTTTGCTGCAGGCATGGTCAGATCTCCTCCCGAATTCAGCCAAGCCACAACATTCCAGCTCCTCCATCAATCACCTGCCTTCCCAAGAATATATCCGCCCATTGCCTATGGTAACCCCAGCTACCGTCCAGTGTGTTCAGCCCCCCAAATATTACTAACCAGTCTATACCTGTTGCACCTACCCTGCCTTTAATCCACCTGCTCCTTTCCCCCTATCCGTAGCCAATCCACAAGAACCTCCTCCAGCCACTGTCCCTGCACCTTTGTCAATGTCTTCCATTTGTCCTATCCCAACGTTTTCATATATTCCCCCTGTTACTTGCAAACCTGCAGTGACCAAATCTAAGAAAAAGCGGAAGTACTTCCCGACCCACACAATCCAACCTACCTCCACACCCACCAACCTGTTCCAGCCTGCAGTCCTTGAGCCAGCCTTCCAGTCTGCAGTCCTTGAGCCAGCCTTCCAGCCTGCAGTCCTCGAGCCAGCCTTCCAGCCTGCAGTCCTCGAGCCAGCCTTCCAGCCTGCAGTCCTCGAGCCAGCCTTCCAGCCTGCGGCTCCCGAGCCAGCCTTCCAGCCTGCGGCTCCCGAGCCAGCCTTTCAGCCTGCGGCTCCCGAGCCAGCCTTTCAGCCTGCGGCTCCCGAGCCAGCCTTTCAGCCTGCGGCTCCCGAGCCAGCCTTTCAGCCTGCGGCTCCCGAGCCAGCCTTTCAGCCTGCGGCTCCCGAGCCAGCCTTTCAGCCTGCGGCTCCCGAGCCAGCCTTCCAGCCTGCAGTTTTCGAGCCAGCCTTCCAGTCTGCAGTTTTCGAGCCAGCCTTCCAGTCTGCAGTTCTCGAACCAGCCTTCCAGCCTGCAGTTCTCGAACCAGCCTTCCAACCTGCGGCTCCCGAGCCAGCCTTTCAGCCTGCGGCTCCTAAGCCAGCCTTCCAGCCTGCAGTTTTCGAGCCAGCCTTCCAGCCTGCAGTTTTCGAGCCAGCCTTCCAGCCTGCAGTTTTCGAGCCAGCCTTCCAGTCTGCAGTTCTCAAGCCAGCCTGCAGTCCTTGAGCCAGCCTTCCAGCCTGCAGTCCTTGAGCCAGCCTTCCAGCCTGCAGTCATTGAGCCAGCCTTGAAGTCTGCAGTTCTCAAGCCAGCCTTCCAGCCTGCAGTCCCAGAGCCAGCCTTCAAGCCAGCCTTCCAGTCTGCAGTTCTCGAGCCAGCCTTCCAGCCTGCGGTTCTTGAGCCAGCCTTCCAGCCTGCGGTTCTCGAGCCAGCCTTCCAGCCTGCGGTTCTCGAGCCAGCCTGCAGTCCCAGAGCCAGCCTTCAAGCCAGCCTTCCAGCCTGCAGTTCTCGAGCCAGCCTTTCAGCCTACGGTTCTCGAACCAGCCTTCCAGCCTGCGGTTCCCGAGTCAGCCTGCCAGCCTGAAGACCCTGTACCAGCCTGCCAGCCTGCAGTCCTTGAGCCAGCCTTGAAGTCTGCAGTTCTCAAGCCAGCCTTCCAGCCTGCAGTCCCAGAGCCAGCCTTCAAGCCAGCCTTCCAGCCTGCGGTTCTTGAGCCAGCCTTCCAGCCTGCGGTTCTCGAGCCAGCCTTCCAGCCTGCGGTTCTCGAGCCAGCCTTCCAGCCTGCGGTTCTTGAGCCAGCCTTCCAGCCTGCGGTTCTCGAGCCAGCCTGCAGTCCCAGAGCCAGCCTTCAAGCCAGCCTTCCAGCCTGCAGTTCTCGAGCCAGCCTTTCAGCCTACGGTTCTCGAACCAGCCTTCCAGCCTGCGGTTCCCGAGTCAGCCTGCCAGCCTGAAGACCCTGTACCAGCCTGCCAGCCTGAAGACCCTGTACCAGCCTGCCAGCCTGAAGACCCTGTACCAGCCTGCCAGCCTAAAGACCCTGTACCAGCCTGCCAGCCTGAAGACCCTGTACCAGCCTGCCAGCCTGAAGTTCTTATGCCAGCCTGCCAGCGTGGAGTTCCCGTGCCAGCCTGCCCGCGTGGAGTTCCCGTGCCAGCCTTCCAAACTGAAGCCCTGATGACAGTGTCCCAGTCGGAAGATCCGGTGCCCGTTTCCTGGCCTGTGGTTGTGGTGCCCGTTTCCCGGCCTGTGGTTGTGGTGCCCGTTTCCCGGCCTGTGGTTGTGGTGCCCGTTTCCTGGCCTGAGATTGTGGTGCCCGTTTCCGGCCTGAGGTTGTGGTGCCTGCTGCGGTGCCCATTCCCTGGCTTGAGGTTGTGGTGCCCGTTTCCCGGCTTGAGGTTGTGGTGCCCGTTTCCCGGCTTGAGGTTGTGGTGCCCGTTTCCCAGCCCGAGGTTGTGGTGCCCTTTTCCCGGCTTGAGGGTATGATATCTGCTGCCCAGCCTGAGATGATCCCGTCCGCTGCCCAGCCTGAGATGATCCCGTCCGCTGCCCAGCCTGAGATGATCCCGTCCGCTGCCCAGCCTGAGATGATCCCGTCCGCTGCCCAGCCTGAGATGATCCCGTCCGCTGCCCAGCCTGAGATGATCCCGTCCGCTGCCCAGCCTGAGATGATCCCGTCTGTTGCCCAGCCTGAGATGATCCCGTCTGTTGCCCAGCCTGAGATGATCCCGTCTGTTGCCCAGCCTGAGATGATCCCGTCTGTTGCCCAGCCTGAGATGATCCCGTCTGTTGCCCAGCCTGAGATGATCCCGTCTGCTGCCCAGCCTGAGATGATCCCGTCTGCTGCCCAGCTCGATGACCCGGAGCCTGCTGCCCAGCCCGAAGTGTTCCTGTCTGCTGCCCAGCTTGATGATCCGGAGCCTGCTGCCCAGCCCGAAGTGTTCCTGCCTGCTGCCCAGCTCGATGACCCGGAGCCTGCTGCCCAGCCCGAAGTGTTCCTGTCTGCTGCCCAGCTCGATGACCCGGAGCCTGCTGCCCAGCTCGATGACCCGGAGCCTGCTGCCCAGCTCGATGACCCGGAGCCTGCTGCCCAGCTCGACGACCCGGAGCCTGCTGCCCAGCCCGAGGTGTTCCTGCCTGCTGCCCAGCTTGATGTGATTGTCTGCCCGGATGTGACTTTGCCTACTACCCAGCTTGTTGCCATGAACTTTCTCCGGCAACAGCTAGTTGGAGCGTCCGGAGGCCACTCCTTTGAGGGGGGGTACTGTCAGGAAAGGTTCCATCCGCTGGTGGCATTTATTATTTATCTTGCTGTACTGTGGTCCACCAGCAGGTGTCTCCTGGCAGTTTGTAACTGTCAGGAGAATCTTTCCCTGCTGGTGTTGTATTATCTTTTGGATGCAGTACTGGTTTCCACCAGCGGATGGATCCTGGCAGTGTGGAGCAGACTGCCCTCCCTCCGATCAGGTGTGACCTGAAGCTAATCAAGCATTCCTATAAATACCCGGCAGGTGTATACACACACTGCCCTGGTATCTCTCTTCCTGACCCCCTGGACTTGTGACCTGGACTTTTGCCTGTACCTGTACCTGTTCCCGTTCCCAACCTGCACCCTGCCTGATCTGATCCGACCCGGTCCCTACCTTGAACCCGCATCCTGTTAACCTGATCCTTTCCTTGTGCCCATCCTGCAGCTTCCCCTTCTGTCACCTGGATCCCTGCTCCGCAGCCTATCCATCCATCCCCTCCTTGTTCCTGCTTCCTCCCATCCATACCCATCTGCTTGATCCCCTTGTGCATGACCTCGGTCTGGCTCTTACCACGATTCCGGTATCTCCCTTATTTGTAAATATTGTTGTAGTCACTGTTGATTTGTTGCACTGCGTTCTTTTGGTTGTTGTATGTTGGTCACTCACCTTTTTAATAAATTATATATTTTCACTTACACCTGTTTGGTTTCCTTTTATGAGGTCACACAGTCTGGTCAACTAACAATCCATGACACAGATCCTGCTTGCTGTACTACTACCTTTATCGCTGGCTATTGGACATTGGCTTTTGCCGACTACCCGATCCGGTTACTGAACTCTGGCTATGTTTTGACTACGCTTACTCTGTTTACCTTTTATTTTTATTATTAAACAAGTGTGATTTAACTGTACTTCTGTCTCGGTCTGATTCAGGGTTTCTGGCACTTTCCTTCAGATTTACCAAAACCATATATTATGAGGTCAAACCTTAAGAGTTTAAATTTGTATGCAATCAGGCAGGCCCTTGCACTATATGGTTTTGGTAAATCTGAAGACAAAAATCTGCAGAAAATCTAATAGTGTGTATGGGGCCTTAAAGCGGAGGTTCACCCTCATTTGAAAGTTTGCTGTCAACAGTCCCTATTACCATGAAGATAAATAAAAGACTAACCTTTTTTTTTTGTTATGTGCAGTTTTCATTTATTCTTATTTCTTCGTTCCTACTTCCGGGATTTCCTCCCGCGGGAGTAGGCGTGTCCTTTGCTGTGCATTAGTGCTGCAATGTCTCCTGGGAGCAAACTGGCCTGCTTCCCAGGAGTAATATAGTAACGCCTTCCATGCAAATTTAATCGTCACGTGACTCGTCTACCCGGTCACGTGACGAGGGCGGATCTAATTCCGCCATTTTAAATAAGGGCATGCAGTTGTATTTTGCCCGTTGTGATGGCAACCAGGAAGTGTTGACGGCGCTGCTCGCCGTCAACACTGCGCATGCGCGAGATACAGCGATGAATGCCGGGAGACAAGCATTCATCGCTACCCGGAAGAATATGCTTGTGGGCTTCAAGATGCCCACAAGCAAAATGGGAATAACAGGAAGAGTTTTATAAACTCTTTTTTTATCACAAAACGGACGGGGGATGTTTTAAAGCGCCGGAGACGTGAGTTATTAAAATGCATAAGTTTTTGCATAGAATGCCTATAAAAAAAAAAAATGTATGGACCACAGAACCTCCGCTTTAAATACACCTCCTGTATTCAGCATCAGGTGATGATGTCAGCTCCTGACTGCCGAGAGACACCCGCTGGTGGATACCGGAAATGCAGCCTAAAGATCTGGGAGCACAGTGCCACCAGCAGATAAATCCTCTCCCAACCGTCAGCCTCCGACTACTGAGAGACACCCGCTGGTGGACACCAGAACTGCAGCCCATAGATCTGGGAGCCACAGTGCCACCAGCAGGTGAAACCTTTCCTGACAATGGGCATGAATCTCCTTTTGGATCTTGTAAATGTTTTTACCCTGTGCATTAAATGCTGAACTTTTAAATACTACACTCAGTTGGTGCCTCCTTTTCTCTGCTCTTCCACATGTTTTGCAGAGGTTCTGGACACCCTCTGAGGATGGCTGCCTCCTTTAACTGCTTGCCTTAGTCATCAGTATGGACTATTAGACTTTTGCTATTACAGCCATTGCCCATTGTTTTATATCAAGGACACACACCATTCGGAGCGCCAGATCTCTCCCCACTATATCTTTCACTGTGCACTCCAGAAATCTGGCCTTTATGGAAGAGTGGCAATAAGAAAGCCATTGTTGAAAGAAAGCCATAAGAAGTTCTGTTTTCAGTTTGCAAGAAGCCATGTGGGGGACACAGCAAACATGTGGAAGAAGGTGCTCTGGTCAGATGAGACCAAATTAGAATTTTTTGGCCTAAAAGCAAAACGCTATGTGTGGCGGAAAACTAACACTGCACATCACCTTGAACACACCATCCTCACCATGAAACATGGTGATGGCAGCGTGGGGATGCTTTTTTTCAGCAGAGACAGGGAAGCTGGTCAGAGTTGATGGGAAGATGGATGGAGCCAAATACAGGGCAATCTTAGAAGAGAACTTGTTAGTCTGCAAAAGACTTGAGACTGGGGCGGAAGTTCACCTTCCAGCAGGAAAACGACCCTAAATATACAGCCAGAACTGCAATAGAATGGTTTAGATCAAAGCATATTCGTGTGTTAGAATGGCCCAGTCAAAGTCCAGACCTAAATCCAAGTGAGAATCTGTGCCAAGACCTAAAAATTGCTGTTCACAGACGCTTTCCATCAAATCTGACAGAGCATGAGCTATTTTGCAAAGGAGAAGAGGCAAACATTTCACTCTCTAGACGTGAAAAGCTGATAGAGACATACCCAAAAAGACTTGCAGCTGTAACTGCAGCAAAAGGTGGTTCTACAAAGTATTGACTCAGGGGGGCTAAATACAAATGCACGCCACACTTTTCACATATTTAATTGTAAATAATGTTGAAAGCCATTTATAATTTTCCTTCCACTTCACAATTATGTGCCACTTTGTGTTGGTCTATTACATAAAATCCCAATAAAATACATTTATGTTTTTGGTTGTAACATGACAAAATTTGGAAAATTTCAAGGGGTAGGAATACTTTTTCAAGGCACTGTATCTGAAAATCGATCAATCCTGATGAACTAACAGCCTCATTTCTTGAGGCCCAAAAATGCCAGGACAGTTTTAATACCCCCAAACTTTTTTGAAAAGTAGACAGTCCGAGGTATTTAGTAAGAGGCATGGAGTGTGCACGAGGAGCAATCCTTAGAAGACATCATATGACATCCACCCAAGAGAACAGAGCTCCTGCCTGGCTGTCATTTGTCTAAAGGCTGGGCAGGAAGCAGTTAATCTCCTAATACGGAAAAGCTTCTTCACAGTAAGAGCTGTGAAAACATGGAATAGACTCCTTCAAGAGCTTGTTCTGGTCAGCTCAGTAGATTGTTTTAGGAAGGCCTGTATTCTTTCCTAAACTTACATAATATAACTGGATACCAAAATGAATAGGTAAAGTTGATCCAGTTGATCCAATATCTGATTGCCTCTTGTGGGATCAGGAAGATTTTTTTTTCCCCTGCTTGAGCAAATTGGATCATGATTTATTAGGGTTTTTTTTTTTTTGCCTTCCTCTGGATCAACTATGAGTTTGTTGGTTTTCTTTTTTTTCTCTGTTGGTTAAACTGGATGGGATGGACTTGTGTCTTTTTTCAACCAGATTATCTATGTAATTACGTCATTCCGTGAGGGCTATTGTGGGCTAGAGTGGACCCTTTGGATCTACCACTCTTTCACATTCAATCTTTTTTTATTAATTTTAAAGCAAAAAATAACAACTGAGTTACTCACACAGGGGCTACAATACATGAATAAGAACAGGTATGAGGACCAAATGAAATGTCCTAAACAAGAGAGTTCAAAGACACAAATTTTTAATTGCGTTCCATAGTACAACAACTTTAAGAATGAACGATTCAGTACAGGGACCCAGCAATGCAAAAGAAGGTAAGTAATAAAAAACAGTCGGAAGTGAAAGGCAAAGAAAGAAAGAAAGAAAGGGAACACAATTGAAGGGGAGGGGGAATTTAACTCATTCATGTGGCAGAAGGGTCAGAAATACATTTTAGGGCACTTAGTCTAATGGGGCTCAGGACAGACATAGCATAGTTTGGACTGTAAAACATGAAGTGTACTGGACATTTTTTCATTACCAGCATCACGTTCATGCAATTCTTAACCTCTTGAAAGAATACCAAGGACTTTTTGTATGCCCTGACTATCATTTGTTTTGCCATGAGGAACAAATAAGTTCTTAGTTTCTGTTGGTAAGAGAAAAGACCCAGAATCAGTCCATGAAAAAGGGCCATCTGCACATCCCAAAAAAACAAAAAAATATGGACCAGAAGGATGTGAGTTTAAGGCAGGACCACCAAATATGGATTGCATCTCTACCTAACCTTAAACCTCTTATACATCTGTCAGGGTAGCTATAGTTGGCTCGAGCAATCTGGGCAGAGACCCAATACCACTGGGAGAGGGCTTTATAGGCTAATTTCTAAGATGGAGGCGTTGAATGAACATTTAGCTATACTTAGTCAAAGTTTGCTCCAGTCTTGTACATATACGTCGGCAGAATGTCACGGCTGCGCAAAGTAATGTATATTTACGTCACTTTGAATTTCGCGCCGTGTGGGCGCACGCGCCACCGCGAGCTCCGTGACCGTGCCTGCGGTTTCCCCAAAATCGTGTCACAGAGCTGCAGAACGGGGAGAGGCCAGTGTAAACAAGGCATCTCCCTGTTCTGCCTAGTGACAAGCCACTGATCTTCTGCTCCCTGTCATCGGTGCAGTGATCAGTGTTGTGTCACTTGTATCCCAGCCCCCACACAGTTAGAATCACTCCCTAGGACACACTTAACCTCTTTCTCGCCCACTAGTGGTTAACCCCTTCCCTGCCAGTGTCATTTACACAGTAATCAGTGCATTTTTATAGCACTGATCGCTGTATAAATGACAATGGTCCCAAAATAGCGTCAAAAGTGTCAGATGTGTCCGCCATAATGTCGCAGTCACGATAAAAATCGCTGATCGCCACCATTACTAGTGAAAAAAAATATTAATAAAAATTCCATAAAACTATCCCCTATTTTGTAGACGCTATAACTTTTGCGCAAACCAATCAATATACGCTTATTGCAATTTTTTTTACCAAAAATATGTAGAAGAATATGTATCGGCCTAAACTGAGGAGAAAAACGTATTTTTTTATACATTTTTGGGGGATATTTATTATAGCAAAAAATATTGCTTTTTTTTAAAATTGTCGCTCTATTTTTGTTTAAAGCGCAAAAAATAAAAACCACAGAGGTGATTAAATACCACCAAAAGAAAGCTCTATTTTTGGGGAAAAAATACGTCAATTTTGTTTGGGAGCCACGTTGCACGACCGCGCAATTGTCAGTTAAAGCGACGCAGTGCCAAATCGCAAAAAGTGGCCCGGTCATTTGGCAGCCAAATCCTCTGGGGCTGAAGTGGTTAAGCATCATAGGAGCTAAGAGTTTTTAAATGCAGCTCGCCACGTAGGAAAGGGAAGAAGGGGAACCTCTAGTATTCAAGGTGGAATCAAGTATTGTTATAAGCTTAGGCAACCTTGGGAGTGTAGGCATAGTTAATGGAAAATTGTATACTCACCTTTCCGTAATTTTCCTTTCCTGTCGCATCTTCATGGCAGCATACACCTTTGGGTTGTGGCTCCGCCCCCACAACCTGATAGGACCGTTTAGCTATTAAGCCCAGAGCGGGCCCCCGCCCAGGTATTCTAGTATATATATACACCTCACCTCAGACGGGTGGGCATCTGTATGCTGCCATGAAGATGCGACAGGAAAGGAAAATTACGGAAAGGTGAGTATACAATTTTCCATTTTCCTGTCGCATCATGGCAGCATACACCTTTGGGTGAATAACTCGCAGACTGGGTAGGTCTGAGCATAAGACAATTTTTTTATTTACATGGAATAGAGGTGTTGGACTGAATAATTGCTCGTCCAAACTCTGCCGTGGATAATCTGGCAGAGTTCACCTTGTAATGAGAAATAAAGGTATTCCTTGAGGACCAGGTCGCTGCTCGGTAAATAGTTTCCGAGGACACTCTGCAGTAGGCCGCCCAGGAGGTCGCCATTGCCCTTGTAGAATGTGCCTTTAAGCCCTCAGGTATCTGCGTTTGACTCAGAGAATAAGCCTTTTCGATGATCTTCACCAGCCATGCTGCGATGGTGCGAGAGGTTGCTGCTTGACCTCTTCTAAAGCCGTGTGGGATGACCAGGAGGTTTTCCGACTTCCTAAGGTCGTTTGTTGTTGACAGGTAGGTTAGAATGTTAGTTCTTACATCCAGCGGATGTGGATCCCCTTGTTCTGTGGAGAGAGCAGGAAGGTTAATCTCCTGATTGAAGTGGAAGGAGGATGACACCTTCAGAATAAACCAATGGTCTTAGGACTACTTTATCTGGGTAGACAATCAAGTATGGTTCTTTTGCCAGTAGAGCTTGCATCTCTGAGACTCTCTTGGCTGATGTGATTGCAATTAAGAAAGTGACTTTGAGTGTTAAGTCCCATAAGGAGATGTTTTCTAACGGAAGAATGGTTCATGTGATAGAACTTCTAGTACGACCGGAAGATCCCAAGTCGGGAAGGAAGGCTCTGTAGGAGGCCTTATCTTTAGGCAGGTCCTCTGAAACTGAATAACTAGGGGCTTTTGCGCCCACTTGATTCCTGTCATAGCTGATAATGCTGACACGAGAACTTTTAAGGTACTTGCTCCAAGGCCATTCTCCAGGCCTAACTGGAGAAACTCAAGGATTTGAGCAACTGTTGGAGATGATGGGTTCCAGTTTTGTTGCTGTGCAACTGAGAGAAACTTCTCCCAGATCCTCTTATAGGTACTGTTGGTGGTGCATCTTCTGGCTTGAAGAAGAGTTTCTACTACTTTTTGTGAGCAACCTTGGTATAAGAACCTAGCCCTTTCAATCTCCAGGCTGTCAGATGCATCCTTTCCAGGAATGGATGAAGAAGTTGCCCCTGGGAGAGTAGATCCGCTGCTAGTGGGAGTGGTAAGGGTCTCACTGTATTCAGCAGAAGGAGAGTGGTAAACCATGACTGTTATCACTGTGGAAGATGACCTCTTGAGCCTGAGAAGAAATCTCGGTATGAGAGGTGTCAGGGGGAAGATGTAACCCAGATGGAAGTTCCAATCGTGTTGTAGGCAATCTGTCCCCTCCGCTAATGGGCAGGGGGTTCTTGTCAGGTACCTCCGGCACTGCGCATTGTTTGGAGTCGCTGCCAGGTCCATATCCGGCATGCCCCAAGTCCTTGCTATGAGGGAAAAGGCTTGGTGACTCAGAGCCCATTCGTTGTTGGAAACAAAGTTTCTGCTTAGCGTGTCGGCCAGTTGGTTCTGGGTTCCTGGGACATACATCTCCCTTAACCCTGATAGATTCACTTGCGCCCATTCGAGGACTGGACGGACTTCCTGCATCATGGATCGGCTTTTGGTACCTCCTTGCCTGTTGATATAGTCAACTGCTACCCTGTTGTCCATCTTCAACAGGACTTCTTTCCCTTTCAGGAGGGCATTAAAAGATATATGAACATAAGGGAATGGGGGGGGAAGCACTCACATTGCCACATCCAAAAATTGGGAAATATATTAGGTACTCAAAGAGCGAAAAATAGGACTTTGTAGGCAACACACAGAACATATGGTATAAAAATAATTTTATTATCACAGAAATGTTAAACAAAGATTAAAAGACCATACAGTGTATATAAAGTGACAGTGGAAAGTCCCTTGAACGTCAACGCGTTTCGCCGTGAGGCTTCGTCAGGACGGACAAAATAGGGGGGGGGGACGATTACAAACACACTTGGGACAAAATCTCACTATCTTGGAGAACACTCCAGATAGCAAAGAGATGTACATCAGACTATCAATTCGTATATATTGGTCTGGAATTTGGTGTGAAATTATGATCTGTTGGTCAGAACAGAAAGTCGCAGGGAAAAAGAAAATCCGCAGAAAAAAGAATTGGACACACTAGATATTTGCAGCTACAATTGGCTGGGCAGATCAGCTATATCCAGGCAAAATTGCCAAAGCGGGGGTAAAAGACGTTGTGGTGGTGAAGTTCTCTAGGGCCAGCAACTCCAACCATAAGCATTTACAATAGAAGTACAGGTAGATCAGCCAGTATAATAGAGACTCTGCCACTATACAGAATCTGGCTATTGGACGTCGCAGTGTTAGCCCCGGGAGTCAGCCTCGTGCTGATCTACCTGTACTTCTATTGTGAATGCTTATGGTTGGAGTTGCTGGCCCTAGAGAACTTCACCACCACAACGTCTTTTACCCCCGCTTTGGCAATTTTGCCTGGATATAGCTGATCTGCCCAGCCAATTGTAGCTGCAAATATCTAGTGTGTCCAATTCTTTTTTCTGCGGATTTTCTTTTTCCCTGCGACTTTCTGTCCTGACCAACAGATCATAATTTCACACCAAATTCCAGACCAATATATACGAATTGATAGTCTGATGTACATCTCTTTGCTATCTGGAGTGTTCTCCAAGATAGTGAGATTTTGTCCCAAGTGTGTTTGTAATCGTCCCCCCCCTATTTTGTCCGTCCTGACGAAGCCTCACGGCGAAACGCGTCGACGTTCAAGGGACTTTCCACTGTCACTTTATATACACTGTATGGTCTTTTAATCTTTGTTTAACATTTCTGTGATAATAAAATTATTTTTGTACCATATGTTTTGTGTGTTGCCTACAAAGTCCTATTTTTCGCTCTTTGAGTACCTAATATATTGGCACTAAAAGCTAGTAGAGCCTGGAAAGCTGCTTTCATCTCTAGGATGTTCGATACCACGTCCTGTGTCTCGAAAGACCACAGGCCTTGGACTGCGAGATGCTGGTAGTGTGCTCCTCAGCCTTCCCTGCTGGCATCCAAAGTAATCACCTCCTGGGGAGGGGTAACTATGCGTTTGTACCTTTTTAGGTTGTGCAATCGGGTCCACCACCATAGTGATTGTTTGACCTTCTTTTGGATATTTATTCGCTGAGACATCGATACCCCATTCCACTGTCTCAAAAATGACATCTGGAGAGGTCTTGTGTTCCACTGGGCCCATTGGAACATAGGAAGGGTTGCCGATAGCGACCCCATGATGCTGAGACACTCTCTGGCTGGGAGTGTGTTGGGTAAGAGTAATCTCTTTGCCCTCTGGATTGTGATGAGAATTTTCTCTTGAGGGAGTTGTATGGTGTCGAGTCTGGTATCCAGTTCTGCCCCCAGGAAGACCATTCTCTGAGTAGGTTGGAGATTGCTTTTCTTCCAGTTTATCAGCCACCCGAATTTTTGCAAGGTGGATGTTAGAGTGTCTCGATGGAGTAGAAGAGACTCTTGGTTGTCTGCAAGCAATAGGATGTCGTCCAGATAATGGTGGACTCTCAATCCTTGCTCCCTTAGTAGAGCTATCACATTGACTAGCTATGAGTAAGCAGTCTTAAGTGTGAAACGCGTTAGCTGTCCCTGTTATTTAGTTGCTGTGACATGTAGTGCCTGTTTTATTTTGATTATCCAATAAAAGCCACGTTAGATTGGAGTGCGGCTGTCCAGATATCCACATTTTTTCTTCAGAGCTATCACTGGTAGCAGGACCTTGGTAAATGTTCTGGGAGCGGTAGAAATTCCGAACGGAAGACTTTGAAACTGAAAGTGTTGGTGGTTTACCGAGAAGCGGAGAAACTTCTGGAATGCAGTGTGAATGGGAACATGCAGGTAAGCATCCTTTAAATCCACAGAGAGCATCCAGTCGCCGACATTTATGGCATAGAGGATTGACTGTAAACTTTCCATCTTGAAAGTCTCCACCATGATTGAGCGATTGAGACTTTTTAGGTCTAGGACAGGGCGCAGAACCCCGGTCTTTTTCTTTACCAAAAACAGAGGGGAGTAGAAACCTTTTCCCCTTCGTGGAGGTGGGAATTCCACTATGGCCTGTTTTTGGATCAAATCTTGGACATATTCTGCCAATATGAGCTTCTTTTCCCTGGATGTTGGAACTCTAGTTTTGACTAATTGGTCTCTGGGAGGTCGATTCTTGAACCTCCATTTGTGTCCATCTTGGACAGTAGCCACTGTCCATGGGTCTCTTATTATCTCCGCCCAAACCTGCTTGAAGTCCTTTAGTCTGGCTCCTACTACAGCTGGTTGGGCGGACGCATCTTCAAAAAGACTTCTGGTCCCCCGGGGTAGAGGTCTTGGAGTTTTGGAGTTTTTCTGTACTCCCTGCCGGGCTTATAGGACTTTGCCCCCCTGTATCTATCTGGGAGGTTCCGTCTGAATGTAGGTGGCCTTTGTTGTCTAGGCCTTCTGTCTGAAGGAACGAGTCCAGACTTTTCACTGGTGACTTTTGAAATAGCCGAGTCCAGCTTCTCCCCGAAGAGGTTTGAGCCGTCAAATGGGATCCTACACCAGTTGGACTTTGAGGAGGGGTCTGCTGACCATGGTTTTAGCCAGAGTGCCCTCCTGGCCATCACTGAGCTTAACATTGCTCTGGATGTTGACTTTATGATGTCTACAGAGACTTCTGCAACAAAATCGCTAGCAAGGCTGAGTTCCTGGAGAGCTGTGATTACTCGCTCTTGTTCTACGCCTTCTGCTACCAACTTCTCAGCATTGAGGACCAGCTTGAGATAGCCCTTCCCACTGTTGTTAGCGTTATTGCTGGTTTGCAGGCACCACCTGCGGATAGGTAAGCTCTTTTAAGATCTAGATCGATCTTTCTGTCTAATATATCCTTAAATGTGACCGCATCTTCTATTGGAAGAGTTACGTGCCAGGCTAGGCGCATCAAGGAGGAGTCTACCACTGGTGGTGTTACTAGTGGATTGACACTGGATTCCTTTAGCTGATACAGTTTGGCAAGTCTGTTGCTGAGACTTCTTCTCAGGTTTTTGCCACTTTTTTGAGGTTCGGAAAATATTTCTTCGCTTTTTGCAGAGTTTCTTTTTCCTCTTCCCATTCTATAGCTTCCTTCACGATTTTATGAAGGGTTCTATAAGTGAGAAGTCAAACCCGGTGGATATCTCCAAGTCCTCATTGTCAGATAGGGGTTCTGACTTTTTAGATGTGGAGCGAGTCGCAGGTGAAGTGCCTTGCACTGATCTGCTTCATTCAGATTCTGCGATTTGCAGGGATGTAAATATAGCCGGCTCTCTGCTTGGCTCTCTCTCTCTAGTTGCTTCGTCCAAGCATGTGCGACAGGCCAGTTTGTCCGGAAGTACTATGGCACTGCAAACCCAGCATGAATTCCCTGATGGACGGGAACGCTGAGGGGGAGGAGAGCGTCTGCGTGAAGGAGACCTCCTGTAGGAGTGTCTGTGCCGTGAATGGGATTTTGAACGGCTCCTTCTGCGACTTGAGCGACTTCGTCTTGTGCGTGAGCGACTTCTACCGCGATCTGAGCGGCTTTGTCTATGGCTTGGACTCCTTCTAGATGGCTCTTGTCGTCTTGAATCCGACGATCTGGCCGACCTGATAGGGCTGATAGGGCTGTCCAATTTAGACAGCATTAATGACAGGCTCTCTTTTTCAGTCTTCACTACTTACCAATCTTTCCCCCCCCTTACCTATTAGGCTGGTGATGGTCTACTGGGGCAGAGACCTCCATGAGGAGTGATATAGTCCCCCCTACAACAGATAGTAGGAAATGAGCATGCAGGCAGTAGATAAGGTGAAACCCAGTAAAGGAGAAAAAAATAATAAAATAAAATAAATAAAAATAGATCCAGGAAGCTTACCTTAAGGAAGGGACAGCAGTGCAATCTATCCCACCGAAAAAGCTATTGACAGGTGCAGTGTTCAAGAGAAAAAAAACAGCAGAAAGGATTATTTTTATTTATTTTTTAAAACTGCTGTCTCCCAGTGATGACGTCATGACCGCACATGCTCTGTAGCGTCGTGAGCGAGTCAGCGCCATCTTGGAAACTGGCATACACTGGAAATTACATTGGAGAGCCTGTGCTATGGAACTACAGCTCAGAAAGCCAGTTTTATACAGACACCCATGAGAGCTGGAGGCCACTATAGAGACCTGATTAAGGTCTGTGAAGAGCTGGCAGTTATCGGCCGGGATACTTGTGGGACTACAAGGCTCAGGTTAGAGAAAAGGGGTGCACAGAAGAGCTGGAGGTCGCTGTATCATAAACCTGTTTAAGGTTTGTAAGAAAGAAAACTGGTACATACCCCTGAGACCATCAGAGTGGGGTTCCTTCCATATAGCTCATTTAGAGGCTGTACAGGATAGGACTTCCACCCAGGAGAGGCTAAACCTGGCTGGGGCGAAGCGGTAAGGGGGGTTCTTCATCTTTGATGTCCTTGTCAGGTCTTAGGTGAGGAAAAAAAAGAGAATACCTGGGCGGGGGCTTGCTCCGGGCTTAATAGCTAAACGGTCCTATCAGGTTGTGGGGGCGGAGCCACAACCCAAAGGTGTATGCTGCCATGATGCGACAGGAAACATAGTTAGTCAGATTGAAAAAAGACACAAGTGCATCCAGTTCAACCAAAAAAAAATAATTGTACAATCCCATATACCCAATTCTATACCCACAGTTGACCCAGAGCAAGGCAAAAAAAACAGCAGAGCATGATCCAATTTGCTACAGCAGGGGAAAAAATTCCTTCCTGATCCCCTGAGAGGCAATCAGATTTTCCCTGGATCAACTTTACCTAAAAAATGTCAGTACCCAGTTATATTATGTACATTTAGGAAAGTATCCAGACCTTTCTTAAAGCAATCTACTAAGCTGGCCAGAACCACCTCTGGAGGGAGTCTATTCCACATTTTCACAGCTCTTACCATGAAGAAACCTTTCCGTATTTGGAGATAGAATCTTTTTTCCTCTAGACGTAAACAGTGCCCCCTTGTCTTTTGTGTTGACCGTAAAGTGAATAACTCAACACCAAGTTCACTATATGGACCACTTATATATTTGTACATGTTGATCATATCCCCCCTTATTCTCCTCTTCTCAAGAGAGAATAAATTCAGTTCCTCTTATCTTTCCTCATAGCTGAGCTCCTCCATGCCTCTTATCAGTTTGGTTGCCCTTCTCTGCACTTTCTCCAGTTCCCCAATATCCTTTTTGAGAACTGGTGCCCAAAACTGAACTGCATATTCCAGATGAGGTTTTACTAATGATTTGAACAGGGGCAAAATGATCTCTCTCTCTCTGGAGTCCATACCTCTCTTAATACAAGAAAGGACTTTGCTCGCATTGGAAACCACAGCTTGGCATTGCATGTTATTATTGAGCTTATGATCTACCAAAACCCCCAGATCCTTCTCCACTACGGATTCCCCCAGTTGTACTCCCCCTAGTATGTATGATGCATGCATATTCTTAGCCCCCAAGTGCATAACTTTACATTTATCAACATTAAATCTCATCTGCCATATAGTCGCCCAATTAGACAGAGCATTGAGGTTGGCTTTTAAATTGGAGACTTGTCCTGTAAGGACGTTATTCCACTGCATAGCTTAGTGTCATCTGCAAAGACAGAAATGTTACTTTTGATCCCAGACCCAATATAATTTATAAAGATATTAAAAAGTAAGGGTCCCAACACTGAACCTTGGGGTACACCACTGATAACCTTAGACCATTCAGAGTAAAGGCCCGTACACACGGTCGGACTTTTGCCCAACAAACTTAGTTTTAAGCAAGTTGGACCAACAATCCGACCGTGTGTACGCTCCATCGGACAAACTTTTTTCGTTTGGCTTTGGATTTCATCGGACAAAAGTTGGGTCTGCGAACGGACAAACTTTTGCCCAACAAAAGTCCGATGGAGCAAAGTCCGAACGTGTGTATAGAAAACCATCAGACTTTTGTCCTAGGTACGAACGCGCATGCTCCGAAGCAATGAACAGCCGGGAGTCTTCAGTCTTGTAAAACTAGCGTTCGTTATGGAGATTTCACATTCGTGAAGCGGCAATTCTGATATTTTTGAATACAGAGCACATTAGTAATATTGTTTACAATGCCGTAAAAAAATATAAAGCATTTTCTCTGTATATACCTATTTTTTGTTAATCTAAACAAAGTATTTCACTATTATATTTGTTATTTTTTTTCAAAATAATTATAGTTTTGTCTTTTTTTGCCTATTTAAGCTCCACCACATTATCCCATATGTATTTGATGCTGTATTTCTAGCAAATATTTTTGGGTCCCTTATTAATATTCTTATTCAATTAACTGCCTACTCCCAAACATAAATTAGTCAGAGAAAAGACAAAATTTATTTTTGTGCACTAATTTTATTTTGGTGACCATAAAAAAGAAAACAATTCTATAATGACAGAATAATTTCATTTTTTGAAACAGAAAGGCAGCAATCAAAGATTTTGTGGATTTTGCGATGACTGTGTACCCCAGGGCATACAAATATCCAATGAAGGTTGTCATTGGTCACCAGAGGAGTACCTAAAACAGGGAGGTCAAAGAAGGTCAAGAACTCAAAAAGATCGTGAGCAGCAGCAGAAGACATATCTGTCCCCAGGCTGTGGTACTCCAGCAAGGGTCTGGTATTTGTGCCATACCAGACGTAATCATATAGATATACATTCCCTTCCACACTAACATCCACATCATCTGAGGTCATTTTCGAAATATTGTCTATTAAACATACTCAACACAAAACAAGCCATTTTTTCTGGCTGACCCCCACAAATAATTACCTAAAAAAAAAAAGTATTTACATAAATGCTACTGACCTCATTAGTAGCCCCTAAACTCCCCAGACCATTGGCCTTGTTGTGGATCCTGTGGCTGATGTTGCCACTGACCCCCATGTTGCTGAGTTGGGTGTCCTTGCTGGGGTGGCTGGCCTTGCTGGGGTGGGTGGCCTTGCTGGGGTGGGTAGTTTGGATGGGGTGGATAGTTTGGATGGGGTGGGTAGTTTGGATGGGGTGGATAATTTTGAATTTGAGGAGCTGTGTGCTCCAAATCACACAGATGTGTTGTGGGTGTTATCTCCCCTTTTCTCGCTTTGCTGAGGAGCTGGATGATGAGCCTCTCACATCGCTCCCTTTGTTCAACATCCACCTCCCTCAGCTTGTTGGCTGTAAAGCACCCAAAACCTTGCGCACTATCGGGTGCCGTGGTGATGACTGCCGTACCCCGCTGCAGAAAGTCAGCAGTGACATCAAGGTGATGCCTCTTCCTGGCCCTTTTGGTAGGAGGCCGCAGGGTAGGCACTCTGGACTCGGTGGTGATGCTGCTGGGCCCGGCCTCGTCTTGCGGCAAAGTTTCCTGGGTCTGTAAAATAAACATAAATTTACAATGTGTTATTATTAGGACACATTTTCGTGAATCATTTTATCAGCCTTTGTAACTTAAAAATAGAATGTCATCCAAAAACAAAGGTTAGCATTGTCACAGCAGCATTTTTATTTTTTTAAATTACTTTGTGATCATTATTTAGTATTTGATTTACATTTCAAAAGATTTACATTCCTAATAGTTTGACTAAATCCTCACAACACATTGCCCTCACTTTCTCAACTAATATTGTTTTGAAAAATGCTATACCTGGGGTAAGCTGAGATCCTCCTCCTCCTCCTCTTGTGTTGGATCTGCCTCTGTATCAGTGGCCTCAGCTGATGTGGAGGGTAGTGTGGATGGTAGTGTGGAGGGTAGTGTGGAGGATAGGGTCGAAATATGTCTTCGTGGCACAGTCCGGTCCTTCAAAAATCCCAGGCTTGTGAAGTACCACAGCTTGGGGACATAAACGTCTTCTGCTGCTGCTCCCGATCTCTTTGAATCCTCAATCTTCTTGACCTCCCTATTGAACATACTCCTGAGGCCTCCAATTTTGGTCTTCACCAATGTTTCGTCTGCCCTGGGGTACAGAGTCTTCGCCAAATCCACCAAATCATCGATTGCTGCCTGCCTTTTGTTCTTATTTGAATAGTCTTTGTTTTTGACTTGCCATAGACATGCGTGATGGCGATATCTCTCTATGAAATCAGCCATAAATTCTGGGCTATTAAGAATTGTCCCCTTCATTCTTTCAGAAATTTGAGAAGATGGCTGCAAGAAATAACACAAGACCAAAGATTTTAATTAGTCTTCAAGCTCCAAACCTGATAAGAATATAGGCCTTTATGCATGTCCCCCATCATAAATAGATGTTCCCCTTTACCAGCTTCAGGCATGTCCCCCCTGGAGGCTTGGTGAAGTGGGGGGTGGGGTGGGCTTTAACGCGGTCATTTTCAAAGCGGGGTCTGCTGACGCACCGATTTATATAGCTTGGTTTTCCTTTGGATGCTGATGATCAAGGTAATAAAAAGTGTGTGATTGCATCCTGTGCACCTGGGACCTCCAGCCATGTCTGCCATCATGGGGGTACAGGCGGTACACCTGTAAGTGGTCCGGAGGTCCCTAGGGCCCTGGATGTTACCCTCAAATTTTTGAGATTACTTTAGTGTTTGTAAGCACCCAAAGACCCTTGACCTCCCCAATTCTCGTTGCCAGCACCCCCCCTTCGCAATTCGTGCCCCCCTTTTTTTTGTTTTGCGTCAGCAAATCCCCCCGGTTCTCCTCTGCTCCAGGGGGCACATGTCTGCCTCCATGACCCTTACAGGTGTACTGCCTGTACCCCCCTGTTGTCAGCCCTGCCATTAGGTCTAAACAAGTTAGCCATTAGGCCCCATGCACATGAGACGCTGCTCAATGCACATTCAATAGGGCTTATTCAAAATTTTGAAACAGCCCCAGCACTCATTCAATGTTATGTTAGGTAGCCATTGCCCACACTGTCACTAAATTGTCACGTACCTTTCTTTCGACTATGCGATCGTCTGATTTTCGGATCACAAAGGCTACGTTCCAGCGTCCGGTCTGGCGAACGTTCGTTAGGCCTTTTATACCCTGCGCATGGTTCAAACTCCTCCCTCATGACGTCATGACGCTGGGGCGTGCCCCCCGACTTTTTTCATGCATGCGACATAACGGAAGTAACCTTCGGGAGGGAAAACAAGATGGATGCCGCACCGACCAAGAACAGTCCCCGCGGTGGTGATTATATTAAACACAAGGCCACCCCCATGAGCAAGGGGGAGATGGTGGAGATGGTGAGGATCTTTGACAAGTATGACTACGATTGCAAGCAGGAGAACTATGACAGGCCCAACAGCCATAAAGACTATCTTTTGGAGAAGGTCATTGCGGTACTGCATCGTGATTATGGGGTAAAACGAACAAAGGATCAGATTAGAAAAAGATGGTCTGATTTAAAAATCAGAGAAAAAGACCAGTTGGACTCCATTCACCGCATCATCACCAAAAGAAGTAAGCAAAAAACTTTACAGTACTAAGGATATAGATGTTTTCTTTATTCCTTTTGGCATTTTTTTATTTGTGAAAATTATTGATGTGCTACCTACATTTTATTTGTCTGTGAATGCATATATGTTTGACTCAACATATTATTTCAGACTCCAAATTTGAGATGCTAGATTTAATATCCTGTATCTACTTAAATTCACAGGAAAAAGGCACAGAGAAAGCCAGCAGACAAGACACCAGAGGGGAGAAAGGGAGGCTTCCCTTGGCAAGGCCCCAACAGGGGAGACAACAGTACCAGCATCATCAATAAATCGTAAGTTTATTTAATGTATATTTGTTTTTAACTTTGACAGGGAATATTATTGTTTGTCACAAGGACATGGTCTCATATAGTTAGCTTTAATAAGGTATATTTAAGATTTTATGTCTGCTGTGCTTATCATCACAGCACATTAAATGACGCCTTTCAACACTATAGATGGGTAGAGTAGAGGGGCTGGGGATCACAGTCACACAGGTGTTTATTTACTGAAAGTGCACATGGAAGTACATATGCTGTAGATCTGAGGGGGACATGCAATTTTTACAAAAAGCTGCATTTTAGCTAGCACAGGATTGGATGTTAAAATATGCCGAGCTTAAAACTAATTTCAGGGCTTCCCCTCAGATTTACAGCGATCTACACCGACTGCATTTCCATGTGCACTTTCAAGTGCAAAGTGGATTTTACCAAAGTAAATCAAGCACACAGAGTCACGCCTGATTGACTGTTCATCATAGATCACATCTCCCATAGGACACAAGAGTGTTTTTGGACAAATGTATTTTTAGTGACATCTGGCCATATTGTGTATTAATGCATAATTAGAAATTCCATCATATAACCTTTTCAATGCCCATTTTAGGGTAAATATTTGTAGATTGCGCATGATCGTCCACTCGTCTGTAGAATACATTGTCACTAGCGCAAGGTTGATCTCATTATTCTCCTCCAGGGATACTACTCCTATTTCTTGCATTTTGTGTGATTTTTGTGTTTTACATTTCTTTCTAATTATTTTAGTGGAACTTCAGTGTGTTGAGGCCATAAATTTGGAGGAGTGGGATCATGGAGCTGGACCCAGCAAAGAGCCTCCAGTGGACATCACATCCCCAGACACAAGTCATGCAGAGGGTGGAGTAGTGCATCCACTTGAAGAGGATTTAATTGAGCCAGTTGTTTGCCCCAGTAAGTATTTTGGGGTTCTTTTATTTTCTTAAAATAGACAATGATATACTTTGCCATACAATTGCACAGAAAGTGCACTTTCAATTGCAGTCACAGTAGATTGGAGGGGGACATGCAAGGACCCCCAAAACTCATAAATATTTTTAGCACATAATTTTAAAGGAAAATAAGCAGATCTCCCTCTGATTTCATAGCTTACCATCATAACTTCACCGATCTACAGTGACTGGACTTCCAAGTGCATTTTCACAATCACTTGGAGAGCAGAGTGGCTTTTCCTTTAGGTAATAAACAACATTGTGCAGAAAATTTGAGACAGTGTTTTTTTTTTTTTATTAGATGTCTTTTGTGGGCTGCTAACCAAGTGGAACCCAAATTAAAATATTTAGCCCACTGTGTCCATTAAACGCAGCCACTGTGGCCAAAGGGCAACAGTTTGTCACATCTAAAATGCAACCTTTAACCAAAACGTAATAAATTTATTCCACCCAGCCATGCATTTACCAGCCTTGCCTCATCAATGTCCTTACTCAGTAATAGATGTCTTCTCTTGCACGCAATGTTGCTTGAGACAATTATGTTACTGGTCAGTGGCGTCACTAGGGTTGTTGTCACACGTTGCCTAACAAAATGGTGTCATCCCACAACAAATGAGGTCACCCTCAGTACAGACCCCCTCAACTAAATACAGACCCCCCTCACGCAGTATAGATCCACCTCCCTCAGAAAAAAATTACTCACCTCAGTGCAGAGCCCCAGCAGTATAGACACCACATCATTTACAGGCACCCCTCAATTACAGATCCAACCCCTTGGTACATACACAGCTATAGTGCAGCCCCCCCTTACATTACAGAGCAGCAGAATGACCATACACACAGCGGTGTGACCCTCGAGCCTGGCTTCCACCTCCTCATCCTCTGTGTATGTAAATAGAGAGGAAGAGGTGGTGGCATGTTAACTTTGCTACACAGAGGAACACAAGACGCGGAACAGATCAGCATGTGTCTGTTGGTAGCGTTGTGCCACTATCCATGTGTGTCAGCCGTGTCCGCAACACACCCCCTGCACCTTGGTTGCAACGCCGCGGTCACTGTTTAACAATATAGAATGTTCATGATTGGCTGAGATGCATGTCATTCCTTTTAGTTTTAAAAGATCACTGTGGGATAACTTCTCCCATTTTTTGGGGTCAATTACTGTGTGAGGTCTTTTCATCAGTAGAGCCTATCTATCAGAGGCACTTGCTCTGATCTAGACACTTCAAAAACACAACCACTGCTATTCTAAATTAAGATGTCCTGTACTCAACAGGAGACCATCCATCAGAAGATTGTTTGGAAGGGGCAACAAGACACAGATTCATGCTATGCATTAATCTGGGGATTGTCTTTCAGAGCCTTAACAAGACAGAGTGGGGGCGTTCAGATGTCGCCATATATTGCTGCTACACAACTGGGATAGACATGTCTAGTGATTGGCTAATTTCCCAAATTAGAGGAATACAGACAGAGGCTAACTAGGTAGTGCCTTGAATAATTAAAAGTAGAAGTAGACAGAAGGTGCAATGAGATGGCAATGTTCATAGATAAACAATTGTCGGTGACACAGGCACCAGGGACAATAATCTAGAATAGCTACAGTCTCTACATTCCTAGTAGTGTAGGTGTCTAAATAACAAGAAGCTTCGTTAATAAGATTTTTATTTGAGGGAAGTTTTTTCAACAATTGACAGGCTTATTAATGTTGTCAGAAATCAATTTTGTAGGGCCACAGCCACTTGTCTTTGATTCCCATTTGTAATTTCTCTGTTTTTCTAAGGCCACGAACTACCAAAATGCACAATTGGAAGGATCACTGCTGATATTCTGCAGGCAATGACTGAACTTGAAAAAATAAAGGAGGCTGCCACTGGTGTACAGAGGCGTATGCAGGATTATGTCGACCTGTTGGCGAAATTTTGAATTTTTGTTTGTATGGTTAATTTTAAGTTTAAATTTTATGTTCATTTTTCTAAAAATTTGCACGTAATTGTTTGGATTTTAGATTAGGAAACAACAATGACATATGATATGTCTTTTGATGTGAATTGTCATGTGGAATCGCATGACAATTCACTTCAAGGGTTAGTAAATTTAAAACTTCATTTTTTTGTACACAAAAAAAGCACCTTACTCCAGCCCTCCTTCAATGACCTCATCCTACACATTTTTTGCTCTAAATTTCAATATGTTTGCGGATGATAATCATTAGTTAATGCTCTTCTGACTGGAATCAAAACTGGAATGTGTGCCTTGCTCTCTGGTGTGGAGTGTCGTGCTTGCCCCCTCCCTTGGACTACAGGAGAGTCAGGACGCTCTCTACGTAGCATATTTAAAGAGGACCTGTGTTTTAGTGGTCAAACTGAATCTCCTGTAGTCCAAGGGAGGAGGCAGGGCCAAGACTAAACACCTGGGAGAATGAGTCGCAATACTGTGTGGATTTCCACACAGAGGAACACCAAATGAACATTACTATGAATCAATAAGGACATATTTCAAAATTAGCCAAAGGATGAGGTAAGTGAAGGAGGACTGCACTTCTATCTTATAAAAAATTACAGTCTTCAGAAATGTAATGTTTTAAATACAAACAAACCCCACACAAAAATTGAGTTCAGGTTTGTAGGTCAGTGTTTCTCCACCCGCCTTCTCTAGGTGCTTGACCACCTCCTTGAAGATTTAAGTGTAGTCACTATACCCAACATCTTGGGGTATTGTACAAAAACCCTTAAAAATATAATTAGTCTTTAGTTCCAAAAGGAAAAACAAATGTGAGAAGATGAACCTGGAGAAGGAGAGGTGGCAAACACTGTTCACAAAGTAGAATTGATATAAAGGTTTAGCATACTAGGAAAGTAATTACGAAAATACGTTTTTTAACACTGAGTATTGAAAATGTTTTTTGTATAAAAAGTTTGTTCAGCCTGACAAAAATTAAGATATGTGGCAAGTGCACTTGATTTAAAAACAAAAGTTTTTTTTTGTTCACGAAAAAGCACTTTGCACACATGTGCAAGCTGGCATTACCAACAAAAAAGACAAATCACATTATGCCAGCTAGCACATGTGGACACAGAGGGCTTTGTTTACTAAGGTCAGAAGTGCCCTTAACATTTTTCATATCTTTCTCATTGTTTGCAGAAAGCTAGGAGATCTTTACACATGAGCAAGGCAATATATTCTCACGTTGAGAATACAATGGGAAATTTCTTGTATGCCATTTTTCTAGAATATAATAACATTTGTTATGTTTGGATTTTGGGATGTGTATTGTGTTGCTTTGTAAAATACATGTTTACCCAGCTCAAAGTTGAGCAATAAGCCCCAAACACCACAAAAATAACATGTTTGGTTGTTACCGCATAACAGATGCACAAATTTTGCAAAACTTTCCTATGTGTGGCTTCTTATTTATATGATTAAGAAGAAAACAAAATTTCTGAGGTTGGTGTAGTTACATTGACAGTGTACTTGAAAATGGGTGGAGCTGAGACACAGCACAACATTAAATACCCTACATTTGTCAAGGCATGTTTTTCAGGAAATACCTTACAAATCTTGTTTGTATACTATACGTGATAACGTAACAATTACATGAGAAGAATGTATTTTCAAAATATCGAGAAAAACAAGTTTTTAGGGTATATTGTTGTTTATTACAGAAAAATAAGGGGAAAATTAAACATTAGGTGCAATATTTTCTTGCCAGGGCACTGCCCCACTACCCACAAAATATTATTTATATTGCTCCCGGACGATACGGCCAGTTTGGGAGGCATGGCCAACTCCCCCACTTTGAAGAGCAGGCTTCACAGGCTCTTCAGCTGCCAGACCACCTGAGATGGGATCTTGAGCCACTGTACCAATATAGCTTGTGCCATGTCTACGCAAATAATTATGTAGAATGCAGCAACACAAGACTACATGGTTAATTTTATATTCCGCCATATTGATAGCGGTTAAAAAGAGCCGGAATCTGTTGGAAAGAATTCCGAACGCATTGTCTACAACCCTCCTGGCACGGGATAGCCGGTAGTTGTAGATGCGCTGCTCGGGGGTCAAGTTTCTCATCGGAAAGGGCTTCAATAAATGTGGGCCGAGAGCAAATGCATCATCTGCTAGGAACACAAAATTGAGCCCCTCAATATTATCTTGGGGAGGGGGCAAATTCAACGTTCCATTCTGAAGCCGGGTATTGAATTCGGTGTGGACCATCACACCACCATCAGAATGCCTCCCATTGATGCCCACATCTAAATAAAGGAATTCATAATTGGCCGAAACCAGGGCTAACAAAACTATACTGAAAAACCCCTTATAATTAAAAAAAAAAAAGAGCCAGAGTTGGGGGGGGGGGGGGGGGGGGTGATGCGGACATGTTTCCCATCAATGGCACCCCCACAGTTGGGAAAGTTCCAGAAGTTCTGGAATTGGGCCGCCACGTCCTGCCACTGCCGGAGAGTCGAAGGAAACTGAGAAACAAAAAAAATTAAATTAATAAAACAAATAGAGCCCTGAAAGCAAACATTACAGATCACACCTACATTCGTGCGCCCATACAAAAAAATAGTAAAACATCTTAAAATGATAAAAAAAAAAAAAGCTTCCTCACTCCCTCTGGTGGGACATTTATGGAATATTGGGGGGGGGGGGGTTTGGGGGAAAGGTAATAACCCTCTCCACTTACATTATAAAAAAAGGAGTAACAAATTAAGGTACTTTATACAATCCACTCTGTTTGGGAAATATTGACAGCACAATGTGGCACAAAATGAAGTCATTAAATATAATAGAAGAAAACCAAAAAACACAAAATAAAAAAATTATGATGAGTAACTATTAATATTATACTACATGCTAGTGAGTACATGCTTCAAAAAATTATCCAAAAAAATTAAAATAATAATTGATTTGTACAATAGAATAAAAATAGGAGTTGGTTGAGTTGATTAACTACTTCCCTACCGCCCACCGTCAAATGACGTCAACAGATGGGATCTCCCATCCTGAGTGGACGTCATATGACGTCCTCGGCTTTGAGGGTGGGATATCTGAATGATGCCTGCAGCTAGAGGCATTATTCAGATATCATTTTGTTCAGCCGGCGATTCTGCGCACCATAAGAACGATCATAGCGGCGGTTCCACCGCTTGATCGTTCTTATAGGCAGCGGGAGGGGACATCCCCCCTCCCGCCGCCATCCGGTGCTTCTCCGGGCTCTCCCATGCGATCGGGGACCCGGAGCGAATCTTCCGGCGCCGTTGGTGGGTCACGTGATGAGCATAGAGATGACTGGTGACCAGATGGTCACCAGTCATCTCTATGATCGTCGGAGGCCCGGGCGCGATGTGATGACGTCACGCCCGGGTCCTCAAATGTAAACAAAGCCGCCATTGCGGTTGTAAGTATGAGATCAGTGAAAAAATGTTCACTGATCTCATGCTTTCCAGCCTGGAGGAGAGATGTGGGGTCTTATTGACCCCGCATTTCTCAATAAAGAGAACCTCTCACACACATTCCTATTACAAGGGATGTTTACATTCCTTGTAATAGGAATAAAAGTGATCAAAAAAAAAAAAAAAAAAAGTAAAATAAGTGTAAAAAAAAAAAAAAAAAAAAAAAGGAAAATAAAAAAAGAAACAATAAAAAAAAAAAATTAAAACGCCCCTGTCCCTGGTAGCTCGCGATCAGAAGCGAACGGACATGTAAGTCCCGCCCACATATGTAAACGCCGTTCAAACCACATATGTGAGGTATCGCCGCGTGCGTTAGAGCGAGAGCAACAATTCTAGCACTAGACCTCCTCTGTAACTCTAACCTGGTAACCTGTAAAAAAAAATTAAGCGTCGCCTATGGAGATTTTTAAATGCCGAAGTTTGGCGCCATTCTATGAGTGTGCGCAATTTTAAAGTGTGACATGTTGGGTATCTATTTACTCGGCGTAACATCATCTTTCATATTTTACAAAAAAATTGGGCTAACTTTACTGTTTTGTTATTTTTTAAATAATAAAACCTTTTTTCTTCCAAAAAAAAGTCATTTGAAAAATTATTGCGCAAATACAGTGCAAGAAAAAAAGCTGCAATGACCGTCATTTTATTCCCTAGGGTGTCTGCTAGAAAAACATATATAATGTTTGGGGGTTCTGAGTAATTTTCTAGCAAAAGAATGATGATTTGTACATGTAGGAGAGAAGTGCCAGAATAGGCCCAGTATTGAGGGGGTAAGAAAAGCCCTGTATTGAAGTAGTTAAGCATTTGGGGGAGGGGAGGGAGGGTTCTAAACTAGTTTATGTGTGCTAAAATATATTAAAGAGATAAATAAATGAGAACAATAATGTGACACCGTTTAGGGGGTGTTTTGAGTAATCCACTAACAAAATGTTCCTAATTTCAATGTGAAGAAACTGGGAATGTGCCAAGGCAAGCATGCTGGGGAGGTAAGTACTGACACATATGCATGAAGGACATGGAAAAATAAATTTGGAAACATAAAAGGACATTGGGGTAAAAATTATTACTGGAAAACATGTTAAAAAAATAAAAATAAAAATAAACATTTATTGCAAGAAGTATATACAATTGTAGATAATATCACATTTTACATACCCGAATATAATCCTTCTGCAAAACTTGTATTATTGCACAGCAGGTCTCGGGGATAATATGGCCAAGAGCCTGGGGAGAGATACCTGTAGTAAATTGTAGGTCTTGCAGGCTTCTCCCTGTGGCCAAGTAGCGCAGCGTTGCTATGAGCCTTTGCTCTTCAGGAATAGCACTCCTCATGCATGTGTCCTGCTTCCTAATGTGGGGGGAGAGCAAGGACAATAGGTGTTGGAAACATCAGTCGGACATCCTGAGATAGTTTCTAAAATCATTGGGATTATTCTCCCTCAGCTCTCTCAGCAACGTCATATGTGACAATTGGTCACGTTGCTGCAACCAATTTTTTACCCAGGTAGTTCTCCTCCTACCCCTTGACCTTGCCTGCGCATATGAAATGGCCACAACCCCCAGGCTAAACACCGCACGCTCTCGCTCAGCGTTCCTCAACATCTGCAAGAAAGAACGGAGGATTAAAGACACGAACGTTAAAAGGAACAGAACGAATCTGCTGACGCCAAACCGTCACTACCTCTCGCTTAGCACAACGAGTCCAGAGCGTGACGGCCGTACATTGAATGATCCTCTTTTGAAGGCTCGTCAGAACGTTGAAACGTCACTACGTTCATGTTTGTTGGCTACAAAGTCCGAGCGTGTGTATGCTATGGGTGTTCCCAACCAACTCTGTTCGGACAAAAAACCACGGAAGAGTCAGATGGAAGTCCGACCTTGTGTACGAGGCTTTAGAGTCATTAAGCACTACTCTCTGAATTCTGTCTTTTAGCCAGTTTTCTATCAATTTACAAACTGATATTTCCAAGCCTGTAGACATTACCTTACACATGAGCTGTGTGTGCAGAACTGTATCGAACGCTTTTGCAAAATCCAAATATACCACGTCCACAGCCACCCCTCTGTCCAAGGTTTTACTTACCAGTCTTCATAAAAAGAAATCAGGTTTGTCTGACAACTTCTGTCTTTCATGAATCCATGCTGTCTGTTGCTTAAATAGTTTTTTTCCAGCAAGAACTAATCTATGTGGTCTTTTATTAATCTCTCCAGTATCTTCCCAACTATAGAAGTAAAACTAACAGGTCTATAGTTACTTGGTAAACACTTTGTTCCCTTTTTAAATATAGGCACCACATTGGCCCTGCGCCAATCCAGTGGTACTATTCCTGTCATTAATGAGTCCCTAAAAATTAGATACAATGGCTTTGAAATTACATAGCTCAATTCTTTTAGGATCCGTGGGTGTATGCCATCTGGTCCAGGTGCTTTATCCACCTTTATTCTGTCTAAATATTTCTGGACCATATCACTTTTGAGCCATTGTGGATCATTTGGGACTGTGTTACTACCACCCTCATTTTGGACATGATCTCCCCTATGCTCCGTTGTATACACAGAGCTGAAGAAAATATTTAATAAATTAGCCTTCTCTTTGTCCCCAGTCACCCACTCTAGATTATTTTGTAAAGGGCCTACATGCTCAGACTTGAACTTTTTACTATTAATATATTTGAAGATTTTTTGGGGGTTTGTCCTACTATCTTTTGCAATCTGTCGTTCGTTTTAAATTTTTGCATCCTTGATTTCCTTTTTACATATCCTGTTAAATTCTTTGTAACATTTAAACGACACTAGTGTTCCTTCATTTTTATATTTTTTAAAAGCTCTTCTCTTATTGTTTATATCTTTTTTAACTTTGACCGTGAGCCACATAGGTTTTATTTTTAGTCTTTTAAACTTATTGCCCATGGGAATATACTTTGCAGTGAGGTCCCAAACAGTTTTTTTTTAAGAATTCCCATTTCTGGTCTGTGTTTATCGAAGCCAATATTCCCTCCCAGTCTAATGCCCTGTACACACGATCGGATTTTCCGATGAAAAAAGTCAGATGGACTTTTTTCATCGGAAATTCTGATCGTGTGTGGGCCCCATCTGACTTTTTTCCATCGGAGTAAAAAAATAGAACATGTTTTACATTTTTCCTATGGAAAAAATCCGATGGGAAATTCCGATCGTCTGTGTGGAATTCCATCGGAGAAAAATCCACGCATGCTCAGAATCAAGTCGACGCATGCTCGGAAGCATTGAACTTCATTTTTCTCGGCTCGTCGTAGTGTTTTAGGTCACGGCGTTTTGGACAGTCGGAATTTAGTCTGACAGTGTGTATGCAAGACTGATGGAAGTCAGCTTCATCGGAGTCCCGACGGAAAATTCATCTGATTTTATTCCATCGGAAATCCGATCGTGTGTACAGGGCATAGGTCCTGGAGAGCAGCCCTCATCCTTGGAAAATTTGCTCTCTTGAAGTTAAGTGTTTTTATCTTTCCCGTATGTATTTCTTGCTTACAGCTAACATCAAATGAAATCATATTATGGTCACTGCTACCCAGGTGTTCCTTTATCTGAACAGTAGTAATAAGCTCTACATGGTTTGAGATTACCAGGTCCAACAGAGCATCAATTCTAGCTGGGGCCTCAATAAACTGGACCATAAAATTGTCCTGTAATAGGTTTGTAAATTTTTGCCCTTTAACTGTCACAGCAGTGCCATTTCTCCAGTCAATTTCTGGGTAGTTAAAATCCCCCATTATTATCACCGTCCCAGCTATTGCAGCCATTTCCATCTGTGCAAGGAGCTGAGTCTCCACCTCTTCGCTAACATAGGGTGGTCTATAACAAACTCCAATGATTAACTTAGAACTACGCACATCTATATGCAGTTCCACCCATAATGCTTCAGACTCATCACACTCTCCATCAACCAGGTCCTCTTTCACGCTTGCTTTGAGATCGCTTCTCACATAGAGACAGACCCCGCCACCTTTCCTTTTTACCCTGTCTCTCCGAAAGAGTGCATAGCCAGGAATATTAATAGCCCAGTCATGTGAGGATTGAAGCCAAGTTTCAGCAATACCGATTACATCATAGCTCTCCTCATGCACCAGAGCTTCCAACTCACCTATTTTGCTTGGCAGACTTCTGGCATTGGTGAACAAACACTTTAATGTATTTTTACATTTTGCTCTGGTGTTTTTCATATAATTTTTAGTAGTACAAATGGCACTATAGTTTTCATTGGCTGTTTGCAACATGGGAACTTTCTTGTCATCTGCCATAACCCTCCCCCCATCTATCCCCAATCCACCCTCCATTAATGTCTGACCCCTAACTGACCTGTCTGCTCGATGTAATTCTAGTCCACCTAGGCAAATGTGTTCAAACAATGTTTTAGTGTATGGAAAATTGTCAAGTCTCCTCAGGGCTGAAATCCAATGCTGCAATTGTAAGTAACCACAGTGTTTTCCGAGTTAGGCGCTCTATAATATTCTTGAAAAAAGGCCCAAGTGGAAAAAGCATGGGAGGTCAAGAAGTTGGTGGACGTGTGTGAAGGCTTGAGTGGTTCACCAGGCAAAAGATTTAGGTTGATGTAAGCCCAGAGGGAAAGGTGGGCTATTGATGATGGGCAGTAGGGGCAGAAAAGGAGACAATAGTTTGCTTGAGTAATGAATCAAATCCAACGCCTATAGGCTATGTGTCATTGAAGGACTGAGGCTGAGGTAGGTGACCCTTGGGTGGAAGCCACAGAAGGGACTTGATTGGAACCTGGTCACAATTGGGTAATTCAGCGAATACCCATAAGGGGACATCTGACATGGCATGCAACATTGAGAATTTTGATATTTATGCCACTTTGTAATACTGTTCAATGTTAGGAACTCCTAAGCCACCTTGAAGTCTATGAGGGTGCGGTGAGGAACGTCTATGTGCCCAAATGAAAGATAGGATTCGATTCTGCAGTAATCAGAAGGTAAGTAAATAAATAGAATTTGGAAAAAGGTAAAGGCCTTTAGGGAGAATGGTCATATTATTGCATTGATTTAACTATAGAAGTTCGAATCGGTTATAAAGGAAGTAAAAGTACTCAGCAGGGGAAGATGATTAGTTGTGAATAGGAAGTTGTAATGCACAGTCATCCTGTTGGATGTCAATAGCTATGGTCTTAGCTGGATTTTCCGGGAAGCAAACTGGAAAAAGGTGTGTTGGAGTTTCGGAAGCGTTGTGTGGGGGTTGGTGAGAATTAGGAGAGCATCGTTCGCAAAGAGGTTGCTTTTGTAATGAAGCCATGCATTCAGGAGTGCTGTGATGTGGGGGTTGTCTCTGATTGTTCCACTTCTAAAAAAAAGGATTGGGGAAAGTGAGCAATCCTGACCCGTGCCTTGGTAAATATTTAAAGAACAGGAGTAGTAGCTTGCATATGGAACTGTAGCTGAAGGGGCCAAGTGTAATTTTGGGATCCACAAAAGAAGCGAGGCACCAAAGTCCCAAGGTTGTAAAACGTACTGCAGATAGTCTCAAGAAACAGTCAAACGCTTTTTAGATGTCGATAGAAAGGAGGAATCCAGGAATTTTGCGATGCCATAGTAAGTGAATGAGGCAGATGACTTTGCAGATGTTTTCTCCTGCCTTGCGCCCTGGAACAAAGCCAACTTGTTCCCCGTGTTCCAGGGCAGACAGATACTTAATGCATATGCCCAATATTTTGCCTAATAGTTACATATCTATGTTTAGGAGAGCGATGGGTCAGAAGTGCTGACATTCAAGTGCACCAAAGGAGCCTTTGGGTATCATGGTAATGTGCACTTCTAAGGAAGCCAAGGAGGGGAAGGCATCACCTTTAAGGGCATTGAAAAGCTGTGTCAGATGAGGAACAAGTAAAGAGAACTTTTTCAAGTAAAGTGAAACTGTCAGGCCCTGATGCTGTCGACCAGGGGGTGTCCAAACTTTTTTCAAAGAGGGACAGATTTGATGAAGTGAACATGCGTGAGGGCCGACCATTTTTCCTCACTTTCTTTGAACCATTGAAATTCGGTCTAAGTGTGTTCATCCAAGAATTCTCTTGCCTTTGTGACTGTGTGTGGTGAAGAGATCGGGTGTGCTATTTGGATATATACAGTGGAGATAAAAAAAGTCTACACACCCCTGTTAACATGTCAGGTTTCTGTGATGTAAAATAATGAGAAAAAAGATAAATCATTTCAGAACTTTTTACACCTTTAATGTGACCTATAAACTGTAGAACTCAATTGAAAAACAAACTGAAATCGTTTAGGGAGTGGAAGTAAAAATAAAAAAATAAAATAATGTGGTTGCATAAGTGTGCACACCCTCTTATAACTGGGGTTGTAGCTGTGTTCAGAATTAAGCAATCACATTCCAACTGATGTTAAATAGGAGTCAGTACACACCTGCCATCATTTAGAATGCCTCTGATTAACCTCAAATAAAGTTCAGCTGTTCTAGTAGGTCTTTCCTGGAGCAAAAACAACACTGCACATCACCAAAAGAACACCATACCCACAGTGAAGCATGGTGGTGGCAGAATCATGTTTTGGGGCTGTTTTTCTTCAGCTGGAACAGGGGCCTTAGTCAAGATAAAGGGAATAATGACCAGTTCCAAATACCAGTCAATATTGGCACAAAACCTTCAGGCTTCTGCTAGAAAGCTGATCATAAAGGGGAACTTCACCTTTCAGCATTAGAACTACCCAAGACATACAACCAAATCAACAAAGGAATGGCTTCACCAGAAGAAGATTCAAGTTTTGGAATGGCCCAGCCAGAGCCCTGAATCTGATTAAAAATCTGTGGGGTGGTCTGAAGAGGGCTGTGCACTGGAGAAAATTGGGCAAATATTGCCAAGTCAAGATGTGCCATGCTGATAGACTCTTACCCAAAAAGAATGAGTGCTGTAATAAAATCAAAAGGTGCTTCAACAAAGTATTAGTGTAAGGGTGTGAACACATATGCAACCATGTTATTTTATTTTTTTATTTTTACTTCCCTCCACCTAAAAGATTTCAGTTTATTTTTCAACTGTGTTGTACAGTTTATAGGTCACATTAAATGTAGGAAAAAAAATCTGAAATGATTTATCTTTGTATCTTTTTTTCATCACAGAAACCTGACATTTTAACAGGGGTGTGTAGACATTTTATATCAACTGTATATATCTTATGTGGCACCAACGAATCCCCGAGCGCCACTCAGGACTAAGGATGAGCTCAGGCGTGTTATTTGGATATACCGTATAACACGCACCTTCACTTTAAGAGGGAAGTTTCAGGAAAAAACTTAAATTTTAAATAAAGAACTGTGAAGCAAAATAAGGGTCAGTGCCCATCAATGCAACCTAATCAGTGCCCATCTGCAGCCTCACCATTGCCATGAATACAGCATCACCATTGCCATGAATGCAGCCTCACCATTGTCATTAATGCAGCCTTACCATTGCAATCAATGCAGCCTTACTATTGCCATGAATGCAGCCTTACTATTGCAAACAATGCAGCCTTACCATTGCAATCAATGCAGCCTTACCATTGTCATGAATGCAGCCTTACCATTGCAATAAATTCAGCCTTACCATTGCCATGAATGCAGCCTCTCAAATTGCCATGAATGCAGCCTTACCATTGCCATGAATGCAGCCTTACCTGTCAGGTCACCTGAGGCCAGATGACAGATGCACACTGTAGGTCAGGAGTGCACCACAAGGTAGTGAACCCTATGGCTGACTGCTGCGGATGGAACACTGGGTGGTTAAGGAAGGCAGGTCCACTGGAGCACTAACAGGGATCCCACAGGGAGCTAGAGCCCAAGATTACCCAGGGCGCGGAGTCTAAGATCCAGCAGGTGTTCACCAGAGCCTCTAGTGGTGAGGATGGACTGCGCTGCAACTGGATCCAGGTCGCAGCCCCCAGAGTCCCCTAGCTCATGCTCCGTAGGGTATAGAGCATAGAGGGGAAGCAGCAGCTCAGGATACAAGAGATAGTGAGGGGATAAGCCAAGGTCAAGGTCACAAGCAGACAGGGATAGTCGAGAACAAGCCAATATCGTTAACACAAACACAGACGTAGCACACGGCAAGCAGGAACCCAAACACACAATGCTTAACAAACAACGTTGATCAGCAAGGCAGACTTTCAGTGCACAGGTTAATATAGAGTTCTCTGATAGGGCCTGGGGTGGGGCCATGCTTGGAGGAGAGATTATTAAAGCAGCCAGGTGAAAGTGTCTGACATCTAAGGTGAACACATGGAGAGGAAGGTAAGCTTACAGACAAACATTACTGCATATCCATGACATTACCATTGCCATGAATGCAGCCTTACCATTGCCATGAATGTAGCCTTACCATTGCCATGAATGCAGCCTCACCATGGCCATTAATGCAGCCTTACTATTGCAATCAATGCAGCCTTACCATTGCCATGAATGCAGCCTTACCATTGCAATCAATGCAGCCCTGCCATTGCCATGAATGCAGCCTTATCAATGCAATAAATGCAGCCTTACCATTGCCATGAATGCAGCCTTACCAATGCAATCATTGCAGCCTTACCATTGCCATGAATGCAGCCTTACAATTGCAATCAATGCAGCCTCACATGTGCCATGAAAGCAGCCTCACATGTGCCATGAATGCAGCCTTACATGTGCCATGAATGCAGCCTTACATGTGCCATGAATGCAGCCTTACATGTGCCATGAATGCAGCCTTACATGTGCCATGAATGCAGTCTTACCATTGCCATCAGTGCAGCCAGATCGATGCCCATCTGCAACTTAGGAGGGGACATGGAGGGGGGCGGGACAAGCGCCGACAGATTACATACAGGAGAAACTCCTGTTTACTTGGCGGCCTCTTTAATACAAAGTCCCACCTCCTATGATAGACAGAACAGTCGTCCAATGGCAGCCCAGGAGACAGGACTTACTATTACAGACGCCGCCGAGTAAACAGAAGATTCTCCTGTATGTAATCTGACAGCACTCATCCCGCCTTCTCCCTGTCCCCTCCGAGGCAGCGCCGATAAATAAGGTATATATCTTTTGTGGCCCTGGGGGCCACAAAAGATATATATATCCAAATCACCAGGGGGCCACATTAAACCGGACTTTGGACATGCCTGCTGTAGACGGTTTGAGGGATTTAATAGCAAGGGAAACCTCATTTTCTGAGATGGAGATGAGGTTGCTGCTTTGCTGCTTCGGAGAGAGTGGGTAAATGGATTTGTTGGTCCGCCTTATTTTGTGAAAAGGAAGCAGGTTCGTCAGACGAAAATGTCAAAACATCAGACTATTTTAGAAGGATCAAAAGCGAGGTCACCCTTCTGGTTCTTTAATTGTATCAGTTTAAATGAAGGTCAGGTTTATTCACACAGTAGTAAAATGTGTGGTTGGACGAATTAATGGCATTTTCTGCTTGGTTGGTACATAGAAGGTCTATTTATGTGAAAAGAGTGTAGAGCTACCCCCGCAGGAGCTGCTGATTCGTTTTGGGCCTGTACTCTGCCTGTCAACCCCCTATAAGTTTGGCTCAATTCTCTTTGGCACAACTGGAAAATGCACTGATTGTGGGACCCACTGGGGATTGGGAACCACAATGACACTTATAACAATTGTGAGGGGGTTAACTCGGTAGCGGGTGTGTGTGACCCCCTGGTTGGGCTCCCCACACAAAAACAGGGCCAGCAGACGGAGGTTGTGGTTTTCAAAATCAAAAGGTGCGGTTTATTTCTCTATGTACAGTGACAAAAACACAGCAAAGCCAAAAAGAAACATAAACAAAATAAATCCTGGTCAGTTTGACCTCTGACTAAACATGCAGGTTTCCTAAACTAACAACTGGGATCAGCCTGGTGCTGTCCTAGTCCCTAAGTCCCTGGTTTAGTAAAAGTTCAAACAAATAGCCACACAGGCTTTGCCTCACCGCACAGGGGTTCACTCTCCCTAGACAGTCCACACAGGTCTGGGTCCAGGCATGAGCTGACATCTAATGAAGCTGGGAGTTTTTATAGAGGCCTTAAACGAACTGACAGGCTTCAGCTGGTCTCATCAACTCCCTGCCTGCACGACGCCCAGCCCTCTCCCTAGAGGTATGAGTCATCCATGAGCCCACTAGCCTCAGCTGGGCTTCATCAACTCCCTCCCTAGTTGTATAAGTCAGCATAAAGCCTGAATCTGGGAGAAATATATCTACCCCCCTGGATGCAACCAGGTGACTTTACCTTCCTGCTGTCACATACCCCCCCTCTTGTTTTAACCTTGGGGTTGGAACACCAGCAATCAGGCATTCATGTACTCGAGACAAAGCATCCACATTCCCCATTTGAACGCCAGGGCGATGCTTTACTGTGAAGTTGAATTCCTGTAGGGCCAGGAACCACCTATTCACTCTTCTATTTGTCTCCTTGTTTTGAGCCATCCACTTTAACGGAGCGTGATCCGTAACCATGTCAAAGTGCCTACCTAGCAGATAGTACCGAAGGGAATCTAGAGCCCACTTCACCGCTAAACACTCCTTTTCAACCGTGGCGTAATTTACCTCATGGGACTTCAACTTCCTGCTGAGGTAAATGACTGGGTGCTCTTCCCCGTTCCAGACCTGGGACAATACTGCTCCTAACCCCACATCTGACGCATCACTTTGTACGACAAAGTCTTTAGAGAAGTCAGGTGAGTACAACACTGGCTGGCTACATAAGGCTTGTTTCAAGAATTGGAATGCTGCCTCAGCCTCGGGGGTCCATTTAATCATGACCGACCCTTTCCCTTTCGTCAGGTTGGTTAGGGGCACAGCCTTAGAAGCAAAGTGGGGAATGAAGCGCCGATAATAACCCGCGATTCCCAGAAAGGCCCGTACCTGCTTCTTGCTGTTGGGACGTGGCCAACTCTGGATGGCCTCGACTTTGTTGAGTTGGGGTTTTATCACTCCCCTGCCAATGGTGTACCCAAGATATTTGGCCTCCTCCTGCCCAATGGTACACTTCTTGGGGTTAGCCGTAAACCCCGCTTCCCGGATAGAGTCTAGGACTGCTTGCACTTTTGGCAGATGTGAGGCCCAATCTGTGCTATGGACAATTACGTCATCCAGGTAAGCCGCAGCATACTTCCGATGGGGCCTCAGTATCTGGTCCATTTTCCGCTGGAATGTGGCCGGCGCATTCTGTAACCCGAACGGCATTCTCTTATATTGGAACGCCCCGTCTGGGGTTACAAATGCGGTTTTCTCTTTGGCCGACTTGGCCAGGGGAATTTGCCAATACCCTTTTGTGAGGTCAAGAGTCGTCATGTATCGGGCTGTTCCCAGCCGGTCGATCAACTCATCTATACGTGGCATGGGGTAGGTGTCAAATTTTGTAACTTTGTTCAACTGACGAAAATCGTTACAAAATCGCCAGCTCCCATCCGGTTTAGGCACCAACACAATGGGACTAGACCAATCACTTTGGGACTCCTCTATCACCCCTAAGTTCAGCATTTGTTTTAGGGTTTTGTTGAATCTTTCAACCAGCCCATCGGTTTGGGGGTGATACACAGATGTACGCAATTGCGTCACTTTGAACAATTTACACAGCTCTTTCATAACCCGGGACATAAAGGGTGTACCTTGGTCCGTAAGCAGTTCTTTACAAATACCCACCCGGCTAAAAACAAGAGATAGCTCTTTGGCTATGGTTTTGGCCGAGGTATTTCTGAGAGGGATCGCTTCTGGATAACGGGTGGCATAGTCCATTATAACCAATATGTACTGGTGCCCCCTAGCGGACTTGATTATAGGACCTACCAAATCCATTGCGATTCTCTCAAACGGGACCTCAATGATGGGTAGAGGGACCAGCGGGCTACGGAAATGTGGCATCGGGGCCGACCTCTGACACACAGGGCAGGAGGAACAATAATTTTCTATGTCCTTCATCACCCCAGGCCAATAGAATCTCTGTAATACCCTCTCTCGGGTTTTCTCTGTCCCCAGATGACCTCCAAGAATGTGCCCATGGGCCAACTCCAACACCAACTTCCTGTAAGGTTTGGGCACCACAAGCTGCTCAACGGTTTCTTCTGCCCTTTTTGCCACCCGATACAGTAGGTCCTTCTCTACGCTGAAGTATGGGTAAGTGCAGGTATTATCTGGGTTCACTAACTCGCCATCTATTTCCACTACGTTTTCCCGTGCCTTTATTAGGGCGGGGTCTTTTAACTGTTCTGTGGCAAAATTTTCCCTGTGAACCTCCAGATCAGAAAACTCCACAGACGGTAGGTTTTCGTCTGAGGAGGTGGGCTCCTCTCCAGTTTCTTGAGTCTCCCCTGCCAATACTGACAAGGGAAATTCTGGAGAGTCCTCACCACTCTCAGAGGAGTTCTGGCTATCACATTCCTGGTACATAGGGGCACCAGTGGGGGGCTCAGGATCATCCCACAGTTCCCAGAACTTCGGAAAATCCCTTCCCACAATGGCATCATGCGGTAATTGAGATACTAACCCCACTGGATGAGAGAGGGTACCTTTGGGGGTCTCGAAACACACTGTAGTCACTGGATACTCTCGGGTGTCCCCATGCACACAAATAACAGCTACCTTGCTATTCCCAGAGACCTCTGTTTTAACTAATTCAGCCTTTATCAGGGTCACAAGGCTACCTGAATCCAGTAATACCACAACATTTCTACCATTAATACACATTTTGCATAAATGTTTCTCAGTTCCCCGAATGGCAGTGCATGCGACTGTCGCACACAGCGACTGACGTCTGTCCATCAGAAAGTCACATTGCATGGGTTCCTCCACAACCGGGCAATTTGCTGCAATATGTCCCGCTTGCCGGCAGCGGTAGCAAACAATCCATTTGGCTGCCTCTTGAGCCCCTGACTTCCCAGGCTGTTCTCGCCAAACTTTGGGTAGAGCTCCCACCCTCTCACTCTCTCCACCCTCACCCCTTGGAATCCTCTTATCCGCCCCTGGGGATGGTCTGGTCTTAGGGTGGAAAGTCCGAGAGTCTCTGGAAGAGGCCGTCAGGTTCTCTGTAGCCAAGTATTTCTCTACACGATCCACAAGACCACCGGCCGTCTCTGGGTCTCCATGGCTTACCCACTTTTGGATGGCAGTAGGAAGAGCTCTCAAAAACCGATCCATTACAACACGTTCCACAATCTCTGGTGCGGACAAAGTCTCTGGCTGTAGCCACTTCCTGCTCAGGTGAATGAGATCATACATTTGAGACCTGGGGGGTTTTCCAAGCTGGAAAGTCCAGTTATGCACACGCTGAGCCCGGACAGCCAGGGTGACACCCAGCCTTGCCAATATTTCAGCTTTTAGCATCACATAGTCTTTTGCTTGGTCAGGCTCTAGGTCATAGTAAGCCTTCTGCGATTCACCAGTTAACAGAGGAGCCACCAGTCCAGCCCACTGCTCCTCAGGCCACTTTTCTCTTTCAGCAGTCCTTTCAAATGTGGTCAAAAATACCTCTGGATCATCCTCTCCAGTCATTTTTGTCAATAAACGACTCACCCCAAAGGACGCGGTATTAGTGGGACGGCTTTCCTCACTGGTCTGCGGACGTTGCTGCATTACTGCTTCCATTTGTTGTAGTCTCTGCTCTTGCTTCTGTAACAGGTCTATGAAGCGGGCCTCAGATTGCTGCTGGGCTTGTTGATGAGCTTGCTGCTGGGCTGCAAGGCTCCTTTGCAAACCTTTATTTGTCTGCTGTTGATTGGCATTTGCTAGAGCCAGCTGTTTCAGTATCTCCTCCATGCTGGCTTAAAAAAAAACTGCCACTGGTTCTCCACCAACTGTGAGGGGGTTAACTCGGTAGCGGGTGTGTGTGACCCCCTGGTTGGGCTCCCCACACAAAAACAGGGCCAGCAGACGGAGGTTGTGGTTTTCAAAATCAAAAGGTGCGGTTTATTTCTCTATGTACAGTGACAAAAACACAGCAAAGCCAAAAAGAAACATAAACAAAATAAATCCTGGTCAGTTTGACCTCTGACTAAACATGCAGGTTTCCTAAACTAACAACTGGGATCAGCCTGGTGCTGTCCTAGTCCCTAAGTCCCTGGTTTAGTAAAAGTCCAAACAAATAGCCACACAGGCTTTGCCTCACCGCACAGGGGTTCACTCTCCCTAGACAGTCCACACAGGTCTGGGTCCAGGCATGAGCTGACATCTAATGAAGCTGGGAGTTTTTATAGAGGCCTTAAACGAACTGACAGGCTTCAGCTGGTCTCATCAACTCCCTGCCTGCACGACGCCCAGCCCTCTCCCTAGAGGTATGAGTCATCCATGAGCCCACTAGCCTCAGCTGGGCTTCATCAACTCCCTCCCTAGTTGTATAAGTCAGCATAAAGCCTGAATCTGGGAGAAATATATCTACCCCCCTGGATGCAACCAGGTGACTTTACCTTCCTGCTGTCACACAATGCAGTTACAGTTACAAATTTGTTACCTGTATTGGCTGCCTTCCCAATGATATCAGATAAGACTCCACACCAAATGCAGTTTAACCAAGAAGTGTATAGTTTACTTGGTAAATGAGAAAGGTTAAACACAGTCAAACAGTAACAGCGGACTTCACACAGGGCCCTGTGAGTCAATGGTATATATTCAATAATAACAATCAGGTTAATCAATGCAAAATTGAGGCCTGACCTGGGTAAGTACACAGCAGAGGGATTCCCCCAGTGCAATACGTCAACACTGAAGCACCTCTCCACCAGGTCTCACCCAGCTCTCTGAAATACGTTAACTGTATAACAAGTTATATGATGATATGAGTCTAATGCTCTTTGGTTCCCCCTAGCGGGTAACTCCCACACACGTGTCCTTCTATACCAGTTCAAATGGACAAGCTGAATCCTGTAACAGTTCCTCGTGGTTAACAGTAATCTTCGCTAGCCTTGGTTGGTGCACGTTAATAATTTGTAATCCAGGGGGGAATAGAGTAATATAGAACAGTTAAAGAGTATGATGAGAAGGAACAGATGAATGCTGGTCCTTGTCGAAACACTAACTTAATCCTGGATGCAAAGTAACCTGGCTTGCGGTACTGCAGTTTACCAGCAAGCCTAAACCAACAAATAAAGTTGTGGAAGTCCCCTTCCTGTAACACAGTTAGTTGTATTTGTGGGCGAGGAGCCCTCTCACCACATGAGGCTTTGTCTCGCTGGGGTCCTCCAACAGGGACCTCTTGGTTCGCGGCCTCCGGACGAGTCGTTGTCCCCGGTCCTCCGCTTAGCCAGTCGCACAGCGTTGATGGATAGGTGACTCCGGACGCTCAGGAGTGCTGAGTTGTCTCTCTTCCCGGTCTGATCAGCAGGGATGTAGATGGGATCCCTCCGACAGGCGGTCCGGCCTCTGTCACTTTAGGCCCAGGCTTTTTCTGGCCTAGCACCCTCGCTGCAGGCCTCTTGCCACTTGCAAGATGGCGTCCCAAGAGACCGCACACAAGCCCCGCCTTCCCTTTTTAAGGGGTCCTCCCAGCAGGCAGTGCATGGCGCTGCGCTCCTTCCCAGCAAGTGGCGTTGTGGGCCTTGTAGTCCATTCCTGACCCGCACCAATAGAGTCTGTGTCTCTCGGCACCACAAGATCCGTCATGCATTGACCTACCATAGCTGAACCCAACACTTGCAGCAATATGGGGCAAACGGATAATAAAAGAGCTAAGTTCTTATAAGCACAAACTGTAGTCCATGAGCTACATGCAAAAGTAATACCTTGCTACACACCCCCAAAGACAGCAGCAGTTTGTGACCTGTTACATGCTTTGTTTGTATAGGAGAAAAAGGACCAGTTAGTGTGTGCAGGAAAAAGGGCAATTCACATTCTCATAAGAGCTAGACAGAGGAACCCCCCACCTTTGGAAAGGAGGTTGTTCTGTCTACAGGCCATCTTAGCAGGAATAGCCCAAACAGATGTGCCAGGGGGTGAGCTGGGGTTGTCCTCCACCAAAGGGGTAGTGGAGGAACCAGGTTCTTCAGTTCTTTTAGAAGTGAGCACAGCCTCATCAGAGCATTCACCCAATTGATTATAAGTTAGTCTCTTGGGTGGGTGAATAGTTCTCCTTTCCCTCTGCTCTCTGGGTACCAAAGACTCAGGTACACTAGGCTCTTGCTCCTGTACAATTTCTTCTCCTTGTTCAGATACAACTGGCATTGTATCTGCTAAATCTGCTTGTTCTCCTTCAAAAAGGGGTAGAGCTTCCTCAGACTTTTCCAACTCTTCTTCTGAAAGGGGTAAGACTCCTTCAGGTTCTTCCAATGTCAGAGAAACCTGATCATCCTCCAGTTCCTCAGAAAGCATACTTTGAGACACAAACTCGGGAGCCTCTGGCCTGAGGGTCCCAGTATCACACAATTCATAATGAGGAAGTTGAAGGTTCTTCCAACAGTTGAGATGACCACAACCAATCTGATTCCGCCTCTTCATCTTCAGTGTCTTCCTCCTCCATTTCTTGAGGTACAGATTGTGACCTAGTAACAGGTTGAGACTTTTGGGAAGTTGAGGAGGTTTCCGGTGTATCTGACATGGGTGGTAGGCGAACCGCCTCTGAGAGGGGCAGTAAGTGATTCCGATGCCATGACTTTAGTGGACATTCAGTCCCTTCAGGTCTGATTTGATATACTGGGAGTCCTGGCAGTTGCTTGTGGACTACATAAGGCTGTGACTTCCAGCGATCAGCCAATCCCTCCCATGATCAAAATTAAAATGTTGAGGCAGACCATAATGGACAAAGAACTTCTCCACCAGGACCTTGGCCACTGTTGATGCCTATGCAAAAAATCTGAGGAAAACGCTTGGACAGCCGCACTCCAAAAAAGGTTCTTTTATTTAAAACAAAAGCACAAACAACATGCCACAGCAAAAAAATAGCAAGTGTGAGCTGACGTTTCGCACTGCGATTCAGTGCTTAATCATAGCTCTGATTAAGCACTGAATCGCAGTGCGAAACGTCAGCTCATACTTGCTGTTTTTTTGCTGTGGCATGTTGTTTGTGCTTTTGTTTTAAATAAAATAACCTTTTTTGGAGTGCGGCTGTCCAAGCGTTTTCCTCAGATTTTTTGCATTGTCATATGCATTGCCTGCACCCACGGCTCTGGATCTTGTGAATGAGTCACCAGTCACATCTGAGCGGTAACTCTCTCCCACTGTTGATGTCTGTTGATCTTTTGTGGGGAAAGCTTGGGCATATCTTGTAAAAGTGATCAAAAGTGACAATATCTTGTAAAGTGATCTGTCACCACCAGAATGTTCCCTAGTCCACTCAGATCCGGCTCCAGGCAAAGAAAGTCAATGCACACCAGCTCCATGGGTCCCTGACTCTGAAGATGGCCCATTGGGGCGGTTCGATGAGGCAGGGTCTTCCTCTGGATACAGCGGGCACAAGAGTGACAGTAATCTTCAACTTCAGCCCGCATGCAGGGCCAGTAGAATCTATCTCTTACTAGATGGAAGGTTCTTTCAGGTCCCAAATGACCATGATTGTCATGAAGGGCAATCAGGACTGACTCTCTGTGCTTCCTGGGCAAGTACATTTGCCACTTCTCTTCCAGACCATCAGAGGGGCCCCTTCGGTAGACCACCCCTTGATGTAACTGCAAACGGTCCCACTCTCGGTGCAACAGCCGAGTCTCTTTTGGAGAGTCTGTGAGAAGCATATCAGGGCATTTGTCCTCCAGAGCCTTCAATACCAGTCTTCGCACGGCGTTGATGGATAGGTGACACCGAACACTCAGGAGTGCTGAGTTGTCTCTCTTCCCGGTCTGATCAGCAGGGATGTAGATGGGATCCCTCTGACAGGTGGTCCGACCTCCGTCACTTTAGGCCCAGGCTTTTTCCGGCCTAGCACCCTCACTGCAGGCCTCTTGCCGCTTGCAAGATGGCGTCCCAAGAGACCGCACACAAGCCCCGCCTTCCTTTTTTTTTTTTATCAAATATTCTTTATTTATTTTATATAAACATTCTTATACATATAGTACTTTCCTTCCATGTACATCAATGTAAATATAATTTACCACAAGCAATGAAGGAGCAAACCCATTCTCTCTTTCCCCACCCCACCTCCCCTCCTCCCTACACATTTCACCTCCTCTCCCCTCCCTTCCATTCCTCCCTCTAATCCTCATATTCCCACCCCCCACTCTCTACCATACCTCCACCTCTATCCATTGTTTCCATATATTCATGAATTTCTTCCTATTTCCCCTCTTATTATATATAAATTCTTCTTTCCTAATAGTGTTGTCTATTACTTTCCTACATTCTGTTCCTGTTGGGGGGTCTTTTGCTTGCCACCTTTGCGCTATAAGTTTCTTACCTTGGAACAAGCATCTTAATATTGCCGTTTGCGTATCTCCTGGTATTCCCCTTTCTTCCATCAGGCCAGGGCCGATCCTAGGGTCACATGCGCCTGGGTGCAGAAATATTTCTGGCGCCCCTATAAGGGCGTGGTCACCTTACTAACTCTCCCCCTTTACAAATGTTTCTATGGCAAGGACTCAAACACAGAGATGCTCCCCTAAGGAGTCATTGTTACCCTGGGATCCTCCCACGATCTCTTAACAATAAACAAAATACAGGAAGAGAAGCAGAGTACTCTAATTGGACCTGCAGGGGTCTCTCTAATGGACACAGAGAGGGCCTCTGTTAGAGAGTTTGTTTAGAAAGAGCCCCCAGACATACTACAGGAGATTGTCAGAGACTGCAGACATACTACAGGAGATTGTCAGAGACTGCAGACATACTACAGGAGATTGTCAGAGACTGCAGACATACTACAGGAGATTGTCAGAGACTGCAGACATACTACAGGAGATTGTCAGAGACTGCAGACATACTACAGGAGATTGTCAGAGACTGCAGACATGGTAAAAGAGATCAATGCAGCCTCACCAGTGCCCATCAAATGCAGCCTACTAGTGCCCACAAAAGGCAGCCTACCAGTGCCCACAAAAAGCAGCCTACCATTGCCCACCAAATGCAGACTCATCAGTGCCCATCAAAACGCAGCCTCACTGTGCCCATCAAAACGCAGCCTCACTGTGCCCATCAAAACGCAGCCTCACTGTGCCCATTAATTAGCATCACTGTGCCCATCATAAAGAAGCCTCACTGTGCCCATCATGAAGCAGCCACTGTGCCTATTAATCAGCATCACTGTGCCCATTGGAGGAGGAGGGGGAGAGAGGAGGACGAGGAGAAGAGGAGAGGGAGAGGGGGAGAAGAGAAGAGAGGGAGAGAAGAGAGGGAGAGGAAGAGAGGAAGAGAAGAGAGGAAGAGAAGGAGAGGGAGAGGAAGAGAGGGAGAGGAAGAGAAGAGAGGGAGAGAAGAGAAGAGAGGGAGAGAAGAGAGGGAGAGAAGAGAAGAGAAGAGAGGGAGAGAAGAGAAGAGAAGAGAGGGAGAGAAGAGAAGAGAAGAGAAGAGAGGGAGAGGAAGAGGAAGAGAAGAGAAGAGAGGGAGAGAAGAGAAGAGAAGAGAGGGAGAGGAAGAGAAGAGAGGGAGAGGAAGAGAAGAGAGGGAGAGGAAGAGAAGAGAGGGAGAGGAAGAGAAGAGAGGGAGAGGAAGAGAAGAGAGGGAGAGGAAGAGAAGAGAGGGAGAGAAAGAGGAAGAGGAAGAGAGGGAGAGGAAGAGGAAGAGAGGGAGAGGAAGAGAAGAGAGGGAGAGGAAGAGAAGAGAG